>OX422210.1:714064783-714693026 GCA_949130495.1 Sambucus nigra
TAAAAGTAACTTTTCCAATTTAAACACCTTAAATAATTAAGCTAAGTGTCAAAACCATTTTTAGACATTACTTTCCAAATTTTAATTTTATAAACCAACATTTAAAACTTTACATAATTCACAATCTAAAGAATCACACAACGATTATCATGTAACTTATAATTCCAAAACATTCAACAAATAAATCCCAACATTAAAACTTAAAGGAAAACATCCTGACAGTAATAAAAATCCAAAGTGTAAATACTGGAAATAAATGAATTACAATATCCAACAAAACGACTGAGTAATGGAAAAGGGAGACACATGCCCAACCGATAAAGTAAATGCTAGGAGTGGAATCAAGAAATGAGGTCGTCTAGTCAAGAGGCCTGCAACTCCCACCTAAGATGCTGCGCGTTCCTTCCAAAGGATCCTGTGCAAGATGCCCATGTGGCTGGGCACCTGTAATATATACATATATATACAAGAGAGAAAAGAAAATGGAAACGGGTCAGAGCCCGATTGTAAAGACGATTTAAAATTTGTTTAGCAAGTATTTAAAATGTTTGCTGGCCAATGCAACAACATATTAGTGCGACACTCCCTTGAGAAATTCTCACATCTCTTCTAATGTGCACGCCTATCGTACTAACCTTCCCAACGGTTTAACTTATCTTGTCTTATGTCGCTCGTAAGATTTAAACTGACAATTTCAACTGTTTAAGAGGTTCATTTCATTTAACAACATAGTTCTCATTTCACCTTATTTACTAATAAAGTCTCTCAGCAATATATTATACTTTTCAAACACTTATTCCCAAATTGAAATAATTATTCATATCTTACTTACCATAAACACAGTAGGTAGTTCCCAAATTCCAGAATTTAATATATATATTAAATACTCATATGATATATATATTCTAACGGCACCCCACATAATAATTATGGTGCGGGCATACTCTGCTATCTAATCCCCATATCACTAGTACGAAGGGAAATACAAGTTCGGAATCACTCTCGAACTCTACTAACACAAACACAAACAATATTGAGGCGAAGCATAGATTCCAGGTCTATAAGAGGTCAGTACATGCTCTCACGTCTCTTAGGACCGTCTGAACTATCGATTCAATAGCCTGTACCAAAGGATTTCTATCTTCTAAGGTACGAGTCAATATCCCCCATAAAGGTCCCATCGAGATAAGACTGTCCCAACGCGGTAACCTCAGGATAGCAAGTAGCGCGAGCATGATTTTTACACGTATATAGTATATGCATAAACACAGTCATATAAATATACTACTATTACCATATCAAATTTAGGTGCATCTCATAACCCATAATTATGACATTTGTCCTTATTATTCGTTATTTAGTTATTACGTAGAACGGTTGCCTCTTATCTTAATTTGTGGGATTATTCCAACTTATCAAGTGACACTCATGGATTCCTATACTCCCAAGTGAAATTTCAGTAGTTACTCATTTATTTTCCAACGTTACTATCTTACGCATCTCTTTCTTTAATACATAGTTCCATCGTCCCTTTTATGTAAACATCCCCAAAAATGTAAATCTCGTCTTACATTAAAGATTTCATATTTTTAATAAGTCCTACTGGTCTTCTTTATCTCCCAAAATATTTTAATGAGGATGTCCAAGGATTATTACTCATTTAAATTGAATTCAGCTATTTAAAAGGGGAAATATGAGTCTGCCAGGAA
The DNA here is from genome assembly GCA_949130495.1 of Sambucus nigra. NCBI lineage: Eukaryota > Viridiplantae > Streptophyta > Magnoliopsida > Dipsacales > Adoxaceae > Sambucus > Sambucus nigra. The sequence goes on from OX422210.1 coordinate 714,066,493, forward strand.
GGGTCGATCGATCGAGGGCAGGTGTTCGATCGATCGAACCATCGATCGATCGATGATCTATGATTGATCGATCGATCAAGTAGGTATGGCTAATTTTGCAGAAATCCAGTTACGGGTTCTATCATCCAACGTCATCCAAATCCAGATTTTTAACACCCAAACTCTAAAAAAATTATACTACAACCATTATAAACCCAAACTAGTAATCTTCTACGTAAAACATGTGAATTTTCATCAATATCCATGAATTAAAGGGCCAAAACTTATATAAATCTCATGAACCCTAGAAATTTCTTTAACTTAGTTCTAATCAACCTTTTTCCATAATTTCTACTTCTAATCCATCAAAAATTCGTGGTTCAACCTCTACATATGAAGGGGATTTCCAGATTTTCATTTATATCATTACTACATGAGATTTTCCTACCTCCAACATGGGTTTTCTTCTATGAAACTCATCCTAATCAACCCTAGACTAACATGAATGATGCATTAACGAAATTAAGCAAGATAAATACTTGCCTGGGGATTTTTTTGGTCTCTGATTTGTACTGAAATCGGTGTGGTTAAGATCCTTGCGACGTGATCTATCGTTTGGCGGCGCAAACGGAGGAATTTTCAGCCTAGAACTCCTTGGTAACCTCTTCCTTTCCTTCTCCAATGTCCGTCACTAGGTTTTTATTGTGTTAACCCTAGAAGACAACCCTAGGCATCTGATATAACCCTTGATAATTCGTGGGTTTAAATACCCAAAATTACAAAATGTCCAAAATACCCTCCCGGGGTACTAATTAAGCCTAAAAACGCCCCGAGACCCAAACTAAACCCCCGGGTACACTTTTATGTCCGGACACTTTGGCGCGCTCAAAATGACCATACGAGCAACTTATAATTTATTCACTTTTTATTAATCAATATTTAGTCCCGATACGACACAGGCGCGTCCCGACTTAAATTTCCAAAATTATCATTTTATTCACTCGTGACATTTAATAGAACCAATATCATATATTACTTTGCTCATTAGTAATATTCAACAAGTTTCCCATACTTACTAACTCGCATCACGTTAGTAATTATAAAAAAAATAATTAATTTCCGGATTTATATTAAATTAATATCTCACATAAAATTTAATAAATCCCAAAATTTAGAAAGCATAAAAATACGGGGTATTACATACTTCCCCCCAATAATGGAATTTCGTCCCGAAATTAGGAAAAAAAAGGCATACCTGGTAAGAATAACTCTCGGTATCTCTAGCGCATATCTGCCTCACGCTCCCAGGTGGATTCCTCCACATTATGATGCTCCCACTGGACCCGTACAAGCGGAACTACCTTTGACCTCAATCTCCTCTCGCTATGGTCTAGGATAGCCACTGGTCTCACCTCGTAAGAGCTGTCAGGCTGTAAGTCTATCTCTTCTATTGCGATGTGGGTGTGGGCCATATCATCCAGAAGGTATCGTCTCAACGACGAGATGTTGAATACATCGTGGATGCGATGGATGTACTCTGGCAGTCCCAATCTGTATGCCACCGGCCCAATCCTCTCGATAATGGGAAGTGGTCCCACATATCTCGGGGCCAATTTCCCTTTCTTCCCGAACCTCATCACTCCTTTTATAGGAGATACACGTAGTAATACTTGGTCCCCCACATTAAACTCGCGGAAGAATCGTTTCGCATCGGCGTAACTTTTCTGCCTGTCCTGGGATACTCGAATGCGACTCCTGATAATCTCAATCCTCGCGGAGGTTTCCTGAATCACCTCTGGTCCGAGCAACTTGTTATCCCCCACCTCTAGCCAACACGTTGGGGAACGACAAGGCCTGCCATAGAAAGCCTCGAATGGAGCCATGCCAATCGTGAACTGATAAGAGTTATTATAAGTGAACTCTACCAGTGGAAGATGTGGCTCCCAACCTCCTCCAAAGTCAAGGACACACATGCTTAGCATATCCTCCAACATCTGATTAGTACCCTCAGTTTGTCCATCTATCTGCGGGTGATAAGCTGAACTCAACCTCAACTCTGTACCCATGGCCTCCTGAAAGCCCTCCCAGAAACGCGACATGAAAATCTTATCTCTATCTGACACAATATTCAGGGCAACCCCACGCAATCTGACAATCTCGGTAATGAACAACTGAGCATACTTACCCGTGGTATAGTCTGTTCGCACCGGCAGAAAATGAGCCACCTCGGTCAAACGGTCCACAATCACCCAGATGGAATCATGGCCCGCTGTGATGTAGGAAACCCTGTGATAAAATCCATGGAAATACTCTCCCACTTCCATGCGGGTATTTCCAATGGCTGAAGCAACCCTGACGGTTTCTGATGGTCCACCTTTACCAGCTGGAAGGTAGAACATTTGGACACGAACTCCGTAATGTCCTTTTTCATTCCACTCCACCAGTATTATCGTCTCATATCTTGGTACATCTTATCTCCTCCAGGATGTACCGTAAATCGGGACCCGTGAGACTGGGTCATCACTGCATGACGTAAGTCTACCCCTTCTGGTACCACCAATCTCCCATTAAACCTCAAACCCCCATCAGAACTAATAGAATAGGACTCGGCACCCTCAGCTAAAAGTCGTATAATCTGCTCCTGGCAAAATGGGTCTGCAGTCTGTGCCTGTATCACCCTCATAACAATCTCGGGTGTCACTATCATGTCAGATATGAAGGAACGGGCTACTGCGTCCTGGTGACCCAACTCTTTCCACTTTGCCTTCCAGACGTCCGCTACATCGTCTATCGGTCTACGGCTTAACGCACCAGCAACTACGTTGGCCTTCCCCGGATGGTACCGTATGTCGAACTGATAGTCCTTCACAAACTCTAACCACCTGAGCTGATGCATATACAGCTCTCGCTGAGTGAACAGGTACTGCAGTGACTTGTGGTCTGTGAGCAAGTGAAATTCTCTCCCAATAAATAGTGCCTCTAAATCCTCAATGCAAAAATGACTGCTGCCAACTCTAGGTCGTGTGTGGGGTAATTCTTCTCATGAGGCTTAAGCTTGTGGAAGGAAAAAGTTATAGCCTTCTCCTCCTACTAAAGTACTACCCCAAGTCCCCGTAAAGAAGCATCGGTGTAAACTAGGTACTCCACGCCTGGCTTAGGTAAAGCAAGGACCGGTGCTGAAGTAAGCTTGTCTTTCAGTTCGTCAAAAGCCAATTAGCAAGCATCATCCCAGACATATGGTACCCCCTTACGAGTCAGGTTCGTCAATGGACCCACTATTTTGGAGAACCCCCGAATGAATCTTCTGTAGTATCCGGCTAATCCCAAGAAACTACGTACTTCTATCGGTGTCTTGGGCTGTCCCCATTCCCTCACTACTGACACTTTACTCGGGTCTACTTCTATCCCTTGTTCAGAAACAATATGCCCCAATAAGTGCACTTTCCGCAACCAGAACCCTCACTTCTCGTACTTAGCATACAGCTGATGCTCTCGTAGAGTCTGAAGAACCTGCCTCAAGTGCTCGTCATGCTCCTCCTCGGAGTGTGAATATATCAGAATGTCATCTATAAAAATGATGACAAACTGATCCAAGAACTCTCTGAACACTCGGTTCATTAAGTCCATGAATACGGCTGGAGCATTTGTGAGTCCAAATGGCATCACTCTGAACTCATAGGACCAATATCTAGTCAAGAAAGAAGTCTTTGACACATTCTGCTCCGTAATACGTAGTTGATGATACCCTGACCTCAGATCTATCTTCGAAAAGAAAGTTGCTCCCCTCAGCTGGTCGAACAGATCATCGATTCGAGGCAACGGATACTTGTTCCGTATCGTGACCTTGTTCAGCTCCCGGTAGTCCACACATAGCCTCAGTGAACCATCTCTCTTTTTCACAAACAAAACTGGAGCGCCCCAAGGTGAGGTACTCCTGCGAATGAAGCCCTGACCTAACAATTGCTCTATCTGATCTCGTAACTCTCGCATCTCCGCCAGATCCATATGGTATGGAGCGCGTGTTATAGGTCGAGTATCCAGTAATAAATCTATAATAAAGTCTATCTCTCGACTAGGGGGTAGGCCTGGTATTTCCTGAAATACATCGGAATACTCATGAACAATTGGGATCAAGTCTAAGGGAATCACAACCTCCTTAGAGGTATCCTCCTCTATGTAATACAAATGAGCGGTCGAGCCTCCCTCCGGGCGAGGCATCGCCACTACAAACATCTCTTGCCTCAAAATGGCAAAGACAATACTCCCACCGAAACAATCTATCATGGCTCTATAAGCTGCGAGGCAATCCATACCAATATTAACGTCGTGCTCATGCATATCTAAGACTAACATGTCTGCTGGTAATACCAAGCTACCAATCTCTACCCCCACTCCCCGGCATATAAAGAAAATTAGCAATCCATTTCCCAATGGTGAGTCTACACATGTCACAATGCTCTCTACTGTGGCTAATAACCCTAAGGCCTTTGCAAAATGGGTAGCTATAAAACAGTGCGTCACCCCAGTATCAAATAAAACCCGACCCATAGTACCATGGATAGGAAACGTACCCTCAATCGTGGGTGGTGCCTGTGGAGCTGCTGCCTGGTGGATGTTATAGACACGTCTATACTGTAGCTGCCCCTACTGCACTGGAGCGGCTGGAATGGCTGGTAGGGCTGGTACCTGAGCTGGTGTTGGGAGGGCGACTGGAAAAAGTGGCCTCTGTGGCTCATTACGGGCACCTTGCTGCTGTGGGGCCCTATCACCCTCTGGACAATCCTGACGCTTATGGCCATGCTTTCCGCACAAAAAACATCGGCCTCTGAAATTTCCTCCCCTCTGACCCTGCTAACCACGGCCCTGTTGGCCGTTACCGCCCCATCGCTAGCCCTGTTGGCCCTGATGAAAACGCTATTGGCCCTGTTGGCCTTGCTGCTGACCCTGCTGCTGGCGATGTTGGCCTTGCTGACCCTGCCTAAATCCCCCAAATCCCTGCCTAAAATAGGGCTCTATAACAAAAACGTTAAGCAGAAAGTGAAATAAGCCGTACAGATCCTAAGGACACTAGAAAATGATGCTCTGATACCACCTGTGACACGTCGCCTAATTAAATCCCGGGAGATCACTCCTTTATTAAATTAAAATCAAGGTGAACAGTCGGTTCATTCTTAGCATCACTGTCATAAAAGTAACTTTTCCAATTTAAACACCTTAAATAATTAAGCTAAGTGTCAAAACCATTTTTAGACATTACTTTCCAAATTTTAATTTTATAAACCAACATTTAAAACTTTACATAATTCACAATCTAAAGAATCACACAACGATTATCCTGTAACTTATAATTCCAAAACATTCAACAAATAAATCCCAACATTAAAACTTCAAGGAAAACATCCTGACAGTAATAAAAATCCAAAGTGTAAATACTGGAAATAAATGAATTACAATATCCAACAAAACGACTGAGTAATGGAAAAGGGAGACACATGCCCAACCGATAAAGTAAATGCTAGGAGTGGAATCAAGAAATGAGGTCGTCTAGGCAAGAGGCCTGCAACTCCCACCTAAGCTGCTGCGCGTTCCTTCCAAAGGATCCTGTGTAAGATGCCCATGTGGCTGGGCACCTGTAATATATACATATATATACAAGAGAGAAAAGAAAATAGAAACAGGTCAGAGCCCTATTATAAAGACGATTTAAAATTTGTTTAGCAAGTATTTAAAATGTTTACTGGCCAATGCAACAACATATTAGTGCGACACTCCCTTGAGAAATTCTCACATCTCTTCTAATGTGCACGCCTATCGTACTAACCTTCCCAACGGTTTAACTTATCTTGTCTTATGTCGCTCGTAAGATTTAAACTGACAATTTCAACTGTTTAAGAGGTTCATTTCATTTAACAACATAGTTCTCATTTCACCTTATTTACTAATAAAGTCTCTCAGCAATATATTATACTTTTCAAACACTTATTCCCAAATTGAATAATTATTCATATCTTACTTACCATAAACACAGTAGGTAGTTCCCAAATTCCAGAATTTAATATATATATTAAATACTCATATGATATATATATTCTAACGGCACCCCACATAATAATTATGGTGCGGGCATACTCTGCTATCCAATCCCCATATCACTCGTACGAAGGGAAATACAAGTTCGGAATCACTCTCGAACTCTACTAACACAAACACAAACAATATTGAGGCGAAGCATAGATTCCAGGTCTATAAGAGGTCAGTACATGCCCTCACGTCTCTTAGGACCGTCTGAACTATCGATTCAATAGCCTGTACCGAAGGATTTCTATCTTCTAAGGTACGAGTCAATATCCCCCATAAAGGTCCCATCAAGATAAGACTGTCCCAGCGCGGTAACCTCAGGATAGCAAGTAGCGCGACCATGATTTTTACACGTATATAGTATATGCATAAACACAGTCATATAAATATACTACTATTACCATATCAAATTTAGGTGCATCTCATAACCCATAATGATGACATTTGTCCTTATTATTTGTTATTTAGTTATTACGTATAACGGTTGCCTCTTATCTTAATTTGTGGGATTATTCCAACTTATCAAGTGACCCTCGTGGATTCCTATACTCCCAAGTGAAATTTCAGTAGTTACTCATTTATTTTCCAACGTTAATATCTTACGCGTCTCTTTCTTTAATACATAGTTCCATCGTCCCTTTTATGTAAACATCCCCAAAAATGTAAATCTCGTCTTACATTAAAGATTTCATATTTTTAATAAGTCCTACTGGTCCTCTTTATCTCCCAAAATACTTTAATAAGGATGTCCAAGGACTATTACTCATTTAAATTGAATTCAGCTATTTAAAAGGGGAAATATGAGTCTGCCAGGAGGGGTCGATCGATCGAGGGCAGGTGTTCGATCTATCGAACCATCGATCGATCGATGATCTATGATCGATCGATCGATCAAGCAGGTATGGCTAATTTTGCAGAAATCTAGTTACGGGTTCTATCATCCAACCTCGTCCAAATCCAGATTTTTAGCACCCAAACTCTCAGAAATTTGTACTACAACCATTATAAACCCAAACTAGCAATCTTCTACGTAAAACATGTGAATTTTCATCAATATCCATGAATTAAAGGGCCAAAACTTATATAAATCTCATGAACCCTAGAAATTTCTTTAACTTAGTTCTAATCAAACTTTTTCCAAAATTTCTACTTCTAATCCATCATAAATTCATGGTTCAACCTCTACATATGAAGGGGATTTTCATATTATCATTTATATCATTACTACATGCAATTTTCCTATCTCCAACGTGGGTTTTCTTCTATGAAACTCATCCTAATCAACCCTAGACTAACATGAATGATGCATTAACGAAATTAAGCAAGATAAATACTTGCCTGGGGATTTTTTTGGTCTCTGATTTGTGCTGAAATCAGTGTGGTTAAGATCCTTGCGACGTGATCTATCGTTTGGCGGCGACGGCGGCGCAAACGGAAGAGTTTTGGGCCTAGAACTCCTTGGTAACCTCTTCCTTTCCTTCTCCAATGGCCGTCACTAGGTTTTGATTGTGTTAACCCTAGAAGACAACCCTAGTTATCTGATATAACCCTTGAAATTTCGTTGGTTTAATTATCCAAAATTACAAAATGTCCAAAATGCCCTCCCGTGGTACTAATTAAGCCTAAAAATGCCCCGAGACCCAAACTAAACCCCCGCGTATACTTTTCTGACTATCTCGACCCTTCCGGACACTTTGGCGCACTCAAAATGACCATACGAGAAACTTATAATTTATTCACTTTCTATTAATCGATATTTAGTCCCGACACGACACAGGCGCGTCCTGACTTAAATTTCCAAAATTATCATTTTATTCACTCGTGACAGTTAATGGAACCAATATCATATATTACTTTTCTCATTAGTAATATTCAACAAGTTTCCCATACTTACTAACTCACATCACGTTAGTAATTATAAAAAAATAATTAATTTTCGGATTTATATTTTATTAATATCTCACATTACATTTAATAAATCCCCAAATTTAGAAAGCATAAAAATACGGGGTATTAAAGTTTAGTTATGGGTAGGAGTGACAACTCAAACCTTTAATATAATTAACATGCTTTTAATGTAGTATCGTATTTCAAGAGAAGTCACATGGTGTTGCCATCCCCTTAGCTCCTTATGAAATGGACTAAAACATATGAAATGCTCTAAACATTAATAACTTTTTTAATTTGTACACATTATAATTCTATAGGGCCCGTTTCTGTAAATTGAAATTGAATTCTAATTGGTATTGATATTGGTATAAATTGAAATTGAATTTGAATTGGTATTGATATTGGTATAAATTGGTATAAGTTTTAGTTCTTATGCGTACTTTAAATTAAATGAAACATACTTTAAATTATATATAATGCGCATAGATACTAGCCTTATAGTTCTTATGCATACGCATTCAATATCCCTTAGACCCATTCGAGAGTCATTAACCCTATAATGAGATCTCTCGAATTGTCCCGTTTGGACAGTTTGGGACTGCATAGTTTCTGTATAATAATATTCTTAGTGGCTGAAACTTGTTACTTCTGGAGAAAGTTCTGCAATCATATCTTAATGTTCTCTGGGTTCATACTAGATGATGCGATGTTAAGCATTATTTCAATTGTTAAATTGAAATAACACTCACACTTGCGAATCTATGGTGTGTACTTGGAGAACTATGGGCATATGCTTCCAAATTTTTCTCCAATTGGAACAATGTGCATGAGTTGTTAAGTATCGATGGAACGGTTACGTATTCAGTACAAGGGTATACGAGGAAAATACAAATGTTGAGAACTTGGTCATTTCATATAAGGCTCTTACTTTCTTTCGAGCGAGCGCGAAAGATAAAAACCTCGTTCAATCTGAAATGACTTACTATGGTTTAATTCGAAATATATTTGAGTTGGAATATGTAAACTTCAAAGAGGTTGTATTTTAACTGTGATTGGGTAACAGTTGATGGTAAAAATGCTTGTAAAGTTGATCCTGGCAGAAATTTGATCATGGTTGACTTGTCCAAGTTGAAGAGCAATGAACACGTGAGCGATGACCCATTTGTTTGTGCTTTTCAAAAGGTCAAACAAGTGTTTTACTCGGAGTATATCAACAACAAGTCGTGGTCAATTGTCCTACATGCGCTAAAGCGTCTAAACAGTAGTGTGGATGACTTGGTTGCACCTACCAAGAGTCAATCCATTTTTTATGATAACCCGAATTTAAAATAATTTTTAGATTTGTAATAAGTAATCAACTTATTTGTAATGACCAGTGGTTGTATTATTCTAGTGCTTTATTATTATCGGACGACAATTTAATTCTTTTTATTCATTTGTACTTGATCATTTTAATGCTTGTAATAACCAAGTGAATATGTTAATTAGAATTTTAATCAATTTAAGCATTAATTTAAAGTCCATGACTCAGGAGTGAGTGTGCATGTGAGAGGGGGGGGCAGTGTGCGTGTGTGTAAATTGAATTTGGTATTAGTATAAATTGGTATTGGTTTAAATTGAAATTGCTATAAATTGATATTGGTATTGGTATGCATTGTTATTATCGGATTTGAGCATTAATTCAAAGTCCATATACATGTTTGTACTAATAATAACAAATTTTGCATAAAATGACTTCATTTGGGCGCACTAGAGGAGGAGATGAGGGATCCTCGACTAGTAGGCCCCTAAAATGGGGAAAATTAGGGTTCGTCATTGAGAAGAGTATGCGCGTGCGCTCAAATGAGGAAATTATATAATTAAATTCAGTTTAACCCAAATAAACCCTAAACAAGCAACTAGGTGTGATTGAATCAAGAAGTAGATCATGAAGATTAATCAAACACACACAATTGAGGAAAAATCCCCCAAAGGGGAAAAACCATTTATTTTCATTATAATATTGTAACTGTACAATTTCGGATTACAATGAAAATACAAGTGGCTAAGAATTACCCTCAGGTGTCGAATTCTGTAGTCAGCGGCTGGAAATATCCCTTTCCAGGAGGACTGCAATGAAGAAGAAGAACGGTCTTCTCCACAAGGGTTGAACAGCAACTGGTTGTGTTCTAGGGTTACAAGCATATTCACAAATGTATGAGAGGTTGTGTGAATCAATAAAAACTGGAGTCTTGGGACTCAACAGGCGAAGACTTAGAGTTTTTTGTACTCTGAAAATCGTGTGGAAGTCTCGCTAAATCAACTCCCTATAGTGGGATTAAATAAGAAGTCTTGGGCCTTGAAAATCTGAACAAGATCTATTTTGTGTTTATCCCAGGCGGACCGGTCCGGGTCTGAGGCGGATCGATCCGAGTAGGCGGACGGGTTCTTTTTATTTTAGGCATCTTCGGTTCGCTAGCAGTCCGAGGTATTCTGGCTTTTCAGTAGGTGGACCGGTCCGGGTATGAGGCGGACCGGTTCGCAGGCAGATCGGTTCTTTTATTCTGGGCGGACCGGTCCGGCTCTGCATAAATCTGATTCCTTCTTCTTTTTGATATTCGGATCCGTTGACGTAGATTCGGGCTTGAATATTCTTCAACGGTGTGATGGCGTATGACATAACTAATAAATGATGGACAAATTGTCCTTACAAATCTCCCCCTATGTCTATGCCGGTACAAACATAAAAACATCCGAATTGTCAAGTATGAAATTGCCTATACAAATCTACCCTTCCATGAACCCAAAACTGAAAAGGTACAATTGAATAAGACTTCATTATTTGTTCTTCAACTCTTCAGGAATCTTCAACGCTTTTCTCATCAGGGTGTGTATTTCACTGATCATCAATGTAGTACCAACACACATGAGATAAAGCAAATACCAAGTGACGTATCAAGTTTGAAATGAGATAAAAATATATAGCAATTTATGAGAAAACTCAAAAGTTCAAAAACTCCCCCATAATAAGATAATTCATTCTCCCCCTTTTTATGATGTCCCCAAATAGACAAATGAGAGAAATAATGCAAACAAGCAATGACGGGGTGTCACAAGGAAATACACAACTATTTTTTGAATTTTTCAAAAAAAAATCAAACAAAATCACACCATGAATAAACACAGGACAACCAAGTCGATGATGACGGAAATGAATGGGTGTGATCAAATTTGATAGGAAAATCAATGCATACAAACATGACATATGTGCACGAAGAATATCGGATATTCCTAGCGAATGAACTCAAATGCTTCCTTTGGTGTAAAAGAATGACAATATAAGACATTGACTCAATACAATCAACAAATCAAAGCTAAAAATGATTTCTACACCAATAACGTCCAAAACTTTTTATGCTTTTCAGGACTTTCAAGGAAGTGCAAACCCGTTTATATTTTCCAACCGAACTCCCTCAGATATATGTTTTGAATAGAGGTATTCTAAATTCTCAAACTTTGGAGAATTGATGGTGAAACCTAAGTGGCCCATATTTGGCATGAAGTACTTTTTATTACCTTTAAATTTTTTGGGTTCTTTTAACCTCTTTGGATCCCGGATAATAAAATTCCTCCATTTTTTAGATCCTTTTGAACGGTGGCTTTTGCGCAAAGAAGAGATAATTACCTTTCGCAGCCCCTCCCCGTTCTTAAACAAACACTCAGTCTCACCAAAATGGTTTTTACATGCATTCCAATCTTGTCAAGTTTTATCGCATATTGTAAGTTGTATAGACAGAATTTAGATGGAAACACTCAAGCCAATATGTGATAGATAAGTGCAGTAATCAAATATAGTCGTGCATGTGTGCAATAAAGGAGATAGGAGTCAAACATGTAGGAAAATATCACTAATTACATCTCAAAGACTCCATACTATGTAAAGCACATGGATGAAATGATGTAGCGTCTCAGATCTCTATCAAACAGTCACATGGATAAATGGAATGAAAGTGTGACTTGGCTATCTTAAATGTTCATCCATAAAAGGTGCATAAAAAATACAAAAATCTTTTTGGGTTTTTTCTTGAAATATTAATATACAAAAAAACAACAAAAAAAAATCTTTTTTGATTTTTCAAACAAAATAAATAGCTGTACAATAAAAGAATGATACATATAAAACATTCTAGCAATAGGAAGCATATGATATGAACATGAAAAAAAACATCATATTCTACACATAGACCAACCCCTCAGTCAACTGTCCAAATCCCCAAAGACTTACTAAGACTCTCAAATCTAAGGGCATCTAAAGGTTTCGTGAAAATGTCGGCTAACTGACGTCGGTGGGAACGAAACTCAGGGATACGAATTTCTCCTCAACTAGTTGTCGTACAAAGTGCTCATGTATCATGATGTGCTTGGTGCGCGAATGCTGGACTGGATTGCGGGATATGTGTATCGCGCTCGTGTTGTCACAGGAAATGGTCATGGTGTCCTGTGAAATCCCATAATCCTCCAGCATTTGCTTCATCCACAAGAGTTGCGTGCAACAACTCCCGGCGGATATGTACTCATCTTTCGCAGTGAACAAAGAGATGGAATTTTTCTTCTTGCTCAGCCAGGAGACAAGAGCAGAACCAAAATAGAAATACCCACCAGAAGTGCTCCTAAAACCATCTACATCCCCGGCCCAATCGGCATCTGAATAGGCAGACAAACGGTCATCAGTATCAAAGGAATACCAAATACCGTATGAGAGAGTCCCACTTACGTATTTAATAATATGTTTTAGAGCAAGTAAGTGTGACTCTTTCGGGGATGCCTGATATCGCGCACAGACTCCAACACTAAAGGCTATATCGGGACGACTGGCAGTCAAGTAGAGAAGGCTACCTACCATGCTCCGATATAAGGTTTGCTCTACGTCCTTGCCTGAAGTGTCCTTACTAAGCTTGGTAGAGGTACTCATGGGTGTACGTGCATGCTTAGCGGAGTCTAAACAAAATTTCTTCACTAGGTCTCTAGCATACTTGGATTGGGAAATAAACATCACATCCTCTAGCTGACGAACCTAGAGACCAAGGAAGAATGTAAGCTCACCAACCATGCTCATCTCAGACTCACTTTTCATCTCCTCCTCAAAGTGGTGAGCATGCTAGGAGAATGTGGATCCAAAGACTATGTCGTCCACATAGACCTAGGCAACCAAAATAGCACCGTCATCTCTCCTGACGAACAATGTCATATCTACTCCCCCTCTCTTGAAGCCACGAGCTAAGAGATAGGAAGTAAGCCTCTCGTACCAAGAACGGGGTGCTTTCTTCAAACCATACAAGGATTTCCTCAGATAATAAACGTGCTCAGGGTTCTTAGGGTCTTCAAACCCTTTTGGTTGTTTCACATAAACCTCCTCCTGTAGAATGCCATTTAGAAATGCACTCTTGACATCCATCTGATATAACTTGAAGCACAGATGACATGCGATGGCAAGTAGTAGACGGACGGACTCAAGCCTCGCAACAGGAGAAAATGTCTCCCCAAAGTCTACACCCTCTATCTGTGTGTAGCCTTGAGCGACCAACCTAGCCTTGTTTCGAATTATGTTACCATTTTCATCCATTTTATTCTTAAAAATCCACCGGGTACCTATCACATTAGTCTCACTAGGTCGGGGGACAAGTTCCCAGACATTATTCTTTTTAAACTGAAGTAACTCTTCCTGCTTAGCAAATATCCAGTGTTCATCCTTGAGTGCTTCTTTATGACTTTTGGGCTCGACATTGGACGTGTAGCAAAAGTGGCTAACGACGTTCTCTAGCTGAGCACGAGTCTTGACCCCAAGAGTGGGATCACCAATAATGGCAAAAGGGTCATGACTCTTGCGAACCCAAGCAGGTGTGTCCCCTAGCACAGGAGTAGGGTCCACAGAGTGTGAGAGAGGGACAAGTAAATCACTGTCAGAAAAGTCCTCATCCTCACACTGAAGGTTAGGATCAATAACCGTCAGAGGTTCGTCATCTTGCACGGTGACGTTTATTGATTCCATAACCTTAGAGATCTTCAGGTTAAAAACCCGGTATGCTCTACTAGTCGATGAATATCCTAGCAATATTTCCTCGTCGCTCCGGGAGTCAAACTTTCCTAATTGCTCTCTATCCCGTAGGATGTAGCATTTACTCCCAAAAACACGGAAATATGCCAGGTTGGGCTTCTGTCCAGTCCACAACTCATAAGGTGTCTGAAGTGTGTGTGGACGCAGATAGACCCTATTCACCGTGTCGCAAGCAGTAGACACTGCCTCTGCCCAAAATCTCCTAGAAACTTTACGACCTAGAAGCATAGATCTAGCCATTTCCTAGATCGTTCAATTCTTTCTCTCAATAATCCCATTTTGCTGAGGAGTCTTCACAGCAGAAAACTCATGTTTGATCCCAAGGCTATCACAATACAAATATACCTTTGCTTCCTTAAATTCAGTGTCGTTGTCACTACGTATTCTATTAATAGTGACTCCGTGTTGATTTTGTAGGACACTGAACTTGGTCATTAAAAACTCTACATCATCAGATTTCTCTTTCAAAAAACCTACAATGGAGTTCCTGGAGAAATCGTCTACCATCACTAGGATATACCTCTTACCACCCAGACTCTCGGTATGAGTGGGACCCATAAGATCCATGTGTATAAGATCAAGAACACAAGAGGTGGTAATGGAATGCAACTTCCTATGGGGACTACGAATTTGTTTTCCCATCTGACAGGGTCCACAAACCGTCGAAGTTGGCCTTCCAAGAGATGGTAAGCCACGTACTAGGTCCTTTCTAGCTAAGCGAGTGAGATCTCTAATATTTATGTGACCTAGACGTTGGTGCCACAGATCCATAGGATTGATCGTGGTGCTGTTGCAGACAAGTGAGGATGTGGGCTCAGTCCCATAGCAATTATCCTTTATCCTCACCCCTTACACTAATAGTTTACCAGCTTGATTATAGACCTTACAAGTGTCCCGGTCAAACTTTACTGCAAAGTCAGCGTCGTACAGCTGGCTAATGCTGAGAAGGTTTTCTTTCAAACCTTTGACGTACAAAACATTTTCTAGCTTAGGAAAACCAGGTAACTCGATAGTACCTCGTCCTATAATGGAAGACTTACTCCCATCTCCAAAGGTGACTCTGCCGTCCTAATAGTCCTCAAGAGATGTAAAACATAAGGCATCACCTGTCATATGTCTGGAGCACCCACTGTCAAAATACCAATGTGAGGTATTATGTGCTTTGAGAGAAACATGAACAACAAAGGCCTTTTTATCTTTCTTAGGTACCCAAGAAGTGGAGATCTTTTGTTTACCTTTGTTGTTTTTGGTTTTAGCTGGAATGTGAGAAGCATTAACTGACGGCAAAGGCATCCGTCGGAATTCCTCCATCAAACTCTGAGAGGTGGCAGCTAAAAGCTCAACTCACTCTCTCAGACTGGTAAAATCATCAGTATGCTGACGTGGAGCTGTAGTACGTCGTGTCCGACCAATGCTATAGCAAAACTCCATGTGGTGGCCTTTTCTTTTGCAATAGGTACAAAAGAACACAGTCAAAGGCGGACCTTGGTTTGCTTTTCTCGGTCAAACTCTACTTCGAGGTTTTTGATGATGACCATAAGGAGTAGTAGTAAACTCAGGAACTTGTCCAGGTGCAATTTGAGAGGTGGAGCCACCATCATAACCAATTCCCTGCCTATCACCAAAACCTAAAGCGGGGTCGAGGAGCATCTTTCCCATTTTCCCTGATATGTCCTCGATTTGTACCTTGACTTCCCGTGCTTTCTCAAGATCATGAGTCAGCTGGACAACAAAGGTTTCAAGTTTCTTTCGAGTCTCCACGGAGGAATGGAGCTCACTCGTAAGACTACCACTTGTTTAGTCAAGTCCCCTCTCTCTTTCTCAAAAACACTCTCTCTCTCTAAACAAACTCTCTTTCTCGACACAGGCAGATTCTCTCTCTCTCAGGGTGGTGAAGGTGGAGGACTCTCTCTCTCTCGCCTTTCTTAAATCTTCCTCTAAGCCGGTGATCTTAAAAACTAGGGCTTTGTTATGTTTTTTAGTTTTAAAAGACTCAGAATATAACTCAGCATAGGCACATTGAATATCACTCTCTCTCTCACTTGAGTCATCCTCCCCCTCACTCACATCGATCTCACTGTCGAGGTGTCCCTGTGAAGCATTATCCTCATCGTCGTGAAGAGAATTAGGAGTGCTCACTTGACTGGCCATGAATGCGGTGAAGTTACACTCATACGGTGACTCATCTCCTGAATCCACTGTCTCGACCTCACTGTCGTCGCTAAGAGTAGCATTAAGGACAGCTTTCCTTTCTCTCTATTCAGACGAGTGGCACACTCAAAGGCTCTATGACCCCTACCATCGCACTCAAGGCATCTCTCACTTTCTTTCTTAGGAGGATTTTTGGAATCTTTTTCATTTTTCTTTTCAAACTTATTTTTCTCAAATTTCTTTTTATCTTTAAAATTGCCATTTTTCTTAAATTTGAGAATCCTCTTGAAATTTTTTGCAAAAAGAGCCAAATCATCTAAGTCAAATCACACTCAGAATCTGACGTGTCAGTCTCTCTCTTTCTAGATGACTCTTCCCTCTTTCTAGCCGACCCCTCACTCTTTTTCTCTTTGGCATTAAGTGTAATTCCCTTATCTTTAGACCTAGCAGTTTTAGGGAACATATCAATTTCATAAGTTTGCAAATCTCCTACAAGTTCTTCCAATTTTAGCGTATTTAAATTACCCATAGAATTTAGCACAGTGACTTTAGGGATAAAACGCTTAGGCAAAGAACGAAGAATCTTTTTAACAACTCTAGCATTAGGAATATGTTCACCAAGATTAAAGCTAGTATTAACAATGTCAGAAAGTCTAGCATAGAAATCATCAAAACATTCAATCTCATGCATGGTGATGGTTTCAAATTGAGTTGTCAAATTTTCCAATTTAGACTCTTTCACAGCATTTGTTCCTTCATGGGTTAGTTGTAAAACATCCCATGCCTCCTTTGACGTGGTGCACGTCATGATACGTCAGAACTCATCGGGAGTGATGGAACCGGAAATAGCACTCAAACCTTTAGAGTTAAAAGAAGACCATCTAAATTCATCTTCAGTCCAAGAGGTGACAGGTTTTAAATTAGTCACGTTTTCCACAATGACGGAGGGAGGTGTCCACCCTCTTTCAACTAAAATCCAAACCCTTTCATCTATGGCTTTTATATCCGACCTCATGCAGGCTTTCCAATAAGCATAATTTGTCCCGTCAAATACAGGTAATTTATTATATGATTTCTCCATTTGAACACGCACTTTTTCAAAAATCAATTTTTTTTAGAAAAATGATATCTTAGAAAAAAATTTGCGGAAAATAGGAATACGCGATAGATTAGCGTAACCTGCTCTGATACCAATTTGAGAAGAGTATGCGCGTGCGCTCAAATGAGGAAATTATATAATTAAATTCAATTTAACCCAAATAAACCCTAAACAAGCAACTATGTGTGATTGAATCAAGGAGTAGATCATGAAGATTAATCAAACACACACAATTGAGGAAAAATCCCCCAAAGGGGCAAAACCATTTATTTTCATTATAATATTGTAACTGTACAATTTCGGATTACAATGAAAATACAAGTGACTAAGAATTACCCTCAGGTGTCGGATTCTGTAGTCGACGGCTGGAAATATCCCTTTCCAGGAGGGCTACAATGAAGAAGAAGAACGGTCTTCTCCACAAGGGTTGAATAGCAACTGGTTGTGTTATAGGGTTACAAACAGATTCACAAATGTATGATAGGTTGTGTGAATCAACAAAAACTGGAGTCTTGGGACTCAACAGGCGAAGACTTAAAGTTTTTTGTACTCTGAAAATCGTGTGAAAGTCTTGCTAAACCAACTCCTCGTAGTGGGATTAAATAAGAAGTCATGGGTCTTGAAAATCTTAACACGATCTGTTTTGTATTTATCCCAGGCGAACCGGTCCGGGTCTGAGGCGGATCGGTCCGGGGAGGAGGACCGGTTCTTTTTATTTTAGGTATCTTCGGTTCGCTAGCAGTCCGGGTATCAGGCGGACCGGTTCGCAGGCAGATCGGTTCTTTTATTCTGGGTGGACCGGTCGACTCTGCAGAAATCTGATTCCTTCTTCTTTTTGATATTCGGATCCGTTGACGTAGATTCGGGCTTGAATATTCTTCAACGGTGTGACGGCGTATCACATAACTAATAAATGATGGGCAAATTGTCCTTACAGTCATCGAGAATAAGACGGAATTATTGGCTAGATTGCTAGAGTTGCTAAAGCGATCATTATCCCGGGGTCCACTGATTGGAGGGCCGTGCCTATTGACCTCAAGTTGAACATCTGGGGGGCACTACATGTAGTGTATTTATATTTATATTTATAAGAAACTAACGCTTACTTTCTTTTTTATTTGTATTTGTTTGATAGGAACAATTCGGCCTGCCCCCATATCTCCGCGACTCCACGTTGGAACAATTGAGGGATCAATATAAGACGTGGAAGAAGAATTTGTGGACACGATACTTTGGGAAGACCCGGGAGTCCATTCTGAGACTACGTGACACCGTCCCCCCGAAGGAGCCGATCTCATTGGCACAGTGGAAAAATTTTATCGGCAATCAGACCGATGAGTGGCAATTGGCATCTCACCAATCAGGGAGAGACAATCGGGTGAAAAAGTTGGACGTGCACTACTCCGGACGGATGTCTTACGCCGAGGTGGAGGACAGGATGATAAGTTTTTATTTTTCTTTGATTTTAGTTATTCTAATTTAGCATTACTTTGCGTTACTAACTAATTCTGTATTATTTTATTTTAGGACACAGGGAGTGGCCCTGGAGGTAGACCATATTGGCTCGATGCCTATGTGGCAATTCGAATAAAGAAGGGCAAGGACAAGGAAGTGGCCCCGAATGTCGTAGCTACCATTGTAAGTCATAAATAAATGTTTAATTTTTTTAATTAAGTTATAATTTTTTTATTTACTTAATTAACTAATCGTGTACTTTTTGCCTTTTTAGGCAAAGCTTAAGGAAGTGCATGAGTCATAATCTGATGTCGACAAAACATCTTTGGCTACGGACGCACTCAGCCAAGTGCTCGGGGTGGATCGCAAGTGGAGGACTAGGGGTGAGCTCACGGGTGGAGAAGTCTAGGAACATAAGAATGGAGACGAGCAATAGAGGGTTGGCACATAAGGTGGACACCCATGACGATAAGCTATCAAGGTTGGAGGAAACATTCCTAGATATGTACGCCTTCATGAAGCGACAGTTGGGCAAGGGCAAGGGAAAGAACGTAAAGTTAGACGAGGAAAATGACGTCACTGCTTCATCGCCGATACGCACGGACTCGGCGCCATATGATGATCCATTTCCCATCGTGCCCCTGCCGAGCGGCCTATATGTCAATAATCGATTGGTCGAGCGTTTATGTACTTGACATATATTATGGGGAGCTGATAGCGAGGGGTTTGAGGGATCCGAGCTTCCTCCCGGGTATGCTGGTTCATGGACTGTGACACCCCACCTAATAAAATACCGGGTGATCAATCCTATACCAAATTAAAACAAGAGTATCATATGGTTCATTCTTAGCATTACTATCGAAAACCAAATTAATTACTAATAACCTATTAGGCTGGCGTCAAATTTTTATTTAACTAATCTTCTTAACCAAACCATTCCAATAAAACCATCACAACAGTTTATATATACACTACACCAAAACACGCCATTAGTAACACAATTTTACCATTGCTATATATATTAGTAACATAATTTTTCTGTTAGAAAAAAGGCGTGGGGCACGAAGCTAGTAACGGTAATATTCAAAATTAGTAACAGAAAATTATGTTACTAACAATAACGGTAAAATTCAGAATTAGTAACGAAAAATTCTGTTACTAATAGTAACGATAAAATTCAAAATTAGTAACGAAAAATTATGTTACTAATAGTAACGGTAAATTCAGAATTAGTAACGGTAAAATTCTGTTACTAATAGTAACGGTAAAATGCAAAATTAGTAACGGTAAAATATGTTACTAATAGTAACGGTAAAATGCAGAATTAGTAACGGTAAAGTTATGTTACTAATATTAATACATATTTAAAAAAAAAATATTTTTCAAGATCCAATATCCAGAATTTAAACAAATTCAATTATTCTTATCACACTATTTAAATCCTATGAACATATACAAAAATAGTCCACAAAAACAAAGGCATTATATCCAACATTTACATTTATATAAGCCTCCACTCTTTATATACAAAAGAACCTTAATCCAAACAAATGAAACATCAGAATACAATCGTCCCAAAAGTTACATTATTTTAATAAAAGCATCCAATATAAGATTCTAATACAATCATCCCCAAATTAGATATTTTTATATTATAACCAATCAAATGAAATATAAAAAAGAAGTTTGTTGTTGTTGACTATCAACCTTTGCTCTATTATCATCGCCATCAATGCCTTAACCCGCGACGCTGGAAACTTGATGAGGATCCAAAAATGACATTCTGTCAAGCAAAATAAAATTATCATATTAGTTATAATATCAACATTTAGTCATACAAAATTAATTTAGTAAAAAAAATTAATTAGTTATATTCTTGCCAGGCCTATTTCCATTCCAACTTTTTCTTTTTTTATCATCTAAATGAAAAACTAATCACCATAGACCATTTTATAACTTATGGCGCATCAACAATAGTTTTCCAACAAATATTAAAGTCAAATATATTATTATTTGGTATTTATTCATAAGATAAAACAAAGTAATATAATTTAGATGGGACATAAAGCCTTCAAATTTGGCCATTTCAACGTTATATAGATGGGACAGAAAGCCTTCAAATCGAGGAGTTTATGCTGGCTAATGGCAATGCAATACTACGTACTCAGGAATCATAATCAAATTGCCTTCTAGAGACAACTGCCAACTCTAGAGAGACATAAAATATAGGAATGTTTAATTAATAGACTCAATAACTACTCCAGATAGGTCAAATACAAGAAGTTGTAGAACCTATGTGACTCCTCACGAGCTTTGCTAGCCATTTGACCATGGTAGATTCCAGCATTGATTCCCGCCTCGAGAAGTGACTTGGAAATCTAAAATGAGTGTTAAAGATATTCATAATTAAAAACATTACTAATAATAATCATAAAGAAGACATGTATATCAATAGAAAGGCCCAATTATGAAGATAATAGCTTGATAGTAGATATATAATTATATACAGAGTAAAGTAGCATTTGAGAAAATTATGGGTTGAAGCACTACTTCGTATACAATCAACTTGTGATATGCAACTACTTGAAGCACCTCATACAATCAACTTTGTATTTCTTTAAAGTAACGCCCACAAAATACATATCACAGTTAAACAGGTAGGGAATTACAGAAGTGCCGCAACAGTAAAAGCACAAACGTCAATAATTATATTCTAATTATCTAGCTAATTACAAGAAGTATGATTATTCATATTCTTTTGTAACACAGATTAGCCTAAAGGGAGAACAGTGTGTGTGTGTGTGTATGTGTGTCTATATATATATATATATATATATATATATATATATATAGAGAGAGAGAGAGAGAGAGAAGGGGAGAGCTAATTCAGAACCTGAGCAGCAGGATTGTGGAAACTATACTGGGTTTCTATAATTAATTGGGCCAGGGATATCATGACTGCTAGTTTCCCAATCAACCCCTAAGATCAGGGGCTTAATTTCTGATTAAATCTGAAGGAACTAGAGGGACATCCAGAAGTTAGGCTCTTAATAAGAGGGATCAAGGACTGCACAACATCTGGCATTAAGGGCCGATAATCGGCTTATGTTTGCACGCAGCAATACCAACTACCTGTGTAAATGATACAGTGAGAATCAAAATATTTTCTCCGAATTTAGAACAGCAGAAAGTGCTAAAAACCCTGAATTATGCAGCTGTTGCATGAAATCTCCACATAAATTATTTTTAATGCAAAAAGAAAAGGCTAAACTATGAATTTTTCTGCAAAGACCTCGCCTAGGGACTTTATAGTGACACATAGGGGGTCTAGAAACAAAATGTATAGTTCATTGAAGTTCTTGCAAAAATAAAATTTAGGGGTGTTTCTTGCAAAAAATATTATAGTTTAAGGGTATTTTTTAGACTTCACCGGGCCTCTAGAATGTTCATGATAAAGATGCTGTAGAACCAAACTGACCTGAATTAGATCCTTCTTAGAATACTGGTTTATTACAGCTGGATTAACCATTTCCAATACTTTATCTTTGTTAGTTAACCTTGGAAGTGCCTAAAATTACAAGGCAAACCATAATTTAGAGGTTTTAATCTTTGGCTCATTGACAAACAACAGAGGAACTTGGACAATAATTGTGAATCACAATAACTCATTTTAAACATTTGACTACCAAATGAGGTTGTAGTTTATTCAATTGAATATAGACATTCTGCACAGGTTTATACTTGTTTTCCTGTTTAATCATCTTTTGGAAGCTTCAATTAGTCCTTCATGCCTAGATTGTAGAAACCACTACTCCGATTTCAACAGTCATAGGTATGTGTATAATTCAGTACAATAATTCGTGATAACTGCAACAAAAGCATACAAGAATAGCAATAGTTGGAGATTTTATTCAGAATATTTGCCCAGATATGGCATATAATGTGGTATAAAGTAAAGAAAAATACAAATAAGCTCACCGTGGAGTATTTGTACACTAGCACGTGCATTGTATACACAATAAAAAATAATGGGTTTAAGCAACACAAAATGGAAACAATCCTAACATGGTTGATTATTGAAATCCAAGTGATGTATTTCTCTACACTACTGACTAGTATAGCCGGAAATAAGTTTTTAAATCCCAGAAATGAAAAGGAAAAAATGCCCCTAACGATGTCCATGTCTCTTCTCTATAAAAGAAAAAATCACTTCATCACAAGCATCAAGTTCCTTGTTCTTGTCTCATTAGACGAGAATTTAGATATTTCATTATGCAGTGAAAAAGGTATATCGAACAGTACATCATAGCAAGTATTAAAATATATTGTATATTTGAATGACATAAGGCAACTACATGTATTAAATTGAACTCATATGCTCATCTCTTGGCTATCGACGTAAAATATAGCTCATTCAGTATGCTGAGAGAGGAAGTGCAAAGTTGTCCCTTCTCTGATATCTTCTGAAGCCTTTCATCAAGAAATGCATTGACAAGAGCCATCGATGGAATCACCCTTTAAATAAACAAACACGTTAGAACAATTTCATTAACGACTGAGGCATTAATATTAACAACAAGAATTCTAGAGATTATTTCCTCAGCAACCCAGATATCAATGAGACAACAGAGCTGATGAGAAGCATTTGAGCTGCCATTGCTGATAACTGTAGAGTACAAGGTACTATAGTCTACCAATTTAAAAAACATAACAAAAAAAATATATAGAATTAAACTTTAAAATTAGGAAAATGTTATATATACATACAATTAGTAAATTCTAACATTGAGGAGAGCATAAATTGTATCGGCGGTGACATCTGAGGCCTCAATAGTGATCATGTAAGCAACATCTCCAGTCGAAACCCCATTTTTGAATGCAACTTTGGTTTTAAAGTTCTTGAAGGACATTTAGATTTTGCAACTATATTATTATATATAGTTTTATGTTCTAAACCTTACGTCTTTAAAAACTTTTTTCTTTATTTAAAATCAAAAAACCATATGTCTTTCACATATATAGTTTAAAACAAAAACTTGTTAGATCTAAGAAATATGCACCACTCACTTACAAAACTTCTAGTTTTACAAACTCCATCGTTGAGAGAAATATTGGGACTAAACTAATGTTTATAGAAAACTATTTAAAATCTAGATTAGTTTTGTAAACAGTTAAACAAGATCCATAACTAAATACACTGGAAAATGTTTAGATCCTTGAGAGAATTTTACTTTGAAAGAAAGTCTGAAAACATTAATAATCGAAAGGCATATTTCAAACTAAAATTTGTGAGAAAACACAATGAAATCTATAAAAAATTTACCTTTATCAAATCGTAGTCAATTCAAACAGCCAAGTGAGAGTCAATCCAAACAGCCAAATCTAGGTTGCCAAATCCACGTTGAAAATCCTAAAAATCGACCGAGCAAAGAAGGATTTAAAAAAAATATTGATCCTAAACATTCAATGGTAAAAAAACCAAAAAAATCAACCAATCTGAGCTCGATTTAAAACCTAACCTAATGGTGAATGGATATGAACTGCTCGAACTGTAAAGAATATACGTTCCTCCATCTCTTGTTGCCCTAGTCCGTGCCATTGCTAGGGTTACGTGTTGGGGATTTTTCTTTGGGAGTACACGATAAGGGGAAAATTCCCTCTTTTGTTTTTAATATTCATTTTTAAGATATTGAACTATAATTACTAATGGATAAAGTAAATTAGTGACAGTAATTTGTTGTAAGAAATAGTAATGGTATAACACTGTTAGTAATTGAAAAAATAATCTGATACTAATGGAGCGTTTTGGTGTAGTGATACAAAAACTGAAATGAAATAAAATAAATGAACACTCGGTTTAACATAATACAACCAAATCGAATGCCGCACTAAAAGGCGGTAAAAGAATAAATGAATACAGTTGGGCTATCGTCCCGAATGTTTCTACAATACCTCTTATCTAGATCTCAAGGATAGAAGCGTCAATAATAAACCTGCATGCATCCATAGCTGCTGCAGCAAATGTCTGACTCGAAAGAATCATCATCTAGGCGTCCCTGTCTCTCTCTCTCTCTCTCTCTCTATATATATATATATATATATATATATATATATATATATATATATATATATATATAACAAGAGAGGGGAAAAATAAAGAAACGGGTCAGAGCCCGAGTTTTGAAAATATTTTCAGCAAGTGCATAAATTCTATATTTTTAAAATATGAAATCTCTCATATTTAAATTGGTATCGCACTCTCGTGAGATACACCTCACCCTAGGGATGGCAACGGTTCGGTTCGGGGTCGGGTTTTAGCTCCCCATCCCAGTCCCCGTTAGAAAAACCATTCCCCGTCCCCACCCCGCTCCTTGTTATAACGGGTTCAGGGATCCCCGTCCCCGTTTAAAATGGGAATCGGGTTCCCCATGGGGAACCCGTTTTGATTTTTTAACTGGTGAACAAACTCCAAACACAAAAACAAAAATGAACATACTCCAAACACAAAGAGAAAGTAACAGATATCTCACACAAAGAGAAAGTAAATGTGGTGGCAAATAAAAACATTGATAGCCTATTCATCCATCATCAGTTTTATCTTTAACATTTCTTTGAGCTTTTGGATGCTTTGTAAATTTAAATTTGACAGAGCTTCTTTTTCTTCTCAGTGGCTATTCCAGTAGGGAAATAGTTTGTGTTTGGTAGCACTTGAGAAATAAGGTGAATGAAAAAATCTTGAAATCGTAACAGAAATCATAACAGATATCTCACATGCTGAATCAAATATTTTCCATAATCGTGACTACAACTTCTATATAACAATCATAATTTGAAATTATATAACAATTTGTTTATACATCTGAATCAACTGAATATTACCAATACCTTACAAGATCTGAGGGAGCGACATTGGATGGTAACAGTTTGAGGGAGCGGCGCTGCACTGGATGTAGTAACAGCACTCGCTGGATGAACGAGCAAGAGATGAGTGAGGGATGAGCAAGAGATGATGAGGGAGATGACGAGTGGGGGAGATGAGGACAGGGGAGAGCGACACTAGTTAGGGGCCCTAACTTAGGGCTTATTAGATTTAAATGCTTTTATATTATAATATAAATAAATAAATATATATATATATATATTATATATTAATAATTTGGGTATCCCCGTGGAGACCCGAGGGTATACTCGAAACCGACCCGAAATTTTTCGAGGATTTTTTATACTCCCCGAACCCGCCCCGATCCCTGAATGTTCGGGGATTTTTCAGGGATTTTTTTTCTGGTATCCGCGGGTTTTCAAGTTTTCGAGGAAAATTTCCATCCCTACCTCACCCCTCTTCTAATAGTGCACACTTATTGCATACCTTTTAAACCATCTAGTTAAGCTACCCTGCCTAACTAATCCCTAAACACCCTCCTCTAAGTCCTCATAACTATCACCTACCCTGCGTCATATAATATCAGCTATACGGTAAGCTATCACACGAGCTTAAATTAATATAATCCTCGATTAGATTTATATATATTTCTCATATATATATAGGCATACCATTCATATCCCAAAACTTTCACCAGTTTAAAATACTCTTTTTCACTTTAGTATATAAAATCTCGTATATATAATTCTCATTTTAATATACGAATAACAATTTAAATCCGGATATAATCTCCGGGAATGAGAATAAAACCTTATTCATTTTACTCTTTACAACAGTTAAAGCTATATGATACCTCGTCTTCATATACAAGCAATATACTATATGCAATAAGTATAATTATACCTATCATAATCATAAGTTTAATAACCATCCCACTGAGCTATAACTCGAGGATGCAGTCTCATATTGCCTATTCACATTCGGGTTTACTTACTCAACCACGGTACCAAGCCAGAATCACTCATGGTCATGGTAAAAATACACAACGGTGGAGGCGGTCATGTTCCCTCTTGAAAGTGGAATACACACATCGCACTCGTATACGGGACGATATGACCTGGGGATATACTCTCCCTGCCCCTCAAGCCAGGGGATTCACCCTCGTCGCGCAACCTCCCTGGATAGCATTAGAGCAAATATATAAACTGGCTATCCAACCTTACGCCCGGGGAAGCCTGTGGAACCAGCCTCTAAGATTGCAAATGTACCAATCACACAGATATATTTATTCGTATCACATCATACGTATATACAGTAATAATTCCCGTATATAATATATATCACTTCTCAATACATATGGCTAAAATTGCCAAACTCTCATAGCATTAGCCAATAACCCCAAATGTTCCCATTCGTAATAGTATCTAAGTATTTGCACACTTACAACACTAAACTTATAAGTATTCTCTTACTTAATATATAACTCGAGCCTTAATCACTTTTAAGGACTTATATATACTCCTGAATATACCAATTCATAATAATTAAATAAGTATACTCTCAACTTATTTTAGTCCCAGAGGTATCGCATTACCTATAATAATAGTCGTCAACCGACACCGGATACCCGCTTGAGCATATCTAGCCCTTACCCTACATTCCATCCTACTCACATCCTAGGACTTACTCAAACATATAGGCAGTATATAAATATATTTTAGACACGCATAACATATATATAATCATCCGCCGAAATACTACCCCGAGTGTTACTCGGCCCGAACACCCCCTAAATTAGAAAGTCCTTAACCCAAGATATACATCTCACTCAAATAATAATTTAGAAGTCCCCACACTATTGTTAGGAACTCCAAATGTCTAACTCCACAATTCATTTTCCTCAAAACTAGATATTTAGTGCCACGCAATTTTGCACCCTCCTAGTCCAAATTAATTCCCTTAAATGGCTAGGTATGGAATTCCCTTATTTGAATATTTACTTCCTCAAATAAATAAGCTAGAAATAATCAATTTAGGAATTTATCTCAATTAAATAAAATTGGCCAAAATTTCCAAATATCCTGTAGGGTCGATCGATCGACCCGTGACCGTCGATCGATCGATCAGATGAGCTTCTTCTCCAAGACTCTATTTCGGCCAATAACATACCTCCAAGATTTTATATCCTATCCTCTCATCATCCAACCTCAACCAACAATATATATACACATAAAAAGGGCTCTAATCATCCAAGAACCAAAAACCAACAACTAATTTCAATTAATTCCTAAGTTGCTCAAATTGGATATCATCCGAGTTTTATCAGTTCAAACTACAAAACACCCGTTTTGATTCACGAAAACCCAACCCAAAAATCTATATATTTTTACACGCAAACTATAATATGATAAATAAACACACAAAATAAAGCAAGTAAACACTTTCCTCGTGGATAAAATCCGACGACCTCGAGTCGAATCCCGTGGAGTTTGGCTGGAATACCCTTTTTCTTCTCCCTTTTCCTGCTTCCTTTATTTCTTTCCTCTTTTCCCTCTTTTATTTCCTCTCATCTCTTACTCTCGTGCCTTTATAAGAAAGGATAAGGGTCTATCCCTTATAAACCCAAAAATGACTCGTTTACTCAATTGTGAGTCCCTACATGTCCAAAAGTCCCCGGAACCTAAACACTGCCCCTGGACACTCTATTATGGTTATCTCGGCCATTCCAGAACCAAACGTACACTCAAAATCTCCATTCGAGTCACTTAACTAAAAATCACTAATTAAACCCAAAACATCTCAATGCGCGTGTTTTCTAAATAAAATATTATCCTCCGTCGCTTTACCCAACTGCGACATGTAATAAAAATAACCTAACTCATATACTTAGTCCCGTAAGAAAATCTAATCCATGTAAATATTAATCCAACACCAGCAACTAATATTTACTACTCACTTTAAATTCTCAATTTATTACATTATACTCATAAATTCCAAAAATTATTATTCACATAAATTCCTCAAATTTCCAAATTACATCCACTTATGTAATTTAAATATCCATATAACCACGGGGTATTACATTCCCCCCCCCCCCCCCCCACACACACACACAACGGAATTTCATCCCCGAAATTCAGATACGACCGGTACTACCAACCTAGGATCGCTAATTACACTACATCCCAGTGCACAAAAGTCGAATGGTACTAACCCAATGACATTATACCATACACTCGTTCTCGGTACCCACCTATCTCAAGTCTTATACTCTAACGTACTAGCTTAACAACAAGCTTAACTAAATCTCTACATGCTATCACACTACCTCGGTCGTAAGGTGACTCTAATAATGTCACATCGCACCTAGCGTTTTTATTACCACATATAAAGAAAACGAGCCTATACTCGCCGCTCTAACCTATTGATCCCATGGAGATCTGTTACTCTAGGCGTCCGTTCGTCTATATCTGGACTTCGAATTTCCCTCAAAATTATAAAATATGATTTTGTGATAATTGATTAAATTTGCAAGTTTCTACTTTGGCACACTTATTTAATTAGAGACTATTTTTAAACCAAATTAATTCAGCCCCTAAACATGCAACTACGTGTGTGCGTGTGTCAAACCACAAATAAAGCATGCGACACAAAATTTTAGGAAAAATCCCCGAAGGGAAAAATCTTTTATTTCTAGAACTCTGACAAGTTTACAAGTCCATTGACTTACATGCCATCTTGCTTTCGCCCATAAGAATAACACACGGTGTCTTCGTCCAACCTCCAAATTAACGGCTAGAAATCAATCATCAATGGTTAACATGCAGCTATACCACTCGGATGCGCAGTCCAAACACGCGGTCTAAAATCTTCACAAGGACTCCCTCCACAATAGCCCGCAGCTGTCAGTTGTAGAGCTTTCCCCATAAAGAATGAACAAAAGTAAAGTATGTTCTTGAACACCGAAAATAATTCACCTAAGCATATGGGATTTTTGTGAATTGAAAACAAAAGGGATGAAAACCCTAAAAGAAGAAGTCAAAAAGAATTCTGCAGATTCACGGCTTTCTGTCTGTCAAAAAGCTGGGACTTCTTTTTGAAAATGAAGCCATTTAATGAGTATTTATAGAAAATCGCTTTGCCTTGATCGTTTGAACGAAAAGGAGATCTCACTCGAATGAAGTACACGCATCGCTTGAACGACATCGCAGGACATCTAATGTCGCTCGAACGAGATGGTGATCTCGTTTGAACGACCTGAGCATCAAAATCGTGGAATGCTACAAGACTTATAAAATTACTCATTCTCAAATTTTGATGAAGAAAGTCCGCTCCAACACTAAGAAAATATTTTTTTTAAAATCCCAAAGTTCTAAGTGAAAATTTAAGGTATTTAAAACATAACCTTACCAAAGTAAACTTTGAGGAGGCTTTTTGATTAAGAACCTTGATATATTCGGATCCATCTTGATGTAGATTTATCTTGAACTTCTTCGATGACTGTAATGGTATACGACATAATTAATTGTGATGGGCATTTATAAAAATATGTCCTTAAAGGGAAACTACACTAGCGCTTGACTACTCCCGTCAGTCTTCTCCCTTATCTTAGGTGTGCTAACTCTTATTGCACTAATATAATTGGATTATCGCGTGCCTCCCACAACATTCCATCCAACAAACTCCAATCTCATTTTGTAACTGCCTCACAGCATAATCTTCAGATTTATATACTACTCCATTTCCATTTCGGGAGGTATATAAAATCAACTTACCAAGGTGTCCATACACACTTTAATCCGTGGTTATCAGCACACTATTGCAAACATCATAGATGTAACACTCTCTCTCTAAAAATGGGCCTCACTTTCTTTTTGGCCTGGTGCTAACACTTGGGCATTCCTAACCCGAATAATTCAAAATTTAATTTTTTTCCTATACATGGAAATCTATTCCTTCTTAAAGTTAACCCGCCAATCTTCTCATGGTCAACTCATAACAATCTCCCTATAACAGCGACACATTCCCCACCGGCCTTACTTCATGGTAGTCCTAAGATCAATGTGTTTCCTACACATGTAAAATGAGTACTATTCTAACTATGTCCCTAGTACCCAAGGCCTCTCTCAACTTCCGACATTTGCTCGGTTTCATGCGTGGGATGTCTCGCAAAGAAAAATTCAGACAAGGAACCTTCCCATTACACTACTTCCTCACATAGTCGGTCATCGAGATGTAACGGCCTAAGGCACACCATCGGCACATTCTAAAATCTTATCTCGTAATTGTACTAACGAGCTTCTACCACTAAGTCCTTCTATTTTGGCGAAATGGAAAGTCTAACTAATCGGGGTACCTACTCTCTGAAAAAGTGATACGAACATCATGCCCAAAACATATTTCCTCTGAATTTGCCTTCTATTCAAGGCCTGGATATAAGCCTCAACCCGATTTCCTTTACCTTGCCTTACCCACACACTTGCGATGAGAGAAACATTTCTAGTGCTTTTTCTACAGCAGATCTACTTTTTATTAGCCCCTAATCATCACATGACCCTCAGCTAACTTCACCAAAACCAACATGCGAGCATACCTAACATCTCTCCACTCCCGACGTCGTTAAGGTTCATGCGTGGAGTATCTCGCAAGAGAAATCAAAACAAGGAACCCCTCCTATACACTACTACTTAACTTTGTCGGTCGTGGAGGTATGTCAACGCAAAACATGTAAAATACTAAATCATGCATACCTTAGATCACATCTATAAGGTCCCCATGCACTAAAGTCATGCTAATGAAACATCTACTCACCGAAGTTGCATCTAGACGCATAATAAAGGCAAGCTCAACCTGTATCTAGGTGAGATATCGCAACAACAATCCGTTCCACCCTGAAACCGTGGATATGATAGTCTTACAATCATTAGCCTGCTATCTCTCCGATAATCCAGAATGCATTATACTCAAAATAATACTATACTCGTATAACACGCACAAAACAAGTAGTACGAACCAGATATAAACTCGAAATAGTAACACCCGCTTTTCACAGAGAATGAAGAAAAATAGGACCCCGCTACCGCAAAAAAAACATATAGATATATATCCTCCATATCATTACCGATACCGCCATAAGTTCGAATTACACACACGAATCTAGGGCTAATAAGATATTGTGACTCAATCTTGCCACACAGAACATACCTCCTTTATTTGAGGTGAAACTCAAAACAATAACTTTGCCACTCACCTTGGTTGCTCCGAATGGTTACCGAACATAGTACACTTGTCCTAACCGAACCAAAAACTAGTTTAACCAATGCCCCATCTAGGCACCCTACTCTCATCCTTTAACTCCGATCGGGCAAGGACAAACCGTGTGGTTTTACACCCCACATTACAATATTCCCCATATCTGGCCACCATGACCATGTTAAGGGTATCAGTATCTCGGACTCTATAGCTTCGATCCTGACAATCGCCTCCATAGTTCCCTTAACTTCTTCGTCAAAAGGAAACTCCACTACCGGCCTTAACAACCCTGTTTCAATAAATCTCCGAGTGGATTTCCACCTATGGAGTTCCACGAACACAAATTATCCATAAGTGTTAGCAACACATGCTAGTGAGCCTATCATTCCTCTGAAGGACTCTCTCTTAATTGTACCTACCTTAATTCGGTATAAAGTTTACTTATCCACATTACTCTTTATTTGCTACCGGCCTATGACCGAGCCTCATGTGAGTAATTGAGAAACTGCGTTCTCTTCGTATCTGATAAATCAAAGGAACTTGCGATTAAAACCATCCGTGATATCCCTTTATGATCAAAACATCCTGCTCCCCCAAATATGGTGACCACTGCTCCCACCATTTCGACATTGCTCCCACGAGTGAAAAAATTTTCCTCAAATTTTCACATCTGGGCATTTCCATACGCTTCTCTAAGCCAAAGCTTCTGAGCCCTATACTTCCATAGAATAAAGCTACACTGCCTCCCTATGACTTAACTTCAATGTATGTCCTTATCAAAGACCCTCTCACACTTTTTCCTAATTTACTTCACTGAGTAATTCCAATTTTTAGAACCACTCTCTACACTATAACGGTAAGTAAATAAATATAACTACTTTATTCTAGAAGTCGTTGCAGTAATTCATAAAAATTCCACAAAGGGAGTGACCTCAACTGCGGCCCTAGTCCCCGACTTCAACTAACAGTTCCAACTAAGCCCTGCCTCCTACTGCCCTCATAACGGCCTTCCCTGATCGCCCTTCATCAGTCAGAACTTGAATCTCACCAAAGCATGCAAAAGATTTACTATAATCTTACATAATAGAAGGAGAACGAAATCTCACAAGAGGAATCAACAATCCTAATCATAAGGCTCTATATCAAATAGAAAGCCACGCTGAAAGCGTAGTACGTCCGCACAGATTCCTAAGGATTCTAGAACCTGATGCTATGATACCATCTGTGACACCCCGCCTAATAAAATACCGAGTGATCAATCCTATACTAAATTAAAACAGGAGTCTCATATGGTTCCTTCTTAGCATCACTTCCGAAAACCAAATTAATTACTAATAACCTATTAAGCTGGCATCAAAATTTTATTCAACTAATCTCTTTAACCAAACCATTCTACTAAAACCATCACAACAGTTTATATATACGAAAACTAAAATGAAATTAAATAAATGAACACTCGGTTTAACATAATACAACCAAATCGAATGCCTCGGTAAAAGGCGATAAAAGAATAAATGAATACAGTTGGGCTATCGTCCCGAATGTTTCTACAATACCATTTATCTAGATCTCAAGGATAGAAGCATCTACGATTTACCTGCATGCATCCATAGCTGCTGCAACAAACGTCTAACTCGAAAGAATCATCATCTAGGCATCCCTGTGTCTGGACACCTATATATATATATACACATATATATCAAGATAAGGGAAAATAGAGAAATGGGTCAGAGCCTGAGTTTTGAAAATATTTTCAGCAAGTGCATAAATTCCATATATTTTAAATATGAAATCTCTCATATTTAAATTGGTATCGCACTCTTGTGAGATATACCTCACCCCTCTTCTAATAGTGCACACCAATCGCATAACTTTTAAACCATCTAGTTAAGATACTCTGCTTAACTAATCTATAACACCCCTCATCTAAGTCCTCATAACTATCACCTACCCTGTGTGGTATAATATCGTTTATACGGTAAGCTATCACACGAGCTTAAATTAATATAATCCTCGATTTGATTTATATATATTTCTCATATATATATAGGCATGCCATTCATATCCCAAAACTTTCACTAGTTTAAATTACCCTTTTTCATTTTAGTCTATAAAATCTCGTATATGTAATTCTCATTTTAATATACGAATCACAATTTAAATCCGGATATAATCTCCCGGAATGAGAATAAAACCTTATTCATTTTACTCTTTACACCAGTTAAAGCTATATGATATCTCGTCTTCATATACAAGCAATATACTATACGCAACAAGTATAATTATACCTATCATAATCATAAGTATAATAACCATCCCACCGAGCTATAACTCGAGGATGCAGTTTTATAGTGCCTATTCACATTCGGGTTTACTGACTCAACCACTGTACCAAGCCAGACTCATGGTCATGGTAAAAATACAAACGGTATATGCGGCCATGTTCCCTCCTTAAAGTGGAATACACACATCGCACTCGTATACGGTACGACATGACCTGGGGATATACTCTCCCTGCCCCTCAAGACAGGGGATTCATACACATCGCGCAACCTCCCTAGATAGCACTAGAGCAAATATACAAACTGGTTGTCTAACCCTACGCCCGGGAAAGCCTGTGGAACAAGCCTCTAAGATTGCAAATATATCAATCACAGAGATATATTTATTCGTATAACATCATGCATATATACAGAAACAACTTTTGTATATAATATATATCACTCCTCGATACATATGGCTAAAATTGCCAAACTCTCATAGCGTTAGCCAATAACCCCAAATGTTCCCATTTGTAATAGTATCTAAGTATTCACACACTTACAATACTAAACTTATAAGTATTCTCTTACTTAATATATAACTCGCGCCTTAATCACTTTTAAGAACTTATATATACTCCCGAATATACCAATCCGTAATAATTAAATAAGTGTACTCTCAACTTATTTTAGTTCCATAGGTATCGCATTACCTATAATAATAGTCGTCAGCTGACACCGGATAGCCGCTTAAGCATCTCTATCCCCTATCCTACATTCCATCCTACTCACATCCTAGGATTTATTCAAACATATAGGCGGTATATAAATATATTTTTGACATGCATAACATATATATAACTGTCCACCGAAATACTAACCCGAGTGTTACTCGTCCCGAACACCCCCTAAATTAGTAGGTCCTGGATTTTACTTTCAACGAACCTAAGATATACATCTCACTCAAATAATAATTTATAAGTCCCCATACTATTGTTAGGAACTCCAAATGTCTAACTCCACAATTCATTTTCCTCAAAACTACACATTTAGTGCCATGCAATTTCGCACCCTCCTAGTCCAAATTATTTCCCTTAAATGGCTAGGTATGGAATTCCCTTATTTGAATATTTATTTCCTCAAATAAATAAGCTAGAAATAATCCATTTAGTAATTTATCCCAATTAAACAAAACAGGCCGAAATTGCCAAAAATCCTGTATCGTCGATCGATCGACCCGTGGCCGTTGATCGATCGATCGATCAGATGAGCTTCTTCTTCGAGACTCTGTTTCGGCCATTAACATACCTCCAAGATTTTATCTCCTCTCCTCTCATCATATAACCTCAACCAACAATATATATACACATAAAAAGGGTTCTAATCATCCTAGAACCAATAACCAACAACTAATTTCAATTAATTCTTAAGTTGCTCAAATTGGATATCATCCGAGTTTTATCCGTTCAAACTACGAAACACCCGTTTTGATTCACGAAAGCCCAACCCAAAAATCTTTATAGTTTTACACGCCAATTATAATATGATAAATAAACACACTTAATCATTAAAGCAAGTAAACACTTTCCTCGTGGATAAAATCCGACGACCTCGAGTCGAATCCCGTGAAGTTTGGCCGGAATCCCCTTTTTCTTCTCCCTTTTCCTTCTTCCTTTCTTTCTTTCCTATTTTCTCACTTTTATTTCCTCTCATTTCTTCCTCTTGTGCCTTTATAAGAGAGGATAAGGGTTTATCCCTTATAAACCCAAAAATGACTCCTTTACTCAATTGCGAGTCCCTACTAGTCCAAAAGTCCCCGTAACCTAAACACTGCCCGCGGACACTCTATTTTGACTATCTCAGCCATTTCGGAACCAAACGTACACTCGAAATCTCCATCCGAGTCACTTAACTAAAAATCACTAATTAAACCCAACACATCTCAATGCGCGTGTTTTCTAAATAAAATATTATCCTCCGTCGCTTTACCCAACTGCGACATATAATAAAAATAACCCAACTCATATACTTAGTCCCGTAAGAAAATCTAATCCATGTAAATATTAATCTGACACCAACAACTAATATTTACTACTCACTTTAAATTCTCAATATATCACATTATACTCATAAATTCCAAAAATTATTATTCACATAAATTCCTCAAATTTCCAAATTACATCCACTTATGTAATTTAAATATCCATATAAGTACGGGGTATTACATTCTCCCCCTCCCCCTACAACGTAATTTCGTCCCCGAAATTCAGATACGACCGGTACTACCAACATAGGATCGCTAATTACACTACTTCCCAGTGCACAAAAGTCAAATGGTACTGACCCAATGGCATTCTATCATACACTCGTTCTCGGTACCCACCTATCTCAAGGCTTATACTCTAACGCACTAGCTTAACAACAAGCTTAACTAAATCTCTACATGTTATCACACTACCTTGGTCGTAAGGTCACTCTAATAATGTCACAACGCACCTAGCGTTTCTATTACCACATATAAAGAAAATGAGCCTATACTTGTCGCTCTAACGTATAGATCCCACGGAGATCTTTTACTCTAGGCGTCCGTTCGTCTACATCTGGACTTCAAATTTCCCTCAAAATTGTAAAATATGACTGTGTGATAATTGATTAAATTCGCAAGTTTCTACTTTGTCACACTTATTTAATTAGAGACTATTTTAAAACCAAATTAATTCACCCCCTGAACATGCAATTACGTGTGTGTGTGTGTGTGTGTGTGTCAAACCATAAATAAAGCATGCGACACAAAATTTCAGGAAAAATCCCCGAAGGGAAAAACCTTTTATTTCTAGAACTCTGACAAGTTTACAAGACAATCGACTTACATACCATATTGCTTTCTCCCACAAGAGTAACGCACGGTGTCTTTGTCAAACCTCCAAAGCAACGGCTATAAATCAATTAGCAATGGTTCACACGCAGCTATACCACCAGGACGCGCAGTCCAGACATGCGGTATAAAATCTTCACAAGGACTCCCTCCACAATAGCACGCAGATATCGGTTGTAGAGCTTTCCCCCCCAAAGAATGAACAAGAGTAAAGTGTGTTCTTAAACACCAAAAATAATTCACTAAAGCATATGGGATTTTTGTGAATTAAAAACAAAAGGGATGAAATGAAGAAGTCAAAAAGAATTCTGGAGGTTCGCAGTTTTCTGTCTTTCAAAACGCAAGGACTTATTTTTGAAAATGAAACCATTTAATGAGTATTTATAGAAAATCGCATCGCCATGATCGTTTGAACGAAAAGGAGATGTCGCTCGAACGAAGTACATATGTCGTTTGAACGACATCTAATGTCACTCGAACGTGATAGTGATCTCGCTTGAACGACCTGAGCATCAAAATCGAGGAACGCTACAGGACTTAGAAAATTACTCATTCTCAAATTTTGATAAAAAAAAAGTCCGCTCCAACACTTTGAAAATATTTTGAAAAAATATCCCAAAGCTCTAAGTGCAAAGTTAAGTTATTTAAACCATAACCTTACCAAAGTAAACTTCGCGGAGGGTTTTTGATGAAGAACCTTGATATATTCGGATCCGTCTTGATGTAGATTGCTCTTGAACTTCTTCGGTAGTTGTAACGGTTACGACATAATTAATTGTGACGGACATTTATAAAAATATGTCCTTACAAATCTCCCCCTATGTCTATGCCAGTACATACATAAAAACATCTGAATTATCAAATACCAAAATGCCCATTCAAATCTACCCTCCCATAAATCTCAAAACGAAAAAAGGTACAGATTTGCAAGTATCAAATTTTCCTTCAAAAAAATCTTCATCAAATCTCAAAGCTTTTCTCATCAGGGTGTGCAACATAATGATCTTAAATCTTTGTACCTACACATATGAGATAAAGCAAAAACCTTTGTGACGCATCGAGTTTGAAATTATATAAGAATAAATCAATCAATATTCTCAAATCTCCCCCATAATATAAAAACTCCCCCATAAAATCATAACTCGTTCTCCCCCATGTTATGTTGTCCCCAAATAGACAGATAAGAAGAAACAAACTAATACATGGAGTGTCACGACAAAAGCATAACAAACATGAATCAAACTACGTGCATGCAAAGGAGTATCTCAAAAAAACATCAACAAACTATTTTTGGATTTTTCAATTTTTTCAAACAAAGCAAAAAATGATACAAAAATCACACACCATGGATTTATACTCAAACAACCAAGTCATGGAAATGGAGTGAATGGGTGTGAACATATTCGATAGGTAAATCAACTCAATCAATCATATGTGCACGATGCATACGTGTACTCCTAACGAATGAACATCAAAAACCTCCTTAGGTGTAAAAATTATTGAATTTAGATGACATCGTCTTAATCAAATCAACACATCAAAGTCTAAATGATTTCCACACCAATAACGTCCAAACTATTTAGTGCCGTTTTGAGAACTTTTCAAAGGATGTGCAAACACATTGATATGTCCATCCAAAACTCCCTCATATATAATAATGCAATTTTATTTTTCTAATGAGGTTCTAAATTCTCAACTTAGAGAAAACCTATTGGCCCAAAATTTTGGCATATTTCATTTTTATTGCCTTTGTTTTTTGTGCGGGCTCTTCTCAAATGGTGGCTTTCACGACGTGAATATTATTC
Organism: Sambucus nigra; assembly: GCA_949130495.1. Classification (NCBI taxonomy): domain Eukaryota; kingdom Viridiplantae; phylum Streptophyta; class Magnoliopsida; order Dipsacales; family Adoxaceae; genus Sambucus; species Sambucus nigra. Next base: position 714,105,312 of record OX422210.1, read on the forward strand.
ACTCGGAGCCCTTTTTCGTATTCACTCATCATTTTTTCAAACTAAATAAATTCCCCACTAGAAAATGGATCTTACATGCACTATTTTTATTACTCTCGTATTATTGCACTTGGTTCATTTTAAGGACAAGATTGAGATGAAAACATCCAACCAACATGTTATATGATAAGCACAATAATCAAACAAATTCGTGCATGTGTGTAATAAAGGAAATCATGAGTCAAACATGTAGGAAGTATCACTTAATTACATCTTAATGACTCCAAACATTATAAAGCACAAAGATGACATGATGTATTATCTCAAAATACTATCAAATAGTCACATGGATAAATGGAATGAAATTTTAACTCGATCATCCTAAGTGTTTATCCATAAAAGGTGAAAACAGGATACAAAACTCTTTTTGGATTTTTAAAAAATTTATCAAAATAAAATCTTTTTGTATTTTTCAAAAAAATTTAAAAGCAAAAATTTATACAAAAAATACATGTCACAATGCTAGCAAATATAAATATCATGAAATAAAAAACTAGAGTATGACAAACATGAGCACACAATTATCTATATGATATGGCAAGAGAAGAGTCATGTGCAAGCAAATGAGAATCAACTATTCTAAAATGTAGCGTATCCAAAAGTGATTTCCTAACCCAAGCGGATGTAACACGTCGACACGGGTTTTGGAAACCAACGAAACACTAGACTTCGACTTCCTAGGACATCTTTCAAGATCAAAACCAAATCTCCTAAGGTGACCTTTCCTACCACAATGTGAACATGTGTAAATGGGAGAAATGTTACCTAAAGTGTGATCTTTTCTAACGTCCTTGGTATTAATTGACCTTCTAAAACATATAATGATTTTGGCTTTAGCACTAGAAGCATGAGAACAAGATGATCCATTACCATCACTATCAAACCTACTTGAATCGTTTAAATCATTTTTTAACTTCAAAATATTTGATTCAAGCAACAAATTAGACTCTTCCAAAGACAGGGATTTCTTTTTCAAATTTTCAACAATTCCTAAAAGGGTATCTCTCTCCCCCTAAATTAAAGCAAACTTTTCCCTAAGAGTCTCTTCACGTGCCACAAACTCATTGATTAAAATATTTTTGTCCCATTTGGCACAAACACGACCACTAGAATTTTTAAAGTTCTCCAATTATTTTTCTAAAAATAGGACTCTATCGTCACTCTCCTTCTTGGAAACTTTTAAGGAATCAAACTCATTACACAAATTGCTAAAGTGTCCACGAAAAATATCTATTTGAGTTTGAAATGTTTGCAAATATTCAATCTTACTATTAAAACAAGAATTTTCTTTTTCCAAAACTCTAATTCTTTTGCAAATTTTCAAATTCAAAAGTTTTAATTTTTCATCACTGTCGTGAACTTTTTCAAAAAAGGCTCCTCGTTAAATGTGCGTTCCATTGAAAAAATTGCGATTTTCACAAAACTGATTTTTAAAAAAAAAATCAATATCACACGATTTTGTGGAAAATAGGAATACGCGATAAATTAGCGTAACCCGCTCTGATACCAATTTGTAAAATATAACTGTGGGATAATTTATTAAATTTCCAAGTTTCTACTTTAGCACACTTATTTAATTATAGACTATTTTTAAACTAAATTAGTTCAGCCCCTAAACATGCAACTACATGTGTGCGTGTGTCAAACCATGAACAAAGCATGAGACACAAAATTTCAGAAAAAATCCACGAAGGGCAAAAACCTTTTATTTCTAGAACTCTGACAAGTTTACAAGACCATTAACTTACATACCATCTTGATTTCGCCCACAAGAGTAACGCACAGTGTCTTCGTCAAACCTCCAAAGCAACGGCTAGAAATCAATCAGCAATGGTTCACACGCAGCAATACCACCAAGACTCGCAGTCCAGACACGCAGTATAAAATCTTCACGAGGACTCCCTCCACAATAGCACGCATCTGTCGGTTGTAGAGCTTTACCCACCAAGAATGAACAAAAGTAAAGTGTGTTCTTGAACACCAAAAACAATTCACCAAAGCATATGGGATTTTTGTGAATTGAAAACAAAAGGGATGAAAATCCTAAAAGAAGAAGTCAAAAAGAATTCTGCAGATTCGCAGTTTTTTGTCTGTCAAAACGCTGGAACTTCTTTTTGAAAACGAAGCCATTTAATGAGTATTTATAAAAAGTCTTGTCGCATCGATCGTTTGAACAAAATGGAGATCTCGCTCGAAGTATACGTGTCGTTTGAACGACATCGCGCACATCTAATGTCGCTCGAACGAGATGGTGATCTCGCTTGAACAACTTGAGCGTCAAAATCGAGGAACACTATAGGACTTAGAAAATTATTCATGCTCAAATTTTGACTAAAAAAGTTCGCTCCAACACTTATAAAATATTTTGAAAAAATATCCCAAAGCTCTAAGTGCAAAGTTAAGGTATTTAAAACATAACATTACCAAAGTAAACTTTGCGGAGGTTTTTTGATGAAGAACCTTGATATATTCGGATCCGTCTTGATGTAGATTGCTCTTGAACTTCTTCGACGGTTGTAACGGTATACGACATAATTAATTGCGACGGACATTTATAAAAATATGTCCTTACAAGGAAACTACACTAGCGTTTGACTACTCCCGCCAGTCTTCTCGCTTATCTTAGGTGTAATAACTCTTATTGCACAAATATAATTGCATTATCGCGTGCCTCCCACGACATTCCATCCAAAAAACACCAATATCATTATATAACTGCCTCACAGCATAATCTTCAGCTTTATATACTACTCCCTTTCCATTTCAGGCAGTATATAAAATCAACTTACCAAGGTGTTCATACACCCTTTAATCCGTGCTTATCAACACACTATTGCAAATGTCATGGACGTAACACTCTCTCTAAAAATGGGCCTCACTTTCTTTTTGGCCTGGTGCTAACACCTGGGGCCCGAATAATTCGAAATTTAATTTTTTTCCTATACTTGGAAATCTAATCCTTCTTAAAGTTAACCCGCCAATCTTCTTGTGGTCAACTAATAACAATCTACCTATAACAGTGCCACATGCCCCACTGGACTTACTTTATGGTAGTCCTAAGCTCATTGTGTTTCTTATACACGTAAAATGAGTACTATTCTATGTCCCTAGTGCCCAAGACCTCTCTCAACTTCCTACATTCTCTCGGTTTTATGCGTGAGATATCTCACAAAATGAAATCCAGAAAAGGAAACTTCCCGTTACACTACTTCCTCGCATCATCGGTCATCGTGATATAACGGCCTAAGGCACACCATCGAGACATTCTAAAATCCTATCTCGTAATCGTACTAATGCGCTTCTACCACTATGTTCTTCCATTTTGGTTAAATAGAAAGTCTAACTAATCGGGGCGCCTACTCTCTGAAAAAGTGATACTAACATCATGCCCAAAACATATTTCCTCTGAATTTTCCTTCTATTCAAGACTTGGCTATAAGCCTTAACCCGATTTCCTTTACCTTGCCTCACCCACATACTTTCAGTGAGAGAAACATTTCTAGTGCTTTTTCCACAGCACATCTACTTTTTATTAGCCTCTAATCATCACATGACTCTAAGATAACTTCACCAAAACCAACATCCGAGCATACCGAACATCTCTCCACTCCCGACGTCGTTAAGGTTCATGCGTGGAGTATCTCGTAAGAGAAATCCAAACAAGGAACCCCTCCTATACACTACTACTTAACTTTGTCGATCGTGGAGGTATGTCAGCGTAAAACATGTAAAATACTAAATCCTGCATACCTTAGATCACATCTATAAGGTCCCCATGCACTAAAGTCATGCTAGTGAAACATCTACTCACCGAAGTTCCATCTAGACGCATAATAAAGGCGAGCTCAACCTATATCCAGGTGAGATATCGCAACAACAACCCGTTCCACCCTGGAACTATGGATACGATAGTCTTGCAATCATTAACCTGCTATCGCTCCAATAATCCACAATACATTATAATCAGAATAATACTATACTCATATAACACACACAAAAAGAGTAGTACAAACCAGATATAAACTTAAAATACTAACAACCTCTTTTCACAGCGAATGAAGAAAAAAAAAACGCTACCGCGGAAAAACATATAGATATATATCCCCCATATCATTACCGATATCGCCATAAGATCGAATTACACACACAAATCTAGGGCTAATAAGATATTGTGACTCAATTTTGCCACACATAACATACCTCCTTCATCTAAGGTGAAATTCATAAACATAACTTTGCCACTCACTCTGTCTGCTCCAAATGGTCCCCGTACATAGTACACTTGTCCTAACCGAACCAAAAACTACTTTAACCAATGCCCCATATAGGTACCCTACTCTCGTCCTTTAACTTCGACCAGGCAAGGACTAATCGTGTGGTTTTACACGCCACATTGCAACATTCCCCATCTCTATCCACCCTGACCATGTTAAGGGTATCAGTATCTCGGACTCTATAGCCTCGATCCTGACAATCGCCTCCATAGTTCCCTTAACTTCTTCATCAAAAGGAAACTCCACTACCGGCCTTAACAGCCCTATTTCAATAAATCTTCAGGTGGATGTCCACCTGTGGGGTTACATGAACACAAATTCTCCATAAGTGTTAGCAACACTTACTAGTGAGCATATCATTCCTCTGAAGGTCTCTCTCTTCATTGTTCCTTACTATTTATTCGATGTCGGCCTCTGACCTAGACTCATGAGAATAATTGAGAAACTGCGTTCTCTTTGTATCTGATAAATCAAAGGAACTTGCGGTTAAAACCATCCGTAAGATCCCTCTATGAGCAAAACATCCTGCTCCCCTAAATATAGTGACCACCGTTCCCACCATTTCGACATTGCTCCCACGAGGGAAAAAAAATTTCCTCAAATTTTCACATCTAGGCATTTCCATACCCTTATCTAAGCCAATGCTTCTTAGCCCTATACTTCCACTGAATAAAGCTACACTGCCTCCGCATGACTTAACTTCAATGTATGGTCCTTATCAAAGACCCTCTCACACTTTTTCCCAATTTACTTCAATGGGTAATTCCAATTTTTAGCACCACTCTCTACACTTTAGCGGTACATAAATAAATATAAATACAATATTTTAGAAGTCGTTGCAGTAATTCTTAAAAATTCCACAAAGAAAGTGACCTCGACTACGGCCCTAGTCCCCGACTTCAACTAACAGTTCCAACTAAGCCTCACCTCCTGCTGCCCTTATAACGGCCTTCCTTGGTCGCCCTTCATCGATCAGCACCCGAATCTCACCCGAGCATGCAAAAGATTTACTATAATCTTATATAATAGCAGGAGAACAGAATATCACAAGAGGAATCAACAATCCTAATCATAAGGCTCTATATCAAATAGAAAGCAACGCTGAAAGCGTAGTACGTCCGCACAGATTCTAAGGACACTAGAACCTGATGCTCTGATACCATTTGTGATACCCCACCTAATAAAATACCGGGTGATCAATCCTATACCAAATTAAAATATAAGTCTCATATGGTTCATTCTTAGCATCACTGTCGAAAACCAAATTAATTACTAATAACCTATTTAGCTGGCTTCAAAATTTTATTTAACTAATATTTTTAACCAAACCATTCCAATAAAATCATCACAACAGTTTATATATACAAAAACTGAAATGAAATCAAATAAACGAACACTCGATTTAACATAATACAACCAAATCGAATGCCGCACTAAAGGCGGTAAAAGAATAAATGAATACAGTTGGGCTATCGGCCCGAATGTTTCTACAATATCTCTTATCTAGATCTCAAGGATAGAAGCGTCAACAATAAATATGCATGCATCCACAGCTGCTGCAGCAAACGTTTGACTCGAAAGAATCATCATCTAGGCATCCCTGTGTCTGGACACACACACACACACACACACACACACACACACACACACACACACACACACACATATATATATATATATATATATATATATATATATATAGCAAGAGAGGGGGAAAATAAAGAAACGGTTCAGAGCTCGAGTTTTGAAAATATTTTCAGCAAGTGCATAAATTCTATATTTTTAAAATATGAAATCTCTCATATTTAAATTGGTATCGATCTCTCGTGAGATACACCTCACTCCTCTTCTAATAGTGCACACCTATCGCATACCTTTTAAACCATCTAGTTAAGCTACTATGCCTAACTAATCCATAACTCCCCTCATCTAAGTCCTCATAACTATCACCTACCCTGCGTGATATAATATTAGCTATATAGTAAGCTATCACACGAGCTTAAATTAATATAATCCTAGATTAGATTTATATATATTTCTCATATATATATAGGCATAGCATTCATATCCCAAAACTTTCACTAGTTTAAAATACCCTTTTTCACTTTAGTATATAAAATCTCGTATATATAATTCTCATTTTAATATACGAATCACAATTTAAATCCGGATATAATCTCCCGGAATGAGAATAAAACCTTATTCATTTTACTCTTTGCACTAGTTAAAGCAATATGATATCTCGTCTTCATATAGAAGCAATATACTACGCAACAAGTATAATTATACCTATCATAATCATAAGTATAATAACCATCCCACCGAGCTATAACTCGAGGAGGCAATCTTAAAGTGCCTATTCATATCCGAGTTTACTCAGTCTACCAGGGTACCAAGCTAGACTCACTCATGGTCTTGGTAAAAATACACAACGGTGGAGGCGGTCATGTTCCCTCCTGAAAGTGGAATACAGACATCGCACTCTATACGGGATGATATGACCTGGGGATATACTCTCCCTGCCCCTCAAGCTAGGGGATTCACCCACATCGCACAACCTCCCTGGATAGCACTAGAGCAAATATATAAACTGGTTGTTCAACCCTACGCCCGGGGAAGCCTTTGGAACCAGCCTCTAAGATTGCAAATATACCAATCACACAGATATATTTATTCGTATCACATCATACATATATACAGTAACAACTCCCGTATATAATATATATCACTTCTCAATATATATGGCTAAAATTTCCAAACTCTCATAGCGTTAGCCAATAACCCCGAATGTTCCCATTCATAATAGTATCTAAGTATTCGCACACTTACAATACTAAACTTAAAAGTATTCTCTTACTTAATATATAACTTGCACCTTAATCACTTTTAAGGACTTATATATACTCCCGAATATACCAATTCATAATAATTAAATAAGTATACTCTTAACTTATTTTAGTCCCACGGGTATCTCATTACCTATAATAATAGTCGTCAGCCGACACCGGATAGACGCTCGAGCATCTCTAGACCCTATCCTACATTCTATCCTACTCACATCCTAGGCTTTACTCAAACATATAGGTGGTATATAAATATATTTTTGACACGCATAACATATATATGATCGTCCACCGAAATACTACCCCAAGTGTTACTCATCCCGAACACCCCATAAATTAGTAGGTCCTGGATTTTACTTTCAACTAACCCAAGATATACATCTCACTCAAATAATAATTTAGAATTCCCCACACTATTGCTAGTAACTCCAAATGTCTAACTCCACAATTCATTTTACTCAAAACTAAACATTTACTGCCACGTAATTTTGCACCCTCCTAGTCCAAATTAACTCCCTTAAATGGTTAGGTATGGAATTCCCTTAGTTGAATATTTATGTTCTCAAATAAATAATCTAGAAATATTAAATTTAGGAATTTATTCCAATTAAACAAAAAAGGCCAAAATTGGCAAAAAATCATGTAGGGTCAATCGATCGACCCCTGGTCGTCGATCGATCGATCGATCAGATCAGCTTCTTCGTCGAGACTCTGTTTCTGTCATTAACATACCTCCAAGATTTTATATCCTCTCCTTTGATTATCCAACTTCAACCAATAATATATACACACATAAAAAGGGTTCTAATCATCCTAGAACCAATAACCAACAACTAATTTCAATTAATTCCTAAGTTGCTCAAATTCCGTTCAAACTATGAAACACCCGTTTTGATTCACGAAAGCCCAACCCAAAAATATTTATAGTTTTACACGCCAACTATAATATGAGAAATAAACACACTTAATCATTCAAGCAAGTAAACACTTGCCTCGTGGATAAAATCCGATGACCTCGAGTCGAATCTCGCGGAGTTTGGCTGGAATCCCCTTTTTCTTCTCCCTTCTCCTTCTTCCTTTCTTTCTTTCTTTCTTTGATATTTTCTCTCTTTTGTTTCCTCTCTTCTCTTACTCTCATGCCTTTATAAGAGAGGATAAGGGTTTATCCCTTATAAACCCAAAAATGACTCGTTTACTCAATTTCGAGTCCCTACTTGTCCAAAAGTCTCCGGAACCTACACACTCCCCCCGGACACTCTATTCTGACTATCTCAGCCATTCCGGAACCAACTGTACACTCAAAACCTCCATCCGAGTCACTTAACTAAAAATCATTGATTAAACCCAACACATCTCAATGCACGTGTTTTCCAAATAAAATATTTTCCTTCGTCACTTTACCCAACTACGACATGTAATAAAAATAATCCAACTCATATACTTAGTCCCATAAGAAAATATAATCCATGTAAATATTAATCCGACATCAACAACTAATATTTACTACTCACTTTAAATTCTTAATTTATCATATTATACTCGAAGATTCCAAAAATTATTATCCACAGAAATTCCTCAAATTTCCAAATTACATCCACTTATGTAATTTAAATATCCGTAAAAGTACGGGGTATTACATGGACCTCCCCTCCAAGACATTGAGGCAAGAGTGAGCGTCACGCATGTGGTGGAGAAAAAGGAGAACTCACCTTTGTGGTTACATGGACAATGTGGTGTTCAGCATATTGAGGGGTGTCTCAGTTCATATGTCATGTGGCATTCCCTCCTCCTCTGAACTGCTCCTTCTTCATGAGATTTTTTCTTTTTATTTGGATATCGGATCGTATTTGTATTTTTTTATTTTGGTACATGTTGGTTTGGATATGGATATTTTCATTTTTATTTTATTTGGATATGAATTATATATGCCATGATTTGGAATATTATTTCTATTTTATTTGGATATATGTGGTTTGGACAGGTACAATTTTAATATAACAGGTACAAATATACTGCTAGGCATTGGTAGTGGCCATGCTGCCCAGCTATTTTTTTTTTAATTCTACTCAAAATTGTCACGGTCAAAGATCGTGACAGGACCATGACAAGTCTAATGAACTTGTCATGGTCTTTGACCGTGAAAAGTCTGTGACAACTAAGTTGTCACCCCCAAACTTTTCACGCTCAATGACCATGACAAGTTTCATTTGTCACGATTTTAGACCTTGACAACTCTGTTGTTTTAGTGTAGTGCATAGGATAGACGTTTGTTGTGTCTTTCAAGCCTATGACGTTTAAGTGGAAGACGTAGCGGCCAAGCATATTTTGAATATATCATCATAGCCGGTTTTCGTGCCAAGGTTATCATCATCAACATTTCAATTTTTCCAAAGTCTCTAAAGGTATGAATGCATTAATATATAGAGAGGCTTGTATATTTTTTGGGGTTTATTTTTATAAAACTTTTGTTAAAATGACTTAATGTTTTTCTCAGAAATTTTTTAAAACTTAACATGAAAGCATTGGAGGTTTTAAAAGAAAATTTTTTATTTCTGAGAAGTCGTTCAAAAAAAACTGGGATCTCGTTCGAACGAGATTCCCAGGTCGTTCGAACGAACTATTTAACAAGATTGTTACTTTTTCTCTGTTTTTTCGTTAGAAAGGTCGTTAGAACGACATTGTTAGAACAAAGTTGTTTGACCGAGAGTCCGTTGTTTTTGTTATGTTTTCTCATTAGAACGAAGTCGTTTGACCGACTTTTAAAATTCGTTCGAACGGCCTATGTTTTCAAGCAGTTTTTCTTCAGTTTTTTAAATAACTTCCCTTAACCGCACCTTCTTATCACCTGTTCTAAGCAGTTCGGGAATGATTTTTTACAAAGACTTTTGTGAAAAAAAATTCCTACACTTGAGAGTAAAAATATTTATCCAAAAGTCCCTTGTGTTTTGTTAAACTTTAATGATAAATCATTCAAGCAAAACACAAGTTTTTACACCCAAAAGTTTATATAATCCAAGTTTCATTATATATATGCTTTGAGATCATTTTGACACCTAATTTTCATTTTCTGCCCTAAAAGAGAAAGTTTCCTACGGACGATTCCATTTTAGTATTTCGTGGTGTACATATGGAGGCGGACTTCATGTGTTGATGGTAGCCTTGTCCCATCAGTGGATTCCGAGATGAAGGTGGATTCCGTCGACTAGGCGGAGGTGGAGGAACGAAGAAGCGTCAAGGCTTGAGAGGAAGTCCGGTTATTGAAGTAAATTTTTATTTCGTGTCCTTGTAAAATCGTACTTAGTGGACATGTGGTTGGGTCGTCCAAAGTTTTTCCCATTGTGGATTTTTCTCGTACATCACGATGTTATGATTGTTTTTATTTTATCTTGCAAAAATCACATAGATGCATGCTTAGGTATAAAATGATAAAATTTGATTTAATCACAACTTTTGTTTAAATTGGTGCTAATTTAAATTGTGTAATATTTAGTTTACTTTAATTCAAGTGATTTTCTAATTCCATGTTTGTGTAAATTTGAAATTGAATTGAAATTGTGTTTATTTTTGTTTTAGAAGTGAAAAATTAATTTAAAGAAATTTAAAATTTGGTATATTGTGAACCATCTCATTTTTTAATTTAAAAATTGTGGTATCAAGTGCATATCTTATAATTTAAAGAAAAATGGCATTCTCAGATTGGTATCAGAGTATTTTTACCCTTACATGATAAGTTACTAGTTGACCATGGAATCTCCTAAGAGCTTATGTAACTAAAGTTGTTCAACCATCTTAACCTCAAGATGGAAGACCTAAAAGAAGAGACCATTCCTTTGGTAGGCTTCCTGAGAAAGATGGCCATGCCAGTAGGGAAAATAATCTTACTATTCCGACTTGGGAATATCTCGAAATTGATCGAGTTCCCGTTTGTAGACATTGAGTCTCCTTGTAATGATATCCTTGGAAGAGGATGGCTACATACTATGCAAGTTATCCCCTCCAATTATCACCATAAGTTCAAATGCATTATCAATCGAAAGATAATGGATATTAGGGGAAATCAGTTTATTGCTAGGCAATGCTTTATCTAAGGCATCAGGACCAAACAGGTGAAGAAAAAAGAGAAAGAGTTCACTACTGAGTCGACCAAGGATGAGGACACACCATCCAAATAGAAATTAAAGTATGAAAGACCGAGGCTAGAAGAAATACGGGTGGCCTCCACGATCAGGATCATGGAACCATTACAGGAAGTAGTTTTCAATGATTTTCACCCGAAAAGGAAATTTATTATTGACACCTCACTAATCGACCATAAAAGAGAAGACTTGATTTTTCTGCTAAACGAAAATCAAGATGTTCTTTCTTGGAAACCTTATGATATGCATTATATTGACCCAAAAGTCATGTGATATAAACTTTGCATGGATCTAACATAATCTTTGAACACTCAAAAGGGTTGTTCAATTGCCTCAAAAAGGAAAAGGCTATAGAAAAAGAAGGGGGAAACTTCTAGAGCCAAGGTCCATTAAAGAAGTTCAATTATCCAAATGGATCTCAAATCTAGCAGTTGTGGAGAATAGTAATCCAAAGTGAACAGTTTGCATAGACTTCACCGACGTCAAAAAATCTTGTCCCAACACCTTTCGTTTGCCAAATAACGACCAGTTAGGGCCATAGCCAGTCACGAACTGATGAATTTCCTAGATACGTACGAAAGGTACCATTAAATTCCTCGATTCATCCCCAACCAGGAAAAACCGTCTTTATTACCACTCTCTTCATGTACTACTACAAAGTCATGACATTTACTATCAAGAATGCATGGGCTACATATCAACAATTGGTTACCAGAATGTTCATGAACCAACTAGGTGACACCTTAAAATTCCATATAGACGACATGCTTGTCAAAATCAAGCATAAAGTCAACCGCCTACGGGACCTATTAAAGACATTTGAGGTCCTTAGATATTACATTATGAAGATCAACATGACAAGTTTCTCTTTCGTAGTTCAATTCGAGAAGTTCCTCAAATACTTGGTCAGCCAGAGGGGGATTGAAGCCAATCCCGACCAGATTGAGGCAATTAACAATGTTCATCCACCAAATATGCCTTGCGATTTTAAAAAGTTGATAAGAATGTTATAAATATTCAACCCCTTAATTATTTCATGAGATTAAACCCCAACTAAGCCGATCACATATTCTTTCGATCCTAAATCCGTGAGATCTAGTCTACCAGTATCTTGCGATGTCCGATCACACAGTGAGCTCAGCTTTAATGTGTAAAAAGGAAGGCCCCCAAGAACTTATTTACTATGTCAGCAAAATGCATTTTAACAGTAAGAAATGTTAACTTTCTCTTAAGAAGTTAGCATATTATCTAGTTATTGCATCGTGGAAACTGAAGCATTATTTTGAAGCTCACTCAATCATAGTCCTCATCTTTTTTCTCTCAAAGTAGTCCTCAGAAAAGCTAACATATCTGGATGAATATCCAACTAATCGTTGTAAATTGGAAGGTTTGACATCCACTATCATCTAAGGAATGCGATAAAAGGGCAAGTACTGGCAGACTTCATCGTTGAATTCATATAGGAGGAAAAGCCTAACGACAAGGATTTCACCGACTAAGCGACCAACCAAGAGTTTGACCAACTCATAAAGTGGACTCTCTATGTAGATGTAGCTTTTAATTCAAAAGGGGGCAGGAGTGGAAATTTTCCTCATTATTACTGAACAGATTATAATCGAATAGGGGGTCATATTTAGCGTTGAAGCATCGAACAACAAAGTCGAACACGAAGCTCTTATCACTGGGTTACAAAAGTCCTCATCATATCCACCAAAAGAGTATAACACTACATGATAAATCATATCCATATGGTGTCACATAAAGAATATAATCGGTATAAACATGTTGTGATAATAAATAATCTCATCCAAACAGAATCAATCTCATGAGTATCGTAGTAAATGCATGATAAACATATGTAGAATAATCCACATCAAAAAAATATAAGCTCAAACATATAAATATCAGTACTGCATAGATAATAAATATGTGTCCACATCCATCCAACATCAAATAATAAATAAACATGAGTAAAAACCAATGTATCCTCAAGTACAAGCCAAGTAAAAATCCTAGAATAGAAAAATAAATAAGCAGGCGGCCCATCATCCCTCTGATCTTCATCATGATGGTGTGGGTGGGAAACTCTCGAAAGACATCTCACAAAATCTAGTCGGTCTCAGGTTGACCAGTAACATGACCAGGGAAAGTAGCATGGGGCTCTAGGCGATGTGTAAAAGGTGGGCAATGGTTTCAGTGGTGACGATGAACTCAACCTCATGCACATAGGAGCATAAATTCCCTAAAATAGAATTTCCAAATAATATCATGAATAATAGCATCGTAATGGGAGAAAAAAAGGCACCTAACCTCTACCATCTAACCAACCCTAGACATGAGAAAGTCTAAAATCATCCACTCTAAAAACTCGCTCTCTAATAATGGCTCGGAAGCCAATAGTACTATAAATATCGTAATATACTCTGTTGACCCACCGCTCAGTGGACACGATATCCCGTTTATGGTAATAACTCGAAATGATCGGAACATGACACGATTAGCTTGTATTGATTTAAAAGAACCCAAAAATTATAATCAAAGCAAAATCAACGAGACCCGAAAATGACATGACTAACCCGAATTTTCACCCTACTCAGTAGTGTATCTAGGTCTGTTGGCCTGTGCAGCCTGGGCCAACGAAGTAGATGAGGATAGCTCATCTACTTCACCTGCCATGATAATAAATAGACAATGGGGAAGGATAATTATAGGGAACGGGTAACTAAAATATATCTCCAATAAACTCAGCCAAGCTCTAAAACCTATCTCCATCTAATCATCCAACAGAACCACCGCAAAAACTAATCCACAAGAAGCAGTATAAACAATGATAAAATAATGGATGAGGTACCAAATAAACATAAGAAAATACAAAAATTTTGTATGTCATAAATATCCAAAAAATAAAAATTCTAAAAATTAATTTGGATTGAATATTTATGCCACATAACTCTAGGGGCAATACAAGAACTAACCAAAAAAATAAAAACATGAATAAAATAGCAAAAATCCCCCCAAAAATGAAGATTTTTTATTCAAAATGAGAGGGAATACATTTAAAATGTATATCCAATAAAAATAGTAATGAAAAACATGTGAGAAAAAACTTTGAGACAAAACCTAGGGAATACCTGAAAAGATGAGAAATGAAGATAAATGATGAATAAAAGCCCAAAGTTGGAAGGTTTTGAGGTGATATTTTCTCAAAATAGCGGATTAGGACGGTGGAATCACTCAGGGGAGAAGAAGGTCTAAGGTGAAAACGGCTAAAAAATGAAATATAAATGCCCTAATTCGATTTTAACTTTCGTTCGAATGATAATTAGACTTGTTCAAATGAAAAATGCCCTTCATTTAAATGAGACTCGAATGTTGTTTGAATGAAGTAGGTCTTGCATAGCATCTAACAAATTGAAACAGTGAAGGGTCATTGGAAGGTCATTTGCAGCAGATTTCAAATGAGAACTCAAACTTGTTCGAACAAGATTCAATCAAACATTACCAAGATTCAATCTAACGAACTCTAAAAAATTCCTCTTCTATTTTTTTAAAAAATTCTACCGAAAACCTGTAGCAAAGGTAAACCCTAAGGCGCAATAAAACATTACCAAAACTCAAGTTTTATATGACACATAAAAATAAGCGTTATATGGTAGCATGGTATCGATGTGGCTATATATATGGAATAGAGTGAATGGGCACAAAATAGAACAAACGAATCATGACACAAACACTTAAATACATTCAAGAAGGTCTAATTGACCACAAATTTTTATCTAAACTATGATTTAGCCTCAAGTAACAATTATAAGTTGAACTTAATGAACACATAAATACAATGCTCACATGCCTAGTTATTGACGATTCTATAAAGCAATAGCGTCATGACACGACTAGTATAACTAGGATTCATTATACAAGCCCGTTGATATTTAACTAAACTCCCTCAAAAGACATTTCTATTTTTTCTATTATTGTAATTCTTTTAAAGTTATATTTATAAAATGATCATACTAAACTAAGTTGGCCCCATTTTGGCAATTTTTCTGTTTAATTGCCTTTAATATTTTATTGGGCTCTTGCCAACGGTGGCTTTCCTACAAAGTAGACTTGCTCCTTTAGTATCCCTTTACCCTTCACACTCATAATTCCTAATTAATTTGAATAACTCTCACGGGAAAGGGTTCTTAAATGCACTACTCCCCTTTAGTCATAATTACGCGTAGATAACAAAATTAATGGGAAAACATCTCACCAAACTCAACTATAATTGTGAAGTTAAACGTTCAAAGAGCTCGTGCATGTGTGTGAAGAGGCACATACATAATCGAATCCATACAGCAAGTCAAGTTTGAAACAACTCCACGAAAAATATGGTTAAGGTCGATCTCAGTATCTAAAGTCATAACCAAATGTTCTAACCATATGGAAGTTACGAAGTGAATGGGATTCAAGCACACCATTATGCCATACCATAAGTGTAAAACTTAACGACACAAAAATTAAAAATATTTTTGAGTTTTTCAAAAAAAATTCAAAAATATAATCTTTTGGTAATTTTCAAAAATTTATCAAAAATATTTTTTTTTGTATTTTTCAAATAAGACTCAATAATAAAAATAAAATTAAAAAATGAAGCTAGAGCATGATAAACACCGGTAACACAATCACCCTTTAAATATGGCATAGGAGGGATAATGTGCAAGCAAACGAGAATCAACGAGCCTAATACATAAAGCCTCTAAATTTAAATTCCTAACCCAAGTAGGTGTGAAATAACGCTTAAGGGTTTTGGTAGCTGCAGAGCTTCTATTCTTAGAATTCCTAGGATCGTTCTAAATATCATAATAGAAACGTCAAAGGTGACCCTTCCTACCGCAATGAGTGCAAGTGTAGATACGGCGAGGAGTGTTACCTAATGGTTGACCTTTCCTAACGTTCCTAGTTACTCTCGTAAATGCATGGTCTTGTCTTTAAAAATGGAAGCAATACGATCGTGGAATCCAATTCCACACTTGTCATCTTTGATTTGGATAGTGACTAACGTTTTATCCAACTTTTCTGACCTAGCCTCCAAATCAAATTTGACTTCACTCAAATATCTCAATCTCTACTCAAGATCAACTATCCTAGACTCGAGTAAATTCCTATACTCCTCAAAATTTAGAAGATCTTTCTTCATAGTCTACATCAAACCATGAAGACTATCTCTCTCACCCTCGACGTACTCTAGCTTCTCTCAAAGATTCCTCTCACGTGCCCTAAGAAACTCAATCAAGGTACTATCATTATCACCCATAGCATTTTCTTTTAACTTAGCCTCCAACTTCAAGTTATCCTTCTTCACATTCAATGTTTTCCGTATATAATTCACGAAAGGCCACTTGTAATTCACTCTCCTCAATCTCGTCACCATCCTCACTATCATCACCCTTACTTATTTGGGTATCATCAACTATGGCCTCGGAAGTGTCATGCCAAGAACATCTTTAATGGAAGATTTATCATAAAATCCTACATGAGTGTCCAAGAACTTGGTAAAGTTATGCTCTCTAGGGGAATCGCTTCCCTCTTTCGAATCACTATCACTAAGGGTGGCGTTACAAGCTATCAATTTCTTGTCATCCTTCTTTAGTTTAGTGTGGCACTCAACTACCCTATGGCCAAAACTCGCACAACCATAACATCTTTTCGACTCATCCCTCTTCACATTCTCATTGCGATTCTTCGGGATGTGATCAGTCTTATTGTTCTTGCTTCTCTTAAATCTTTTGGCATCTTTCGATTTCTTTTAGAATTTGAGAAATTTGTTGAACTTTTTTTCCAACATGGCCATATCTTCGGACTCGATGTCAGACTCATTATTCGAAATAAATAATTCCTCCTTCGGGGGTTTGAAAGTAATGCCCTTTTCTTTCTTAGTCATTTTCTTGAAGGAAAATATGCCAAGATCATAAGTTTTTAGGTAACCTACAAGCTCCTCAAGTTTCATCAATTCAAGTGTACCCAAGGAATTCAAAACAGTTACCTTAAGATTAAATCTATCAGGCAACGACCTTAAGATTTTTCTTATCACTTGGTTGTCGGGTATATTTTCTCTTAAGTTAAATGAAGAGTTGACTGTTTGGACAATTTAACGTAGAACTCGTCAAAGGTCTCATTATCTAACATCCTAATAGTTTTAAACTGAGTGGTGAAGTTTTGGAGTTTGGAAGCCTTAACTGTGCTAGTTCCTTCATGGGTGAGTTGGAGTATATACTAAGCCTCTTTTGACATCTCACACATCATAATATGGTGGAAATCCTCCTGTGTGACAGAATAAGAAAGAGAATTTAAACCTTTTGAATTATAGCGTGACCATTTATGTTTGGACTCAGTCCATGACTCAATAGGTTTAAGGTGAGTTTCTTCTCTTTCTCTTGTGAATGGCGATGACCATCCCTTAATAACAACCAACCATATCCAATCATCTACAGCCATAAGAACATACCTCATATGCCTTTCCAATAAGCATACTCCCATCAAACACATGCGTTCGAAAACTGCCAAACCCTCCTAGATTCATTCCTAAAGACACGAGATCACAAACGCAAAAATTGAGTGTTCTAGCTCTGATACCAATTCGAGGGTTCACCTACAGTGTTTTATTTACGTAAAGGCAATAGTTTTTAAAAATTTCTCAATTTTAAACAAATTATTTTGGGAAACTTAATTTGCCAAATTTTATCCTTTTAAACCTATAGCATGCATCTATGGTGATTAAGCAGATAAAATTAAATAAATCACAACTATGAGACGCTGATGTATAAGGAAACTAGAAAGGGGAAAAATCACAGATTTCCAAGCCAGACAAATCATTATCATACGATATTACAAAGAGTAGACAGCAGACTTACTCAACGACTCGATCGCCCACAAGCCTTAACGCTTTTCTATCTTTAACCACTCCTCCACACTGCAACACAGGAGTCCACTCACGCAAGTTATCCATAGCACACGAATCCACAAGTACCTCGGTATATATCGATGTAGCCCTAACAATCGTCCAAGGATAAGAACACGATATCCACTACTTTGTAATACCTCATATTTTTATGGTATTTAATTATGGTATTAATTAAATTAAATTGGGATAAATTAATTTAATATTAATCCGAATTTTAAAATAAATATTTACTAGCATGACGAAAGTTAGTAATTATATGTTAAATATTACTAGATGAGTAAATTAATATATGAGATTTAATTTATTAGAAATTGTTGCGAATGAATAATACAACAATTATAAAAATTAAGTCGGGACGCACATGTATCGTGTCGGGACTAAATTAATGGAATAAAAAATAAATAAATTATAAATTGCCTCTATGGTCATTTTGAGTGTGTCAACGTGTCCGGAAGGGTTGAGATAGTCAAAAAAGTGTACCCGAGAGTTTAGTTTGGGTCTCGAGACGTTTTTAGACCTAACCGACAACCCGGGAGGGTATTTTGGTAATTTTCAATTTTTGGCCTTAATTAATGATGAAAATAGAGAGTTTATATCTTTGGGAAGATAGCATCCTCGAGGGTTAGAAACTCTAGAGTTATAGAGGGCCTAAGGAAGGGAGAAGAGAGAAGACTTCCAAGGGAGAGAACCACCTACCCAACACCATCTTCACCAATTCCACCACCAACGAGTAGATCGGGGAATGAGAAACGAAACCATACCCATCATCATTAACGATTCAGACTTCCATTTCTAAGGCAAGTATCTAACTTGTTGTTCTTCAGTTGATAACACATCCATGCTAGTGTAGGAGATAATAATTGATGTTTTCATGAAAGATAAATGATATTTGGGAGATGTATATTGGAATCCTGAATAGAAATCATGTCAGGACAACCCTATTGTTATATGTATATGATTGATTATGAAATTGATGACCAGTAGAGGTTAAATTCTAGAAGAATTAGGAAGATATTGATCATGACCAGTATAGGTTAAATTCTGGAAGAATTAGGAAGATATTGATCATGACAATAAAAATAGGGTTCTTAATGTATAAATTTGAATTAACCCTTTAAATCAATAGCCCTTGATGAATTCGTATATGTTTTACATTAGAAAACATGTATGTAGAATAATATAACTATTGGTTTGATTAGTTGGGAGTTTGGGACGAATTAATGGAGGGTTTGAGAATTTATGTTAAGGAAACCCGTAGGTATAGAATTGCAGAATCTGGGCCAAAAACTACTCGATCGATCAATCGACTCAAGAATGGCAATCGATTGACCGGATCGATCGATCGTCCCCCTTTCATCCATCGATCGCCCCCTCCTGGAAATGGGAATTTCTCCTTTTAAATGCTAATCCAATCCCGATGAGTGAGGACCTTTGGACATAATTTAAATATCATAATGGGACTTAAGAAGGACCAGTAGGGTATAAGTAGGGTCCAGATAATAAGACTTTATATAAGATTTAACCGTAGGATTTTGGGTATTTAAATTGAATGGGAAATCATGCGTACGTTAAACTAGGTCTTGCGAGAATCGAGTAGGACTTAGACCAGTAGGGTAGTGAGGTTACACCTACTGATTTTATATTTATCAAGTGGATACACTTCGAGATTCGAGAAATATTTAAGTATTTGTGGTAATTGAGAAAATAAAAGGAGTGATTTAATTATACATAGAACTCGGGTGTTATATGCCACGTATGGTTCGAATATATTATGGGTCGTGGGCGTACCTAGCTGAATAATTATAATATATATATGGGTGCATGTATATATATAATATTGTATAATTGTGTGTAACCATACACACTCTACTTGCTATCACGGAGGTTCCGCGTCGGGACAGTCTTCTGTCGATTGGACCTTTATGGGGGATATTGACTTGTACCCTAGAACATAACTTCCTTGGTACAGGCTATACGATAATGATAGTCAGACGGTCCTAAGAGATGTGAGGGTATGTGCTGACCTCTTATTGACTTGGAACTATGCTTCGTCTCTAATATGTGTGTTTTGTGTCAATACAATTCGAGAGTGATTCCGAACTAGTATTCCCCTCTTGTACGAGTGATACGAGGACTTGATAGCAGAGTATGCCAGCACCATAGACTTATGTGGGGTGACCCATTAGTATATATATTATGAGTGATAAATATATGTACCTATAATTAATTTACTATGCTCGTAAGTAGATAGAATTGAGTAATTAATATTAAACAAGTTAAGTGGTTGAGAACTTCAGTCTAAATTCTAATGAATATGACTGGCTTGGAAATTTCATAAGAAAAGGTTATCAGGTATAAACTATAGTCACACGATTACTTGGGTTAGGCTCGGTGAATGAAAATTGGTAGGATAAGTTAACTGGGTTAGATTTAACTAGGTTAATTCGGTAGTACGTTTAGCGTGAACACTAGTTGAGAGGTGAGAATTCTCAAGTGAGTGTCGAGGTACTAACATGTATGTAATATTAACTGGTAAGCATTTTAAATACTTGCTAAACTATTTTTAAAGTTGTTTTACACTCGGGCTGTGACCCGTTTCCTATTATCTTTTCTCCCTCTAGTATATATATATATATATATATATATATATATATATATATATATATATATATATATATATTACAGGTGCCTCACCACAGGGGCGTCAGGCCTAGATCTTTGGACCATTGACGTGCTGTAGCTAGTGTGGGAGTTACAAGTCCTTGCAGTTGACGATTTCATCCTTGTCTTCTCATTCTCCTATTTAGTCATTTTTAATTAGGGCATGTGTAGCCCATTTCCATATTCCTTTTAGTTCAGAGAGAGTCTTGTACTCTTCATTATTTCAGTATTCAACTATTGTTGGGATTGTTTTACTTATTACTTTGTCCTGCGATTGGGATTTATTATTTGGATTGGTTTATTTAGTTTGGTCATTTTATTCAGATGGTTTGGTTTTAATATTATCATTTGTATTCATGAAAATGGTTTCATAGTAAATAATGAAAATCGGACTTAATTTATAAAAATAAATGTTTTGACACTTAGCTTAATTATTTATAAGGTGATTAATAAAGAAAATTATTTTACGACAGTGATGCTAAGAATGAACCAACCGGAAACTTTGAATTAATTTAATAAATGACTGATCACCCGGTATTTAATTAGGAGGGATGTCACAGGTGGTATCAAAGCCAGGTTCTAGAGTCCTTTAGTATCTATACGGCTTATTATCCTTTCAGCTTAGCGTCCTTTGATATAGATCCCTATCTTTAGGATTGTTGTACTCTTATTTATGCGATTATGTCTTCAGCTATGTAAGATTAGATAATAACTATGTACTAATAAATTCCTTCTCATTTCAGATGCCTCCAAGATGAGCCCCGGGGGATAGAAATGCGCAGCTGGAGCAGCCAACAGCTCAGGCTCAGGGAATGATGAATGCCGTTGAAGTTGCCACCGTAGTTGCTCAGGCGGTAAATGAAGCTTTAGCGATGGTGCAGTAGGCCCCACTCCAGGTTCAAGCTGTGGTGCCAGTTCCAGCTCAATTACCCACTGCATGGGGAAGGGTGAGGGATGCCTTTCCGAGGTCACATCCCCCAGAGTTCTTGGGCAGTTCTGACATTGTCATCGCGAGCCAATGGAATAAAGACATTCAGAGGCAACTTCGCATATATGAGTGCACAGACATTCGAGGACAGTTACTGGCTTCCCACAAACTAGTGGGGGTTACCTTACAGTGGTGGGTGTCCACTACCACCTTAGAGGATAGGGATATTGTGACCATTCAGAGCTTTTGGGTGAGGTTCGATCGCAAATACTTTCCATTCACCGTGCAGATTGAGATGAGGCAGAAACTATTAAATCTCAAGAAGGAAAGTATGATTGTCACTGAGTATGAGGAAGAGTTCACGAGGCTGATTACTATTATGACAGATGAGGCACCTACCGAAGAGAAGAAGATTTGGATGTTCATGGATGGTTTGACCTGGAGGATTCGCCAACACCTCTTGGGCAATCTGTCGTTGGGTACTTATACTGAGGTGCTCAATGCCGCCCTATTGCATTTCTAGGATAACCACTTCCACCTGCAGGGAAGCAAAACGAGCTGGAGAGTCCAACCAACAGGGTTGAACAGGAGGTAGTAGTGCCAGTGAGGCACCAGCACCTCAGGGGCAGGTCCGTCAGGGTGAGGAGAGTTCCCATCAGGGAGACCCTGCTAAGAGATTCTGATTCGACGATTCTAGGAAGGGATATGGAAGCTATAGGCAGAGCCAGCAGGGCCAGCATCGTTATTAATAGAGCCAGTAGGGACATCGAGGCCAACAACAGTATTAACAGGGCCAGTGGAAAGGTGGTAATGGTCATCAGGGTCGGGGATAGCATGGACAGAGGGGAGGAAACTTCAGGGGCAGATAATTTGGTTGTGGCAAGAATGGCCATAGACATCATGATTGCCTCGAGGGGGACAGGGCCCCGTAGCAACAGGGTGGCCGTCAGGAGCCACAGAGACCGATCTTCCCAGTTGCCCTCCCAACACCACTTTAGATGCCAGCCATCCCAGCTGTCCCAATTCAGCAGGGATAATTACAGTATAGACGTGTTTATAATGTCCACCAGGCAGCAGAACCGCAGGCGTCACTCGCAGTTAAGGGTGAATTACCTATCCATGGTACTATGGGGCACATTGTATTTGACCTTGGGGCATCACACTGCTTTATAGGCACTAGTTTTGCACGGACCACGGGGTTATTAGACTCGACAGAGAGTATAGTAACATGTGTAGACTCACCGTTGGGTAATGGGTCGTTGATTTTCTTTATATGCTGAGGAGTAGGTATAGAGATTGGGAGTCTGATTTTGCCTGCAGACATGTTAATCTTAGATATGCATGAGCATGACGCCATTATTGGCATGGATTGGCTTGCTGCTTATAGAGCCATGATAGACTGTTTCTGTAGGAGTATTATTTTTGTTATTCCTGATCAGGAGATGTTTTCATGTAGTGATGCCTCGTCCTAAGGGAGGGTCATCCACCCATTTATATTATATAAAGGAGGAGACCTATAAGGAGGTAGTGATTCCCATTGATTCGATTCCGTAGTTCGCAAGTTTTTCGATGTGTTCCAGGAAATACCGGGACTACCGTCTAGCCGAGAGATAGATTTCGTTATAGATTTGATGTCTAGCACTCGACCGATAGCCCGTGCACCATATCGTATGGCTCTAACTGAGATGAGAGAGTTGCGTGATCATATTGAGAAGATGTTAGGACAGGGATTTATCCGTAGGAGTACCTCGCCCTGGGGTGCTCCCGTGTTGTTTGTGAAGAAAAAAGATGGTTCGTTGAGGTTGTGTGTGGACTACATAGAGTTAAAAAAGTCACGATACGGAATAAATATTCGTTGCCTCGAATCGATGATTTTTTTGACTAATTGAGAAGAGTTGCCTTCTTCTCAAAGATAGACTTGAGGTCAGGATACCATCAGTTACGAATTAGGGAGCAGGATGTTTTGAAGAGTGCTTTCTTGACGCTTTATGGATCTTACGAGTTCCGGGTTATGCCATTTGGGCTAACCAATGTCGTGTTCATGGACTTAATGAACAAGGTGTTCAGAGAGTTCCTACATTAGTTCGTCATTGTTTTTATAGATGACATTCTGATTTATTCCCAGACTGCGGAGGAGCATGTCGAACATTTGAGATGGGTTCTTCAGGCTCTGCGAGAGCATCATCTATATGCTAAGTATGAGAAGTGTGGGTTTTGTCTACGCGAGGTCCAGTTCTTGGGGAACATTGTTTTCACCAGGGGGATATCAGTAGATCCAGGAAAGGTGTCCGCAGTGAGGGAGTGGGGACAGCCCACGACAACGACAGAGATCCATAGTTTCTTGGGTTGGCAGGGTACTACAGGCGATTCATTCAAGGGTTTTCAAAGATAGCGGGTCCATTGACTAATCTAACTCATAAGGGGGTACCGTACGTATGGGATAACGCTTGTCAGTTGGCTTTTGATGAGCTAAAAGATAAATTGACTTCGGCGCCAGTTCTTGCTTTACCCAGGCCAGGAGTAGAATATCTGGTGTACTGATGCTTCCCTACAGGGACTTGGAGGATTACTTCAGCAAGAGGAGCAGGCTATAACTTATGCCTCCCGCAAGCTTAAGTCTCACGAGAGGAATTACCCCACCCATGACTTGGATCTAGCAGCGATCGTGTTTGCCTTGCGGATTTGGAGACACTAATTATTGGGGGAGAAGTGTCACCTGTTCACAGACCACAAGTCACTCCAATACTTATTCAATTAGCGGGAGTTGAACATGCGTCAGCACAGGTGGCTTGAGTTTGTGAAAGATTACCAGTTCGAGATATAGTACCACCTGGGGAAGGCTAATGTAGTTACTGATGCATTGAGCCGAAGGCCAATAGGTGAGGCGGTGGAAGTGTGGAAGGCGAAGTGGAAAGAGTTAGGACATCAGGAGGCAGTGGACCGATCCTTTATATCCGTCATGGCAGTCACACCAGAGATTGTTAATAAGGTGATCCAAGCCCAAGCAGATGATTCCTTTTTTCAAGATCAGATTGTACGGCTTCTAGCCGAGGGCACAGAGTCCTATTCAGTAAGTTCAGATAGAGGATTGCGATTTAATGGGAGGTTAGTGGTCCCAGAGGGTGAGGACTTACGTCATGCAGTAATGACAGAGTCGCATGGATCTAAATTTGTGGTATATCTCGGAAGGAAAAATATGTACCAGGATATGAGATGATAGTACTTGTGGAGTGGAATGAAGAAGGACATTGCAGATTTCGTGTCCAAGTGTGCCACCTATCAGCTGGTAAAGGTGGACTATCAGAGACCGCCAGTGTTACTTCAGCCGCTAGAGATCCCTATGTGTAAATGGGAGAGAATTTCCATGCATTTTAATACTGGGTTGCCTACATCACAACGGGGTCACGATTATATATGGGTAGTGGTGGATTTCTTGACCAAGATAGCGCATTTTCTGCCAGTGCGGACAGACTACACTACGGGACAGTATGCCCTGTTATTCATTGCCGAGATAGTGAGGTTACATGGGGTGCCCCTGGATATCGTGTCCGACAGAGACAAGATTTTTATGTCATGCTTATGGGAGAGCTTTCAGGAGGCTATGGGTACGGAGCTGAAGTTGAGTATGTCGTATAACCCGCAGACAGATGGGCAGACTGAGCGTACTAATCATATGTTATAGGATATGCTACTCATGTGTGTCCTTGATGTTGGAGGATGGGAGCGGTACCTTCCTATGGAAAAGTTCACTTATAATAACTCCTGCCAATTTACGATTTGCATAGCCCCTTTCGAGGCGTTGTATGGAAGACCTTGTCGTTCTCCCACTTATTGGCTAGAGGTAGGGGGACAACAAGCTACTTGGGACAGAGGTGATTCAGGAGACATCAGACAGGATTGAGATGATCAAGAGTCGCATTCGGGTATCCCAGGACAGGCAGAAAATCTACACCGATGCAAAGCAGTCTTTCAGGGAGTTTGGCATGGGAGACCAAGTATTGTTAAGAGTGTCTCCTATGAAAGGAGTAATGAGGTTCGGAAAGAAAGGGAAATTGGCTCTGAGGTACGTAGATTGGACCGGTGGCATACAAACTTGGGTTTCCAGAGCACTTGCACCGTATTCATGATGTGTTTCACATTTTGTCGTTGAGACGGTATCTTCGGGATGATTTGGCCCACACTCATATCACGATAGATGAGATTAATTTGCAGCCCGACAGTTCTTATGAGGAGAGACCAGTGGCTGTTCTAGACCATAGTGAGAGAAAATTGAGGTCGAAGGTAGTCCCACTTGTACGGGTCCAGTGGGAGCATCATAATGTAGAGGAGTCCACTTAGGAGCACGAGGCGGATATGCTGGAAAAGTATCTAAAATTGTTTTAACCAAGTATGCCTTATTTTCCAAATTTCGGGACGAAATTTCGTTATTAGTGGGGAAGTATGTAATACCCCGTATTTGTATAGTATTTAATTATGGCATTAATTAAATTAAATTGGGATAAATTAATTTAATATTAATTCGAATTCTAAAATAAATATTTACTAGCATGACGAAAGTTAGTAATTATATGTTGAATATTACTAGATGAGTAAAGTAATATATGATATTTAATTTATTATAAATTTTCACGAGTGAATAATACAACAATTATAGAAATTAAGTCGGGATGCGCATTGTCGTGTCGGACTAAATTAATGGAATAAAAAACAAATAAATTACAAATTTTCCGTATGGTCATTTCGAGTGCGCCAACGTGTCCGGAAGGGTTGAGATTGTCAGAAAAGTGTACCCGAGGGTTTAGTTTGGGTCTTGGGACGTTTTTAGACCTAACCGACAACTCAGGAGGGCATTTTGGTAATTTCCAATTTTTTGCCTTAATTAATGACGAAAATAGAGAGTTTATATCTGTGGGAAGAAAGAGTCCTCAAGGGTTAAAAACTCTAGAGTTGCAGAGGGTCTAAGGAAGGGAGAAGAGAGAAGGCTACCAAGGGAGAGAATCACCTACACAACACCATCTTCACCAATTCCACCACTAACGGGTAGATCGGGGAACGAGAAACGAAACCATACCCATCGTCATCAACGATTCAGACTTCCATTTCTAAGGCAAGTATCTAACTTGCTGTTCTTTATTTGATAACACATCCATGCTAGTGTAGGGGATAATAATTGATGTTTTCATGAAAGATAAATGATATTTGGGAGATCTATATTGGAATTCTGAATAGAAATCATGTTAGGACACCCTATTGTTATATGTATATGATTGATTACGAAATTGATGACCAGTAGAGGTTAAATTCTGGAAGAATTAGGAAGATATTGATCATGATGATAAAAATAGGGTTCTTGATGTATTAATTTGAATTAACCCTTTAAATTGATGGCCCTTGATGAATTCGTATATGTTTTACGTTAGAAATCATGTATGTAGAATAATATAATTGTTGGTTTGATTAGTTGGGAGTTTGGGACGAATTAATCGAGATTTTGAGAATTTATATTAAGGAAACCCGTAGGTATAGAATTGCATAATCTGGGCCAAGAACTGCTCGATTGATCGATCGACTGGATCGATCGATCGATAGATCGAATCAAGAATGTCGATCGATCAACTGGATCGATCGATCGACCCCCATTCATCCATCGATCGCCCCTCCTAGAAATGGGAACTTTTTCTCCTTTTAAATGTTATTCCAATCCCGATGAGTAAGGACCTTAGGACATAATTTATATATCATAATGGGACTTGAGAAGGACTAGTAGGTAGGGGTGTTCAAAAAAACCGCCACACCCGAGAACCGAACCGAATCGGCCCGAACCGAACCGAAATCGTCGGTTTTTTTTAGCCCGGTTCGGCCTACGGTTTACGGATATAAAAAACCGACCATGTCGGTTCGGTTGTCGGTTTATACGTGGGAAAAACCGACTCAAACCGAACCGACCCGAACCAATATATAAATTAAAAAAAAAACTAAATAACTTATATTTTTATATCCAAAAACCATTACCCACCTTTAAAAACCGACCCAAACCGAAAACCGCCCTTAAAAAAACCGGTCCAAACATGAAACCGTCGAAAACCGACCCGAAACCGACGGGTTTTTTCATAGTCGGTTCGGTTTCGGTCTGACCTTTTCCAAAACCGAACCGATCGGTTCGTTTGAACTAGGGTCCAAAACCGACCCGAACCGACCCGTGAACACCCCTACTAGTAGGGTATAAGTAGGGTCCGGATAATACGACTTTATATAAGATTTAATTGTGGGATTTTGGGGATTTAAATTGAATGGAAAATTGTGCGTACGTCAAACGAGGTCTTGCGAGAATCGGGAAGGACTTAGACCAGTAGGGTAGTGAGGGTACACCTACTGATTTTATATTTATCAAGAGGATACACATCGAGAGTCGAGAAATACTTAAAGATTTGCGATAATTGAGAAAATAAAAAGAGTGATTTAATTATACGTAAAACTCGGGCGTTATATGCCACGTATGGTTCGAATATATTATGGGTCGTGGGCGTACCTAGCTGAATAATTATAATATATATATGGGTGCATGTATATATATAATATTGTATAATTGTGTGTAATCATACCCGCGCTACTTGCTATCACGGAGGTTTCGCGCCGGGACAGTCTTATCTCAATTGGACCTTTATGGGGGGATATTGACTTTTACCCTAGAACATAGCATCCTTGGTACAGACTATTCGAGAATGATAGTCAAACGGTCCTAAGAGACGTGAGGGTATGCGTTGACCTCTTAGTGACTTGGAACTATCCTTCGCCTCTAATATGTGTGTTCTGTGTTAATACAGTTCGAGCGTGATTCCAAACTAGTACTCCCCTCTTGCATGAGTGATACGGGGACTTAATAGCAGAGTATGCCAACACCATAGACTTATGTGGGGTGCCCTATTAGTATATATATTATGAGTGATAACTATATGTACCTATGATTAATTTACTGTGCTCGTAAGTAGATGAAATTGAGTAATTAGTATTATATGAGTTAATTGGTTGAGAACTTAAGTCTGAATTGTGATGAATATGGAAATTTCATAAGAAAAGGTTATCAGGTATAAACTATAGTCACACGGTTACTTGGGTTTGGCTCGGTGAATGAAAATTTGGTGGACTAGTTAACTGGGTTAGATTTAAGTAGGTTAATTCGGTAGTATGTTAGGCGTGCACACTAGTTGAGATGTGAGAATTCTCAAGTGAGTATCGAGGTACTAACATGTATGTAATATCAACTGGTAAGCATTTTGAATACTTGCAAAAGTATTTTTAAAGATGTTTTACACTCGGGCTTTGACCCGTTTCCTGTTATCTTTTCTCCCTCTTGTGTGTGTGTGTGTGTGTGTGTGTGTGTATATATATATATATATATATATATATATATATATATTTATATATTACAGGTGCCCAGTCACAGGGGCTTCAGGCCTAGATCTATGGACCATTGACGTGTTGCAGGTAGTGTGGGAGTTACAGGTCCTTGCAGTAGACGACTTCATCCTTGTCTTCTCATTCTCCTATTTAGTCATTTTTAGTTAGGGCATGTGTTGCCCATTTCCATATTCCTTTTAGTTCAAAGAGAGACTTGTACTCTTCATTATTTCAGTATTCAGATATTTTTGGGATTGTTTTACTTATTACTTTGTCCAGCGATTGGGATTTATTATTTGGATTGGTTTATCTAGTTTGGTCACTGTATTAAGATGGTTTGGTTTTAATATTATCATTTGTATTCATGAAAATGGTTTCATAGTAAATAATGAAAATCAGACTGAATTTATAAAATTAAATATTTTGACACTTAGCTTAATTATTTATTAGGTGATTAATAAAGAAAATTATTTTACGACAGTGATGCTAAGAATGAACCAACCGGACACATTGAATTAATTTAATAAAGTACTGATCACCCGGTATTTAATTAGGCAGGGTGTCACATACTTCTTCACCTCAATCAGCATGTACGGGATCCATCACATGAAAATACTTCTCTCAAGATGAAAGAAATAAAGTTGGTGCCCAAACAAGATCTCGAAGCATATAAATTACGAAAACTTAGATCTTGAAACCAAAGGACGTATGTTTTCATAGGAACTTTTGTAAACAGGTGCAGAAATATTTTTCGCAAAAAGTTCTTAATTTTTTCGAGTCCAAAAGTCTTTAAATAGGAAAACATGAATTTCGAGCCAACATATTTCATTCAAACGAAAACTAAGCTCGTTCGAATGAGAAGCACATCTCGTTTGAACAAAAAGTCAACTTCGTTCGAACGAGATAGCATTCTCATTTTAACCAGCTTCAAACAACCTTCTAACGAATTGCAACAGTGAGTCATCGTTGGATGTTCGTTTGAACCATGTTTTCATCGAAAATCCCAATTCGTTTGAACAAGTTATAACTTTGTTCTAACGAAAACCATAATTTTGTTCTAACGAGTTTATATCTCATTTAAACTTAGAAATAATTTTCTTTAAAAATAAAACTAAGTTCTAAACAATTTTTAATTAAAATTACATCTTTGTAAAATTGTGCAAAGTCTCATAACTCATTAATGCATTCATACTTAAGAGATTCTCGATAAACGCATGAAGACAAACATGGCACTAAAACTCGGTACGGTTTATATTTAAAGCTTCGCTGCTACATCGTTAACACTCAACGTCATAGGCTTAATGGGATCACGAAACTCAAATTCTAGCCTACGACTCAAAATATTTTTGTCTGGAATTATTCCAATTATAAACAAATTGACTAGATTAAAAAAATTTCTTATAAACCCCAAAGGGAAATTCAAACCGAATTGGAGCGGCCCCTACACTGTGAAAAAAATTCTTTCAGGTGGCACTGCTTTGTTCACAAACTTTTACAGAGAGGAGATGGTGCGTCCAGTCAACCTGTACCATCTCAAGAAATTTTACCATTAGTTCAAAATCTGGACAGGCTTTGACTCTTTCTCATCCCCCTTCTATTCTTAAAAGAATCTTCCTTTTCCCTAACCAGAACTATGCGGAGCCTTATTGTAAGGCCCTAAAACATGACTAGGAATGTTAGTTATATGATTAATTATAAGTTTGGTGATGTATATTAAACATTTTAAGTATCATGTTTGAAGGATGCATACTCAAGTGAGATATATATATTGTTTGCATTAGATTATAATTGAGCTTATGATCGGTGATAACAAGTTTATACATATGATTAGTTATGTGTTCAAATGAATCATTAAATATGTTTGTAATGCATCATTATGTTTATAAAAATAAACTAGGCCGTCGGTGCGAAATTGGGGATGTTTGGTCGCCAAATGTGAAAGTTTTGGTATTTTCGGTACATTGCTACTCTCCTATTCGAGCGCAAATTAGGCGTATTAGCTTTATGATTTTGGAAAAACATAAAATATGAAAGTTGTCGATATATAAGTTATCTACGCGTGGGTTCAAAGGGAGAGCAAATTAAGATCCGAAATAGTGAGTTATGGTAATTTTACAAAGGTAAGATAAATTTGTCATTAGTGGAATTGTTTGATTGGACCTTTTGTCCAACAAATCACACACAACCACCTTAAAATGGTCACATGGTCTCATGAACACGTTTTTATGGTTTTATAGCAGACCTTTATCATCTTGTTCATTTCATATTATAATCTTAGGAAGAAATATGCATATGGAGAGAGAAAAAGGAAGTAAATGAAGAATTTTTTTTAACTTTTTTTTTCCATAAGTTCAAGCCTGCTAGGGGGTATGCAGGACTTAAACGTTAGACCTCTTGCCAAGCAAGGGTTTGGGTAAACATTAGGGGAACCCCTTTTGTTATTAATGAAGAAATTTCTTTGGAAAATTACTATAAATCAAGGAGTATTTATAAGGTAATTACCTATTTATTAAAGTTCATCACATGAATGATGTTGATGCAAAAAACTAGAATATATCTAATTATTTGATCACGTATAAATATGTAAATTCGAGAGACATAAAATATTTTTAAAGTGGTTCGGCTAAAAGGAAAAGCCCACGTCCACTGTTGTGTATTGCCTTATGTTTGTCTTGTTGTCTCTTGTGTCGCCTTTTTAGATGTAGTGATTACAATGTATTTATAGCCCCTGAGGGTGTACAAGAGGCGAAATATTAAATGATGGAATGCCTTTATAAAATAAGCATTTACATCAGTGCAATGTTCAAAACGTATACAACTATTGGTGCTTTGCTGACCACGTTGGTCGGTCTTTCTGCTGTTGGTCGGCATTCCTGGATTTGGTCGGGGAATTACTCCTTGTTGACTATAACCGGTGCCACGTTGGATAACACATGTTCATTTCTGATTAGTCCACATAACATGACGATTTTTTACATCAACAGAAGCCCCCAATGTTTCATACTTGAGGTTTTTACAAGAGTGTGGATCATTTAGCTCTTAAAGCTGCTCGGGCAATAATTCTGAAGTTGAGTCGGCTACCGACTTCGTACACTTATAAAATTATTGGTTCAGCTGGTGGCACTTGACGTGGATGGCATATTTGTAATTATCCAATGCTTTTAACGAATCGTTTTGGGGCAAAAGTGTCTTTTCGAGATTAGTCGCCAACAGTTCAATCGATGCTCCTTTTAATCATTACCCTCATCGGTTTTCGAGGCAATCTATAAAAGGAGGGAAAATCATGATTGTCTTCTACCTCTAACTTTTTGAGTTTTTTTGCTATCTGCTTGAGTTTTCTGTGCGACCATTTCTTATGTTCTTCAGTTCTTGTTGAATCCTTAAATCCTTGTAAGAATCCTATCTCTTTTCTTTTTCTTCATCTTTGAACATGATTTACTCAGTATCTTCTCTAGAAGAATTTAGGAATGAGTTAAATATTCCTTCGTGGGTGGATTTGGAACTTTACAATCCCCCTACGGACACTTTTTCCTTTCTTGAGGGCCATTGGCTCCCTTTTATATTTATTGCTGAGTGTGGGTTTACTTTTCCCCCAAACCCACTTTTCCTTGAGTTTTGCCAGTATTTTGACGTGGTTCCTGGTAAAATAGTCCCCAATACTTGGAGAGTAGTTAATGGGGTTCATAGGTTAAGTCAACTTCATGGGACCCATATAGGAATCCCAGAGATCATATTTTGCAATAAGTGGGTCACAAGTGACAACACTTACTATTTAAAGACTAGGGTTGTAAATAGGGATCTAGTTGTTAACCTCCCAAACTCCAATAAAGATTACTTTGATCATGGAGTAATTGCCAAAAATTTATAACATGTACCCATGATATGGAACGTAGTATATCAGGGGTCCAAATGCCCTTAATATGGCCAGGGGATAGGTTGCAATACTGTTATATATCTTTCCTAAATAATTTCATTGGTTACATCACTAAATGTATTTATCTTGTCTTAATTGTAGCTGATCGAACGAGGAAGTGTCCCAAGGAGGGTGATATCAACCTCAGATAATTGAAGTTTATTTGGGGCATTCATCAAAAGATAGGAGATGAGCACATTAGATATGCCTCATATATGTTGGAGTACAGAAACACCATCACTTCTTTTATTGCTCGCCCAACTGGCAGTGATGAACCTGCTACTGCCCCATCCTCTTCCCTTGATTCAGACATGCCCCTTACCACAGCCATGAGGATAATGAAGTTCCCCAATATCTTGGGTGATCTTGTTGCTCTTCGTTCCACCAAGTAGGTTATTAGTGGGGACACAAATAAAAAAGAGATCGGGAAGAAGCCCCCAGCTAAGAAAAATGATGAAGCCCACCTCAAGAGGCTAAAAAAAGGGCTTCCTTCCAGGATGGCTGAAGGTTCTTCTGCTAGCACCGACCAATGAGAGTTGGTCGATTTGGTTGATTCTGGCTCACTAGTGGACATTGGCCTTGGATTGGCCAGACAATTAATAAAGTCGAGTACACTACCAGACCACAGGGGTGCTGCTTCTGCAATGCCCCTATCAAGAATTTTTAAAAGGGCTGCCCAAAGCCTTGCTCTGGTAAATATTATCATTTCTTCTTCTTTTCATTCATCTCTTTGATACCTCTTGTACTAACTTGCTATAATTTCTTTTTGCAGTTCTTGGTCGACTTCAATAATATGCTGGAGAAGGATGATGTTCTGCTTCCTTCTTCAAATGAAGTTGAGGAAACCTTTGAAGAGTTGAATAAGTCCATGCTTGACTCCCAATAAGCATTGGCTAACGAGCAAAAGAAGTGGTAAAACAAAATGAAGATTGCTGAGGATGATGCCGCAGCTGCTCGGGGGTAGGTTGTTGAGCTATAAAAAAAGTTAGAAGCTGAGAAGGCCAGAAGATTGAAGGCTAAGGAATCTGCTTTCAATAGCGGCTCGGATAAATCGATTAGAGTTGCTTCTGTGCAAATTTAATTTGTCAAGAAGAAATGCTTCGAGGATGGTTGGTCGGCATCTCTTGTAGAGGTTGGCACTTCCCAAGACTCTCAATTGTTTCTCAGACATGATCCTGGGCCTCCTCCTAATATGGATGAGGAGATTGAGGATGATGGTGGGTCAGATAAATATACCCTTATTTTAGAATCTACAGACCAACTCCAGGCATCTTCAGTTGATTCTTTAATCCCTCCTATTGGTGATCAATCTACTATACCTTCTCCTGCTTCCAATCCTTCTGGGTCTACTTTTGACAAAAAGAAGGTGTAGATTTGCACGTCAAGCAGCTTTTGTTCTTTTTTTCCTGTACTTTTCCTTTTTATTCTATATACTTATAATCGACATTTGATTAATGAAAAGGAATCTTTCTTTACACTTGCTATTTACGTTTTACATTATGCGAACTATTGTTGATTGTATATTTTTCTTTCTCTTTGTAGTTCATGGATAGATTAGATCAATTCTCTTTAACTGATTCTGAGCTTCTTCAAAGATGCAATGATCTATTCAAGGCTGGTCACTTGACTTTGACCGAGGAAGAATTATCTAAGTTGCTCGGGTAGGATGCTTCAGATCAAGATAGAGAAGATTACCTTTATTTGAAGTGTCTTTTTGATCAGGCAGTGGCTAACAATGTGGCTTACTATGAAATTATTGAGGAGCTACAACCAGATCACAAGGAGACTACATCTATTTTACATGCTGATTATGAACAAAAGTACAAAGCTCTGAGTGAAGGTTAGGATTTTAAGAAGAAGTTGGAAAAAAATGCTTCTTACTTCAGGAGGCAAGAATTTTTACTTAATCGTGAAGTGGAGGAAGCTTGAGCGATTGCCAAGCTACTAGAGGAAGAGAACAATAGTTTGAGGGATGATTTGAAGTCATTGAAGGCTTCTTCTACTACTGTTGTTGTTGTCGATGATGGGATTTCTTTCTTGGAGACTGAAAACTCTAGATTGAGGGAAGAAGTAGAGACCCAAAAGAAACTAAGTTTGCTTCATCTTCCCGAACAAAAACTAAACCTGGTTGAGCTACTACAAATGAGGCTAGGATGCAACAAACTCTTGCTAATCAAGTTGCTCGGTTGAAGGCAAAAAAATTTCCTATTGCTGAGATATCCCAGAAGCTTCAAACCTAATTCGAACAACTTACTACCCATTCTACCTAATTACAAGCCAAAGATGGAGTGTTGAAAAAATTGCACCATCAGGTTGAGAGGCTAACCTTTTGATTCGATACATAGCCTAGGTAGATTTGGATGGAGGGATACAGTGAAGCTCTGGGTCATTTTGATAAACGGTTTAAGAAAGCTCAGCAAGAAGGTTACAAGTGGGGCTGGACCAATTGCTTAACAGTGCTGAAGGTGGAGCAGAATAGCCCTCTTTAGAACTGGTACGACCCTGGTTTGTTGGACTATGGAGATCCTCCTTTCAAATTGGATGTTGATTGGATTCCTTCCAATACAATTCCCTAGTTCCTGATTTCAAAGTATTCAGGGAATTATGGCCTTCAAGATGAGCTAAATATTGTTCATCCTCCTAATCTGTTAGATCGCCCGAGCAACAGCAATAGAAGAATGCTCCAGGATTTCAATTTTATCAATTCTCCTTACACCTTGGATGATCCTCCAGCAGGTATGGAACCAGTTTTTAGTTCTTTTAAGGCTAAGGGGAAACGTCCCTTAGAATAAGTTTCATTCCTGTAATTCAGTTTTGAGCAAAATCATATAATGAATATTCAAATTAATGAAATATATTTGACCAACTTATCTCGTTAATCACTGCATGTGAATATTTTCTTTATATGAATACATAGCTTCTTCTTTTTCATTAGTTCTATTGACACACTTAAGATTTTGCTTAAGTTTATCATAAATTACCAATGAATACATAGTTTCTACTAGTGCACTTAGATTAAAATCCAAGTTTGGCATTAATTACCCATGTGTCTCCATAGGTTCCACTAATGCACCTAAATTTTTATGTTTTCTACATTAGTTACCAGTGATGTGACCAGGCGTATGTGGAATATGTGTATACATTCCTTTTTAGGAATCTTCACAACGTTCTTCCTTCACTTTGCCCAGTAGGATAAAGATCTTATTTTATCCTTATCTTCAGTGACCAAGTTTCTTGAGGACTTAGAATTCTTCTTTACTTGGATTTTTGTCTGTTGTCGATCAAGTTTTGCTATGCCGAGCAACGTTCGAACATCAGGAATCAACTATCTGGTAGCTGTTGCAAGGGACCTGTTCTAGGCGCCGATCAACGGTATCGTTATTATCTGAGTTAATTTTGAAGTTTTTCCAAGCAACTTTCAACCGTCGCTAATCAAGTATATAGTATATCGTAGTGCATAGCAATCAAAATCAAAATGGAAGGACTCACCATTTTATTGATACTAAAAATTGATAATGAGTACAACTGATTACATCATTGATAATACTTTCTAAGATGCTCGACATGCCATGGATTCTTGAATTCTTCACTTTTTAAAGTTTTAATTCTATAGGTTTCAGGTCGGAAAACTATTGAAATACAATATGACCCATGCCAATTGACCTCAAGTTTGTTGTTCTTCTGGATGACCTTTTTTAGCACATAATCTCCTTCCTTAAGGTTGGTCTACTTCATCCTTTTGTTATAAAAATGGTCAATTCGCTACTGTTAAGTTACGGCATCTTCACTTACTTCTTCCAACATATCCAAATCCATTCTTCGCATTAAATCACTTACATGAGAGTTAAAATTCAGCACTCTATGGGATGAGATACCCAATTCAGCAGGTATTACTGCCGTAGTCCCAAATCCTAGCATGTAGAGAGATTCTCCAGTAGCAGTCCTTGGAGTAGTTCGGTATGCCCACAGAACAGAGTGTAACTCATTGAATTAGTTTTCCTTGGCGTCATCAAGTCTTCTTGTCAACCCATTGAGCATAGTTCTATTTGTAACTTCATTTTGCCCATTGCTCTGAGGATGACCTGGAGCGGAGTGTAGCTTTTGAATGTTGGACTGAGCACAGTAGGTAGTAAATTCTTCACTGTCAAATTATATGCCAAGGTTGGTGATAAAGGCATGGGGCATCACATATCTTCAAATGATATTCTTTTAAATGAATTGGTATACCTTCTCATACGGCATGTCTATCAAGGGTTCTGCTTCAACCCATTTTGAAAGTAATCCATAGCAACGACCAAGTACTTAAATCTTCCTCGGGTGGTTGGGAATGGCCTGACCAAGTCTATACCCCACATTACATATGGCTAAGGTGAAGTGATTGGGGTTAGGACACTTTGTGGAGTCTTACGAATGCTGAAATACCTTTGGCATTTATCACACTTTTTAGCAAAGGCTGCACAATCTTCTCGCATAGTTAGCTAATAATATCCCCGTGTACTAATTCGTTGCAATAGTGTCCTTCCTGCTATGTGAGCTCTACAAGATCCTTTATGCACCTCCTGTATCAGGTCCAAAACCTCTGATGGATGAGCACATCGTTGCAAGTTAACTCTCAATGCACTTTTGTATAACACTCCTTTATCTAGCACATATTTGGCAGCTTTATATTTCAACCTTTTGGCCTCAAACATGTCTGCTGGCAGAGTTCCTTCTTCAATGTAATCTCTGATGAGATCCATCTAAGATAGTCCCATGTCTACTGCAGTAAAATTGATCATAAGGCTTCATCTATACTCCTATTTGCTATAAGCTCAATAAGAATAGTTTATCGGAGCTCAATTCTAATTGTTGAATCCAGTCGAGCAAGTGCATCTGTTCGGACATTATTCAGTCTTGGAATTCTGGTCATTTGAACTACTGGCAATGTTGCTATTACTTTCAACGCTTTGGCCAATTACCTAGTCATCAATTTTCCTTTAGCTCCATATAAGCACAATATTACATTCACCACCAGTTGAGAATCACTGTGCACCACAACTTGCTCGGTATTCAGTGATTGGGCTAAACTTAAGCCCATAATGAGAGCTTCATATTTTGCTTTGTTATTTGAGGCCTAGAGTTAGAATCGCAAAGCATATTCAATATTTATTCCATTCGGAGTGTTAAGTATTATACCTACCCCACTGTTGATTGCGCAAGATGACCCGTCAATGTACAAGATCCATATTGGGAGATTGCTGCCAAATGCTTGGTCTGTCAAACTCCTATAATAGAATATTTTTCTCTTTGCTTCCTCATATTTTTTGGTCATCTCATGTGATCTAGAAGAGAAATCTTGTAGGTCGTCGGCGTTTTCTTCTGATTCTCCCTCTGATGAGGATTGCTCGAGGGCTTGAGCTCCAATAGCCCCTTTCGAACCATCTTCTCCTGATTCTTGTTTCACCTGCCTATATTGTTACTCGGGAACCTCGGGGTAAGTGAAATTTGCAATAAAATCTACTATATCTTGGATTTTCAAAGAAGACATTGGTTCATAAATAATATCATACTCCCCCAATTATATTGCTCAAAACATTAATCTGCCAGACTTCTCCGGTTTGTGTGAGGCTTGCCTTAGAGGCATATCAGTATACACCACAATCGTATGGGCTTAAAAATAAGGCTTCATCCATATGGACGCCTCAATCAGTGCCAATGCCAACTTCTCCGGGCGTGGGTATCCGATTTCTACTCCTCGAAAAGATTTACTAGTGTAATAAACTGGTTTCTAAACTCCATTCTCTTCTCGGATCAAGGCATAACTTACAGCTGATTCAGAAATAGCTAAATATAAATATAATCTTTCTCCTAAAATTAGTTGGGACGGCAGGGGGATGATCCTAGGTACTTTTTCAACTCCAGAATATCTTGTTCTCACTCGTCGTTCCATTCGAAACTCTTTTTAAGTACTTTAAAGAATGGTAGGCACCTATTAGTAGCTCGGGACACAAATCTGTTTAGTGCTGCTACTCTTTCAGTTAACCTTTGTACCTCCTTCTTGTATGTGGGAGACTACATTTCAATTAGTGCCTTGATCTTGTCTAGGTTTGTCTCAATTCCCCTCTGATTTACTATATACCCGAGGAACATTCCTTCTTGTACTCCAAACACGCACTTGGTTGGGTTCAATCTTATCTGGTTCTTTTCCAGTTGGTCGAAAGTTTGATTGAGGTCGGCAATATGATTGGACGGTTTTTTTTTCTTTGTCAGCATATCATCCACATGGACTTCCATATTTTTACCTATTTGCTCCTCAAAGACTTTATTCACCAATCTCTGATAAGTGGCACCTGCATTTTTCAAACCAAATTGCATAACATTATAACAGTAAGTTCCTCGGGGAGTAATGAAAGAAGTTCTCTCCATGTCTTCGGGCTTTATTTTGATCTGATAACCAGAATAGGCGTCTATGAAACTGAGTAGTTCATATCCTGATGTAACATCCACAAGCTGATCAATACGTGGCAAAGGAAAATGATCCTTTGGGCATGCTTTGTTCAAATCTGTGAAGTCTAC
This sequence comes from Sambucus nigra, assembly GCA_949130495.1. Taxonomy (NCBI): domain Eukaryota; kingdom Viridiplantae; phylum Streptophyta; class Magnoliopsida; order Dipsacales; family Adoxaceae; genus Sambucus; species Sambucus nigra. The sequence goes on from OX422210.1 coordinate 714,145,005, forward strand.
ACACATTCTCCACTTATTATTATTCTTCTTGACCATAACTACATTGACCAACTAATTGGATACTTCACTTCATTAATAAAAGTAACCTTTTAAAGCTTTTCAACTTCCTCCTATATTGATTGGTTCTCTTCGGGGCTAAACACTCTCCGCCTCTGCTTTACAGGCTTGTCCCCTTTGTTAACATTGAGTTCATGGAAAATAAAGTTAGGATCAATCCCTGGCATATTTTCGTGACTCCATATGAACACATGCTTTCTCTGTCTAAGGAAATTCACTAGTTCATGTCTAAGAACAGGATCCAGCGTTGTTCCTATCTCAGTGGAGAATTCTGGCTTGTTATCTTCTAACACAATGCTTTCTGTTGCTTTAACTATCTATCCCTTCACCAATTCCGTTTCCTCCCTTGGATCTAAAGTTTCAACCTCAGATTCTTCATCAGGTTTAGAGGTGTCTACTTGGTAAGTGATGGTTTTCCTCTTTGTTTCTTCCAAGTTTTCCTATTCGGCAGATGATTAATAGCATTCCTGAGCTAATTTTGGCCGCCCTTTACAAAGCCTACTCCAAAGTTGGTTGGGAACTTCAAACATTGATGGGTTGTAAATGGCACGGCTTTAAACTTTTTTAACCCTACTCTTACCATAATCATGTTATAGGCCGAATAAACATTTTTATCCATTACAAAGAAATTTATCTTCTCTGTTCGGATGGATGGCCATGTGCCAATCAGCAAATCCACCTTAATTGTTCCCAAAAGGAATACTTTCTCACCAGAAAAATGTATTAAAGGTCTATGGTAGGGATCCAATTGGCTGAGCTTAAAATCCAGACTTTCAAAGCAAGGATAGAATATAATATATGTCGATCTGCCATTATCAACTAGTACTCTGGAAATAATAATATCCTGCTTTCTGACTTTGATTACTAGAGCATCATCATGGGGGTACAATACTCCTGAGATGTCATTTTTAGAGAAGCCAATCACCAACTTGTCTTTGTTGACCTTCCTCGACCGATCTTCTTCGGCTAGATTAATCCTCTATATTTAGGAACAACCTTGCGCCTCATTGAGGTAAGCTTTTAGTTCTGCAGTATGATCACCTCCTCCTCCGTCTCCACTTGTAATCATTTGACAATTAAAATAACCAAAGTTGAGCATGAATACCTCACGTTCTAGTTCCCTAGGTTTCTTGGGCAGGTCAGTATCATCCTCTTGATCATCTTCATGAGTCCTTTTTTTCTCGTCTCTAGGCTTGCAAGGAGATTTTGACCTTCGGCGAGCTCCTTCATTGTTCTGTCGATCAACAAATTGGTTCAGTTTCCCTCTTCGTATGAGAGTTTCAATCTCATTCAGAAGGGATATGCAATGATCTATCATGTTACCATGGTCTCTATGAAATTCACAGTATTTGGATTATCCCTTTTTTATAGGGGAGCTCCTAAACTTCTCAGGCCAACGTACATATTTATTATGTTTGATTTCCTCCAAGACATAGTGAATACCCATCATTAATGGAGTGTAATTATTGTACTTCTTAAGTCGATCAATAATCCCTTTCGACTTTGATTCCTTGTGCTCCTTGGAATCTTTATGCTCCTTTTTTTTAGATTTTCCTTCAACTTTTACCTCTGAGATCCATTTGGCTGTCATTGTCTCCTCGGCGTTTATGATCTTGGTTGCCTTAGCTATTAATTATGTCATTGTATTTGGGGGATCTTTAGCAAGCATATAGTAGATTTTCTCGGGGAGCAACCCACTCATAAGATCTATTATAGCAATCTTTTTCTCGTAATCCACAACCTCTAACTTCTCATTGTTGAAACGAGTAATGTAATCTCTAGTACTTTCTCCCACCCTTTGCTTGACACTGAGCAGATAAGCAACTCATTTTACTGGTTTAGCTCCAATGCATAAATTATCAATAAATAGCTCTGTAAGATGATGGAAACTAGAAATTTACCCTCGAGGAAGACTGTTATACCTGATCTGGGAAGGTCCTGTAATTATCCCTGAGAATGCCCTGCATCTCATCTCATTGGTGACGACATAAATATAAGTTATTGTCTAGTACTTCTCTATATGAAGGATGGGATCAATTTTCCCATCATATTTGGGTATTACTACAGGAGCTTTAAACTTTGAAGGTGTGGGAAAATCCACAATAGCTTGTATGAAAGGAGATCCTTTCACAAAGCTTCTTTGCAAATGGTTCTTGGCTTTAACCATTTCTCCCAATCTATCCTCCAATCGCAGGATGGAAACCTTCCATGCATTGTTACCAGCCTCATATCTGTGTATTGTAACTTTTTCATTATGACCAACTATTTGTGATAAACTTTCTTCCTGTGATTGTTACTCGATGCGGGCAGTTCATCGAGAGTCGGATTTAGACTGGGCTGAGCCTTCCCTTTTATCGGTTGGTCATCGAGTATTTCTCGATAATGCCCTGGGAACATTTATGTTCCCCCTGGGTCCCAAATAGTCAAAAGGAGATGCCCGGCCTAGCCTCTCTAAGGAACTCAATATCTTAGTAGTAAAAGATTTATCTTCATATGGATCCGATGTTCTGAGAGAAGAACTTACTCCTGGGAGATAGGAGGTATGTCTAGTAGTCCTGGATTAGCTATGTTTACTGCTTCTTGGAGGCGGTGGTGGCATATTTCCACGAGCAGATAAGGAAGGTGGCCTGGCTTGTAGGGTTTGCTCTAATTGCCTCATGGTATCCTGTATAGCCTTTTGTCCTCTGGAGAGACTAGCCAGGATTCCGATCAAATCATTGGGCATTGGTGGAGCAGAAGGAACAGGCGGGATGCCATCATTACTGGCACTTGATTCAGGAATATTAGTCATGTTGAATAAGTGAATGAGTGAAAATATTTATAACTCTTTCTCACAGACGGTGACAATCTGTTGATGTAAAAAACTAGACTATATCTAATTATTTTATCACAGATAAATATGTAAACTAGAGAGACAAAAAAGAATTTTAAAGTGGTTCAGCTAAAAGGAAAAGCCTACGTCCATTGTTGTTTATTGCCTTATGTTTGTCTTATTATCTCTTGTGTCGCCTTTTTTGATGTAGGGATTACAATGTATTTATAGCCTCGGAGGGTGTACAAGAGTCGAAATATTAAAGGATGGAATGACTTTATAAAATAGGCATTTACATCAGTACAATGTTCATAATGTATACAACTGTTGGCGTTTTGCTGACCACATTGGTCGGTCTTCCTGTTGTTGGTCGGGCTTCATAATATATTGGTAAGCATTCCTGGATTTGGTCGGGGAATTACTCCGTGCTAACTAGGACTAGTGCCACGTTGGATAATACATGTTCAATTCTGATTGGTCCACGTAACATGACGATTTTTTAATCAACAAATGAGTTTTACACTTTGTATATTTTTGTTTTTGATTTTGATAAAGATTTGAATGATACCCATATTGCCCTATTGTATTAAAACGAGGATGGGTTAAGAACATAAATAAGAACTTGTGCTAGGATAGTATATGTTAACATTAAAGTCCTAGATTTGAATCACCTTTTTGTGAAGCTTTTTAATTTAGGAAACTCATGCGTATGATATGTGTATATGTTAAAAAAAAGTTTAGTACATGTTTCCATGAACTAATGTCCACGATAGATAGTGTGGAGACTTAATTGTATTATGTTATGTTCTAAAGCTCTACTTTGGACCTAGTTGTGTTAAAAGTATCATAGCACATTGAGTACTTATGGAAACCAAGTGATTCCAGTTGGAGATGTTAAATGACACATATGAGTATAACATACTCTAATATGATCATAAAATACCTCTTGGCTTGTCTTGGGGGTTGTTTTCAAGGTTATGGTTGTAAGTCGGTACATAGTTGCCATTTGCATAATCAACTTGGATATGCCTTGAGTTTGATAAAGATTTTGACATAGAAAATGAACTCTGAAAATTATGAAAGTTTAATTTTTTATTATTTAATATGTGTATTAAAATTTGGTGGAATATTATAAATATTTATGATGTATAAAAATTAGGAAAATTCTTGAAAGTTGAGTGAATGATAGAGGAGCCTATAGGGCAGATTTGCTATGTAGTGAAGAAGTGGGCATATCTTACTCTAGGAAACTTGAAAAGATGCGTCGTCTTTTGTATTGAAAACCCAATATGATAAAGATTGAATTGTAAGGGTTAATTATGATTTGTGATATGATCTGGATATGTTAAATATCTTGACATGAATGTGTAGGGGACTTCATTTATGATAAATAATTCGAATGGGATCACACGATGTTTATGAATTGGGTTACATTTAAATGATTCTTTGTACTATTAATATTATTATTATGATACTAACATTGTAATAATGATAGGAAAGGAAGAAGACCCCATTAAACAAGTGTCAGACAAAGGTAAATGGAAGGCCCATTAAGTTGCCAAGGTGAGTGTACTCACTGGTAAGATGTATTTATACATGGTTATGGATATGATCATAATATTATGAATATGGAATTATTCATTTTGGTTTATCAAAATGGGAGGTTACTTCCCGACCTGGAATGGGGGAGAATTTTCTATTACAGACAAGGAGTTACTCATCGATCAGGAATGGGGGAGAATTGTATATTATAGACAAGGGATTACTCCTCGACTAGGAATGGAGGAGAATTATCTATTGCAGACAGGATATGTGAATCATGATTCGAAAAGGTTGGTCATTCATTGTGAATGGGCCAGATAAGTTTATACATTATTATATGGATACGATTTATTGCATTTAATTTAATTCAATAGTCTAGTAGTGATGTATTCACTGAGCTATTTTGCTCACAGTTCCTATGTTTATGTTTTTGATGTATTGTGATGTCACTGCCAAATCTAGGAGGCCGGGTGGGGTTAGCAAGGGATGCATAAAACCATGATTTTAGTCAAATATAAATGTGGTAAATTTAAGCCTATTTATCCTTTAAGTAAGTTTGAATAAGCATAATTACTTTAAAACTGTGAAAATTTGTTAGTTTTATGGATTCATACTGATGAATCAAAAAGGATACTCGTGTTTATGGTTTGGTTAAGGCAATTACTGTTTGAATCACTTTGACTTTCAAACTTAATTATAAGTAACTGGGTTGGGTTGTGTCACTTATCCTCTCAAAAAACATTTTATTTTCAATATGAAACTCATGAAAATTTCCAAAACCCACAAAGGTACGTACGCAGTCCATACTCCATACATGGTCACAATCCCCTTCTTTTTCATAAAATGATATTCTCTTCTAACATCTGAGAACAACGATCCACATCATCATTCACATGAACAAAAGGATTATGTATGCCTTAGAGATTGGTATAGATAGTTCTAAAAATGCAAAACTCATCAAAAAGCCATAATAAAATATGATCAAAATCATTTTTATTTCTAATAAGGGAATACATCACCATTACATGAAATATCATTGAAGGGATTCAAACAGACCACTCCCTTTTCACTGATAATACCATCTTAAACAAACCTACCTAATCCCTACCATCTACACAAAAATTATCCTGAAAAAACTCCAAAATCACCTAAAACAAAAATTATCCTGAAAAAACTCCAAAATCACCTAAAACAAAAATTATCCCACCTTCACAAAATGTTATCCAAGCTTCACTTATGCTTCCTTTAACTACCAGCCGACCATGCTTTATCATCAATTCCAATCCTCAGAGGTTACCAAGTGTCCCATTCCTAGTTAACACTCTATATGCACTCCATGGAGCGATACGCTATGACAAGTTTGGTCAAAACCATATTGCCCTTCACCATGTTGTCGAAGGAAACAAGTCACATTTGAGCAGTCTCTTCCTCCATAACCTTCTTCGTTGCCCGTTTACACAACCACCTCAGGTTGTCCACAGACACATGCCAGGACCCTCCTACAGATTGTGATGGATTGGTAAATGATCGGCAGCACTATGAAATACCCCGTAATTTTTTTCAATATTTATTTAAGGGATCAATTAAATTAAATGGAAATTAATTGGGAATTAATCCGGATATAAACACTAACGAGATGTGAGTTGATATTTGATTATGATGTTAAAACTTATTATTTCCGATTATGTATGGTAATACATGAATATTGATGATATTTAAATTAATTTGGGAAATTTGGTTAGGACGCGCGTGTCAGTCACGTCATGAACATAATTAATTGAAGTAAAAAGTGAATTTTATTTTTATCAATCTAAAGGTCATTTTGAGTGCGCCAACGTGTCCGGAAGGGTCGAAATAGTCGAAAAACACTCGCCGGGGGTTTAGTTCGGGTCCCGGGGAATTTTTAGGCCATACCGGCAACTTAAAAGGGTATTTTGGTAATTTTAAAAATATGGGAATTAAAACCCACGAATTTCAAAGGTTTATTTTATTTTATTTATGAACCCACTAAGCCCATTATCAGCATTAGGTGAGTTAGAGGGCTACGGGAGTTATAGGAGAGTTTGAAGAGATTCCAAAAGAAACCTCCAACCACCATCTTCAACCTTGGGAGAAAAATCTGTAGAAAAAGAGGAGAAATCAACCTTCATTCACCAACATCAATTCTAAAGAACAATCTAAGGCAAGTGATTTGATATTTTTAGCGCATTGAATATTTCTTCCATGTTTAGTGTAAGAATTATCTTATCTTGAAAGTTTGAAGAAAACCAATGAAATTGTTGGAGAAAATCTAAATTGGGTTAGGATTTGCAAGTAGAGTGACGATAGACTAATTTGGTATTCGAAGAGTTAAATATGATGATCTAAAAACAAATTTATGACGAGTAATTGGGCACAATCAAATTCTGGATTCATGTTCATAGGGTTTGGGGAAATAACTGGAGATTTATGTAAATTCCGTGTTGATTTGTAAGATTTGACCCCAAAAATATGTTAAGGGATGATCTAGGATGATTAGAAATGGTTTATAAATGTTAGAACATAAATTGGATGGTCTTAGGGTGGATTTAGAGAAGATAAGAATTGAGAAAAATGAACTTGGGAATTTCTGGGCTTAAACTGCCATCTCGTTAGAAGACCTGCCTAGGTCGTTCGAACGACCTCGTTCGAACGAACTTCTAACGAGATTACAGTATCCCTTCTAACGAGTTGGTAGTTCATTCGAAGCCTTTCATTCGAACGCCACTCGTTCGAACGAGATTTCTAACGAGTTGACAGAATGGCCTTTTAGGCCTGATTTTATTTCTAGTGTCCCGTAGACTTATTACAATGGTTTAATAACCTTCCTTTATTAACTAGTGGGTATAGTTGGGAGATTGGGGTACATTGATGAGTAAAACTTAGGATCTTGTAGTAAACCGGATGACATTTGTGGATTGGGAAGCGAGTAACTAATCACGACGTGAGAAGAATTGATAACTTAAATACTTATAAACCGGGGACTTGCGAGTTGTATAACACTAAATGTTGGCATAAGAACGAGAAGTATACCACTAATGAAATATTGTGATATCTAAGATGTGCGAATACTTAGTATATGTAGTTATCTGTGTATAACATACCTACCGTACTTGCTATCATGGGAGGTCGGCGTTCGATCAGGGCCATCTAATCTTTGTGTGCCTATGGGGGGGGATTTAGATTGGCACCTCGAGGGCATAGGTCAGAGAAGGACTTATTGAGAAGTTAATAAGTCTGCTGATCATGGGAGCGTAGGTATGTGCGTGACTCATGTGATGTGAACTATGTTCGCCTCCATTGTTTGTGATTGTTGTTTAATGAAACGATTCCTGAGAGATTCAGAATACGTGGTCCTTATGTACGTGATGTACCGGGATTGGATAGCAGAGTATGTGTGCACCGCAGCTTAGTCTCGGGGTGCTAGTATTGTATATTTATGATGAGAATAATATACTGTTAATTGAAATTAATTGTCATGAATAAATGTGAGTATTAATAATAGCAATAGTTTCTAAAGTGAAACTGGAAGATCTCTAGTAATTAGTAGTACTAACATGGGAAACTGTGTAGCAAGTTATAACACTCTGTTAACTAAAAGTTATTGGGAATTGAATTGGATATCGTATTGAAATGTTAGATTTTAGTATCGAACTAGTTAGATATGGGAACAACTAGAATGGGTACGGGTACGATCGGAGTGCACAATTAGTTGAGAGGGGAGGAACTCATGTGAGTGCACACACTATCATGTACTTTATATTCACTGTTTAATGATATTAAACACTTGCAAATTTTTAAATTATTTTCACAATCGGGTTCTGACCCGTTTGCTTTCAAATCTATTTTTGTAAAAACCTTTTAGGTGCCCAGCCACAAGGACACCATGCATAGCAGTTCTATTCAGGTGACGTGCTGTAGCTGTTGTGGAAGTTACAGGACCTTGACAGTAGACGCCTCCATTTCCGATCTTGACTCCATTATCATATTTTCTCATTTGTTGGGCATGTCGCCCCATTCCTTTTAGAGACATCTTACTCTTCAGTTAATTCAGACTTTGGGTTGTAATTAATTTAGTGATGCAGACTTGGTATTTATTTATTTCAGTATTCGGATTGTTGTGAGGAGTATTCCTCCAGACTCATTATTATTTGATGGTTATTCTATTGTGACTATGTTGTGGTGGTTATGTTAGCATTTCATAATTTACTTATTGTATGTTAATCGAATTTAATTAAATTTGACAACTCACTTTTTAAATATTAGGTGGCTAGTAAGTTAAAACATTTTCGACAGTGATGCTATGAACTGAACCAACTTGGCATTTTGTATTAATTTAATAAAGGAGTAGCTACCCAGTATTTAATTAGTCGGGGTGTCACACACTACTACAAAGAACCCAATATCATCTTCAATGATTCAGACATGTCCTCCACTAGGAAGAAGTTTGTTATGCGATGAGGCACAATTTGTTCCCATCCATCTTGGCAGAGAAGCGTCCAAGGGATATAAAAGGATGTCTAGCAGAGGCTAACGAACCGCAAATACTGGTATTCTCCTAGATGAAAAATATGCTACAAGTCTCCCCACTAGGGCACCAGCCAATGAAGAGAATGGACTCCGTGCTCCAAAAACCAGTTGAGCCAGTTCTATACTAATGGGCTAAAATTGAAGAAAGACTGCATAAAAAAATTAGGCACACCCGCCAAGGAATATTTAGGACAGGCCTCCAGACGAAAAATCTATGAAGGCTACATGAACATCATCACCGATCTTCCCCTCAACAATCGAAGCGGCTCTCCTTCCAAGCATCGAGACCGTTCAGGGTCTCCGCCATCACCACCGTTACAGGTCTACGGAGGTAAGACATCCATGTCTCTATCGCAACCACTTGGGGATCAATAGTTAAGTCCCCTATCACTAGTAGTAACATTGTAGTCAGGCCCAAAGCAACAGCTCCAACAAATCCAACATCATCCAATCCTCTCTGGCGCACTGAATACATAAGAATCGGAAGAGAAATAGTACCTCCATTAACCAATGGTCGAACCGCTGATGGGAAAATATCGAGCAACTCAGCTAAAAATGCCTAGAGAGAACGAGAAAAATTGGGCATAGCCGCCATAACACTAGGGAAAAACCCCAATATGGCTGAGAATTGCTTATAGGTAGGACGGACCTCGTTCACGCCCAACCAAAAGATATGGTCCTCGGTGTGCCAAAATTATACCATCACAGCTAGGACGTCCCAGTCTATGTCCCGATTGTGCCACAAAAAACCCGACGCAAGCTGAAATTATCATAGTCAACATTGTAGAGACACGTGGCCTCTAAGCATTCAAGATAAGAAGAAAATTCTTCGTACATTGGAAGGACCATTTGGAGAATAGATATAGAAGAAGAAAGAGAAGAAATACGGAAGTTAGTGAGAAAACACACCCCATATACTCTCCTTTTATACCCAAAAGAATACATGAAAATAATAAATTATCAATCCAAAAAAAGTACAAAAGTATGCAAAAAAGTGCAATCAAAGCCTAGGAGTGATTTTACTTGCCCCTATGCTGATAGGTAGGTTAAGGAGTATGCTGATTGTCACCCCCGTTATTTTAGAAAAAAATCTTTTCCTTTTTTTCTCAAAACTCAAAATATTCCTACTCTGAAAAATATTAACCCCCGAATTAATTATTTTACTTTCATTTTTTATTGAAAAGAATAAACATTTGTCCTTTTAAATAATTTCCATATTTATCTCTATCTTTGCAAAAAAAAAATAGTTTCCCTCATTTCCATGTATATCTCTATCTTTGCATAAAATAAACAATCTTAGCAAAAAAATAAAAAGTTCATATAGGATAAGCCACTATATAAAGAGAAAAATACCAAAAAAAAAAGAAAATGCATTTTATTTCATATATATGTGTGTGTGTGTATATATATATATATATATATCGTTTTATGATTATATTTTTGTAGAGAAAAATAAAAAAAATACGATGGGATTTCGCCCGAACCCTTAACATTCCCCTTAATCCTCAGCCTCCGCAACGCACACACTTTCCTCGGCGATGAGCGGTGGACCCTCCAGTCCCAAAACTGGAACCCTCATTTGAAGTGGTAGATGTCACCAAGAAAGAAGGAACCAACTTATTTATATATTCAGACATGGAGGACATCCGGTCCTTGATGTCCTGCAACCAGTTTATCGGCACCCAAACATACTACAAGTAAAGAGCAACAAAAAAAAACAATCAGTAAAGAGCAAGGAAAGAATAAATGGAAAAGAAAAAGAGAAAGAAAAGAAATATACTTAATGCCGGAAGGCCTTATCCATAAGCCTCGTCAAACCCGATACCAATGCATGGGAATGATGCGGCACACTTAATGACTCCCTATTGCTTAGCCAAAAATTATAGGAAGAAGGAGTAACCTGAATGAGCAGAGCCTCCTCTGTCGACGTCGTCGCTCGTCACCATAAAAAAATAAACTAAAGCAAAATAAATAGATGGGTTGTCTATCTCACCTACTACCCATCCGTCACGTCCACACTCCTCTTCAGCAACACCTCCTTCAAAAAAGAAATTTGGATAGAACCCCCCGATACGATTGTATCCATGTACCCCAGAGCCGTCTGCACCGCCTTAGGTGTAACCCTCAAAGTGCGGTCCACCACTCTATGAAACCCTTCATAATCCAACCCCTTCAGTTGATAGACATCAATGGGAGTAACGATCATCTCCCTGAGACTAAGATGGAATGTGTGGGTAGTGTCCAACCATCTATCCCTAAGAGCACACAGCACTACAATGGAATGTGATGTCTCATCCAATGCCTTCATTAATAGGCCAAACTCGACGTACGATACCATCCAGCACACAACTATAAGGAGCTTCTCCTAGATATCCCTTCACCCAATCATTCCTCGGGACCGAATGCTCGAAGGAACTATGTCTATCTGTAATAAAATAGAAGAAAGACATTTCATTAGCATAAGAAACAAAGAGAAAAATAAATTGGAAGACTAAAAGTTACCATACTTACAAATCCACTAGGGTTCTTCACCCTGTGCAAACGATGATATGAAGCCTCGTGTAATAGGGTACGCTCATCAACAACTGGCTTAAAGAAGTTGAAAGCATTTTCATTGCCTAGCGCAAGGGGCACCGCAGATCGCCATTCCAGGTTGGCCTAGTCATCAACGGTTAGCCACTCGTTATTGTAAACCTCACTTGAAGTACCATCCATTTGAAGTCTTGAAGAATAAAGGTCTTAAGAATGAATTTTAGAGAGAGAAAATAAAAGATTCAAACACTTGAAGGAGTGAAGATGAGAATGGGTCGTCCCTTTTTATAGAAGGCCTGTCGATCGACACCCCCCCCCCCCCGCCCATACCTATCGGCAACTTCCTTTTCCTCTTCCCAATGAAGCCAAAAAGTCCATGCCATTATCGATTGGCACCTCCCTAGTCCTACCTTTTGGCAGTCCCCTTAAAATTCTGTACAAAAAATGCCAGAAAAATCCCAAAAATTCTTGAAAAATAAAAAACATTATTTTCCCTCAAGAAAATCGTTTCTCGAGAACTAAACCCCTTACAAACCCTTGAATTTTTTAGCTAGATTAATCGTACACTCTTATCCTTATCATACTCCACAGCAGAACCACTGATATACTCGTATCCAAATCCACTACAATTCCCCAACTGGAATCTTAAACCACACATTCCCCCAGTGGAATTTCAAGATAAAACCTTCCCTTGAAAAATCAAAAGTGCATCTGCACCCAAAACCATTCACACTTTCTCTTGGAAATCTATTCTATGTATCCCAACTTTAGGTCCTCAGAATTAACCTCGGCCCTCAGAATAGGTCGTCAACACTTAAGGTCCTCATAATTGACCTCAGTCTGCAGAATTGGTTGTTAACACTTAAGGTCCTTAGAATTGACCTCGGCCCTCAAAACTGGTCGTCAACACTTAAGGTCCTCAAAATTGACATCGATCGTTACAGTTTAAGGTCCTCAAAATTGACCTCGACACTCAAAATTGGTCATCACAACTTTAGGTCCTCATAATTGACCTCGGCCCGTATAATTGGTTGTCCTAACTTTAGGTCCTCATAATTGACCTCGTCCCACAGAATTGGTCATCATAACTTTAGGTCCTCAGAATTGACCTCGACCCACGAAATTGGTCATCACAACTTTAGATCCTCATAATTGACCTTAGCCCTTAGTATTTATCGTCAGAACTTTAGGTCCTCAAAATTGACCTCAGCTCGAGGAATTAATCGTCACAACTTTAGGTCTTTAGAATTTACCTTGACCCTAAGAATTGGTCGTCCAAACTTTAAATCCTCAGAATTGACCTCGGCTCGCGGAATTGGTCATCAAAACCTTAGGTCCTTCGAATTGACCTTGACCCGCAGAATTGGTCATCACAACTTTAGGTTCTTAAAATTGACCTCGACCCATATAATTGGTTGTCATAATTTTAGGTCCTTAGAATTGACCTCGACCCGCTGAATCGATCATCCTCATCTCCGTAAGTATTAGAAATTGACCTCGACCCGCTGAATTGGTCACCTTAGCTCTTAGAATCAACCTTAACACATTTTCTACCCACTAAATCGATTATCCTTATCCCCTTAGGTCCTCATAATTGACCTCGACCCGTTGAATCGATCATCCTCATCTCTTTAGGTCCTCATAACTGTCCTCGACAATTTGAATCGGTCAACATCATCCTCGATGTCCGTAGAATTAATCTAAAATCCTCTTTCCCAACGTCGATGTGGTGTCTATTATTAGATGGTATTCATTTGTTCCAATCTTTCCCTTTACTTGTTCGAGGTTGCCCGGTACATGTGCTGAGGAATAAGCCCGATAAGTTAGAATCATGGACATAAAAATATCTCTTTGTAGGTTACTCAAAAAGAACCAAAGGTGGATTATTTTATTATCCTAGCAACCAAAAAGTGTTAATCAACACTAATTCGCGATACTTATAGGAACAAAATATGATAAATCGCAAGCCTAATCAAGATTATCTTGCAAGAGCTAAGAGGGGAAATACAAGTAATTCATTATGAACCACCCATACAGAATGGCATACAACCTAATATCGATAGCACTCTTTGTATACACACCATCATAGAACCATCATTAAGCATCTCCTTAGGACCCTAACACTCATCTACCCACCATAAACCATTAGCCATACTCTGAGAATTGATCTGGAGGCCACTGAGCTCTTTCGATTCTCGCTTGAATTTGATCAACTCTCTTGTTTGAGATAAAGCTCAATGAATCTTCGAATGGATCTAAATCCCCTTTTCAATGGTCTGCCCCGTGTGCAAATCGGCCTTACAGTTTAGACGAACGATTCATTTTACTCCAAAGGTCACAGGGCGCTTTTAGTCCCCGTCTGACCTTAATCAACTCTTTGAACTCAATGAAGTTGAGTGAAATCTCAAAGAGTACTGAATACCATTTCCAACGGTCTGTCATGTATGAAAATTAGCCTTATAGTTTGGACGAATGATTCATTTTCCTTCAAAAAATTCTTATTTAATGACTAATGGATGCTTACGGGCCCATTTTACCTTGGCCAGCTCTTGGACAAGGGATTGGCTCAATGGATTCTTGAAGGGCTATGAAAACCCTTTCCAATGATCTGCCCCTTGTAAGATTATGACTTATGGTTTATGTTTTACACCTATTTTTTAAAAAAAATCTTCCCCAGAGTCCTAAATGGCACTCTAGGGACCCTGCCTATCAGCAGTGTGCCTGAGGTGTTGTGCCGATAGGCACGCCTAGACCCCTATTAATCTGTAGTCCCCTTGGACCTATAAATAGAGGCTATGACCTCAAGCATCCCTGAACTTTCCTCTTAGAAATTTAAAAAACATTCTCTCGAATTTAGAGTTGTTCCCCTTCCTAAAAAGCCCATTTCCCCACATTACCTTTCATCACTTTCTTAGCTCACTTAGTAATTCCCTCCACCTCTCTATACCACTTTCAAACCATTGCAATATCATCATATCTACATCCAAGATCGACATCAAACACTCATAAGGAGGTCAAATTCTCCATCCCTTTCTCTAATTCTTCTATTTTAGTATTATTTGTTTTATCTCTACTTTCGCATGTTATTTCATTACATCACATATATTAATCCCAAACCTTTATTAGTAATATTTGCACATACTCTATTTTCATAAAAAACCCAAAAACAAGAAAAAGAGGATTTATCTATAAATTCTAAAAGAGGGATTCTCATCCTCTCACTCTTAAAACATATTTTCTCTACACTCACACACACATAAGAGACCCCCCCCCCCCCCTTGGATTTATCAAATTAACCCACACCCTATGCTATCTTCGAACTACGTGGACTTTGATGCCCCTTGGGCTATGTAAGCATCTTGGGTTAATCCCGAGATTCCAGTCCTCCCTTACGCATATATATATATATATATATATATATATATATATATATATATATATATATATATATATTCTTCATGAATGTTATATTCTTATATGCTTGTGTTTCGTCTTATATATATACATTCGTTCTTACATAGCGATTTATGATTCGGCAAACACTCATATTATATTTTGAATTATTATTTTTAGGAACACAACTAAGGATGAATTTGCTCCGTTCTTTTCCATGACACGAGTTGAATGATTCCATTATTTACCTATTATGCACATGAGCACACATTTCACAGAGTCTAACAGGAAAGGATTAACACTTTTTCGTGAGAGACTGAAAAGGCGGGATGGATGCTTAACACCTTCCCATTCCGTAACTTAGTCCTCGGACCTTTGAGCTATTTGGTTTCATAAGCATTAGTATTGTCCTTGATGCCGTTCTCTCGAGGCGACGACATTTCTTTTGCATGTTTTGTGAAAAATAGGCTAGCGACTTTATATCTACACATTATCCCCCACATTAACGACGACCGAGCGCCTTGAGAAAGGGCACAACCCCATGCGCGCGTCGGAGGGAAATTGAAAGGGGAAGCCCCGGTATGGCCACACACTACTTAGAGGTGATAGGAGTATTACCGACGATTAAGATACACATATCATTTATACTGGACTATAAGTGGGGACACATCATAGTGGGAGAGTCGGGCATCAATTTGATATATTATTGTATTTGGGTGAACATTTCAATGAAATCTGAGGGGAACACATACTGGATACCGACAACTATGATGAGGCACTGCAATATAAGGATTCTAAGCTTTGACTGAAGGCTATGAATACCGAGAGGTGGTCGATGTATTCGAATCAAGTTTGGGAACTTGTAGACTTGTTGGATGGGATAAAACCCATGAAAGTGGATACAAAAGAATAAAAGAGGGGTAGATGGAAAGATGGAAACCTTCAAGGCAAGGCTTGTTATGAAATTGTATAATCTAAAAGAGGGGATAGACTATGAGAAAACCTTCTCACCGATAGCCATGCTAAAGTCTATCAAAATTCTTTTATCCATTACGACTCATCTTGATCTTGAGATTTGTCGAATGGACATTAAGACTACGTTCTTGAATGGTACTCGACGAGTGCATTTATATGATGCAACCCGAGGGAATCATAGCAAAATACCAAGAAAGCAAGGTGTAAAATATTAAGAGATCCATTTATTGACTTAAAAAAACATCAAGGTCTTGGAGCATCCATTTTTACCAGGCAATCAAATCATTTGGTTTGATCAATGTCCATATGAAACAACTGTATAAAAAGAGTGAAAAAATATAGTGGTGTTTCTATTACTTTACATGGATAATATTATACTCATTGGGGATGTTGTAGGTGGATTATCATGTATAATAATATGGTTGTCAAGTAAATTCGATATAAAAGACTTAGGAGAATCTAGTCAAGTCCTTGGGACGTGTGATTAGAAAAATAGATATTATGATTATCCCAAGCCACTTATACTAATGATGTGCTCACAAAGTTTATTATGAATGAATGAAAGAAAATGTTTCTCCCCTCCAGGCATGGAATTTCTTTATCTAAGTATTAGTGTCCTAAGACACCTGATCAGATAGAGAAGATTAATAATATACCTTATGCTTTGGCAATGGGAAGCCTTATGTATGTTATGTGTGTATAAGACCAGATATTTGATTTATCGTTAGCATGATGAGTAGATTCCAGTCTAACCCATGAGAGGAGCACTGGATTATTGTTAAGTGCATTCCCAAGTACTTGAAAAAGAATAGAGATTATGTGTTGGTGTACTCAACCGATAGTTTAGTATCCATTGGGTATATGGGCTCGAATTTTTAATCAAATAGGGATTCTAGGAGATCAATCTCAAGACATGCATATGCCTTGGGAATGGCATCCATAAGTTGGAGGAGTGTCAAAAGATTATGTATTCTTGATTCGACTATAAAAGCCGAATATAGCGCTACTTAACAGGTAACAAGAGAGGTTTTTTGCCTTTGGATCTTCCTAAGTTACTTGGGTGTGGTTCCTTTAATCCATCCGCCTAAAACGCTATATTATGACAATATAATGGCGGTTGCAAATTTGAAAGAAAGAGTGACTAATAAGAGGCACATGATTTGAGAGATCGTGAAGAGATGCGACATCATCGTGACTAAGATTACATCTCTGGATAACTTGGCAAATCATTTTACGACTAGCTTACGAACTAAGACTTGTGAGAGTTGCGTAGAGGAAATGGAATTAAAATGCATAAGTATGTGGCTTTAAAAATAAGTGAGAGATTGTTGGTATTTTATTGTTAAAGCCATGTAATGACATTTTAGTTTTTAATAAAAGGATTGGCTAGTTCATTTGAAAATAGAATCATGTTTATGAGAATTCTTTATATATATATATATATATAATTCCGGTGAGTTGGGTTCAACTTTATCCCAAGGGATTGAAATTTTGATTCTAGTACAATTGAACAGTTCACTGCCTAGATAAGGAGTTCACATACTATCGACATGGATGCGTGTACAATCCTAATAGTTTATCTCAAGATACGGGAACCTATCTCATGGCTCGAGAACTTGTATGATAGTTGATAAGCACCCAAAAGTGTTTAAATAAAACACCAAATAGACGATTTTTAATTTCTAACTCTTGACAAAATCGGACTTATATTAGTATTTGTTTGTTTTGTAGGTCATTAAGAGCAATAAGCATTTGCAGTGTCAAACAAGTTTAATTAGAGGTAATTGCTATAAATAAGTGGTCAAATAAGTCAAGTGTGGGAGTGATGCGATAAAATAAACCTAAACCCAGTCCCGTAGCCCAAACCAAGCCCGAACTGAGCCCAGACCTCCCTAATCCTATCCCGATCCTTGTGTGTTTAGTTTGCACCGTTTAGATTTATTTTTTTTATTTGAGTTGTTTCTAATTTTTAGAATTTATTTTATATTTTGTTTTGAGTCATGTATATATTTAGGATTCATTTATGCGTATAGTTGTATATATTAAAGTCCATATTATGCATCATGTGTGTTTTTAATATTTTATCTTATTGTTCTTATAGTTATATAGGTGTACGTTTTATTTTTATTGGATTTTTATTTTTTTATATTTTTTTTATTATTAGTTAGTTTTATTAATATTTTATTTTATTATATTTATTAGGTTAGTTTTATTTTTACATGAGTCTTTTAGTTTATAGATTAGAAATTAATTTTTAGTTTTAATAGATTTTGTTATTTTTATTTTCATTTTCCTTTAGTTTAGTTTAATTTTTATTCCGTATCCTTTATTAATAGATTAGGATTTTAGTTTTCTTTAGATTGTAATTTTTTATTTTTTATTTTTTTATTGGTTTTATTAATTAGATAGTGTTAATTTTAATTTTTTTTTACAATCTAAACACACACTTATCTATCCTACACCCTATCACACACAAACACATTTCACCCATCATCTCCATCTTTTCTCTCCACAAAACTCCATAGCCAAACCTTAACCCAAGACCCTCAACACCCCATAACCCTTTTTATCCACAACCCATACCAAAAACCCACTACCTATGGCTCCACAACCCAAACTCAAATTGAACCCAGATGAAAGTCGGATCGACCCAGAGCCTGAGCAATATTACCATAACCCGGTAGCCATAACCCTTGACCACGACCCGAACACCACCCAACCCGACCGACGGTGACCTCAGATCATCACCTCCAAGTTCAACTCGATTTACTTGAAACCAAAAACCCTAGCTCCCACCTTTCTCAACCCGAGTCTTCCTTCAAACCTCCTGACCCGCTGCCATGCCAGGCCACATAAACTCGAAACCCAAACCAACTTCTTCAACCCAAAATCCACCCTTATACCTCCAAACCCGGATCCAATACCATGTTCCTTTTTGAACCCATGAGCCAAAATTGATTTTAGCGGCCAACTAAAGACCCCAAATAAAACTAAAAAGCCAAAATTAAAACCCATGTGTGTGTTAAAATCCACATAGCCCTTTTTCCTATAATTCCCTTACCGCCTCATTAGACCCATTTGCACCCAAATATTTCCCCCACATAAAATCTCCCTCACTCTTTACGTCTCCATCCAATTTCAATTATACCCCTAGCCTCATTTCACCTATAAATTTAAGAGTTGGTGGCATATGAAGAGAATCACCATTTTAGTTTTCAACTTTTTGTGATAAATTCTCCTCCACCCCTCTATAGAGAGTATTTGCATTTTTAGCAAATATCTCAATATAGAGTGGTGTTGTAGAATTTACCTCTTAGGATGAAATTCACTCCACCACTCTATAGTGAGTTTTTGTATTTTTAGCAACTATCTCAATGTAGAGTGATGTGGTTGAATTCATCCATTTTAGAAGTAACTTATTCTCCATCCCTTTATGGTGAGCATATGCATTTTTAGCAAATATCTCAAAATAAGGTGATGATGTAGAATTTATTTCCTTGGATGAATTCTAATGTACAATTTTATAATTTGAGGATTTGCATTTTTAGCAAATCTCTCGCATTATTTAAGAGACCATTATAAATTCATCCATTATATATTATAATTAGTTTTTATTTTGTTATTTTGTAGTTTTTATTTTTTTATTTTTAAATATATTAGTGAGTGATTGTAATTGAGAGAATTTTGGATTGTAATTGAAGATTTCACTGCAATTCAAGGCATTAATTGGTTTGATATATTCCTCTTTAATTACTCTTAATTTAGTCCTTGTATACTTTTATTTGTTTATCTTATATCTTGGATGATTATTATTGAGGGCTAATCTCTTATTCATGGGATGAATTTTGAAGCCCTCATGAGTCCAATTTAGTTAGTTTACTTATTAGCATAATTTTGTTTATCTCGTTTTCTCTAATTATCTTTTACATCTTAGTTAGTACTTTAAAAATTAACATAGTCAGTTAATCAATAATCCCTTGAAAAATAAAAAATAATAATAATAATAATAATAATATGCAAATGAATCTACACTTGTCTTCACATATTTTGTTCTTCACACATCAAAGTGGATTGACATCCTTACTTACCATTATATAATTTCATATTATGTTTGTAGGTTCATAGGGATTTTGATTGGTAAGTATTTGCAACAACGACAACGATCATACACATTAGAAAAAAATTCTATCAATAGTTTGAAAGAGGATTTTGGTACATCCAGGAATGTATTGAATAGGACAACCCGTGAGATTTAAGTCTGAGAGTTGTCTTGATTAGACTTAGATAATATCACAACATTTACAAATATGTGACACCCCGTAAAATTTAATACTAGATTGATCAGTTTTAATATAAAAATTACAGGAAGGAAAAACATTTGATAAAATTCTTAGCATAGCAAAATAAATAAAACTAAACAAATATAATAAAGAGATAATGAACTATTGAGTAAAACGACACCAACTTTGGTACCATAATACTTATGATACAAAATGCAACCAATTTTAGAATATACAATGTATCTTCATTATAAATCCAAATTTGAATACAAATGCCACATATAATATTTGACGTAGTAATTAAATAAATAAAAATAAGAGAGTGAGTATACAGGCTCGACACCTACATCCTATAGGATCATTAACGGAGAGTAACTCAAAACCGAATCAGGAATGGGGTTGCACTAGTGGCCTATGACCTAAAGATGTTAATGAGAGATGTTAACATCAATTTTAATTAATATAACAATATAATTAGACTAGTGCCACAATTCAACTACACATCTTCATCCAGTATTGTAATGGCTTTTAAGTTAACCCAACCCAAACAACTATACATATCACACATCTACTCACAGGACCCTGTATTCCCCATGATTAAGTCTTTTACATCATTAGCGGCTTTTAGATACAATTCCACAAATTTTCCTTTGTACTTTACCATTGTATAATATTATAGTAAGTATCTACATCAATATCATCATCAACCCGTATGGTCTAAAACCTCTCGTCTTTTAGTGTCTTTTAGTGACTTTTAAATTATTCCAACCCAACAATCCTAGATATCACATGCATTTAATTTTAGACCTAAGTGTACCCCATAATTACATATGATCATTGTTAGATGCATATGAAGTATTTACCAAAATTAATGAATACAGATCTATGTGTATATCTATATAAGTACTACCCATATCAAGTATATTATAACAGACTATCGGAGTACCGAAGTGGTGCTGTCACACGGCCCAGGGTAGAGTCCTTCAAAATCTACTGGGATACCAAAGTGGCACCGTTGATTGGCCCAGGGTACGGATTGTCTCTATCTAACAAAGTACCGAAGTGACGCCATCCCATAGCCCACGATAGAGCCCATCACTTTCTCTAGTGGGATACCAAAGTGTCATCATCGTCCAGCCCAAGGTACAATCCAACTCTATCAACTAAAATATTTTAGTAATCATCATCGCATGATATATAAATATATACCATATAGTATGTATGTACCGAGTATGCATACCCAATGTTTTGCACATAAAATAATTTACTTTTCACGTGTAAGATTTTCATATCTTAATCCCACCATTCGGAACTTAATTAACATCTATTAATTAAGATATTTAAATGAATCAGAATTCTCCTTACACTGAGTTAAATTTAACTAAGTATTTATCACAAATTAGGTTAGTTAACATAATCCCCCAAATAACCGTTCAAACCTAAGAAAAATGGGAAAGTCGATCGATTTTCAATAAATTGTTATAAATTTCAGCCCTCTCGCACTGTTCGGAAAATAATCATAAGATATTCACCGAATTTTAAAAAATTACAAAACCAAAGTCCATATGTTTTTAACTCAATTTTATTAGGACCTTATTTTTCCCCAAAATGCAAATTTATAGATATATTATTCCAAAAATAACCCCGAATAAAATATTTGCTTCAAAAAACTTCAGCACTACATGTTATTGATAAAATAATCATAAGATATCCATCACAACTCCGAAATTATGAAACCAATCCCAATGCAATCTTAACGCAATTATATTACAATTTTATTTTTGTGATAAACTCATATTCCTAGGTCCACTACACCAAAAACGTCTTAAAATGACTGATTTTCTCTAGAAAAATTCTGCATAATCTCATCCTCCATTAATAACCCTTTTAAGCTCCCAATTCACCACCAAACTCAATATTAGTCATATGTAAACATGTCAATATCAATGATAACCTATAAACAATGTCTCTAACTTAGCTTTACACATATTTTATGCATAAATCCAATTATCATCTCAAGAACCCTAATAGATAATTTATTCCAATTCAACCCAATTACTGACTGATCCCTGAAGTTGTCAAGGGGATTTCTACCATCTCACATGAAATATAATTGCCATATCATAATTTATTAAACTCTACTCTAAATCATTATGAATCATTTCAACTCCTTAATATGTCAACAACATAAGTTTTAATCAAATATTATAATTAACGTGATTCTAATAATTGTTGTAAAGGTTGTCAAAGTCATATTATATTAGCATGAGGTTAAGAGTCAAATGGATAATCACACTAACACACCACTTCAATTACAAAATTATACTAAATAAACTTGCCTTTAATGAAAAGATGAAGTCCTAATCTAAATTGTCTAGTTGTTCTTCTGCTCCAATATCCAATTACCCTTTTTCTTCATCTCCAAGTAGTCTTTTTCTTCTCTCTATAGGGTTTTGTTTTTAAAGTGTATAAATGATACCTCTTCTCCCTAAGATCTATTTTATGTCCCTAACTACGACATTTATGTTAACCCCTATATAGGCCTTGACCTATTTAGTACAAAACCAACTCTAAATAGTTTAAAGTCTATCCCAAACGTATACTAACTTATGGGCCTTAAAACCCAACATTTTAAGGTGCAAACAGACCAACTATCCCAAAAGTCACCACGAATAACCAAAATAATTATTTACTTTTATTAAATAATTATTAATGTCATCACAATTTCGATTTAATCTAATATCAAATCATATGCATAAATTAGTGACGTCAATCGTCAATGCAGATAAATAAATCAATATCAATTAGATACATAATAAACCAATATCAATTAAATAGTCACCTAAGATTTAATTTAATTTAATTAAAATTACGGGGTATTACAAAAAGGTGCATAGATTCTTAATCTCGAAAGCTATGAGAATTGGAATGCTTGTAAAACTATCGCTTTGATTGATGTCAATGAGATTCAATCTTATATATAGGACAATAGATCCCCGTAAGTTGGAAAACGGTTTTGTGAGTAGGTCTGAGATCAGAATTCGGAGGAATCTGTATCCAAGAAAGATCATACATTGAGATATCCTCTTGAATGACTTACAAGATTTTTTCCCACCAATTAAACATGATATGTGGATTGTTTTATAATTCAATGGAGTATAAAAATAAGTCAAGTCTGAGAATTAAGGAATTAATTATATGTTGGTTAAATTTGATTGACGGCTAATTAGTTTGATCAAGCAGAAATTATAAGCTTAACGTGGGGCATCACATTATGTACCATACTCAACTTTGCAAATAAGGCATTGTTATATCCAAGTGATTTTTCAAATAATTAATTTAGAGGGAAATAATAATTATTTAGTGGAATTAGTTATGATTAGATAAATAACAAAAATAAATTACAGGGTTGTAATTTAGTATTTATGAGTACTTATTTAGAATCCCATTGAATTATTTGTCTTGGGTTCCTAATATAATCCATATGCCTAAGTAGTTAGGCCCAGACTACATGGAAGCTGAGTTTAGACCAAGGCCACAATTTATACTAATATATTAGTGTAAAAATAGGGTTTTAAGTAGCATAGTCATTATTAATGGTTACATGAGGGAGAGAAAACATTATGTATGTTTTTATGAAGAGTCTTAAAGAGAGAGGTTCATATTTCACTCAAAATCTAAGGCTTTCATTTCAAGGATTTCCACATACCTACTTAGCTTTGGTATGATCATATACTAGAAGATCCAAGCATTTCGGTGAATATAAGAAAGCTTTTGAAGAAACAAAAGAGAACAAACCTTTATCTTCAAGAAATACATTTTCTCCGTATTAGGATTATAACTGGATTTGCAAATGTATTATATTCGAAACCCTAGGTTTAATCTCTTAAACCTATTTTTTATTTTGCAATTTCTGTAGCATGATTAATCAAAGATTTTTCGGGCTAAAATTTTTCTGTGTATATTGATCCCCAGCGAAAACCTATTGTTGATCTGGTACTACCGTTGTAGAAGGTACTATAGTGCGATGGCCACTTTATTAATGGCTTGGCAATTATAGCAGCCATGTCTGCTGCAGGTTTTACCTGTGTCGATACCTACTATTATTGTGGTTACTTCTCCGATTGAGAATCTTGGTTGGCAGCCCTATTGGAAGTTGATCGTCCTCTAATGCCTCGTGTTTTTTCCATTAGAAATAAAATAAATAATTTGTAGTAGATAAGGATTTAGAGATCAAAATACAATAATTCCTCAATATAGAGCTCATATAATCAAAGAATTCAATGCATAATGTAATAGAAATCCCATAGATCCTAAGACACTAAAACATGAGATACTCTGATTCCAACTGTAACACCCCTATTTTTGACATATCAGGTGGCCAAACCTCAATGCCAAAGATAGGGCACATTAAAATAATTTATATCATTCTTAGCATCATGGAAATAATAATAGTAAAACTATACTAAAATTTAAACCATAAATAACATGCGGTTGGCAAAAAAATACCGAAATAACCAAATGTCTCCACGTCCAACATAAATATTTAATTTCGACTCAAATCCCATAAATAATCTAAACTGGATAAATAAAATGGTACCAATGTGGTCCATACAATCTCTAAATAAAAAAATTGCAACTGAATAACTTAAATAAATAAAACCTAATTTAGGAATGGAAAAGAGACTTGAAA
Source organism: Sambucus nigra (assembly GCA_949130495.1). NCBI lineage: Eukaryota > Viridiplantae > Streptophyta > Magnoliopsida > Dipsacales > Adoxaceae > Sambucus > Sambucus nigra. The sequence goes on from OX422210.1 coordinate 714,169,837, forward strand.
TATGGAAGTGGCAAGTTTGAACAACTCAGTCGTACTTCTCCTATCTAACAACATATGAAAGACATTTAAAATATTTTGGGTAAGATCCCAAAAGTTTTCAATAAATATCTCGCTATATAAATTCAATTTTAACATTTATGTAATCATGTTAACTTGTCGATACTTACGTGTAAAAGACACCTCACCCCTCACCGTAAGTGAAATAACTGCACGAGTGTCCCATACCAAGGCATAAGTAACTACAAGTCTCACTACGAGACTAACAAATAAATTTTCGCCTGTATTTAACTACATTGGGATAAAACTAACTACATATGTAAAGAACATAACCAAGTCCACCCACGATCATGTCACCTGAATATCAATATACACATAATCTTATAAAATAATACATTAACGTGACATAATGTCTTTCAATTAAAATGAACTCATTGAACATTGTTATATGTTACTATAAGTCTCCTATAACCACATGAAGGCCTCAATCTTCAGGTACCTTCTTGTGCCTTTATCACTAAATCCGTAGAAGTCCATTACATAATGGATTAAAAACATGTACACACCAAAGAATGGGGGATCAAAATGCAGCCACACCATCGACTAGTCCCATTACAAAATCGTCTGATGCATTAAGTCATTTACATCTCCACATCATGAGGCAGCGACCAACTAAAAACATAATTAAATTATCAACCTCCACGTAACCTATATGCCAGTTAGGAGTACGATACCCAATCCCAAATCCATTTAAAGCCACATCCCAATTGATAGATTCCCCATAATCTAGGCACGATATGTTCACATACATACACAATATATACAAGGACATTTGGCCAATTTAGACCACGTGGCATATAGAAGTTGAGGAGGTGTAGTCGGTTAAATAGTATGTAGTTGTTAACTAGAGAATCAAGAATGACCATATCTCAGTACGTCCGAATGTAAGTTAATTATAAATCTACCACTCTAAAGATAAGATAAAATAATATAGACAAAAAACTAAAAGGATACCTAAATTTATAGGTAACTTGTGCTTATAAATAAGATCCACCCCAACTGATTAATGGACGGTCAACTACACTCTTGTAATAATGGATTGGACTCTTATATAACAACCCTAGAATTCAAAACATCCTATCTTATTATTAGTTAATGAATAACTCCCTCCCTTCTCCATGGATGTAGTAAGGATGATTTTCCAAAACACGTAATTCTCTATTTACTTTCTCATATTGTATTCATACCATGGGGTCGATCAGTAATATTATAACCATTGTGGTTCGATATCCCTTATGATTTGTCATTGTCTGTGGGAAGGTTTTGAACCCCAACCATCAAGAAAATATCATCATTGTAATAATATGAGTGCTCACCAATCTCATCTTTCGCATACTAGAAGTCGTATCCAATTCAAAGTTCGAATCATCAGGAGGAATCATGTTCAGAAGAGGGCTTATCATTTCATTACTCAAATTTGTCCGCCGATCCGAAGTCAATGACTTTACTAAAGAAGTGCATAAAGTTTATTATAGAGCACATTCAGCAGGTAGATCATTGGTGAAGCAAGTGGTTATGCAAGGCTACTACTTGCCCACAATGAAGGTGGACTGCCCAACTACTCAAGGAGATGTGATCAGTGTCAGATTTATGTTAAAATCCAAAAAAAATTAGGGGATCCTCTCACACTAATCACATCCCATTGGTCATTTTCCACGTGGGAACTAAATCTAGTTGGCCATCTACCAAAGATCAGAGGAAGATTGAAGAATCTTGTTATCGCATTGGACTATTTCATTATATGGGTGGGAGTTGAACTCCCACTGGAGATGTCATATGAGAATGTCTTCTATTTCATCTGAAAGAACATTATTTTCCCTTATGGGATATCATACACCATCATCTAGGACCAGAGTACTCAGTTTGATAATCAGGAGTTCGATTAAAGGCTCTCACCGCCTCAACTTGATCTTGTAGCATAATTTTATTGGCATGTATCGTCAAACATTCTTTCGTTAAATGTCCTGCCTCACAAATTACGCACATATTATCCTTAATTGATCGAGAGGATCCATATATATATCTCCCCTAGATTTGATAACATCCTTTAACCTCTTGGTTAGTTGGTTAATTTAAAGCTTCAACTCGGTTTCCTTGTCCAATTAGTAGATTACGAACAAGGAAAGAGCTGGGGACATGATTCTAGCTTTGGGTTGGGTGTTCGGATCTGATGTGTCCCATGGTTGAGTAGTCTCAATGATATACTTAAAGTGGGCCTTTGCATTGTCCTCATTTAACATTAAGAACTCTTCCAGACATATAGCATCAATGAGTTTCTTGGAGCTTAAGCCTAACCCATGACGAAAGTAGGAGATGAGTCTTCACTTCTCAAGGTCGTGGTGTGGGCACATGTTAATTAATTCGTTAAACCTCTCCCAACATCTATTGAAGGGCTCGTTCTCTTTTTGTCTAAAGGTCTAAATCTGAGCACTAATAAAACTAAACCTATGTGCGGAAAAGAAGTTTTGGAGAACTTTCACCTACATGTCCCTCCACATAGCTATCAAGTTTGGTGTTAGTGACCAAAGCCAAGTCTTGGTCTGGTCCTTAAGTAATAATGGAAAAGGCTTGAGGCTCACTATGTCTTGGGTCTTGATCTTTAAACATCTTGCACGCCTCCTCGAACTCTCTAATGCAGAGGTAGGGCTTCTTTGACTCCATACCATGAAAAGTTGGAAGAATCTGAATCATCCCATTCCTAAAGGGGAACTACCCCTCATTAGAGGAGAATATAATGCATCCTAAAGAGACTGTTCACTCGGGATATAAGAGGTCTCTTATGGGACGATACGACATCAGTCCCTTACCCATTTTGAAACTAACTTTGTCTGGCATCGTACTCACAGTAATAAAATCATTTCACTCACCAGAGTTCCTAAACGTATGACTTGTGGTGTGACTATACGATGTAAGAGGTAAAATTTAGAGAGTTTGGAGTGTGTGAGCTGGAAGGGGTGAGGTCGACTATATGATTTTTGTGTATCATGGGAGAATTTTGATTTGAATTGGGATTGAGCTAAGTATTTTGCATTTAAAGCTCAAGAGAATAATTTTTTATTTTTCTATTTTTGGGGGGATATTTTTGGATCTTTTGATTTTTTTCTAATTTTTGGGTTTTATGATTTTTTGTCTTTTTAGATATTAGATTCAAATTATTACATTAATTCACACTAACCCTAGCGTGTCTACCTAGTACTCGACAACGGTTCCCAAAACTTGTCGTGACATAAAATGTGTGTGCACTGCATGCAACTGCAGCTCAAGTGCAAGCCGATCGCTTAAGTAATAATTCCAGTAAGTCGGGGTTAAATCCGTAAGGAATAAGACTTATATCATGACAAAAATTACAAGGAAGGTGCCTAAAACCTAGATATCGACTCTCTAAAGGAAAAGTAAAATGTGATTATCGTTGCAAGAATTTCTACTCAACTAAAGCAACCTAACTAACAAATGCAATTTAATTAAAAGAAAGCAAATACTCAAATTTTGACTTTTTGAAAATTATTTGAGGAAGATGGAGTCGAGATCCATAAAATTTTCAATAATTATATATGTAATTAAAAAAAGCATCAAGTTTATCAAAGCACTATATGTATGAGAATTTTACTCCGTCGGATATTTAGTCAATAATTAATTTGATGTGAATGACAAGATTGTCAACATGTATACTATATTCTCAAACACTCTGGTTACCTGCGGAAAATGAATTAAAGAGACCTAGAATATTAGTTTCGATAAAATATCTACCCAATAATTATATATACACTTATATCCAATTATATATTCAACTAATCTACCTAGGTTGAGTTCATGTATCCCAACCCACTAATAACTTAGCTGGACATGTCGAAATCAACTACGCATGTGTTAATGACATTACACGAAGACATGATGATTGAATAATAACAAAAAATCGTGTAAATAATATCACCAAATAAGTAAAGGAGAAACAACATGCACAAACCAGGCTCAAATGAAAACCGAAAAGAAATCTAGATCTCTATTAAAGTTGCATGTATGAAAAGTGAAACAATTAATCCTTGATGTTCCTCTACTTCTCCAAACTTCTAATGCATGAAAAATTAGTTTAAAATACTCCCATTAGGTGTTTACATAATTCCCAAGTCATTTGGAAGAGTCCTCAAAACATAATATTCTTTGGGATAAAAAGTAGGCTAATAATAAACTTTTTGCATCAGGTTATCCGAATAATTTTTCCCATATACCCGAACCGATTCGCCCAGGAGAATTGGTTCACCCCAGTACCAAACCGGTTTGGCCACTGGGACTTCCTAAGTTGCCTTGTTTTGGATGAATTCTTCATATTTTCACTTTTGTCCCTGAATTTTTATTCCAACTTTGATTGCTTATAACTCCTTTACCGTAGCTCTGATTTGGGTGTCGTTTCTTCAAATTTGTTCATGACTTATATATATATATATATATATATATATATATATATATATATATATATATACTCTCCTTCGGGAAAATTACTGAATGCCCTTGTCTTTTCTTTCGTTCATTTTTTTGCCATTTCGATTTTCCTCTCGCGTCCTCTTGCACTGGATACCTGTAAAAAAGGATAAAACACACACAAAATATGAAATACTCACCGAAAAGGTTAGTAGCATAAATATGACATAAATCCAATCTAAATACACTGTACGGGACTACAAAAGTACCGAAATTAAGGGGATAATTATGAAATATACATGCCTAATCAAATTCTCCTAACTTAGAACGTTGATCATCTCGAGCAATGCAAAAGAATAATAGCATTAGTCTAAAAGTAAATCTAAACATTTAAAGTATACGATACTTCTTTTGCGTGCAAGCGATTGCATTTAGCATATGTAACAAATCGTTAAATCCCTAAGTTATCCTAATAGGACGAGTGGTGTCTCATGAGGGTTTGCAGTGAATTTACCCATAAAATTCATTTTTCAACTCAAAGAAGATATCAAAATAATTAAAAACAGTACAATTTAAATTCTAAAAAAATTATTAAATCAAGTTTTTTAATAATCTCAATTCATAGTGTGCGTGTGTGCGAAGCCAAAAAATAAACCGCTAACTTTTACCAATTGATCATTACATTACTTTCTAAATATTCGATTTGATTCAATTTCTCACGAAAAGCACTCACAAATGAATCAATCGAATTGTGGCTATCTTCTCTCGTTGTACACAATATTAGGATCAAATATAATGGAACACGATTTCACCTGTAAAATTAAAAGATGGAAATATTTGGGTGAAAATATCTCATGAACGGAATATGGTCATTGGAAAACGAAAAACACTATTCTTTATTCGCACCGTTTTGTCTCTTTATTATCTTTCTATATTTTAGCTCTCCACAGGGTAATTAATTTCATTATTCAAACTCGGTTAGGACTTTGCTAAATTAATGTGTTTTGGGTAATAATGGGAATGTTTGGGAAATTTGGAGTTGGAAAATTTTTTTGTGCTTGTCCATTGGCACTTTTTCGGTCTTTTTCTCATTTTCTCACTTTCTATTCTACTTTCATATTTTTTCTCATTTTTCTTTTTTTCAATTTTTTTCTTTCTATTTTTCATTCGGGCATTTTTTTTCTATTTTTCTTAGGCCCATTTTTATGCACAATTTGGACTTTATTTATGAATATTTTATTTTCACAACCCCGGAGCGATTGGGGTTTTCGAGTTAACCAACGAAAAGGGTATAAATTATTAGACTCAAACTGGTTTGCAAAAGGATGATTTTTATGACGTTTTATGGCTAATATTTTTGGGTAAATAAACGATGGCCTAACTCCATTTATCTGAATTACAAATTTTTTACCATATGCATCTCGACATGAATTTTAATTTTGGGACATTTTTAACGCATTTTCAAAACAACCTTTCACTCTTTTTTCGTAACCGATCAAACAATGATTTAGAGATCATTGATGACTTTTTCAACACTGAAAATAATTTTTTAGTTAGCTTTTAACTAGGATTGATTTAATTTTTCGAAAAAAAATTATTGGCTTAGAAATTTCACTGGGTTAAAAATCTCCACACTTTTATTAATTCGTCAATTTTAGCACAATTTCTATTTTTGGTCAATTTTGGCTTAGTGCATTAGATTTTTACAAATTAAGATTTCAAACAAAAATTTAGTGATATTTTTGAAGATTTTAAATTCTAATTTTTAATTATTTTGAAAAAAATATTTTTAACATTATTGAAATTTTTTATTTTTTTGGGAAATTTTTAAAAATTTCATTTTTTTCAATTTTTTAATATTTTTCAATTCTTTGGGCATTTTCAAATTTGTAAAGTTTGAAGGAAGCACTTGTTAACCCTGCCCCCTCCCTCCCCTCAACTTGGACTTTTGCATTGTCCTCAATGAAAATGACTAAACTCGAAATAAGAAAAATAAAGAGTGCAAAATAAAGATAAGCAAAGTTTAAAATGTAATAAGACAATAATCAACACAAATAACATCACATTAACAAAAGATAGATGATTACATAGTTCTTTTTAAAAATGATACATTGGTAAAAAATAAAGAACTATATAACAAAAGTATATACACGCCCAAGCAAGCTAGTGAGAGGGGTCGAGGGCATCGAGGTCGAAGGTATATGGATCGTAGAAGTAGTCCAGGAGTTGCACATTCAGATCCTTATTCAAACAGTACATATCTGCTTGAAGGTGCATCGTCATGCTCATATTGCATGGATATTAGTGAAGATCCACCTCGTGCTCCTCGCGATACTCGCTAATAAACCCATTGAGGCGTGTCTCTAATTGGTCAATACGGCTATTAATGATTGTCGTATTATATGTGTTCTCGTCAAATTCCTCCTTGTAATCTGGGTTGGCCTCCTCCTCACTCTCGTAGTCCTCCCCCTAACTTGAACTTCTTCTTCACTTTCTTCATCGCCATCGCCTTCCTCCATTATGACATCCTCAAAAATAAGTAGAGGAGGTTTCATGTTCCGCATTTGACTCGTGCTTCGCCCAATGGGGGAAGAATTTATGGGCTTTGGATCTCGGATGTAGGAACCCCCTCTGTTGGCATGAGAGTCTTGGCAAAGTGAGCAAATAAACCGCGCATATGGAAGAGACATTTTACCACGCTTATCGAATACGGCGATAATGATCTCTTGGAAATATATGCGAGGTAGGCTAATGTTGTTTTGCTCATTTAAGAAGTGATAAAGGAAAGTACCATGGCGCAGTCGGTTGGTGGAGTTGTTGGTTGTGTGGAGTATGGTGCCACACATGATGATATGGGCGTAGCGGATGTGCTCGGGAAGTTTCTCGATGGTGAAAGTGTATTTTTTACACTCGTTTATGGGCGCCCAATGATCGAAGCATTCTTGCTTTGAGAGGAGGGTAACATCATATGGGTAGGTATGGTTTTAATAGATGGTAAGCCCCTCGGTCCACATTTTCCGTTGAATGATTTGGATGGAGAGCGGGATGATTTTTCAATGGAAATAGGCCTCACATTTCCAATGATTGCACCACCTGAAATGATTGAAAAGTGCAATGACCTTTGCGGGGAGATCATCCCATATCACTTTTCGCTCGATGAAAATTGTTTGGTTCGAGCAAAAAAAGTCTCAACCCAATTTCGCTCCTGGCATAATCAAAAGCCTTCATTTTATGCCTTGAAGATTATATCGGTGAAGTCATATTTTACGGCGAGCCATTAGGAAAGTAGGAGATTAGGACTTGAAAGGAAATGGAAGGAAGAATGGAGGAATTTCGTTTGGTGGAATGGGTGGGTATTTATAGGTGTTTAGGTGGTGGGAAAGGGTAGGGAGTTGAGAGGGTGGGTGGAAAAAATTGGAGGGGGGTGAATTTTTGGTTGGTTTTGGGTGGGAGGGAGTTAAAAGGATGGGAATTTCGTGTATGGGTGGAAAGGAAAGGTTTTAGGAGGGAAGGGGATGTATATTTGAGTGGGAAATGAAGAAAAAGGAGGAGAAATATAAGTTTGGTTATTTAGGGGGTGAACCGGTTCAGCCCTAGGGCGAATCGGTTCAGCTCAACGGGTTATCCAAACGTGTGTTTTCCACTAATGGCGACTGACAATTTACAAAATTCACCTTTTTACAACTTTCGCTCCCTCGGGATGTGTTAGTGTAAAATTGACATTCCTAATTCTTGCTAAGGCGGCCTCAACTAACTCCTAAATGCACTAAAATACACACGCCTCACAACTACACAACAAACTCCCCATATGCGTCAGGGTTGCGACGACCTCTCTTCAAAAACTTATTCATACCCATATACTGGGTTTGACAACTAGATTGTGTCAGCTTCCTCAACACATGCCTCTAGATAAGACTTTAGGCAATGTCCATTCACTTTGAACGTGTCCCTATCTTTAGGATTCTCAACTTCTATCACACCATGGGGAAATTCCTCTCCCACGACGAATGACCAATCCACCGCGAACATAACTTGTCGATAAATAAATGGAGCCATGAGTTATACAAAAGCACTTTTTGGCCCAGGTGAAACTCTTTTCGATTGATAATATTCGTCTCGTGTCCTAGTTTCATCCGTTCTTTAGTAATGTGGGTGCTTTTGTGTGCATCATTGAGTATTTCTTCCAACTCATGCAATTGAAGTTTTCGCACTTCATCGGCTTTATCGAGATTATGGTTCAACCTCTTAATGGCCCAATACTCTTTTTTTGCAAGCTCAATGGGGAGATGGCACGACTTACCGTACACAAAGCGGAACGGGGACATTCCAAAGGGGTTCTGTATATACGCATAAGTATAAGCCCATAATGCATCGAGCAATCTGTTAGACAAATCCCTAAGTTGGAACCAATGGTCTTTTCGAGGATGTGTTTGATATCTCAATTTTCTAATTTGTCTTCCCTATTAGTTTGGGGGTAATAAGTCGTACCAACCTTGTGGATAACGACATACTTACTTATTAACTTTTCGAACGGCCTATTATAATAATGTGTGTCGATGTCCCTAATGACAACTTTCGAAGCACTGAAATGAGAAATTATGTGTTAGTGGATGAACTTTTCCACCACCTTACTGTCATTTGTCCTAGTAGTTGTGACCTCTACCCATTTAGACATATATTTTACCCTAATAAGGATGTATAGGAAACCAAAAGAGGGAGGGAAAGGTCATGTGAAGTTGATTCCCCAATTGTCGGATATCTTAATGACGAGAATAGGGGTCAACGACATCATGTCATGTCGAGCAATGAATCCCATCCTTTAGCACCTATCGTAATATTTGCAATGAACATTCACATCCTGAAAGATAATGGGCCAATAGAGACCGCTTTAAATAATCTTTACACTCGTCTTTTTCATGGAAAATCGGCATCCACATTCTTTCGAACAATAAAACTGAATGACACTCAGGATCTCGTTATTCAGCACACATCTTCGCATTATTTGGTCGGTGCAATATTTAAACAAGTAGGGATCGTCATAAAAAAACATGCGCGAACAAGTGAAGAACTTACTCATATCTTTCGGTTTCCAATTGGAGGGGACAACTCTCGTGACTAAGTAGTTCACGATATCCATAAACCAAGGAAGAGAGGAAGTGGCGAATAATTTCTCATCTTAGAAGTAATCGTCTATGGGTATGGGATCTTTAGGTACATCGACCGAGAGCCTAGATAAATGATTGGTTTCATCTTCTCTACTCCTTTGTTGTCTTTAATGGAAAGATCAAATTCTTGGAGTATCAAGATTCACCTAATGAGGCGCGGCTTTGCATCCTTCTTAGAAAGGAGATATTTAAGAGTCGTATGGTCGATAAAACAGGTTATGGGTGACCCAATGAGGTATGAACGGAATTTGTCTAGGGCAAATACTATCGCCAACAACTCTTTCTTTGTAATGGAGTAGTCAAGCAAGGTCTGGCTAGCGTAGTATATGACGTGGGCTATCGTATTTCTCCAATGCCCTAAAATAGCTCTGACTGCATAATCACTCGCATCATACATAATCCCAAATGCAAGGGTCCAATCCGGAGCTTGAATGATGGGAAAGAAGATTAGCATACTTTTCAATTTTTTAAAAGTTTCTTAGCACGCTTCACTCCACTCAAAGGGGTCATCCTTCCCGAGTAGGTTATTTAAAGGCCTAGCAATGGCTCTAAAATCCTTACTAAATATACAATAAAACCCTACGTGACCCAAGAAAGAGCCCACGTCCTTTAGTGACTTGGGTGGGGGAAGTTTGACAATAACGTCTATTTTTGTCCTATCAACCTATATCCCCTTAGATAACACGATGTGTCCAAGAAATACTCCTTCGGTAATCATAAAATGGTATTTATCCCAATTTAGTACCAAGTTCTTTTCCACACACCGAGTAAGCACCTTCTTGAGATTAGCGAGGCAATGATCAAAAGAGAGGCCAAAGACAGTAAAATCATCCATGAACACCTCAAGGCCCATTCGATCATGTTGCTAAATAGACTAAGCATGCACCCTTAAGAGGTTGCGGGCGCATTACACAATCCAAATGGCATATTCATGTAGGCAAACATACCAAATGGACATGTGAAAGTATTCTTCTATTGATCTAACACATCCACCTCAATTTGGTTATACCTAGAATAACCATCTAAAAAATAATAAAACGGGTGGCCCGAGACTCTGTCAAGCATTTAATCAATAAATGGCAAAGGAAAGTGTTCTTTTCTAGTTTCGTCATTGAGCTTTAGGTAGTCAATGCAAATGTGCCACCCGATGGTGGTACATTTTGGAATAAGTTTCCCTTTGTGTTTTTTACCACACTCATTCCCGACTTCTTCGGGTCAATTGAATAAGAATCACCCATTTACTATCTAAGATGTGATAGATGATGTCCGCATATAATAACTTTATAATTTCCATTCACATATGGTCATTCATGGTCGAGTTCAAATTAAAGAACTTATACCCTTCAAATCCACGATGGTCCAACTAAAATCACCTTTATTCTTCCTCAAAATGGCCATAAGCTTTCATTCTTTCTCTTTATTCATGCTCGAGGAGACAACAATTGTATATGTCTTATCATCTCCTACATAAGCATATTTGACGTTGGAAGGAATCTTTTTCAATTTAAATTTTGGAAATTTCACATTAGAGGGAACCGTGCACGATTCCCTCGATTGTAATTCATCGAATTGAGAGACCCAGATAATATCTCTCACGTCCTCATCGCTCTCAACCTCATCCAATAAATCTCTCATCTCCATCATTCTCGCTCGAAATCGGTATATGCAATATCGCTCTCTCTTCTCGTGACTAGACACGCACTACAAGAAAAATACCTTTTTATGACACTCGAAAAATTAATTTAAAGATAATTAATACAAAAATGTCATTTAAAGATAAATACTATTATTAATGTGACATCTCTAATATAAAATTTCATTTTATATATATTAGTATTATTTTTCATTACACTTTAAATATAAAAATCGTATTTGGTCATAGATATTATGACATTTTTTTATAATTTCTATACTAAATGTACGTATTATGACATTTTCTACTCAAAATTTGTAGACCTGCACACGCCAATAAGAAAAAAATATATGAAAGTGCCTCCCCATCGAAATTTTCCCCCAACATCAGCCCTAACCAAATCACGTACTCTTCTCTCTCTCTCTCTCTCTCTCTCTCTCTCTCTCTCTCACACACACACACACACACACACACACACACTAAGTTAACCTATGTTATTCTTAGTGACATTCACATCTAGGTGATTATAAATTTCTTCCATTCTGTTCTCTTTTGAATCATATGTAGCGCTTTATGAACATCATATACACCGTGTAAACCATAATACGAGATCATTCATAAAGGCAACCCTAACTTCGATTTGCCTATGATTTTCTTCTATTAATTTTCACTACGACTAGGACTTCGTGTATAGGTATCGTTTAACTGGTAAAACATTTACATGGTTTGGACTTTTGGTATTTGTGTGATAAAACATTTATCAGACTTAATTGTTGCATAATTAAAACAGTCTTTTTCTTTCACTTCGTTTTCCACTTTGATGATTGATTATATTGTTATTAATGGTTGTTTTACCAACTATGGCACAATTTTTATGTACTGGATAAAAGGTGGGATAATAAAGTTATTCATCCCTAGGTGGGTAAATAGGTTCACTCCCTGAGCAATCATTAATCTCGATCGTCTGAACCTTGTAACTCGTGCTTTAAGTAGAGGAAACCAAAGTTTGTTTTCCAGAAATGATTTGTTTTGCGTTACCCAAATATATATGAGGTTGGACAGCTCATAGTTTGTTTCCACGTAAAAAAGAATTCGATCTCTAAATTGGAGAATGGAGAACGTTTATTTGATTGGTGATATGAAATAGGGTTTTAAGATTGTATATTCGACAATGTCGCCTTGGATATTGATCGAAATAGAAAATTGATGCATTTATTCTTGTAATAAGTAATTGGTGTTTGGAAAAATGATAAACGTCTCGCCTTTATCGGTTACTCGTAGTTCGCTGGAGGAAATGTTAGATTCCCTTTGGCAAAGGGACGATGAAGAAAAAGAAAAGGACATGTCGTCGGCAGCACGCCCAATTTCAAAGGCTTGTCGGCCTTCAGCGAAACTCTCTTTGCCTAATAAGTTAGACATGGGTGATGGCGATGCCACAGTAGAGTGTTCAACCACGAATGGTGTTAGCAAAAAAAATAGGGTGAAGGATGGAAAGGTGGTAGTTTTAGGGCCAAAAAGGTTAAATAAATGCACCCTGGTGAATCCCCTTATGTTATGGAGTTGGAAGAAAGGCATTGTACCAGAACCTTCTTCTTCTACTTCATTGCCCAAGTTCATGGACATGTGATGGTGATTCTTCTTTATTTATGATTTTTAATATTAAAGTGTATTTGAATTTTGTTTTGTATGGTCCATTTTCTTAATTTTATGTTAAGAATGCTCTAATAATGTATTTTATGGAAAAAATATATTTCATTTCATTACTCTCTCTCTCTCTCTCTCTCTCTCTCTCTCTCTCTCTATATATATATATATATATATATATATATATTATATACTTATCCTAGCGTGTCGTATCCTAGTTTTTGGATGGTAAAATATTTATAATCCTAACTGCAATCATTTGAAGAATGCCTATATGATATGCAACTGACATCTTAAATAGTATGTTGTTGTCTTTTTTATTTTTATGATTTCATTTTGTATATGTTATGTAGGCATAGACCAAGGAACTAAAAACTTTTCAAGAATCTTATACACATTGCATTCAAGAGAAGATGGATTAAGTGAAGAAGGTGGTGGTTCAGGGAAGTTTCTTGGGTGTATGGAGGTTTTCCAGGGGGTTGGGGGTAGGGGCTGCCCTCGGAGGCTGGGCGAAGTAGTAAGGGGGAGTCGTCGAGAGTTACAAAGGCCAAAAGGGGTGGGAAGAGGGGTTATTTGGGGGCTGAAGAAGGGACGGGGGCAGGCGAGGTCGGCGGTGATGGGGGTGGGTTTAATGGGTTCGTTGGGGATTTTTGGTGGCTGGACAGCAGGGGATGGGTTGGGTTGAGTTCAGGGTAAACTCGGGTGGTGATTGGGTGGTGATTGGAAGGGTAGTGGCTAGGGTTTGGGATTCATTTTGACTAGCATCGAGTCTCAAACTCATCTTAAGCTAATGAAGATACCTTAAACTCATCAATCACAACATTGAATCAATGACAAACAAATCAAAAAATAAATTGACAAAAAAATAACTCAAACCTCTATCGCTAGTTTATATCATATGATTTAACAAACAACAAAAATATGATCGCTTATTCCAACATGAAGTCGTAAGAAGATAAACTAATCTATAAAATGAAGTGAACAAATTTGTGGGTGATACCTATAAACTGATTTATAAAATGGAGGCGCTGACACTACTGTTTGCACCTTTGGTTTTGAAAAGTATCAATCAAGACCGTCGAGTGCATTAGTAGTCATCTATGCGTCTTATAGTGTGATAATCACACTTAGATTCTTGCTCGTGGTTAAAGTAAAAACAATATTGGAGCATGAAAACGTAAGATAAGAGAAAAACGATATGAAAGAGGCAAAAACACCTCATACGGGATCAAAGAAAGTTGTGGAAACAACCCGAGTCAAAATTTGGAAATTGTAAGTGTTAAAACTTAAAAATTGGGCTTTGTGGATGAAAATCCAAAACAACAATTAAATATTATGGAAAGAGGCAAACACACCTCATACGTGATTAGAGTAAACGCGTTTAGTTATGAGATTCATGGATTCAGATGTAGTTCTAAATTTCAAATTTTTAAGTATAAAACTTTAGAGTTGGGGTTGGAGTGTGAAAACGCAAGATAAGAACATAACGACCCGAAAAGAGGGACGCACACCTCACAAGGGACTAATGTTAGATTACTGTTAGGCTGTGCTGGTTGTGTATTATTTTTTTTAAACTCGAACACGAGTCCGTTGAACCTTTATGTTAATGGATTTAATTTTTTTATAATTATATATGTTGAATCGGTAGAAGGGATTTATTGTTGGTTTAGTTGTGGCTTTTGTTGTTGTTGAGTTTATTTTAATGTTAAAACAGGTTGGATTTCACAAATAAACAAAGGAAACTCGGTCGATTTTTTTTAAATTAATTAGTGTTCTAAATTGATTAAGTCGAATAGACACGCATTTGAAAATTGGGTATTGGTGGACAAAAAATTAAAACAACTAATAAACATACTAGAAAGCGAATACACATGCATTTTCTTCCAATTTTTTTGAAAATTGTTTACAATTATTTTTGTTATATAAAAAATCTTTTCGACTTAAATTATACACGAATTAATACTTTGAAAAAATGGAAATTCATATGTTGCGTTTTACATTGCAATAAAGATTTGTATATGATGTTTTAAACTTATGCAGGGGCATCTGCTTAAAGGCAAGTGAAAGGTATATCGCTGTCAGACAACATGATAGTAAACGTAAGCGGGAAGCAGACATCGACACATTGTTGCCTAAAATTATGAAGCAATTATTACTACGAAGGAACACTTAATTTTGATAATCAAATTTAATTTGGTTGATGTGTTAACTCGATTTGATTTCATGTAGTTTTGTTTGATGTGAGACAAAAAAATGTTGGTGGGGGTATTGTTGTATTTCTTGGCTAAATGTTATAATCTATAATGTATCAACTGTAACATTGAATGTGGAATAAATGTTTCTATGCATTTTGGTTTGTGTTTAGATCTATTTGTCAACTATGACATTAATATTGGTTATTAATTTTTTTTATTATATGTTTAATTTATGATCATTTATAATAAATCTTCATGTGATGAAAATTTTTATATGACCTTTTTAAAATTTTGAAAATTGTTTATCATGACGCTTTTTAAATAAAATATGACATCTTATAAAGTATATTATGACCATTTTTTGTAGCAGATATGACATTTTTAAAAAAAATAGTCATATACCGTTACCTAATATGACACTTTTTATGGGTATCAATTATGACACCCAGACTTATGACGCTTTTATTAAAAAATAAAGCGTTATAAAATACGTTTTATGACACTTAAAAAATGCCATAAAAAGACCTTTTTCTTGTAATGACGCCTCTCGAGGATCCCTAGTGTGATTACCCTCAACGTGTTTGTGTATTACCTCCTCTATAAGATTCAACTTGTCTAACTCTTCCTCATCACCCACTTTCTTGGAGATGTTGAAAATATTTGTTTTGAGTGTCATATTCCTGAACGTGAGTTGCATTTTCCCATCATGCGTGTTAATCAACGCATTAGCAGTGGCTAGGAATGGGCAACTAAGAATCACATGAATATGATGACCCAAGGGAGATGAGGGCTCCATGTCCCAAATGACAAAATCTACTAAGAAGTAGAAAGTGTCGAATGGACGATCACATCCTCAATTATCCCATGAGGTACTTCACAGAATGATTCGTGAGTTGGATAGTAATTTTGGTGGCTTAAGGTCTCCTAAATCTAGCTTTATATAAATGAAATAGGGGAGAATGTTAACACTTGCCCCTAAATCTAGCAAATCTCTCTCGATTTTATTCTCTCCAATAATGTACAAAATGTTAGGTGCACCCGGATCTTTTTACTTAGGTGGAAGGTCGCTCAAGAGTTATGAACTCACATTTTGTGCTAAGAACACCTTCTTCTTTACCTTTAATATATTGAGAAACTTTATATACACAGGAATTTGCTTGATAGCATCAAGAAAAGGTAAATTAAGCTTTACTTGCTCCTTTAGGAGGAGGGGCAAACCGTTGAGGGTAAGGTGCAGCTATAGGGGGTTTCACTACCACCTTGAGCCTAACTATGTCGTCTTTATCACTCTCGTCCAAGAGGGGTATCTTAGACCTCTTGCATGCTAGGCGAGATCCTCCTTGTCATTTTGCTCGTCGTTTGGGGAAGGTGACAAGTTAACAACTCTCCCACAACGTAGAGTGGTTGCCGCTTGACATTGCTTTTTATTTTCATCGAGAGTAAAGTTAACACAATTTTGACCTTGGGTGGTATTTCTCCTTGGGAGGGAAACTTGTCCTTCTATTGAACACTTAGAAAAGATTGCAACTTAAACAATGATGCCTTTAAGTCAACAAAATTTTGAGCATTTTGGGAGTTTAACACTAACTGAGTTTGCATGAATTGAGCAAGATTATCCTCGAGACTCTTCCATTGTGGGATAATACAAGGCGCGGGAGGAGGCGCTTGGATGGGTGGTGCTTGTTGGTAAGGTGGGAGCTATGGCGGTTATTGGGTAACGTGTGGATTCGGGTTCATCACTGCATTCTATTGCCCATAACTAAAATCGGGATGGTTTTTTTCACCGGGGATTAAAGGAATACCCGTGAGAGGCATTAAAATTACCCTTATAGGCTCCCACCGCCTCAACTTTCTCTTGTAGCCTAACTTCATACGCAGGTATCGTCGAACATTCCTTCGTTAAATGTCCTACCTCATAAAACGTGCACATCTTCTCCTTAATTGATCGAGAGGAGACAGATATATATATCTCCTAGCTTCGACCACGTCCTCTAACCTATTGGCTAGTTGGTTAATTTTAAGCTTCAAATCGGCTTCCTTGTCCAATTGGTAGAGTCCTAAAGAGTAAGGAGCTAGGGACGTGATATTAGCTTTTGGTTGGGTGATCAGATTCGATGTGTCCCATGCTTGAGTAGTCTCGGTGACATATATAAAGTGGGCATCCGCATCATCCACATGTAACCCTAAGAACTCTCCCAAACACATAGTTTCAATGAGTTGCTTGGAGCTTAAGCTTAGCCCATGATGGAAGTAGGAGATGAGTCTCCACTTCTCAAAGTCGTGGTGTGGGAACATGTTAATTAACTCGTTAAACTTATCCAAACATCTATTAAAGGGATCGTTCTAGTTTTTCCTAAAGGTCTGAATCTGAGCCATAATGGAATTGGTCTTATGAGTAGGAAATATTTTTTGGAGAAATTTAGCCTGCATGAACCTCCACATAGCAATCGAGTTCGATGCTAGTGACCAAAGCCAAGTCTTGGACTTGTCCTTAAAGGAGACAGTAAAGGGCTTAAGGCGCATTACGTCTTGGGTGCAATCTTGATCGTTAAACGCCTCGCACGCCTCCTCGAACTCTCTAATGTGGAGGAAGGGCTTTTCAGACTCCATACCGTGAAAAGTTGGGAGAAATTGAATCATCCTATTCTTAAAGTGGAACTGCCTTACATTACATGGGAATATAAAGCATCCCAGTGCGACGGTTCGCTCGAGATATAAGGAGTCTCTTATAGGGAAGTACGACATCACTCCCTCACCCATTCCGAAACTAGCGTTGTTTGACATCACACTCACACTAATAGGATCACTTTTCTCATTGGAGTTCCTAGATGTATGACTTATGGTGTGACTACGTGGTGTAGGAGGTGGTACCCAATTATTAGGAGAGTTTGGAGTGTAAAGGCTAGCAGGGGTCAGCTCGATTATAGGATTTTCCTGTACCATGAGAGGATTTTAATTTGAATTGAGATTGGGTTGAGTATTTTACATTTAAAGCTCGAGCGAATATTTTTATTTTTATTTTTCTGATTTTTTTAGATCTTTTGAAATTTTTTGAATTTTTGGGTTTTATGATTTTTTTTGGCTTTTTAGAAATTAGATTCAAGTCCTTAGATTAATTCTACCTAAACTAGTGTGTCTACCTAGTCCCCGGTAATGACGCTAAAAACTTGATGCGATGTAAAATATGTGTGCAGTGTGTGTAACTGTGGCTCAAGTGAAAGACGGTCGCTCAAGTAATACTCTCGATAAGTCGGGGCTGAATCCATAAGGAATAGAACTTTGATGATGACGAAAACTACAAGGAAGGTTTCTAAACCTAGATATCGACTCTCTAAAAGAAAAGGAAAAGGTTATGATCGTTGCGAGAATTTCTACTTAACTAAACAACCTAACTAACAAATGCGATTTAATTAAAAGAAAGCAAAAGCAAAAGTAAAAGCAAAAGCAAAAGCAAAAGCAAAAGCAAAAGCAAAAACTGAAATTTTGATTTTCAAAAACTATTTGAGAAAGATGGAGTCAGGATTCAAACCCCCAAACCGTCAGTATTTTCGTTAGATAAAAGATTTTCAACAATTATATATGTAATTAAAAGCAAACATCAAGTTTATCAAACCACTAAATATATGAGAATTTTACATTGGACAATATTTAGTCAATAATTAATTTGATGTGAATGAAAAATTATCGACACATATACTATATTCTTAAACATTCCGATTACCTGCGAAAAATGAAGTTATGAGACCTATAATATTAGTTTCGACAAATATCAAACCTAATAACTATATATACACTTATATCACCCATCTACCTAGGTTGGGTTCATATATCTCAACCCTTTATTAACTTAGCCAATCATGTCAAAATTAACTATGCATGCATTAATGACGTTGCATGAAAACATGATGATTGAATAATAACAAGAAAGCATGTAAATAATATAACTAAAGAAGTAAATGAGAAAGAACATGCACAAACCAAGATTAACTAAAAACCGAAAAGAAATCTAGCTCTCTATTAAAATTGAATGCATGAGAAGTGATGTCACACCCCGCTTAATTCTAGCGTCGGCGACCATCAAAACCAAGTCGGGTGCGAGTAAATAAATACCATTCTCAGCATGTGACAGATATGAGACATTATAAAATCAATCCACAATATAAATATTTGAATCAATCCCAAATGATAATAGCAACTGAATGATAAAAGATCCATCACATGCTAAAACTTCGAATGAATTCAATCTCCAAAATGATTAAATAAAATCTGTGTTATAAAGAAGTGTGAATAATCCAACTGAAATCCTCTAACAACTTTGGAACCAAATGGCCCAATAAAAATCCAAATGAAGTCTCATAATGAAATACGACTGAAAAGAAAGTCTAACTACATAAAGTAATAAAATGAATAAACTCCAGTTGCACCTCCAAATGATAAAGTCCGATAATCCTATGTAGCTTCTCCAAAACTTATCCTGAAAAAGTTAGTCAACGCATGAGGTCAAAGCCCCGAGCATGAATACACACTACTCCCCTCAAATAGGGTCCGTGAACCCAGACAATAGCATTATACGCAATAAACATCACAATAGAATATTTTAATTAAACGAGATAATTAAACGCGATAAACATAAATCTAACTACCCTCAGAAATTCCCATTCCAAAAAGCACACCAATATGATTTTAAATTTTCAAGTCCCACGATGTTAATTGAATTAAATTAACCCAAATTTTATTATTATTATCACTTTTTATTATGGCGGTCCTCCCGCCTCGGGTGGTAATCCACCAAAGTGTCACACTTCCCCTTGTAAAATGGCCTCTGATCCGTTTAACCTGTCGACCCCGCCCCAAGATAAGGTTCCACACACGACATGACATAAATCGTCCACTGACCCATTTAAACTGTCGGTCCCTGACACATTATATCGCTACAAATTTTAATACCCGTTTTTATCTTAGGCATTAGTTCTCATTTTCTCAATTTCTCAATTTATAAATTACCCCACCCTTTTAATAGATGTGAGATCCTCAAAATACCCCTTAGTCCCATACCTAAGGGTCCCCAAGTATACATGCGCCCTATCCTACATATATGAATCACCAATATAAAACACGTCCTAGTCTCATGCCTAGGCTAACGAGAAGACGATATAACATAAAAATATGCCCCATCCCGAGATATAAAATCCCCACGAATTTACACTAACTAGCCCCATACCTAATAAGTATAAATTTTAACCAATGCCTACCAACTAGTTCCATACCTAGTAAGCATCCTATAATAGAGGTGAGTAATATACTACCCAAAAGTCCCTCGTCCTCGCGGTGACAAAAGTGAATAATAATAATCCACACAATAATATAAATCATAAACACAATATGACAATATAATCATAAAGTCCCAATTTAATTTAATTCAATTAATAACACCGTCGTTATTTTCAACATAATTCATTATATTCAATAATGTTAAATTAATTAACATGCAATAATCTTCAATATGACATAATCGTTCTCTTTTATAAGTCATCTAATTTATAAGTGTGAACGCGTCCCATTAAACCACATAAATAACCTCCACAAAATTCTACATGAGAACCTACACCCAAAACCATAAAATCCCAAAAATCTAACCTACGCGCCTAAGGGTTTCAAAGACTAATTCATATTAAAAAATTTCATAAAAACAGTCCCAAAATTTAGTGTCCACTTTCTCTAATTAAGTGACTAGTTAATTTTAATCAAAAACATATGATTAAGGGTTTAGGCGACACTTAAAATGCATAATACCGAAGGAAAGGAATAGAGTATTCATGCCTGAGATTAAGTTGAAGAAAAACTGGTAGCACGGTTAGATTGCTCTCAAAAAATTAACAAAGAAGCATTATTGAACAAACTTGATTAAACCCTATTAAGCTTTCTAAAACTTGTGACAAAAAACTTGATTATGTTGGAGATTGATGATTATGGAGGAGAGAAAAAACTTTTAGAAGATCTCTCTGGTGAAAAACTTGGGAAAAGGTGATTATGAGAAGTCCCCCCACGAATTAGAATGGTTAAATACCAATTAAGAATCCTGAACCAACTCAAACTCTCAAAATATAACCCACCGACTCAAAATTTTGGGCATAGTCGATCGATCAACCCTACAGGTCTGATGACAGTTCCCCCAAAAAATGCCTATAAGGCAAAAATAATAAAAACCTTATAAAAACTCCATTTTAATTCCGAATTCAATTCCGCTTGAAGTTTTATTCTTCTAATATTAAAACCAAAATATTTTACTAATGAAAATTATTAAATCCAAAATTTTATTTTTCTCGAATAATCCAATTATTTAATTAAATTAATTAATAAAAACATGGGGTGTTACATACTTCCCCACTAGCAAATAATTTCGTCCTCGAAATTAGACGAAGATACACATCAAACATAAATCTCGCAAAAGAAAATAAGGCTCACATATGCCTACCCGTAGAATGCCATAATTGGGCATCCATACACCCAATCCTACACGCACGTACCCCGCGAACAACAAAATAATATGTATATATTGCCTATATACATACGCATAACTATGAAAATAACGGCGTACCACACGCTCGCACAAATACCTAAATCCTCAAATTAAATTACATCGCTACATCGATATAGGACATACCTGATATGGTAAATATAGCACCCTGCCGTGGACAGTTACTCAGGCACACAAGCTTATAGGCCGCGGCCCAATTCAGCACAGGGTGAGGCCCTACCCAGCACAGGGTGCGGCCCTATTCAGTACAGTACGGCTCCCAAAGCTCTAGCCTCACTAACAGGGTGCGGCACCTACGGCTGTAGCCTCATGCAGGATGCAGCACTCAATATACATGCCTATACTTGCCTTACAGGCCGCATCCCCCTCTATTACAGCAGCTCCAGACTTGATGCATGTCACGTGCTCAGGGCATGTGACACGGCTCACATACCTCATATAAATAAAGGTCTACACCTCGGGATAGAGGGGTAGTTCACTTATATTCCTGATCCCCGGGACAGATTCTACGATACCTGGCGAAGCCTTGCTAAATTCTCTCTACACAACCTCAACATTCAGCTTGAGGGCTACTCACCTACATTGTAGTCATATCTTTGGCACTCCCGGAACTGCTATAGTCATGTATTCTTCTCTCTCATCTATGTTTTATGCCCATTATAGCATTGTAAACTCGTATATCGACGATATGAATATAATGAGAAGGAGGCACCAAAGTGGATGTAGGATCTTTTATAGCCAAACCACTCTATATTTTGTGTTCATGTCTCTTTACTTGTTTTATTTATATTCTTTACTTGACTTGCTAATATGAGAACGACTTATGGGCGATTTCTCGTATCATCAGTTTGGCATCGTCTGTGGGAATGAGACATCTTAATCTTGTTTCTCTAAGTTTTGAGTTCTTAAACACCTTATTTTATTCATGGGGATCCTTTGGATCATCATCTCATAAGTAAATTTTTGGTTATTAAGCTCTATTTTAGATTTACACCCTTAAATGGGTATTTCGTATATTCAGATCTACTCTTGGGTCTCCATTTTATGACCTTAGATCTATTTTACATACCCCAATGATATCATTCCATCTAGCTAAGATGAAAATCATGATGGGCTTTAGCCCCAAAAAGATGAATGATTAGGGAAGGATTGTGCCATTTTGTACACCACGAGGGTATTCTCTCATTAGGGTTTATCATTTTGTACACCCCAATGACTAGGGTTTATCATTGAAATTATGCCATTTTGTACACCACGAGGGTATTCTCTCATTAGTAGACCCTAGTAGGTATGCTCTTCACGTGTTGGGGAAGAAAAACTCAGTTTCTGGGTTTTAATTTTGGGATTGCTCCCTTTGCTGCCTAGTAAGAAATGTGGTCTGGCAGGTCAAATGCCTTTATGGTCGCGGCCTCTACTAGCGCGGATGCATTACAGAAGCTTCAAAACACCAAAGAACGAACTCAAATGGTCTCCAGCTCAACCTTGGTGAGTATCATACAAAGGCCACATGTGTACCTTACTGGCCGCGGCCTCAATAGAATATCATACAGCAATTCAAATGCTGCATCCCCATTTCCTGCTTGGTTACTCCAATATTTCTGAGATTACTCACTTCTGCTAGTTTTGTCTCAGATTATATATTTTGTAAAGACTAACAAAGCAGAAAATGGAAGGAGAATCCAATCAGAGCACAGAAGTCAAATATAAGATTGTGCAACTGTACAATCACCTCAACCATCTCTACGATAGCCATGCCTCACTCCAAACCCAGGTCAACTATTTGACTCAGAGGGTCCTCATGCTAGAGGTCGTGGCCTCATCCAATGTGGGTGCGGAACCAAAGATAATTATTGTAACTCTTATCACTACCGCAGTTGTTACATCAGAACCCAAGGAAGTATCCCAGCTAAAAGCACTGGCCATAGAAGGCAAGGTCGCGACCAAGGCCCTAAAAAGGAGAATGGAGAAGGAAAAGAGGAGATCTGAGGCCTACACTCCGCTGGCCTTACCAATTGAAGACATCTTTGAGTTAATAAAAGAAGACAAGCTGTTAAGGTTGCCAAAAAAGCTGAGGGCTCCACCCCACAAGAGGAACAAAGCTACTTGGTGCAGATTCCATCAGGACCATGGCCATGACACTGAGTAATGCTATGCTCTGGAGGATGAAATTGAAAGGCTGATTGGGCAAGAAATGTTGCAGAGGTTCCTCAGATATGCTTAGGGGATGAAACCTAGCCTGATGGGCCATACTTCCCTTATCTTTATGATTTAGTTAATAATTATATCTCCTTTTGTTTATGTTCATAGTGAGCATTATCATTTATTTCATTCTGAGTTTTTATGTCTATGCTTATGAGAATTAATGAATATAATACTTTAATTTCTCGATTCCATTAAATGATATCTTATGAAAGACTTCTTGTCTTAAACAGATCCTATATGGAGATATCGAATTATATTGGGAATAATTATATTCAAATAGGCTCACAACGCCCGCAATGACGCCTGATTATATGAAGTCAAATGATAATTGAAAATAATGAAAGCGACTATTGGGATCAGCTATGTGAATTGGTCTGTAACATCACTCATAAAGACTATATCCCACTATATGATGGCTACATTCTCGGAAGCAGTTATCAGAAAGCGTTATTAGCTGCGAGGGCTTCCAATACCCGTTCTTAGCTTTCAGGATGCATCATTAGCAGCGAGGGCTTCTAATGCCCGTTCTTAGCTTTTGGGATGCGTCATTAAACCGGTGAGTTTACTCCCCCGACAAACATCATTAGATTGGTGTATATGAGACAAAACATCACTGACTTGGTGATCTCATATTAGCTTGGGGAAGCTTTATAATACCTAGCCCGGGAAGGCCTCAAAATAACCCACAGGGGCCAAAGACTTAATTGTCTACGAATAATCCTATATCTGAAGGGACCAAAGACTTAATTATTCGCGGATAACTCTATTATATCCTGGGAAGGCTTTATATACATCCACATAAGCTTAGGGAAGCTTTATAATACCTAGCCTAGGGGGGCTGATAATAACCCAATCGAAG
Source organism: Sambucus nigra (assembly GCA_949130495.1). Classification (NCBI taxonomy): domain Eukaryota; kingdom Viridiplantae; phylum Streptophyta; class Magnoliopsida; order Dipsacales; family Adoxaceae; genus Sambucus; species Sambucus nigra. The sequence continues at coordinate 714,194,546 of OX422210.1, forward strand.
CAACTAAAGAAAAGTCATGAAAGACAATCAAAGTGATTAAAGGGGGCTGTATTGCTGTGATCACGAAGCATGCCAAAGATACCGAAGGATGGCCTCAATTTCTTAAAGGGCTAGAAAGGTGCCGCAACCTTATTAGTACGGTTGCAGCCGTTAAGTGAATTCATTCAGAAGATGCGATAGATAAATTCAGGCAGGATTGTTAACCTTCCGCAGCCATGTTCAAGAAAAGTAACATTTGGATTAGGATCCAGTTATAAAGCTACAGCAAAGTGCATTCAAAGGTGCCGCAGCCCTGTTCAAGAAGTACCATAGGTCCATTCCCAATAAATTTGCTTAAAAAAAGAGACTGCAGCCACCATCAAATATGCAAGATTGCAATAATATACAAGAATCCAAGTGGAAAGGCTAAGGGTGAAGAGAACAGGCCATAACCTATGTGAAGAACATTTATACTACAAGTTCATTCAACCAAGCAAGAAATTTAAATATAAAAGCACCAGTTCAAGCATCAAGGAATAGGAGGAATAAAGCATGCAAATGATATACAGAAACCATTAATTTTTAAAGGTGGTCGTAGCCTTGATAGTAAAGTTAGAAGGCAAAAATCTTGACAAATATTAATGTTAAGATTACAGACAAATGGCCGCATCCGTTTAAAGAGGCAACAAAAAGATAAAGAGGGACGCAACCCTAAGACTCAGCATCGTTAATTTCATCTCCCACTTCTCCCTTTGCAGCCATCATGGTCTCTTCATCAACTGCCATTATCGCTGCCTCCGCCTCTGCCCTCAGCCTGTCTCTTTCCTCTGTCGCGACCTTTATCTCAGCCATGTATTGCTGATGCTCAGCATCACCAAGACCCCAGGCAAAAATCGTCTATTTGGAGATGAGAAAGTTTTTTATGACCCTACGCCTGAGCTCTTGGTAGCCGCGGAGGTAAGCCCTATTATTGATAAGATAGAAGTCCTTAGAGCCCTTGAATGACTCCACGATACTGTCAATGGCCAATTGAAAGGCTTCGGCACGGTCTCCCTCCATTTTTTTAATTATCACTATATAGGCTTCAGCATCGTGGGCAGCCTTGGTCTCTATCTCCCCATACCTCTTTTGAAGAAGTCCAAGATTGCTATTGGAAAATTTTACAGCTTGTGCAGCTTTCGCAACCTGAGATTGGGAAACCTTGAGGGATTCCGCAACTAGCTTAAAATTTTCCTCAGCTTCCTCCTTCGCTTTGATGGTAGCTTCAAGGTTCATCTGAGCTGCCTGAAGAGCCACAGCAGCAGACTTTTTACCAGCTTCAAATGAGGAATTCTTTACACTTTCCAGGTCAGCGATATGTACCCTCTCCGTAGCCTCTTTCAGTTTGTATAAGGCCTCGTACTTCCTCTTCTGAGAAATTATGATGTCTGTGGCCCGCAAAGAGGGAAGTTAGATACCATATACGGAATGCAAAAATAGAGCTAAGAGTATTTGCACTTAACCTCAAAACACTGTGGAGACCATAATCCTCTAAGTCATCATGGTCTTCATCCACGAGTCTATCAAGGTTCGCGGCGTCTGCGACCCTCTTCATCCTGCGGGCAACCCTTGTAGTCGTGTCCCAAGAGGATTCAGGGTTAGGCTGCCTAAGATGTGGTCATGGACGACCATCAAAACCAACGTTAGCGCGATACTTAGGAGGCGTCAAGTTGTCATTTATTACTATAATTAGTGATGGGGGATAGTTTGAATGGATTAGACCATCAGGGGTTGACATCAGCCCTATTACAGCCAAATTGGCCCCAATATCATCACCGAAAGTACCCTCAGGCCTCTCGTGAGGGTCCAACTCCCCAACTTGGAGTTGGGGTGCGGCTGGGATAGTTGATTCTGCGACTTGATTTTGGGTCACGACAGGTGGATTTTGGTCGCTGAAAGGAACTGCGACTGGAGCCTTGGTCTTGGACCTCTTCCTCTTCCTGTGCCTAGCAGTGCTATTGAGGACAGTTGCGTCCTCATCCATCTCTGCCAGTTGGGAAGCCAGAAGCTCCCTATCAACCTCCTCAACTGAAAAAAGAAATGTAACAGTAAATATCTAAAGTTTAGAAAATAATTATCGCTTAACAAAACTGTTGATAGAGTTATTACCTTCCACAGCCAAATCTTTTGGTACGGATTTGCTTGGGAAGTAGCCTACTTCAAATACAGAGGCAGAAGTTATAAGTACGCTGAATTTCTTCTCCTCAACATGAACTACCGCGGCCTTGGCAACTCTTTTATCTTGCCGCTTGCTCAAATGCAAATTGTCAAGAACTGCAGAAAAAATACAAAGGTTAGTACATAAGAAAAGTGGAGAATAATAGGAATAGGAAAAATTATAAAGAGGGGACGCGATTATAATTGAAAAAAATACATAGCTTGGAGGGACACCCCCATTGTTGTGGCATCCCAAACGATCTCTCCCTCTCACTCTCCTCGGGGTGAATCTCCCACCCTTCTCCAGATATGTAGAAGTATTTTCCCTTCCAGTTCTTTACACTCGTAGGCCTCCCAGAATAAAGGGTCTCATCCCTGTCGTGGACGGAGAAGTAGTAATACCCAGCAAACTTTACAGAGTTTTCCTTCGGGCGGTAGAAGTGGAAAAACTCCATGGGGGTAATATCTCTTTTGAATTGATTCTCCCATAGCACGACGGCTGCAAGAATGGCCCTCTAGCCATTGGGATCTAATTGGGCTGGGGCTAACCTCATTGCTTGAAAAATTATTCTGATGGGAACAGGGATGGGAAGCCATAGACCGTAAATGAAAGCGGGTAGGAGGAAGCAAACCCCATCGTCAGCAAGTGTTATGCACGGCCTTTGCTCCCTAGCTGGTGTTGAGCACATCAAGCCCTCAGGAAACTCGAAGGCCTCAGCTACGTGATCAACCCATTCTTGGGTTATAATGTCGTGAATGTCAAGTGCAGTAGGAGGCCTCTCATCCCTCCCAGATGGGCCAGCTGTTTCATCCCTAACATTAGTTGCACCCCCTATCGCGACGTTATCTTCTTCGTCCATTGGTTGGTTACTAGAATTGGCCTCTTCCTCTATAACCGCCGAATTTTGAGTTTGAGTCTAGTACTACACCGTTAGGGCAATCCTTCAGTTCACAAGGCCTTATTGACTTCAAAGGAGGCACTAAAGGAAGTTCAGGAGGAGAGGATCCAAAATGTTTTTCCTAAAAGCCTCTCAAAAATTCGTCTGGGTCAAAGTTCATATGGCCGCAACAGTATCTGAAAATCATAATCCGCGATTAGGTGCAACAGCCAGTATGGTATTAAGGCCTCTGAGAGGCCGCGACAGGTGCAATGATATATCAAGTTGAGGACGAATAAGAAATATTAGGCCAAATGGGCTAAGTACACCAAATGTTGGGTTCTAAGGCCCTAAAAGATAATTGTCGCCATGCCATATTAATTTGATGGAAGGTATTATTTTCTTACATGCCGTAGTTACTATGGGCTAAAACATTACTGAATCTAATCGGAGAACCTAAGGAGAATACTGTCAAAATAAGTTTCAACAGGTCGTAGTCATCAAACTACGGGATAAAATGCCGCAGAGTCTAAATCTAAGAACCTAAGGGATTACCCTATCAAAAAGAGGCTACAGGCCGTAGCCATCACTTGTCACTGGCCGCAGCTAAGGCTTAAACCAATGTTGGAATGTTGCATGGATTAAGGTAAACCCTAGATTACTAAAGGGGTATTTTATCATGTCGCGGCCACTCACTCAAATAGTTTAGTATCTAATGTTGATTCACTCAAAGATTGAAGACCCAGAATGTGAAGGGTTTATTTAAGAGCATCAAGAGCAGTTATATGATTTCAATACGATTCAACATAAATACATGCCATATGATCCAATCAATAGAAGATTAAGAGTTCATTTCATCATATGAAGATTGATTCAAAGAACAATGTGGCAACAATTACAATCATTTATCATTCGGATGTGTTCAATTCTTGGAAATTGGAAGATTATTCAATCAAAACCCAAAGTTTCTATCAAGGAGTTATTTTTTTTCTCTAAAATAGATATGGCAGATATAATCTAGAAAAATCTAATACGAGTTTAGAAAGAAGCAGACATGATTCAAGATTGGGAGATTCACAAATGCAGAAATTCAGAAGTTCAGAGGATGAATTATGAACTGAAAAAGCCATTAAAGAGATTACCGGTTGGAAAATTACCTGCAAATGGAGATACCAATGATGCTCAGCCTCAAACTACCTCAGAACCACCACACCCAGCCTTGAAAAGTCGTCGGAAAGATCAAGAAAAGGAACGAATAGAGGTTGGATATCGATATGCTCTCAGAGATTTGGAAAACGTAATGAAGTCCACGGCCGAAATAATTTATATAAGAGGGCGCGGGAAGAGGAAGTGTCACCTTGAAAGTACCGCGGCACCTTGAGAGGACTGGACTACTCATCCGCAACCCCAATCGCAACCTCTTGGCACTACGACTTGGGGGCTTATTGATATGACAAATATAGCACCCTTCCGTAGACAGTTACTCAGGCACACAAGATTATAGGCCACGACCCAACTCAGCACAGGGTGTGGCCCTACCCAGCACAGGGGGAGGCCCTATTCAGTATGGTACGGCTCCCAAAGCTCTAACCTCACTAACAGGGTGCGACATGTAATACCCCGTACTTTTATTGATAATTATTTATGGGATTAATTAAATTAAATGTGTATTAATTGAGAATTAATCCGGATAAAATACTAACGAGATGTGAGTTGGTATTTGATTATAATGTATATATATGGCAGTATATGAATATTGAAAATATTGAATTTGTCGTGAGATAGAAATACGGCAATTTGGGAAATTTTGTTGGGACGCGCGTGACAGTCGCGTCAGGAATGCAATTATTTAAATTAAAAAGTGAATTTTATTTTTATCAACCTTATGGTCATTTTGAGTGCGGTAACGAGTCCGGAAGGGTCGAAGTAGTCAGAAAACACTAGCCGGGGGTTTAGATTGGGTTCCGGGGCATTATTGGGCCATACCGGTAACTAAAAAGGGTATTTTGGTAATTTTGGAATTTTGGGATTTATGACCAACGAATTTTGGGAGTTTAAAATAAGGAAATTAATGACCCACTAACCCATTACCAGCACTTAGGTGATTAGAGGGCAACTGGAGTTTTAGGAGAAGTTAGGAGAGGTTCCCAAAAGAGAAAACCCTAACCTTCATCTTCAACCTTCAACCTCGGGAGAAAAGGAGAGAGAAACCTTCATCAATTCAACACAAAATTCGGAGAATAATCCAAGGCAAGTGGTTTAATTTCGTTAATTTCAAGCGAATGCTTCTTCCATGATTAGAAAATTGATATCTTTGCATTGTGTTGGGAGATTTATAAAAACCCATGAAATTGAAGTTATAAATTCAGATTTGGATATAGGTTTTCATGTAAAATTGTTATTGGGTGATTAGACTAAAAGAATTACTATTTTTATGTTACAAAAATAGATTTATTTATGGAAATTGATGACCTTAAATTTCTAGGGTTCATGTTCAAAAGGTTTGGGAAAAATTGGGGAGTTATGATAATTAGATGATGTGTAGGAAGATTTGCCCTTATATAAATGTTGTGTTATGACCTATGAATGTTTAGTGATGATTAGAAACCTTAAAATACTGTTGGGGCGAATTTTAGATGAGATTAGAGGTGAAGAAAATTGAGAAAAACGAGATAGGAAAATTCTGGGATCGAAACTGTCACCTCGTTAGAAGACCTGCCCAAGTCGTTCGAACGAGCTCGTTCGAACGAGCTTCTAACGAGCTGACAGTTTGCCTTCTAACGAGTTGGATGTTCGTTCGATGCCTTTCATTCGAACGAGATCTCGTTAGATGCCCCTTTCGTTCGAACGAGACTTCTAACGAGTTGACAGATTGGCCTTTTTGGCTTGATTTGATTTCTATTGTCCAGTAACCTGGTTTAATTGTAGAGATAACATTCCCTTGATTACTAATTGATATAGTTGGGATATTTGGGATATATTGAGGAGTAAAACATAGAAGTGTGATTTGAACCAAATGAAAATTGTGGATTAGGACGTGAGTGACTAATTACGATGTGAGAGTAATTGACGATTTAAATGTTGGTATTAACCGGGGATATGTGAACTGCGTAACATTATAAGTTGGCATAAGAATGAGAAGTATACCACTAATAAATTATGATAATTACTAAGATGTGTGCATGCTTAGTATATGTATATGATTTTATGTGTATGACATACCTACCATACTTGCTATCACGGGAGGTTTACGTTCGCTTAGGGCCAGATAATCTTTGTGTGCCCGGATTTAGATTGGTACCTCGAGGACATAGTTCAGAGAATGACTTATTTGTGAGTTAATAAGTCAGCTGACTGTGGAGCGTAGGTATGTACGTGACCATGGATATGTTGCATTATGTTCGCCTCCATTTTTGTGTGTTGTGCTTATTCTAACAATTCCTGAGAGATTCGGAATTTGTAATCCTTATGTACGTGATGTACCGGGATGGATAGCAGAGTATGTGTGCACCACAACTTAGCCTCGGGGTGCGTATATTGTATATTTATGATGTGAATAATATACGGTTAAATGAAAAGGAATTGTTATGTTTAATTGCGAGTATAATTGTAGTAACGTCTTGATAAAGATAAAAAGGGATAACCTGCTGTGAAATGTTTTGCTAACAATTGAGAATCCGAGTTTAAGTAAGGCTACCTATTTAAGTGATGACGTTGGGAATTTATATTATGAATCGAGTATAAAGGTTAGAACTTATGTCGGTTTAGTTAGATATGGATATCACGTGTATGGGTACGGTACGTTAGGAGTGCACAATTAGTCGAGAGGCGAGTATTTCATGTGAGAGCACATCCTAACATGTATTTTGCATTCATTGTTTTAATGTTATTAAAACACTTGCTGTTTTTAAAATACTCTCCACTTTCGGGCTCTGACCCATTTTCTCTCAAATCTATTTTTGTAAAAACCTTTTAGGTGCCCAGCCAAAAGGACACCATGCATAGGATTTCCATTCAGGTGACGAGCTGTAGCTGTTTCTGGAAGTTACAGGGCCTTGCTAGTAGACGCTTCTTTTGTCTTGACTCTATTCAGTGTTCATCATTTGTAGGGAATGTCGCCCATTTCTATTAGAGACATTTTATATTTCAGTTATTCAGACTTTGGTTTGTAATTAATTCAGGATGCAGACTTGTTTTATTTATTTCCATATTGGGATTGTTGTGAGGAGTATTTCCTCCAGACTCATTATTACTTGTTGATTTCACTATTGGGACTTTATGGTGTATGGTTATGATATTCTTTCATAATTCTTTTATTATATGTTAATCAGACTTAATTTAAAATTTGACATCTTACTTTTTAAATACTAGGTGGTTAGTAATCATTAAAATGTTTTCGACAGTGATGCTATTAACTGGACCAACTTGGCATTTTGTATTAATTTTAATAAAGGAGTAGCTACCCGGTATTTAATTACTCGGGGTGTCGCAGGTGGTATCAGAGCATCAGGTTCTAGTGTCCTTTAGGATCTGTACGGCTTATTATGTTTTCGCTGAGCTTTCTTTGATGTAGAGCCCAATGTTTAGGATTGTTAATTCCTTTTATAAAATTTCGTTCTCCTGCTATGATGTATATGATAGCGAATCATATTGCGATCGGGTGTATTCGTGTGCCGAACAATGTAGTACGTCAGGCGAAGACAGTTGGGTGAACAGCAGGAGGCAAATATATATTGAGGTTAATTGATTTATTTAAAGAAGGATGACCGTAGTTGAAGTCACTGATATTATGGCACGGAAGTCCTGGATGATATAGAAGGCTAAGGCGCGACTTGAGACTTCCGGGTACATCTATAGTAGGAATGGGGTCAAATTAGACACATCCAACAAGATTGGAATGGGAGAGAAAGAGTTAGGTGTAACATTGAAGAGAATCAGCAGTAGCAATACTCGAAAGGCGAAGACGGCATGTGCTAGCCAAACGAACGCAATGTATTAGAAGGCTTGGACTTGTGTCGGAGTATGGCTAATCGAGAGTGAAAATTTGAAGAAAATTTTTCTTGTCTCGTGAGAGCGGAGTTTCAATGGGGAGAAACAATCACCACACTTATAAGTGGAATGTGACGTCGAGAGAAGGCGTACACGAATGGTTTGATCATAAGTTCCTTGATCAGATGTTTAGGATGAAAATCGAATGTCGTTCTGAACTCACATGAGAGGTCCGGACAGAGGTCACTTTGTGAGAAGAAATAAAATTATTTAGTGAATCCTACACCGGGTGAAGTAGGTGAAATGGAGAAGGGAATACTAAAGGGAGAATTTACATAGAAGAATTACTAGTCCTTCTGGCAGAATTCTGCTCGGACGGTTAAAGCAAATGGTATTGTCGCATAGTGTTAATTTGGAGGTAAACATCCCCGGGTGGGGAGATACAAGAATAGAAGTCTTTATATAAAGTAAGACTGGGGAAAACAATGTTGGAGAAACACCACAAGGAGGAAGACCCAACGGAGAACCAGTTAAAATGATTCGGATAACTGAATTACTACCGGGCAAAGGTGATTTCAGTGAGAGATGTAGAAATTAGTAGAGTGTTCCTTAGGGTCGTCAAAACTAAGGGAACAAAGGAGATAGTCGTCTGAGTCGAGACTACCAACGTTCGAGAGATGGACCAACTTAACATGATTTGTGAGACAAAAGATAAGTGGAGTATGTGTAGAGGTATTCCTGTGGGGAGTGAAACCCGTGCGTTATAAAAATTTTCCCGATACAAGAGTAAGTATCAAGGTATTGTGCTTGGCGAGGGCAACAGTTATTGAAATATCCGGTTTGGGACAGACATATGTGGTAAGTCCAGGAACCATTTGAGCAGCCGGGACGATTATTAGGATAGAAGTATGAGTTATATCCCCAGATGAGGATTTATGTTATTTGTGGCATGAGTGAGTTACTACATTTGTTACAATTGTATTTTCACTTGAGAGTCGAGTTTAGTGAGTATATCAGTAAGTTTATTATATATAAGAACATTTTCCCTGATAGTGTGGGGGTTACTTTTATTGTCATCCGCGGAGGATGAATGGGTATATTAATAGCGGTTTATGCTTTATCGAAATTACTCATTTTTGTGCTGTGTTATACGAGTATGATATGATCTTAATTATTGTTTTATATATATGATTATACCGATAGTGTGCTGGTATTGCAAGTTTATTGGGATTACTACATCGGGGTAGCATGTTTTGTTCTGGCGAGGCCCCATCAGTGAGAGAGCCGGGCTCGCAATTGTACTTTCGTGCGTATATATATAAATATATATACAGGTTATGATTTCAAAAGGGTATAATGGACTCGGATATTTAATCCCAGTATGCGTAGGGATTTCATTATTATAAGTCGTATGTAATTGATTTACTAGTCAACAAATAGTTAGTTGGTTTTTATAATTAACGATAGAGAGGTCGTAACAAAAAGAGTGCATTGTTTTATCACCCGTTAGAGATTTGGAAGTTTATACTCATAGTTGTGTGTCTGGGGACGGGAATTTTAGGGTCTCAAATATCTTGCATGTTGTATATGAAATGTGATTTCCATCACTGTAAAGAGAAAAGTGTCTTTCAGAAGGAGTTCTTTGTTTATGTATAATTGCGAACTGAGATGAAACTTTGTTGTTAAGAGACGAGAGTGTAGGGGTACATATTATGGACAGGGCTTAACAGATACCGATGACCAACAATGTTAGGTAGTAGTGTATCGGGGGGGTTCCTTGTTTGGATTTCCCTTTGCGAGACACCCCACGCATGAAACTTAGTGTAAGGTTGGTAGTAAGGAAATGTGTGGCCCTTCGTTCATGATTTGGATACCTCTATCGTTATGGGATTACGTAGTTATAACGGGAAGTTGCAAGGAGTAAATTATGATGTAAGGCCATTAGAGCCAGTTGTTAGTAAATTACGATATAAGTACTAATAATGTTGGTTTTGTCACGGCGTGTTGAAGGACACATTGAGAATAAGGAGGATATAGGATTTCTAATTCAGAAGTGATTGAGAACGCCCAAGTGGTATAGCACCGTTGTATTTACAGTGACAATAAAGAGTTTGGGATTTGTATGAAGCGTATATAATGTTTAAAAACCATATGGTTGGGTTATAAGGGGCGTAGACATCTTGATTTGCTAAAGTGTAAATCAAAGGAAGAGGGAACATAGACGGGTGATATTATTACTTATGAGATTAAACGTCATAAGAAAAGGTGTAAGTGAATATCATATGTAGTAAGTGTAGCACGTTCAAACTTGGAAAAGAGGGGCAGTAGAAAGCCATTTAATAAAGGGATATCTATTGAGAAGGCGAATAAATTATTATGAGAAATTGGAGTAGAGTTCCGATCAATCGAATGTTGAGGGTGACTCAAGAGTAAATAGAATGAGGATGTCAATCAGGTATAAAATCCAGATATTCACAAAGTGGTGGAAAGTGTAAAGGTCCAAACTTTTGGTATTCGTCGGGAGAATAAGATCATTAATTATCATTTAACGGGAAAATTTTATGTGAATATCGACATTGAAAGAGGTATAGTAAGTAGTAGAACAGTTGGGGTTAGATGATCAACCAAATAATTTTGTATCAAGACGACGATTCCAAGAATGGGAGGGTCAAGTTGGAGAATTTTCTTGAGAGGTAGCCAACTTATTGATAAGTAATGAGTTCCTTCGAATATGTGGGACATGTTGTCCAGAAGGAGAGAAATTGTTATATACTTGGGGTGATTTACACTATTATATAGTGAACACGCCGATACGTGGTTCGGCGTAGTATTATTTAGAACTGGGATGAAATCCCCGAAATCCACATTCAGGTGGGGTAACAATAAGTAGTGGGAAATAACGATTCAAACTGAGGGTTGTATCACCTATAACCCGAGGTGCAGGCGCAAGGTGACTAACGACTGATGGATTGTATGAAAGAAATTTTGGATTCATTGCGATATTTTCAATTCCAAATCGGGTATAAATAGTGAGGTATATTGTAGTCATGAGGAGGAGATATTACCTAATGGTAGAGTTGGGGGAAAAGCACCCGTATCTATTTATGGTGGACAAGGTGCTTACAAAGGTTTATGTAAAACCAACAGGCTGAAGTGGTTTTCCCTTGTGTGAAAGTCACAACGTCGGGATACTTCAAGGAATGGACAAGCGTAGTCTGATGTGTTATTGATTCATACCAGGATAGGAGTTTGGAGTTTTGATAAACGCGGGAGTTTGTAGTGAGGTGCGAACTCACAATACTAATAAAAATAATGCGGCTAATGATGTATAGGCTATTTTTATTCGAATGTTGTTTAATAAGAGCACAACGTGAGGTACATTTATTGAAGTGTATTCTGATAAGGTATCAAGTCTGTTAAACAAGCGTGTGGTGAACAAGGGCTTTAGTGATTGGGATTTTCTTTATATTTTTGTTTGGAACAGTGGAGGGTACCGAATTTTTCCAGGTATGCCTTATTTTTCCGAATTTCGGGACGAAATTCTGTTATTATGGGGGAAGTATGTAATACCCCGTACTTTTATTGATAATTATTTATGGGATTAATTAAATTAAATGTGTATTAATTGAGAATTAATCCGGATAAAATACTAACAATATGTGAGTTGGTATTTGATTATAATGTATATATATGGCAGTATATAAATATTGAAATATTGAATTTGTCGTGATATAGATATACGGCAATTTGGGAAATTTTGTTGGGACGCGCGTGACAGTCTCGTGAGGAATGTAATTATTTAAATGAAAAAGTGAATTTTATTTTTATCAACCTTATGGTCATTTTGAGTGCGCCAATGAGTCCGGAAGGGTCGAAGTAGTCAGAAAACACTAGCCGGGGGTTTAGTTTGGGTTCCGGGGCATTATTGGGCCATACCGGTAACTAAAAAGGGTATTTTGGTAATTTTGGAATTTTGGGATTTATGACCAACGAATTTTGGGAGTTTAAAATAAGGAAATTAATGACCCACTAACCCATTACCAGCACTTAGGTGATTAAAGGGCAACGGGAGTTTTAGGAGAAGTTAGGAGAGGTTCCCAAAAGAGAAAACCCTAACCTTCATCTTCAGCCTTCAACCTTGGGAGAAAAGGGGAGAGCAACCTTCATCAAATCAACACCAAATTCGGAGAATAATCCAAGGCAATTGGTTTAATTTCATTAATTTCAAGCGAATGCTTCTTCCATGATTAGAAAATTGATATATTTGCATTGTGTTGGGAGATTTATAAAACCCATGAAATTGGAGTTATAAATTCAGATTTGGATATAGGTTTTCATGTAGAATTGTTATTGGGTGATTAGACTAAAAGAATTACTATTTTTATGTTACAAAAACGGATTCATTTATGGAAATTGATGACCTTAAATTTCAAGGGTTCATGTTCTTAAGGTTTGGGAAAAATTGGGGAGTTATGATAATTAGATGATGTGTAGGAAGATTTGTCCTTATATAAATGTTGTGTTATGACCTATGAATGTTTAGTGATGATTAGAAACCTTAAAATACTGTTGGGGCGACTTTTAGATGAGATTAGAGGTGAAGAAAATTGAGAAAAAAGAGATAGGAAAATTCTGGGCTCGAAACTGTCACCTCGTTAGAAGACCAGCCCAGGTCGTTCGAACGAGCTCGTTCGAACGAGCTTCTAACGAGCTGACAGTTTGCCTTCTAACGAGTTGGATGTTCATTCGATGCCTTTCGTTCAAACGAGATCTCGTTAGATGCCCCTTTCGTTCGAACGAACTCTCGTTCGAACGAGACTTCTAACGAGTTTACAGATTGGCCTTTTTGGCTTGATTTGATTTCTATTGTCCAGTAATCTGGTTTAATTGTAGAGATAACATTCCCTTGATGACAAATTGATATAGTTGGGATATTTGGGATATATTGAGGAGTAAAACATAGAAGTGTGATTTGAACCAAATGAAAATTGTGGATTAGGACGTGAGTGACTAATTACGATGTGAGAGTAATTGACGATTTAAATGTTGGTATTAACCGGGGATATGTGAATTGCGTAACATTATAAGTTGGTATAAGAATGAGAAGTATACCACTAATAAATTATGATAATTACTAAGATGTGTGCATGCTTAGTATATGTATATGATTTTATGTGTATGACATACCTACCATACTTGCTATCACGGGAGGTTTACGTTCGCTCAGGGCCATCTAATCTTTGTGTGACCGGATTTAGATTGGTACCTTGAGGACATAGTTCAGAGAATGACTTATTTGTGAGTTAATAAGTCAGCTGACTGTGGAGCGTAGGTATGTACGTGACCATGGATATGTTGAATTATGTTCGCCTCCATTTTTGTGTGTTGTGCTTATTCTAACAATTCCTGAGAGATTCGGAATTTGTAATCCTTATGTACGTGACGTACCGGGATGGATAGCAGAGTATGTGTGCACCACAACTTAGCCTCGGGGTGCTTATATTGTATATTTATGATGTGAATAATATACGGTTAAATGAAAAGGAATTGTTATGTTTAATTGCGAGTATAATTGTAGTAACGTCTTGATAAAGATAAAAAGGGATAACCTGCTGTGAAATGTTTTGCTAATAATTGAGAATCCGAGTTTAAGTAAGGCTACCTATTTAAGTGATGACGTTGGGAATTTATATTATGAATCGAGTAGAAAGGTTAGAACTTATGTCGGTTTAGTTAGATATGGATGTCACGTGTATGGGTACGGTACGTTAGGAGTGCACAATTAGTCGAGAGGCGAGTATTTCATGTGAGAGCACGTCCTAACATGTATTTTGGATTCATTGTTTTAATGTTATTAAAACACTTGCTGTTTTTAAAATACTCTCCACTTTCGGGCTCTGACCCGTTTGCTTTCAATTCTATTTTTGTCAAAACATTTTAGGTTCCCAGCCACAAGGACACCATGCATAGGATTTCCATTCAGGTGACGAGCTGTAGCTGTTTCTGGAAGTTACAGGGCCTTGCTAGTAGACGCTTCTTTTGTCTTGACTCTATTCAGTGTTCATCATTTGTAGGGCATGTCGCCCATTTCTATTAGAGACATTTTATATTTCAGTTATTCAGACTTTGGTTTGTAATTAATTCAGGATGCAGACTTGTTTTATTTATTTCCATATTGGGATTGTTGTGAGGAGTATTTCCTCCAGACTCATTATTACTTGTTGATTTCACTATTGGGACTTTATGGTGTATGGTTATGATATTCTTTCATAATTCTTTTATTATATGTTAATCAGACTTAATTTAAAATTTGACATCTTACTTTTTAAATACTAGGTGGTTAGTAATCATTAAAATATTTTCGACAGTGATGCTATTAACTGGACCAACTTGGCATTTTGTATTAATTTTAATAAAGGAGTAGCTACCCGGTATTTAATTAGTCGGGGTGTCACAGGTTGTATCAGAGCATCAGGTTCTAGTGTCCTTTAGGATCTGTACGGCTTATTATGTTTCCGCTGAGCTTTCTTTGATGTAGAGCCCTATGTTTAGGATTGTTGATTCCTTTAGTAAAATTTCGTTCTCCTGCTATGATGTATATGATAGCGAATCATATTGCGATCGGGTGTATTCGTGTGCCGAACAATGTAGTACGTCAGGCGAAGACAGTTGGGTGAACAGCAGGAGGCAAATATATATTGAGGTTAATTAATTTATTTAAAGAAGGATGACCGTAGTTGAAGTCACCGATATTATGGCACGGAAGTCCTGGACGATATAGAAGGCTAAGGCGCGACTTGAAACGTCCGGGTACATCTATAGTAGGAATGGGGTCAAATTAGACACATCCAACAAGATTGGAATGGGAGAGAAAGAGTTAGGTGTAACATTGAAGAGAATCATCAGTAGCAATACTCGAAAGGCGAAGACGGCATGTGCTAGCCAAATGAACGCAATGTATTCGAAGGCTTGGACTTGTGTCGGAGTATGGCCAATCGAGAGTGAAAATTTAAGGAAAATTTTTCTTGTCTCGTGAGAGCGGAGTTTCAATGGGGAGAAACAATCACCACACTTATAAGTGGAATGTGACGTCGAGAGAAGGCGTACACGAATGGTTTGACCATAAGTTCCTTGATCAGATGTTTAGGATGAAAACCGAATATCGTTCTGAACTCACACGAGAGGTCCGGACAGAGGTCACTTTGGGAGAAGAAATAAAATTATTTAGTGAACCCTACACCGGGTGAAGTAGGTGAAATGGAGAAGGGAATATTAATGGGAGAATTTACATAGAAGAATTACTAGTCCTTCTGGCAGAATTCTGCTCGGACGGTTAAAGCAAATGGTATTGTCGCATAGTGTTAATTTGGAGGTAAACGTCCCCGGGTGGGTAGATACAAGAATAGAAGGCTTTATATAAAGTAAGAGTGGGAAAACAATGTTGGAGAAACACCACAAGGAGAAAGACCCAACGGAGAACCAGTTAAAATGATTCGGATAACTGAATTACTACCGGGCAAAGGTGATTTCAGTGAGAGATGTAGAAATTAGTAGAGTGTTCCTTAGGGCCTTCAAAACTAAGGGAACAAAGGAGATAGTCGTCTGAGTCGAGACTACCAACGTCCGAGAGATGGACCACCTTAACATGATTTGTGAGACAAAAGATATGTGGAGTATGTGTAGAGGTATTTCTGTGGGGAGTGAAACCCGTGCGTTATAAAAAAAATTCCCGATACAAGAGTAGGTATCAAGGTATTGTGCCTGGCGAGGGCAACAGTTATTGAAATATCCGGTTTGGGACAGACATGTGTGGTAAGTTCAGGAACCATTTGAGCAGCCGGGACGATTATTAGGATAGAAGTATGAGTTATATCCGCAGATGAGGATGTATGTTATTTGTGGCATGAGTGAGTTACTACATTTGTTACAATTGTATTTTCACTTGAGAGTCGAGTTTAGTGAGTATATCAGTAAGTTTATTATATATAAGAACATTTTCCCTGATAGTGTGGTGGCTACTTTTATTGTCATCCGCGGAGGATGAATGGGTATATTAATAGCGGTTTATGCTTTATCGAAATTACTCGTTTTAGTGCTGTGTTATACGAGTATGATATGATCTTAATTATTGTTTTATATATATGATTATACCGATAGTGTGCTGGTATTCCAAGTTTATTGGGATTACTACATCGGGGTAGCATGTTTTGTTCTGGCGAGGCCCCATCTGTGAGAGAGTTGGGCTCGCAATTGTACTTTCGTGCGTATATATATAAATATATATACAGGTTATGATTTCAAAAGGGTATAATGGTCTCGGATATTTAATCCCAGTATGCGTAGGGATTTCATTATTATGAGTCGTATGTAATTGATTTACTAGTCAACAAAGAGTTAGTTGGTTTTTATAATTAACGATAGAGAGGTCGTAACAAAAAGAGTGCATTTTTTTATCACCCGTCAGAGATTTGGAAGTTTATACTCACAGTTGTGTGTGGGGGGACGGGAATTTGAGGGTCTCAAATATCTTGCATGTTGTATATGAAATGTGATTTCCATCACTGTAAAGAGAAAAGTGTCTTTCAGAAGGAGTTCTTTGTTTATGTATAATTGCGAACTGAGATGAAACTTTGTTGTTAAGAGACGAGAATGTAGGGGTACATATTATGGACAGGACTTAACAGATTCCGATGACCAACAATGTTAGGAAGTAGTGTATCGAGGGGGTTCCTTGTTTGGATTTCGCTTTGCGAGACACCCCACGCATGAAACTTAGTGTAAGGTTGGTAGTAAGGAAATGTGTGGCCCTTCGTCCATGATTTGGATACCTCTATCGTTATGGGATTACGTAGTTATAACGGGAAGTTGCAAGGAGTAACTTATGATGTAAGGCCATTAGAGCCAGTTGTTAGTAAATTACGATATAAGTACTAATAATGTTGGTTTTGTCACGGCGTGTTGAAGGACACATTGAGAATAAGGAGGATTTAGGAAATCTAATTCAGAAGCGATTGAAAACGCCCAAGTGGTATAGCACCGTTGTATTTACAGTGATAATAAAGAGTTTGAGATTTGTATGAAGCGTATATAATGTTTAAAAACCGTATGGTTGGGTTATAAGGGGCGTAGACATCTTGATTTGCTAAAGTGTAAATCAAAGGAAGAAGGAACATAGACGGGTGAGATTATTACTTATGGGATTAAACGTCATAAGAAAAGGTGTAAGTGAATATCATGTGTAGTAAGTGTAACACGTTCAAACTTGGAAAAAAGGGGCAGTAGAAAGCCATTTAATAAAGGGATATCTATTGAGAAGGCGAATAAATTATTATGAAAAATTGGAGTAGAGTTCCGATCAATCGAGTGTTGAGGGTGACTCAAGAGTAAATAGAATGAGGATGTCCATCAGGTATAAAGTCCAGATATGCACAAAGTGGTGGAAAGTGTAAAGGTCCAAACTTTTGGTATTCGTCGGGAGAATAAGATCATTAATTATCATTTAACGGGAAAATTTTATGTGAATATCGACATTGAAAGAGGTATAGTAAGTAGTAGAACAGCTGGGGTTAGATGATCAACCAAATAATTTTGTATCAAGACGACGATTCCAAAAATGGAAGGGTCAAGTTGGAGAATTTTCTTGAGAGGTAGCCAACTTATTGATAAGTAATGAGTTCCTTCGATTATGTGAGACATGTTGTCCAGAAGGAGAGAAATTGTTATATACTTGGGGTGATTTACACTATTATATAGTGAACACGCCGGTACGTGGTTCGACGTAGTATTATTTAGAACTGGGATGAAATCCCCGAAGTCCACATTCAGGTGGGGTAACAATAAGTAGTGGGAACTAACGATTCAAACTGAGGGTTGTATCACCTATAACCCGAGGTGCAGGCGCAAGGTGACTAACGACTGATGGATTGTATGAAAGAAATTTTGGATTCATTGCGATATTTTCATTTCCAAATCGGGTATAAATAGTGAGGTATATTGTAGTCATGAGGAGGAGATATTACCTAATGGTAGAGTTGGGGGAAAAGCACCCGTATCTATTTATGGTGGACAAGGTGCTTACAAAGGTTTGTGTAACACCAACAGGCTGAAATGGTTTTCCCTTGTGTGAAAGTCACAACGTCGGGATATTTCAAGGAATGGACAAGCGTAGTCAGATGTGTTATTGATTCATCCCAGGATGGGAGTTTGGAGTTTTGATAAACGCAGGAGTTAGTAGTGAGGTACGGACTCACAATACTAATAAAAATAATGCGGCTAATGATGTATAGGCTATTTTTATTCGAATTTTGTTTAATAAGAGCACAACGTGAGGTAAATTTATTGAAGTGTATTCTGATAAGGTATCAAGTCTGTTAAACAAGCTTGTGGTGAACAAGGGCTTTAGTGATTGGGATTTTCTTTATATTTTTGTTTGGAACAGTGGAGGGTACTGAATTTTTCCAGCTATGCCTTATTTTTTCGAATTTCGGGACGAAATTCTGTTATTATGGGGGAAGTATGTAATACCCCGTACTTTTATTGATAATTATTTATGGGATTAATTAAATTAAATGTGTATTAATTGAGAATTAATCCGGATAAAATACTAACGAGATGTGAGTTGGTATTTGATTATAATGTATATATATGGCAGTATATGAATATTGAAAATATTGAATTTGTCGTGAGATAGAAATACGGCAATTTGGGAAATTTTGATGGGACGCGCGTGACAGCCGCGTCAGGAATGTAATTATTTAAATTAAAAAGTGAATTTTATTTTTATCAACCTTATGGTCATTTTGAGTGCGCCAACGAGTCCGGAAGGGTCGAAGTAGTCAGAAAACACTAGCCGGGGGTTTAGTTTGGGTTCCGGGGCATTATTAGGCCATACCGGTAACTAAAAAGGGTATTTTGGTAATTTTGGAATTTTGGGATTTATGACCAACGAATTTTGGGAGATTAAAATAAGAAAATTAATGACCCACTAACCCATTACCAACACTTAGGTGATTAGAGGGCAACGGGAGTTTTAGGTGAAGTTAGGAGAGGTTCCCAAAAGAGAAAACGCTAACCTTCATCTTCAACCTTCAACCTTGGGAGAAAAGGGGAGAGCAACCTTCATGAATTCAACACCAAATTCGGAGAATAATCCAAGGCAAGTGGTTTAATTTCGTTAATTTCAAGCGAATGCTTCTTCCATGATTAGAAAATTGATATATTTGCATTGTGTTGGGAGATTTATAAAAACCCATGAAATTGGAGTTATAAATTCAGATTTGGATATAGGTTTTCATGTAGAATTGTTATTGGGTTATTAGACTAAAAGAATTACTATTTTTATGTTACAAAAACGGATTTATTTATGGAAATTGATGACCTTAAATTTCTAGGGTTCATGTTTTTTAGGTTTGGGAAAAATTGGGGAGTTATGATAATTAGATGATGTGTAGGAAGATTTGTCCTTATATAAATGTTGTGTTATGACCTATAAATGTTTAGTGATGATTAGAAACCTTAAAATACTGTTGGGGAGACTTTTAGATGAGATTAGAGGTGAAGAAAATTGAGAAAAACGAGATAGGAAAATTATGGGCTCAAAACTGTCTCCTTGTTAGAAGACCTGCCCAGGTCGTTCGAACGAGCTCGTTCGAACGAGCTTCTAACGAGCTGACAGTTTGCCTTCTAACGAGTTGGATGTTCATTCGATGCCTTTCGTTCGAACGAGATCTCGTTAGATGCCCCTTTCGTTCGAACGAACTCTCGTTCGAACGACCTCGTTCGAACGAGACTTCTAACGAGTTGACAGATTGGCCTTTTTGGCTTGATTTGATTTCTATTATCCAGTAACCTGGTTTAATTGTAGAGATAACATTCCCTTGATGACTAATTGATATAGTTGGGATATTTGGGATATATTGAGGAGTAAAACATAGAAGTGTGATTGGAACCAAATGAAAATTGTGGATTAGGACGTGAGTGACTAATTACGATGTGAGAGTAATTGACGATTTAAATGTTGGTATTAACCGAGGATATGTGAATTGCGTAACATTATAAGTTGGTATAAGAATGAGAAGTATACCACTAATAAATTATGATAATTACTAAGATGTGTGCATGCTTAGTATATGTATATGATTTTATGTGTATGACATACCTACCATACTTACTATCACGGGAGGTTTACGTTCGCTTAGGACCATCTAATATTTGTGTGCACGGATTTAGATTGGTACCTCGAGGACATAGTTCAGAGAATGACTTATTTGTGAGTTAATAAGTCAGCTGACTGTGGAGCGTAGGTATGTACGTGACCATAGATATGTTGAATTATGTTCGCCTCCATTTTTGTGTGTTGTGCTTATTTTAACAATTCCTGAGAGATTCAGAATTTGTAATCCTTATATACGTGATGTACCGGGATGGATAGCAGAGTATGTGTGCACCACAGCTTAGCCTCGGGGTGCTTATATTGTATATTTATGATGTGAGTAATATACGGTTAAATGAAAAGGAATTGTTATGTTTAATTGCGAGTATAATTGTAGTAACGTCTTGATAAAGATAAAAAGGGATAACCTGCTGTGAAATGTTTTGCTAATAATTGAGAATCCGAGTTTAAGTAAGGCTACCTATTTAAGTGATGACGTTGGGAATTTATATTATGAATCGAGTAGAAAGGTTAGAACTTATGTCGGTTTAGTTAGATATGGATATCACGTGTATGGGTACGGTACGTTAGGAGTGCACAATTAGTCGAGAGGCGAGTATTTCATGTGAGAGCACGTCCTAACATGTATTTTGCATTCATTGTTTTGATGTTATTAAAACATTTGCTGTTTTTAAAATACTCTCCACTTTCGGGCTCTGACCCGTTTGCTTTCAAATCTATTTTTGTAAAAACCTTTTAGGTGCCCAGCCACAAGGACACCATGCATAGTATTTCCATTCACGTGACGAGCTGTAGCTGTTTCTGGAAGTTACAGGGCCTTGCTAGTAGACGCTTCTTTTGTCTTGACTCTATTCAGTGTTCATCATTTGTGGGGCATGTCGCCCATTTCTATTAGAGACATTTTATATTTCAGTTATTCAGACTTTGGTTTGTAATTAATTCAGGATGCAGACTTATTTTATTTATTTCCATATTGGGATTGTTGTGAGGAGTATTTCCTCCAGAATCATTATTACTTGTTGATTTCACTATTGGGACTTTATGGTGTATGGTTATGATATTCTTTCATAATTCTTTTATTATATGTTAATCAGACTTAATTTAAAATTTGACATCTTACTTTTTAAATACTAGGTGGTTAGTAATCATTAAAATGTTTTCGACAGCGATGCTATTAACTGGACCAACTTGGCATTTTGTATTAATTTTAATAAAGGAGTAGCTACCCGGTATTTAATTAGTCGGGGTGTCACACGACACCTACGGCTTTAGCCTCATGCAGGATGCAGCACTCAATATACATGCCTATACTTGTTGACACGACTCAGAATATGTCTCTAAAGTGTGTGCTCTCTAGGCTCAAGTGCAAGCCTATCGTTCAAGTAATAATCCGACAAGTCGGGTATCGATCCTCAGGGAAAAAGGACAACGAAGTTGTGACGACGGGATAAGATTGAAAAATCCTAACGATGACTCTAAAAAGAAAGGAAAAGATTTGATTTTGGTTTTTGGGATTGATTACACTAAATGCAATTATGAAACTATGATAAAATATGCAACTAACTAAATTATCTAGATTAAGAATGAAGGTTTGAGTTGAAACTGTTTAACTAAAGGATGAGAAAACAGGATGGGAATACAATCCCCCAACCCTAGTGTAATGCAGTGATAATGTTGATCATAAATTTATCCGATTAATTCAAACCCGGAATTTAGTACTCCCAAGCATTATGTATACGAGGTTCAAGCCCGCGTCATACCTAATCTGAGGATGAGTAAATCGGTATCGCGGTAATTACATTCAAATTGTACTCTAAATCATCACGAGTACCCAGAGGCAAACGAGATATAAAGATCTACAATTCTTAAGAAATTACGCGATACGACTTAAATTAATCATTAAATTCAGCGGATCGACGTTATACACACGCACTAACACATCAGGTTGGGTTCATGCATCCCAACCTTGAAAAACCTAGCCGGACATGTTAAATGGACTAATGCATGAAATAATGACGTTGCATGTGTAGGAATTCATGATAAAACTAAATCTAAACATGTAAATACGTATTATGAATACGGAAACAAGTTGAATCAATTAGAAAAACTAAGCATGCAAGAACAATAATGAGGAACAAGAATTTTGAATTAAAACTGGTAAAAACAAACCCGAAACAATGAATTCTTGAAGTAAATTGTACCCTTGATGTTCCTAGATGTTCCTCTCCTTTTGTTCTCTCCAAAACTCTCTAAAAATAGCCCTAAAGGCTGCCCCTAGGTTAGTGCCTTCGTTCCCCACAAGTTTTGGAGTGTTTAAAACCTATTAGGAGACTTGGAGACCAATCCAAATGAAAGACAAAATTCGCGTGTCAGGTACAGCGAACCGGTTCGCAGGTACAGCGAACCGGTTCGCATGTACCAGCCTGGTCTTGCTCTCAACACTTAGATTTTTTTCTGGTTTTTCTCTTCTTTTCTTGGATTTTTCTTCAACTTCAACTGAGCATAACTTTTCAACCGTAGCTCGGATTTGGGTGCCGTTTTTTCCAGTGTGCTCGTTGTTCCGAGATCTTCAACTTTCCAGAAGGCCCCACCTCCAGAATCGGGCTGTAAAATTACGAAAATGCCCTTGAACTTGCCTTCCTAGCCTTTCTTCTATGATTTTTCCGCAACTTCAAGGGGTCATAACTCTTTCATCGTAGCTCGGATTGAGGTGCCGTTTTTTCTGGTGTTCTTTTAATTGAAAGATCTTCAACTTTATAGTTGGACCCACTTCCGGACTAAGGCTGAAAAATTACGAAAATGCCCTTGAACTTGCCTTCTTAGCTTTTCTTGCACTGTCTTGCTTTCTCTTTTGTACTGCTTGCATAATTAACCTGTAAAACCAATTAGAGAAGCAGGAAACACAAAATACTCGCCAAAGAAGGTTATTAGCATAAATGTGAATCAAATCCATATCTGTTACATCACTCGGGTTCACAAAAGTACTGAAATTAGGGGGATAAATATACAATATTTATGCCCAATCAAACCCCCCTAACTTAGAACTTTGCGCGTCCCGAGCAATGTAAAAGAATGAAAGTAAGAGTTAAGGACACTTCAAGGACTTTATTGGGATAGAATGCCACTTTCGCGGGCAAGCGATTGCATTTAGCATATGCAACAAGCCTTTAAACCTCTAGGTTACCCTAGTAGGACGATTTGTGTCTCGTGAGGGTTTGCAGTGAATATACCCACAAAATTCGACTCATAGAAAATTCAAAATACGCAAAAATCGTACAATTCAAACTTTTCCATAAAATAGTCATCATCAAGTCATATTTACAAGTCTCAAATCGTAGTGTGTGTGTGCGAAGCCGGAAATATAACCGCCAATTTTCATCGATTGATCATTACGTTACTTATCCGAAAATTCGTTTTGATTTCAATTTCTCACGGAATGCACTCACAAACGAATCTCTCGGATTATGGCTATTCTCTCGGCATGCGTGATATAAGGAGTAAATGTAATGGAAGCAAATACACGCATGCAATTAGAAAGACGGAAATTTTATGGTGAAAGGATCTCTTCAACGGATTACGATTTTAAAAACGGGAACATCGCCTCTATTTCGCGCATTTAACCTCTTATATTATCTTTTGGTGTATTAACTCTCCACGCGATACTCAATTTTCGCAATTTGAACTCGGTTAGGACTTTTTCGGGTTAAAGGTTGTATTGGGTAAAATGAAAATGGTAGGAAAGGTTGGAATTGGAAAAGTCATTTGTGATGTCCGTTTGTGCATTTTCCGGGCTATTGCTCATTTTTTTCTTCTTTTTCTATTTTTTTTTCTTTTCTTTTTTTCTTTGTTGCTATTTTTGTTGAGCATTCTTCTATTTTTTTTTCTTGCCCCCTTTTTGTTGCACTTTTCGGACTTAAATTCTGATTTTTTTTTTCATTTTTCGCAATTCCGGGCTATTTTGGGTTTTTCGGGTTGTCAAACGAGAGGGAAAAATATTCGGCTCAATTTGGGTTACAAAAGGGATAATTTTTCGCTACTTTTTTCTGGCCAATATTTTTGGGTGACAAACGAGGGCCTACTTCATTGTCCAAAATACCAATTGCGTTACCATATGCGTTTCGAGGTGAATTTAAGTTTAGAGACTAATTTGGCACGATTTTCAAGGCAATATTGCACACATTTTTCAAAACCGATCAAATGAAAAAAATTTGAGATCCTTGACAACTTATTAAGCGCTAAAAAGAACTTTGAGTTAACAATTAACTCGGATTGATTTAAAATCTCGCAAAACGTGATAGGCTTGAATCTCACCAGGTTTGTTAATCTCCACATTTATTCGTTAAGTCGTCAATTTTCGCACAATTTCCATCTTTGGTCAATTTCGGCTTTGTGTAAGTTGGGTATTTACAATTTGAGACTCCAATTTGACTTTTAATGATATTTTTGAAAATTTTGAATTCCAATTTTTATTTATTTTGAACAAAAATATTTTTGGATTTTTCAAAATTTTATGATTTTTTTGGAAATTTTGGGCATTTTTGAAAATTTGTGAAGTTTTAGAAATACGCACTTGTGACCCCCCCCCCCCCCTAACTTAGACTTTTGCATTGTCCTCAAGCAAAAAGGACGAAAATCTAACTCAAGGCGAATGAAAAGTGCGGAAAAATAAAACAAACAAATATGAAAAATGCAACAAGACACTATATGACACTCATGCATGACTCAAAAATGCAACAACAATCACCCCATACGCGTCGGGGGTGCGACGACCTCTCATCTCTCCATAAACTCACTCGACCCCACTTATGGGGGTTGATGCTCTCCTTGTCACTCCCGTCCTAGGATCATATTCCAATAATTGAAACAAGTTGGGACCTCGCCCATAGATAAAGGATAGACCGGGAGACTCGTCGTGACTAATTGGAAAGGGATCCTCGTGATGCTGACTCAAAGCATGGTCAACGTGCACTGACTCGGAGGGGACACCTAGGTTTCTTTCAATTTTTAAGACGCATGGGTCGGACTCTAAGTCGGATGAACCACAACTTTTCTCCTCACTCGCCTTCGGGGCCTCCAGTGTTGTGGGTGGATTGTCACAACGAAGGAATTCATCAATTTTTGCTTTTAATTCACTGTCGTCTAAGTGACTACATGAATCCAATAGGGATTGGCCTTCAATTGTAATACTTTCCTCCACCTTCCCGAATTCTCTTTCAAAATCTTCCATGCTCATGTCGCCTAGTTCTCCCTCTCTCGTAGTGCCTACATCCTCTCTTACTTGCTCGATCTCCAACTCCACTAGTTTTCTCTCTTCTACCCCCTCTCTCTCTCTTTCAATTGCGGTCACAACACACCTCTCCCCCTCTTTTCTCTCATCATCACATCTACCACTATTACCTGATGAAATAGGGCACACCCCTAACGGCTCTCTCTTGTGGGACCTCTCATTTTCATGGCTCGACACTAAGCAGGACCCCGAAGCATCTCCACAATCATTTTCCTCAAAGTACTCCCCTACAACCTCATCTATGAAGCTCACCGTGTGAAGGTCATCTTCTTCTTCCGTATGTTGGGTGACATGGAAGATGTTGGTCTCTAAAGTCATGTTCCCAAAGGTGAGTTGCATTCGCCCATTCCGAGTATTAATGATGGCGTTAGCCGTAGCTAAGAAAGGGCGCCCAAGGATGATGGGAACATGGTTACTCCAGTTAAATGAGGGCTCCGTGTCCCAAATGACAAAGTCTACCGGGAAGTAGAAAGTGTCAACTTGGACGATCACGTCCTCGACTATGCCTCTTGGGATCTTCACGGTTCGATCCGCTAATTGGAGAGTGACCTTAGTGGGCTTGAGGTCGCCCAAGTCAAGTTGCCTATAAATGGAGTAAGGAAGAATGTTTACACTTGCTCCCAAGTCAAGTAGGGCTTTCTCAATTTTATTATCTCCAATGATGCATGATATGGTGGGTGCACCGGGATCTTTGAATTTAGGCGGGAGATCATTTAGTAGAATGGAACTCACGTTCTGAGCTAGAAAGACATTCTTTTTAACCTTCATCTTCCTTTTTACCGTCAACAAATCTTTGATAACTTTGCCGTAGGCTGGAATTTGCTTGATGGCATCAAGGAAGGGCAAGTTTAGCTTCACTTGCTTAAGTACTTCTAGCACTTCATCACGTGGGCATCTTTTCTGTGAAGGTATCAACCTTTGAGGAAATGGTGCCGCGGTGGGTGGTTTCGCTACTACCTCAGGATCACTAGTGTCATTTTCATCACCTTCATTTAAGGGGACATCTTCGGCCTCTTTCGTGCCGGGAGAAATCTCCTTGTCTTTAAGTATGTCTCGTGGGGGAGGTGACAAGTCAACTACCCTCCCACTGCGTAGAGTGGTAATTGCGCTACACTGCTCAGGATGGTCATGGAGTGTCGAGTTAACACTAGTTTGACCTTGGAGAGGTCTTTGGCCTTGGGCAGGGAATTTGCCCTTCTCATGAACACTTAACGAGGATTGTATTTTAGACAGATTTGCATTTATGTCGCCGATCAGACGATCATATTTGGCATTGGTTGCGGTCTGGTTTGCAATGAATTGATTCACGGTATCCTCGAAAGTTCTCCGTTGTGGCGGGATATAATTTCCATGAGGTGGTGGTACTTGCATATGTCCCTGCATGTGCGGAACTTGTTGAAATTGTTGTGGAGGAGGAGGGGCAACATGTGAAGGAGGGTTCATTGCGGCATGTTGTTGCCCGTAGCTAAAACCGGGATGGTTTTTCCACGAAGGGTTGTATGAATTCCCGTGCGGGGCACCGAAATTACCCTTAAAGCCTCCTATCCCACTAACTTGCTCCTGCAACATCACTTTGCAGGCGGGTATCGTCGGGCATTCCTCAGTTGAATGTCCCGCCTCACAAATCGCACACACTGTTACGGTAGGATTTTTGATAGATCCAACTACCGCACATAAGTCTCGCAGTCCTTTCTCAATGGTGTCCAACCGACAGTCCGACATAGAATTCTTATCTACGTGGAATAGACCGGATGTCGACGGAGCGGTGGTAGATTGTCGATTTCAGTTTTGAGCGTTCGGATCAGAGGTATCCCAGGATTGGGTAGTCTCGGCGACATACCTCATGTGAAGATCAGCGTCATGGGCATCTAGATCGACAAATGGACCACTTCCCATGGTTTCAACAAGCTGTTTAGAATTAAGATTTAACCCATTATAAATAAAGGAGATGATTTGCGATGGATCAAATCCATGATGGGGGCATGAAGCCACTAACTCGTTGAAACGTTCATAACATCGATGGAATGGCTCATTTTCTTGTTGCCTGAATGCTTGAATTTGAGCCTTTATAGAGATTGTTCGATGTGTTGGGAAGAATTTCTTGAGAAATTTAGACTGTAGCTCATTCCAGGATGGAATCGAGCTTGGAGGTAAAGACCAGAGCCAAGCTTTAGCTTTATCTTTAAGCGAGAAGGGGAAGAGTTTGAGGCGGATCACCTCTTGTGTGCAGGTTTGATCGTTGAGAGTATCACACACGTCCTCAAATTCCCTTATGTGGAGGTATGGCTTTTCAGAATCCATACCGTGATAATGTGGTAGTGTCTGGATCATCCCATTTTTGAAACGAAATTGCCCGGCATTATACGGGAGTATAATGCATCCCGGAGTGACAGTGCGCTCGGGATATAAGAATTCTCTCAACGGGCGGTACGGGGGCTCGTCCTCACCGGTAGGTGCATTACTGTGTTGCGACATCTCTCTCTCACTTGATGACTCGGCGATCTCACTGGGTGTGCTCGAAGTGTGTCCTACGAAGGAGAAGGGAGTGTTGCTAGAGATGGAGTGTGACGGTGTGGGAGGTGGGATCCAGAACTGTGGGGCTTGTGGAGTGTGGGGACTGTCAGGATTATACTCAACAAGTGGATTTTCGTGAATGCTGGTTGGATTATTATGGGGTGTGGGAATGGTTTCAGAATTTTGCATTAAGTTCAGGAGAGATGATGATTATGAATTTTTTTGGATTTTTTTATTTTTTTATTTTTTTATTTTTTGAATTTTTGGTCAAAGTTTTGGATTAACTCGATCTAATCCTAAGTCTACCTAATTCCCCGGCAACGGTGCCAAAAACTTTACACGACTCAGAATGTGTCTCTAAAGTGTGTGCTCTCTAGGCTCAAGTGCAAGCCTATCGTTCAAGTAATAATCCGACAAGTCGGGTATCGATCCTCAGGGAAAAAGGACAACGAAGTTGTGACGACGGGATAAGATTGAAAAATCCTAACGATGACTCTAAAAAGAAAGGAAAAGATTTGATTTTGGTTTTTGGGATTGATTACACTAAATGCAATTATGAAACTATGATAAAATATGCAACTAACTAAATTATCTAGATTAAGAATGAAGGTTTGATTTGAAACTGTTTAACTAAAGGATGAGAAAACAGGATGGGAATACAATCCCCCAACCCTAGTGTAATGCAGTGATAACGTTGATCATAAATTTATCCGATTAATTCAAACCCGGAATTTAGTACTCCCAAGCATTATGTATACGAGGTTCAAGCCCGCGTCATACCTAATCTGAGGATGAGTAAATCGGTATCGCGGTAATTACATTCAAATTGTACTCTAAATCATCACGAGTACCCAGAGGCAAACGAGATATAAAGATCTACAATTCTTAAGAAATTACGCGATACGACTTAAATTAATCATTAAATTCAGCGGATCGACGTTATACACACGCACTAACACATCAGGTTGGGTTCATGCATCCCAACCTTGAAAAACCTAGCCGGACATGTTAAATGGACTAATGCATGAAATAATGACGTTGCATGTGTAGGAATTCATGATAAAACTAAATCTAAACATGTAAATACGTATTATGAATACGGAAACAAGTTGAATCAATTAGAAAAACTAAGCATGCAAGAACAATAATGAGGAACAAGAATTTTGAATTAAAACTGGTAAAAACAAACCCGAAACAATGAATTCTTGAAGTAAATTGTACCCTTGATGTTCCTAGATGTTCCTCTCCTTTTGTTCTCTCCAAAACTCTCTAAAAATAGCCCTAAAGGCTGCCCCTAGGTTAGTGCCTTCGTTCCCCACAAGTTTTGGAGTGTTTAAAACCTATTAGGAAACTTGGAGACCAATCCAAATGAAAGACAAAATTCGCGTGTCAGGTACAGCGAACCTGTTCGCAGGTACAGCGAACCGGTTCGCATGTACCAGCCTGGTCTTGCTCTCAACACTTAGATTTTTTTCTGGTTTTTCTCTTCTTTTCTTGGATTTTTCTTCAACTTCAACTGAGCATAACTTTTCAACCGTAGCTCGGATTTGGGTGCCGTTTTTTCCAGTGTGCTCGTTGTTCCGAGATCTTCAACTTTCCAGAAGGCCCCACCTCCAGAATCGGGCTGTAAAATTACGAAAATGCCCTTGAACTTGCCTTCCTAGCCTTTCTTCTATGATTTTTTCGCAACTTCAAGGGGTCATAACTCTTTCATCGTAGCTCGGATTGAGGTGCCGTTTTTTCTGGTGTTCTTTTAATTGAAAGATCTTCAACTTTATAGTTGGACCCACTTCCGGACTAAGGCTGAAAAATTACGAAAATGCCCTTGAACTTGCCTTCTTAGCTTTTCTTGCACTGTCTTGCTTTCTCTTTTGCACTGCTTGCATAATTAACCTGTAAAACCAATTAGAGAAGCAGGAAACACGAAATACTCGCCAAAGAAGGTTATTAGCATAAATGTGAATCAAATCCATATCTGTTACATCACTCGGGTTCACAAAAGTACTGAAATTAGTGGGATAAATATACAATATTTATGCCCAATTACAGGCCGCATCCCCCTCTATTACAGCAGCTCCAAACTTAATGTACGTCACGTGCTCAGGGCACGTGACACGGCTCACATACCTCATATAAATAAAGGTCTACACCTCGGGATAGAGGGGGAGTTCACTTCTATTCCTGATCCCCGGGACAGATTCTACGATACCTGGCGAAGCCTTGCTAAATTCTCTCTACACAACCTCAACATTCAGCTTGAGGGCTACTCACCTACATTGCAGTCATATCTTTGGCACTCCCGGAACTGCTACAGTCATGTATTCTTCTCTCTCATCTATCTTGTACGCCCATTATAGAATTGTAAACTCGTACATCGACGATATGAATATAATGAGAAGGGGGCACCAAAGTGGATGTAGGATCTTTTATATCCGAACCACTCTATATTTTGTGTTCATGTCACTTTACTTGTTTTATTTATATTCTTTACTTGACTTGCTAATATGAGAACGACTTATGGGCGATTTCTAGTATCATCAATACCCAAAATTTATACTAATGATCTCCCAAATAATTATCATCTCCAGAATTAATCCTAGGGATCCTCACATCAAGCTCACTAATTCTAAACTCGATGCCTACAACGTTTTTACCACAAGACTCTATATATCCAAAAAAAACAGCTAATATGTATGCTAGACCCACTACCTCTAGGAGTCAAAATCATCAAAGAGGATCAAAATCGATAACGCAAAAGCTAAACGGACTCATAACCTACGAGACCTAAGACCGTGCTCTGATACCATCTGTCACACACCGAGATATAAAATCCCCACGAATTTATACTAACTAGTCCCATACCTAGGAAGTATAAATCTTAACCAAGGCCTACCCACTAGTCCCATACCTAGTAAGCATCCTAAAATAGAGGTGAGCAATATACTACCCAAAATCCCCTCGTTCTCGCGGTGTCAAAAGTGAATAATAATATTCCACACAATTACATAAATCATAAACACAACATGACAATATAATCATAAAGTCCCAATTTAATTTAATTCAATTAATAGCACCGTCGTTATTTTCAACATAATTCATTATATTCAATAATGTTAAATTAATTAACATGCAATAATCTTCAATATGACATAATCGTTCTCTTTTATAAGTCATCTAATTTATAAGTGTGAACGCGTCCCATTAACCACATAAATAACCTCCACAAAATTCTATATGAGAACCTACACCCAAAACCATAAAATCCCAAAAATCTAACCCACACGCCCAAGGGTTTCAAAGATTAATTCATATTAAAAGTTTTCAAAAAAACAATCCCAAAATTTAGTGTCCACTTTCTCTAATTAAGTGACTAATTAATTTTAATGAAAAACATATGATTAAGGGTTTCTGCGACACTTAAAATGCATAATACCAAAGGAAAGGAATAGAGTATTCATGTCTGAGATTAAGTTAAAGAAAAACGGGTAACACGGTTGGATTCCTCTAGAAAAATTAACAAATAAGTGTTCTTGAACAAACTTTATTAAACCCCAATTAAGCCTTCCAAAACCTGTGACAAAAAACTTGATTATGTTGGAGGTTTATGATTATGGAGGAGAGGAAAAACTTTTAGAAGAGATTTCTAGTGAAAAACTTGGGAAAAAGTGATTATGAGATGTCACCCCACTAATTAGAATGGTTAAATACCAATTAAGAATCCTAAACCAACTCAAACTCTCAAAATATAACCCACCGGCTCAAAATCTGGGCATAGTCGATCGATCGTCCCTACAGGTCTGGTGACAGTTCCCCCAAAAAATGCCTATAAGGCAAAAATAATAAAAACCTTATAAAAACTCCATTTTAATTACGAATTCAATTCCACTTGAAGTTTTATTCTTCTAATATTAAAACCAACATATTTTACTAATAAAATTATTAAATCCAAAATTTTATTTTACTCGAATATTCCAATTAATTAATTAATAAAAACACGGGGTGTTACAAGTGATATAATTAATCCTTGATGTTCCTCTACTTATCCAGCATTCTAATGTATGGAAAACTAGTTTAAAAGACTCCTAATACGTGTTTAGATAACTCCTAAGTTGTTTGTAAGAGTCCTCAAAACATAAGACTATTTGAGCTAAAATTAGGCTAAAAAAATTCCGCATCAGGTTATTTCGAATCGATTCCCCCATATACCCAAACTAATTGGACCAAGCAAACTGGTTCGCCCCACTATCAAACAATTTCGTCCAATGGGACTGCCTAAGTTGCCTTATTTTGGACGAAGTCTTCATATTTTCACTTTTGCGCTTATATTTTTATCCCAACTTCAATTGCTCATAACTCCTTAACCGTAGCTCAGATTTGGGTGAAGTTTCGTCCAATGTGTACGAGACTTAGAAATGTACGACTTTTAATTTGGATCCTCCTATAGGTTTTGTCTAAAAAATTATGATAATGCCCTTGTCTGTTTTTTCCTTCATTTATTTTTCAAGTTTCGATTTTCCTCTCACATCCTCTTGCATAGAATACCTGTAAAACAAGATAAAAACATACAAAACATGAAATACCTATAAAAAATGTTAGTAGCATAAATATGAGACAAATTTAATCTAAATACACTACACGGGACTGTAAAGTATACCAAAACTAATGGGATAAATATGAAATATTTATATCTAGTCAGAACCCTGGTGGAGATGTTATACGAGAAGGGCTTGAATTTCATTTAGAAGAACGCTATTTTTCCTTATGGGATTCCATACATCTTTATCACTAAACACGATACTCAGTTTGATAGTAAGGAATTCGAAGACTACTGTGTATGATATAAAATCCAAAAACTACATCCTGCACCTGGTCATCCATAATGTGACGGGCAGATAAAAGTAACAAATAAAACCCTATTAATTGGATTGAGGAAAAGGTTGGACGATGGAAAAGAAAATTGGTTCAATGAAATGTAGAATGTCCAATGGGCATACAACACAATGATGAGAATAGCCACCGGTGAGACCCCTTACATGATGGCTTTTGAGACAACAGTAGTAGTTCCAATCTAAATTTGTTTGTTAAATCATCACGTACTCAATTTTGATTTGCTTAAAAAGTACTTAATGAGATGGCTAGATTTAGATCTAGTAGAGGAGGTCAGAGAACATAAAACACTTCATATAGCAACATATGATCAACAGATTACTCGATTTTTATAAAAGAGTAAAATTAAGCACTCTAAAGGAGGCAAACGATAAGCTCTAACAACGATTGGAAAGCTTGAATAAAAAGATAAGAGTCTTTAAATGAAAGGTGAAATGAGCAAAAGGGTGGGAGCTGACACTTTATAAGCTTAAAGGATGTCTTCACAGTTCCTCATGACTAATAATGGCTAAACATAAATATCGCTTCGTTTATATGGTGGTTGGCTATCAAATATGATTTATTACCAGCATACCCCGTGAAGCACCTCGCTTTCCAAAATATGCTTATATTCATAAAACTATCACTAAACTATGGGATAAGAAAACTCTATTATGACAATTCTCTCAGTCACTAATAGACCAAGCGTCTTTACCGACTAAAACCAGCCCAATAACATTTTATTTATTCATTCCACATCACCAGCTACTCAAAAGATCCAATAGTTCAAATAACCAGGTACACTTTCAAGAATGAAGTCTTGAGAACTTTTATTATACCATAAATATGGGATATGGAATGCACCACTAATATTGTAACATCTATCAATAAAAGGTGTTGGACCTATTTAATAAAATTGGTCAGCTACGCCAATCTGGTCAACTCAGTGGTAGTCTTGCTCAGCTTGACAGTTTCCAACGACAGTTGACATCGTTAGTGGATTCCATTAAGGCAAACACGTGTCACATGAAGGAATGCAAATAGTCCCACTCATGCCATTATGTAACGCCTCGTATCTTTGGAAAAATTTAAATCACACGTGTGCTCGTAATTTAATTAATTTGAGAAATAAAGTGAATTGAACACATGCTAATTAGTGAATATTGGATTAATATTTATGTGTTATTATATTTACTTGTGTGATAAGTAAATGAAAACGTGTTGTTTGACATTACGTCGTAAGTGAATAAAATCGACAGGGTAACGGTATCTTATTCGGGGCGCACGTGTGGGGCGTGTTGGGAATGAGATGGAAAATTGATGTTAGGTAACTCAGATGGTAATTTCGAGTGCAGGATGATCTGGGATGGGTTGAGATAGTCAGAATTAGGTACCCAGGGGTTGTAATCGGGTTTTAGAGACTTTTTAGGCTATACAGGACCTGTATGTGGATATTCGAGTCATTTTAAAATTACCACTTAACCTATTTTCGAGATTAGAGGAATATTAAAGGGTGTGGGATGATGGAGGAAACCATTCCATCATTATAAATCACCTAGGCTTGAGAGAAAGGCAAAAGGAGAATGGTAACTCAAGAGAAAACTCAATAACATCATTCTTGGAGGAAATTAGATAATTTTGGGCCTTGGATCATTGCATATAGAGGATTTAAAGAAACAAAATAAGAATTCTCTACGGTTAGAGGCAAGTGTTTAAACTTGTTTCGATATTTTATGCATGTTTTAGTTCAGATTATAACTGGTGAAAAAAATATGATTTTGGGTGAGATTCGCGTGAAAAAAATGGAATATTTGGGGATGAATCCATATAAATAAAAATAATTACTTATCTCGTATGAAATTTGAGTTTAGTTCACATATAAAAGGTGAAATCATGAGAAAAATAATGAATAAGTTAAAAAGATGTGTTTTTGAATGATAAAACTGAAGAATTGATTAGAATTAAATTGTGAATTAATTTTGAGAAAATTGATGTTGGATCCCATGTTTTAGATGGTTATTGGATCAATTAATATGTAAGAACATGTACATTGATGATTAGGAATGTTAAAGTGATAAAATTATGGGTATGGATGATGATTGGGTTTCATATGGGGTGAAAATTGGGTGAAAAACTCGTAACAATCATAGCAGTCCTGTCTAGGCAAGCGCACATGGACGAGACGGTTTGCCCCCTAGCCGAACTGATTCGGTTACCTTGTTTGGCACAGGCTTGTTGTTTTATTATTTTGTTAATCAGTTTGGGATCTGGATTATTTTGGTATGTTTTTAGATGAGAGTAGGACTTCTGAAAAATATTTGGAAACATTATTTCTACCTTGGGATAGTTGAGATTAATTTGATTATGGAATTAAGGGTGTTTAGGATGAACGACACTCGAAAATATAACATTGGATTCGATTGAGAATTTCGGATGGAATGGGGGATTGAGATGGATTAGTGTCTAGGATAATAAGATTTATTGTGACTTAAAAAAAAGTAACAAACTACTTATGTATTTTGGAGTCGGGATTTGACTCGAGAGATAGGATAGTGCTACGAGTGACATAAGTACGGTGATTTTTATTGTATATATATACGTATATAGAGACAATGTATATATAGGTAGATAGATATGCATATGTGTGTGTGTGTGTGTGTGTGTGTGTGTGTGTGTGTGTGTGTGTGTGTGAAACATACCTACTCTAGGGATGTTATCGGTGGAGGTTGTGCGTAGTGGGTGGTCCACCCTGTCGTTGACCAATAGGTGTAGTCTCTAAGTCTAAGGTCTGTCGCATGACAACTGTATGTGAGTTTTGAGTCTAGTGTATTATAAACCACGAATGTACGACTATGAATGCCTCTGATTTTACGTTTACGATGTGGGTTCAGTGGCGAGATTTCGACCCGATGGCCCAGGTTGAGGTATTGTCCTTGGATCTTGATAGCACGCTAAAGAATGCATCCGCAAGGTAATGCTCTGGGGGTTGCGATTATACATATATAGCAAGCGATACACACACACACACATACACACACTAACGAATTAAAGGATTATTCGAATAGTAAATTTATATGCATTCGAGAGGATAGTTCGAGGATGCTATGTTCATATAGGTATAAACGGGTGTTATATGTATAAGCTAACTAAATGAATGCCTGAACAATAAATTAATAACTATCGTAAAATTATGTGAAATAAAATGGTAAGATTGTAAATGAGATTTATAATGAATAAGTGAATGTGAAAGCTATGCGAGAATTCCAAGTTAAATAAAAATATACGTGGGGCATAAGGCAACGTATGAGACTAAGATTAGTGTTGATACTAGTTAGGTCGGGTAGCGTAACTATGACGTTTAAAATACATGCATTAGGTGTGCACTATAGATGAGGGGTGAGGGGTATCTCATGGGAGTGCGGCACCAATTTAAATATGAAAGATTGCATTGCATAATTATAAACACTTTAAAAATATTTTCAAAAGGTTTTGGGCTCTGACCCGCATCAAAATATTTTTGAAACTTTTAGGTGCTCATCCACATATATGTCAAGCTTAACTATCCTTTTAGTCAAACGATGTTGCAGCTGTTGTGGATGCCTGTAGGGATTGATTAGATGCAGCTATCCTTGAGACCTAGACAACATATACTTCATAGTTATTTCAGGCATGTCGCCCTGTTAGTAGGTATTTACTTTATTCAGACATTATTTCATTTCAGTTAGTTGGATTATTTTATTGCGACTATTTACCGAGAGTTATCGGTTAATTTATTCATTCCATCTTATTTTGTATCCATTATGCTATTGTGGTAAATTTAGATTTTAGTATTTTAAAGATTTATTATGTGAATGGGATTTTCATATAAGCAAGTTAATAAGTTTTAAAAATTTGATACTAGGCCAAATAGGTTATTAGTAATTAAATTATTTTCGATAGTGATGCCAAGAATGAACCAGGCTGAGATTCTTATTTTATTTTGGTAGAGGATTGATCACCCGATTATTAGAATAGGAGGAGTGTCACAAATGGTATCAGAGCATAAGGTTCTACTGTCCTTAGGATTTGTGCCGACTTACTACGTTTTTCAATGTTACTTTTCTTTGATGTAGAGACCTATGCTACTATTGATTCATACTACGATTTATGTTCTCCTGGTATTATGTATAATGGAATTAAATCTTATATGAGTTCAGTTGGGCTCCATATGTCGAATATGAGAGGAAGACTAGTGAGGGCTATTAAGAGGACCACATGAGGAGAGGCTCAGTCTGAGCCGCAAACTATTCAGGGGATGGTGACCATAAACAGAGGTCTCCACTATTGTAGCTAAGGAAGTTAATGATGCGATAATCACCAGGGTATAGCAGTTTCCCCTAGAACCGCTACAGAAGATGGTGGTGCCAATTCAGACTGTATAGGAGAGAGTCAGAGGAGCCTTTCAGAAGGGCCATCTGCTAGAGTTTCAGGGAAATGCAGAAGTTATATTAGTTAGCTATTGGAAGAAGGACATCCAAAGGCATTT
This sequence comes from Sambucus nigra, assembly GCA_949130495.1. NCBI lineage: Eukaryota > Viridiplantae > Streptophyta > Magnoliopsida > Dipsacales > Adoxaceae > Sambucus > Sambucus nigra. Next base: position 714,231,952 of record OX422210.1, read on the forward strand.
GAGTATGGTCGAGTGCAGTGACACTCAGAAATAAATTTTGGCGACTTTTAAGCTCGTAACATAAGCGTTGCAGTGGTGGTAGTCAATCACTATGTTTGAGGAGAGAGACAACGTAAAAATCGAGGAATATTAGATGCGGTTCGACCGTAAGTTCTTTCCATCTGCTGCTCAAATAGATATGCAAAGGAGGTGTTTGAACTTATCACAAGAAGGCCGAACACTGGCCGGTTATGATAAAGAATTCACTCGTTTAGAGAACTTCATGCCCAATGAGGTGAATACGGAGGAGAAAAGGGTCCTTAAGTTTGTTGATGGACTCACGTGGAGAATTCCCCATCACTTATTAGGAAATCCGACAGGGACGAATTTTGTCGATGTCATAAATATCGTACTTTTACACTGTCAAGATCATCGCTTCCACAGGAAGGGAGCCATTGAAAGTTGGAGAGCCTAACCAACATGGTAAGACTGGACGTATCGATGCTAGTGGAGCACCAGATGGGAGATACCCAGCACATGGACCAATTTAAAAGATTCATATCAAGGGAATTTCGATCGGATGACAGTAGAGTCAGACAGGACCAACAGTGGTTTCCACACGGCTAGTTGTAAGGGTGAATTTTCTGACATTTCCCCTAGTATCTAGTGTACATTGAGCATGGCATATCCCGTTACTTCCGTCAAGCCAATTTATGTTCACACGTTCAAAAAGATGGATCCAATTATCAAGTAACTTTAAAGCTCCACGTCGTCACGTATATTTAGTATGGATTTTGTTTTGTGTTTCGTGGATTTTTTTACTAAGTATTGGGATATTTTTCTAAATTAATTTTTGTTAAAACGAGGTGTTTTCAAACAGTTTTTCGATGAGTTTTTAAACTTAAAACTAATTTTGTTATTTTTGACAGTCTCACTCAAATGAGATTGCATCTCATTGGAACTACTTGGTCATGTCATTAGAAGCTCATTTGATGACCTGCTTCAAACGTACTTCAGATGAGGGCTTACCGTCTTAAGTTTTTTCATCTCAATGGAAGCGAAGTTGATGTCGTTCGAACGACATCTCTATGTCGTTAGAACGATTACCTCTTCTTATTTGAACGAGATTCTGCCACCTTAATATTTGTGTCCGCCTATAAATACCTGCTTTCATGAAGAAATTTGTTAAGACTTTTAATTTACAAAGATTGCAGAACAAATGCTCTAAGTCGTCATTTTTTATACGCTAAAAATACTTTTTGATTCACACAATCATTCACAAATACTTTTGTGAATCATCTTTGAAACCCAAAGTACTTCTGTATTGAAGTTACTCTTGTAAAGAACGAGTCTTCACTGTTGACCTTGTAGAGAAGGAGTCTCTACTGCTAATTTTGTGATTCTTGCGGGAATCGTTACCGACGACTGCAGTCATTATGGGTTCTTGAGGGAATTCATTGATGAAGGGAGACTGGGATCTTTGTGATTCTCAAGGGAATCATGATTGTATTTCTCTATTGTATTTGTAAGTTACGATTTTCAAACTCTAGTGAAATAAAAGGTTTTCCCATTTGTTCTTTTTCCTGAAATTCTGTTTTCTTTACATGCTTGATTTGAATCATATAGTTGCATATTCTAGGTCTAATAAGAATTAAAATTTTGTTTGAGGATTGACATATAATTAAATAAGTTTGAGCAATCAGAGAATAACGCAGTCTCTCAAATTGGTATTAGAGTCGGTTGCTCCAAGTTATCGAGTGATCCTTTTTTCGCAAAAAAAAATTGAGATATCAATTGTTTTGAAAAATCGCAAACTTTTTTAATGGAGACCTTATATAATATGAGGCCATTTTTTGATGGATCGAATTATACCTATTGGAAAGCCCATATGAGATCCACTTTAAAGGAAGTTGATGAAAGAGTCTGGCATGTTTGTGAAAAAGGGTGGACTCCTCCCACTGTCACTGTCAATAATATCACGAAATCCAAACCCATTTTCGAATGGACTGATGATGAGTTTAAGTGGAGTACCTACAACTCCCGAGGACTTAGTGTTATTTCTGGAGTCGTCACCCTTGACAAGTTTTGATACATCATGGAACGCACTACGTCTAAGGAAGCATATGATATCCTCCAGTTGACCCACGAGGGTACTAACGCTACCATGGCGTCTAAGCTTCAAAATTTGACCGTCTAGTTTGAGACTATCACTATGTTAGAGTCTGAGAGTTTAGATGAGTTTTATATAAGGTTGTCGGACATTGTTAACATGATTTTCTATTTGGGTGAGAGAATTGAGGAGACGAAAGTTATGAAAAATATTTTAAGTTCACTCCCTTCCCAATTTATTCCTAAGGTCAATATGTTTAACTCTTTAGGGGGTTTAGACTCTCTTAGGTTAGAAGAACTCATAAGAGACCTTCAAACTTATGAGATCGACATTTTTCCCCAAACCATTAAGCCTAAGGATAGAGGGATAACTTTAAAGACTCAAATTAAGGGGGGAAAAAGAAGAAATTTTGTGAGTCTGAATTTGAGGGAGAGGTTGATTTCGATGATTTGTCCTTGTTTGCGATTTTTTTTTTTTAAAAAAATCTCAAAATTTCCAAAAATAATTCTTCCAATAAAAAGATTTTTGAGAAAAATAAAAAGAAGAATGAGGTCAAGGATAGGGGTGAGAAAGAGGAAGAGGCGAGATGTTCTGAGTGAGATGGTAAAGGGCACAAGGCGTTTGAATGTCCCACTATGCTAAAGAGAAAGGGCAAATAGATTGTTAACAAAGCCACTCTTAGCGATAGTGACATCGAGTTAGATGATTTAGGGGGAGAATCACCACATGAAAAGTGCATTGCTTTCACGGCTAGTCACGTGAGCACATCTAGTTTGTTCCATGACGATGAAGATACATGTAAACGTGAGAGCCTCGATGATGTTTCTAACCATTCGAGTGAATACGAGGATGAGATTGCAAGAAAGGGAGAATGGAATCTCCAAAAACCTTTTATTGATTTATACACTGAGACTTTGAAGATGAAAAGGATGAATAAGAAGTTATCTCTTAGGGTATTAGATTTAAAGAGAGAGATAAAAGTTATGAGGATATGTGAGGCGTCGGCGAGTCAACTCGAGAAGGTGAGAGTTTCTTTATGTGAGCAGTTGATAGTTTTAGGCTGAAAAAAGAGTGAATTGACCAACACTATGTCTAGTCTTACGGGAGATCTTCAATCTTCATAGGAGACTCGTGAAAAACTTGAAGCCCATGTAACCCAAATCGAGAGCGATCTAGATCGTGGCCGGGAGATCAAGGTCACTTGAGAGGATACATTTAAGAAGGTTGAAAATATGCTCATCGGTCTCGCTTTGGGTAATGGTGAGAGACTAGGAATAGGTTATGATGGTGCGTTCACTTCCCATGTTGCCCCCGAGTTGATTACAGAGTTTGTGATAGATCTTTATAATTCTCGACCTAACCCACCTAGGTGTCCGTTTCCCCATAAGAGAGAACGTTCGAGACATTTTGAGAGAGGCGTTCCTAGGCCCGTATATGTTTGTTCCCATTGTAAGCAAAAACTACACCTTAGGGAATTTTGTTTTAAGTTGGGTAGTGTGTCTCATAAGTATCTTCCATGATATGCTACTACACGTGTTCCCACACTCACTCCCACACATGTTACTCCACATGTTCCTGCACATCACATGAGAGATTTTGAGCATTTCCGTGAGCAAGTTGAGTATTTGGTCAAAACTTCACATGATTTGATAGATGTTTTTCATAAGATGTCACCTCATTTGGAGAACACCTCAGGACCTATGATTGAGGTTTAGACTTATTTGCTAGCATAGGATGCTTTTTATGCTTATATCATTCTTGCATATTGCTAGTATGTACTACCAATATATTTATCTTTATACATTTTGATATCTTTTTCCACAAAAAATCCAAAAGGAGTTTTGTTTTTCTTGAATTTTTTTGGAAAAATACAAGAAGATTTTTGTTTTTTTAAAAGTGAAAAAAGCCAAAAAGATTTTATTTTTGATAAAAATATTTAAAAACACAAAAAGATTTTTGTTTTTCTTTTTACACTTTATATGGATGAACATTTAGGATTTCCAAGTCACAATATCATTCCATTATCCACGTGACTTTTGGATAGTGCTTTGAGACACAACATTATTTCATCCATGTGCTTTATAATGTTTGGAGTTATTGAGATGTGATTAATGATTACTTTCTACGTGTTTGACTCATTTTCTCCTTTAATATGCACATGCATAAATTTAATTGATTATTGCACTTTGTCTATCATATGTTGGTCAAAATATTTTCATCTTAATCTTGTCTTTAAAATGAACCCAATGCGATATAACGATACAATGAAAGTAGTGCTTTTAAGAACCATTGCATGGATTGGAAAAATTGAAATTTATATATCCGGTAAATGTGTTAATTTAAAAGCAACGTCTCGGGCTGCAAAGTAAAAAAATCTTTTCCTGAATAGCCACCATTTGCAAAAAGAAAAGATCCTAAAACATTAAAGTCACATAAAAGAAAAAATATAAAGTCCCCGACCAAATTCAAAGAAGATTGATGCTTCGCTACATATGAGCATTGATTTCTTCGAACCAAAAGAGTTGAGAGAAATATTCTATATGTGAGTTTTGAGGGATTTTAATCGAAGATCAATGGGTTTGCACGTCCTGAAAAGATCTCGTAAAAACATTAAATAGTTTTGGGCATTATTGGTGTGAAACTCATTTAGACTTTGATTTGTTAACTAGATTGAGTTGATATCATATGAATTCAATATTTTTTTACACCTAAGGATGATTTTGAGATCATTCGTTAGGAGTATCCAAAATTCATCGTGCACATATGTTATGATTGTTTGAGTTGATTTTTCTATCAAATTTGTTCACACACATTCATTATGCGTTCATGATTTGGTTATCTTAGTGTTAATTCATGGTGTGTATTGTCTTTGTATTTTTTTGTACTGGAGAATATTAGCACCACTATTTGATAGGTGGGGACAATCTCGAGAATAATTAAGTCGCGATTAGTAGGGTAATAGAGTATATCCTTGCTGTACAGCCATATCGAGCATGTGGGGCCAAGTTTGAGATAAATATACTTAATCTTTTATGTTTGTGCAAATATGCACGAGATGTAGGGTGTATGGACGCTATGATTAGTTTGATTTTTATAATCATATGAGATATGGGGACATGGAAAAAGTTTGTTAAATTGTATGCCTATGGGGCAGTTAGAAGCATAATTAGAAAAGTAAGATAGACTAAACCTCGTTGAGGAGGAAGATGGTCCGAATATGTATACAATAAGGAGAGTTATCACACCCGATGTGGGTTGAAAGACTGTGGAGATACAGGTGAGGGACCTCACTTGCCTAGGGAGGATCTAACAATTTTGAGAAGTAGAGCAGAGTCATACTCAGTCAAGTTCCGAGGGTGGCTTGTGCATAAATGGGATGCCGATTTTTACCAGGCAAAAAGGACCCAGGAAGTGTGCAGTTTTAGAGCAGATGCATGGGTAATGGTTTTGGGTGTACGCCATGAAGGGGAATAAGATGTACCTTGTAACGTGGGATGTAGAGCCTATGGATCGGTGTGGAGTGAGACATAGCAAAGTTATGTCCAGGTGCACCACTCGTATATAGAAAAAGATTCGTCCGAGGTAATCAACCAGAATTTTGTAATAATTAGTGATTATAGTGTCAGAATGGATAGGCAAACTGATGGAGTTTATTGTTGGGTTACCAACATTGTGAAAATGTCAAAAAATTCCTTTGGGTTTGTGGAATGGGTTGATCGAGATGGAGTATTGCTATTTTAGATGAGTTACACTATCGGGCAGTGTGCCCAACATTTCATTGAAGGAAGGGAAGGAGCCAGCATAAGGTGCCACCCAACATTGATCTGGATCAGGATGAGATCTTGGAGTTCCACCTCTAATAGGGATTAACAGGAGGCGATGGGGAAAGAGTTGCATTTTGAGTAAGGAAAATTTATCGATAGACGGGAAGGATAACTAAGATGTTGGAGGATATACAAAGGACACGTGCTCTGAATTTCTCGGGTAATTGGGAAGAGTAATTACCCTTAGCAGAGTTACGTGTAATAACTTATACCAACTTATTATTTGACGTGATGCCTTTCGAGGCTTAGTATGGGAGACCTTATCGTTTGCCTTCTAATTGGATCAAGGTGGGGATAACAAGCTTCCCGGGCTGGGCGTGATTCAGGGTCTGTCGACTGAGTAAATCTGAAGTTATTTTGATATAGTTCAAGAACGTCATAAGAGTTACATCATCATGGACCAAAGATTTTGAAGACTGACGTGAGTGGTCAGGAATTATTGCAGGTGTATTCCATAAAAGAAGTCATGTGGTTCGATAAAAAGGGAAGTTGACACCTAGGGGAGTGAATCCTTTCTCTAGTAATGAGATGATAGAGCCAGTGGTGTATAGGCTCGTGTTATTGGAGCATTTTTAGCAGGTTCATGATGGTTTCGTGTATCATCATCAAGGTGAGACATTGAGAATGATGTAGTATATCAGTATAAAATGATTTGAGCAGACTTATCGCTAGCCTTAAGCCGTATAAGTAAGCCCTCAGTCAGGGTGGTACCGATAACGGGTGTATAGTGGAGACACCATAATATTGTCATGAGTTGATTTTTGGTATGTGAGGATTCCATATGGGTAAGTATCCAAAGTTTTTGGTACCAGGTATATCCAAATTTCAGAGATGAAATTCCTATATAAGGGGGGAATTATTTAACACCCCGTGTTTTTGGGAATATTTAAATTACTTGTGTACTCGTAATTTAATTAATTTGAGAAACAAAGTGAATTGAATAAATGTTAAATAGAAAATATTAGATTAATATTTATGTGTTATTATATTTACTTGTGTGTTAAGTAAATGGAAACATGTTATTTAATAGTACGTCGTAAGTGAATAAAATCAACGGGGGGACGATATCTTATTTAGGATGCGCGTGTGGGGTCGTATAGGGAATGAGATGGAAAATTGATTTTAGGTGATTCAGATGGTGGTTTTTAGTGCAGAATGATCTGGGATGGGTCGAGATAGTCAGAATTAGGTACCCGGGGGGTTATAATTGAGTTTCGAGAACTTTTTAGGCTATTCGGGTCATTTTAATATTCTCACTTAACCTAATTTCAAGATTAGAGGAATGTCAAAGGGCGTGGGATGATGGAGGTAGCCATTCCATGATTCTAAATCACCTAGGCTTGAGAGAGAGGCAAAAAGATAAGGGAAACTCAAGATCATCATTCCGGGAGGAATTAGACAATTTCGGACCTTGGATCATTGCGTATAAAGGATCTCAAGAAGCAAATTATGATTTGTCTGCATTTAGAGGAAAATGTTTAAACTTGATTTGATATTTTATGCATGTCTTAGTTCATATCATAATTGGTTAAGCAAATATGATTTTGGGTTGGATTCACATGACAAAAATGGGATTTCTGGGGATCAATCCATAAAAATAAAAATGATACTTATCTCATATGAAATTTGAGTTTAATTCATATATAAAAGGTAAAATCTTGAGAAAATCTAAGATTGAATATGGTTAAAAAGATGTGTTCTTGGATGATAAAATTGAAGAGTTGATTAAAATTAAGGTGTGAATTAATTCTGGAAAAATTGATGTTAGATCCCATGTTTTAGATGGTTATTGGATCAATTAATATGTGAGAACATGTACATTGATGATTAAGAATGTTAGGGTGATAACATTATGGGCATGGATGAAGATTGTGACTCATATGGGGTGAAAATTGGGTGAAAAACTCGTAACAATCATATCAGCCCCGCCTAGGCCAGTGCACATGGGCAAATCGGTTCACCCCTTAGCCAAAACTGGTTTGGCTGCCTTGTTTGGCCCAAGCTTGTTGTTTAATTGTTTCATTAATCGTTTTGGGGTCTGTAGATGAGAGTAGGACTTCTGAAAAATATCTAAAAACATTATTTCTACCTTGGGATAGTCGAGATAAATCCGCGTATGGAATTAAGGGTGTTTAAGATGAACGACACTCGAAAAACTGATATTGGATTTGATTGGAAATTTTGGATGGAATGAAGATACGAGCTTGATTGAGATGGATTAGTGTCCAATATTATAAACTTAATCACAAATAAAATATAAGTAAGAGACTATTTATGCATTCGGGAGTTGGGAATTGACTCGAGAAAGATAAGTTAGTGTTACGAGTGACATAGGCAGGTGTAGGATCCACCATGGGGTTGACCAGTAGGTGTAGGATCGATCCCCCAGGTCATAGGTCTGTCGCACAACTACTGTATGTGAGTTTTTAGTCTAGTGGGGTAATATGGTATGGTTATGACCCACGAATGTATGACTATGACCGCCTTTAGTTTTACTTTTACGATGTGTGTTCGGTGGCGAGATTCCGACTCGATGACCCAGATTGAGGTATTATCCCTGAAGCTTGATACCATGCTAGAGAATGCATCCGCGAGGTAATGATCCGGGGATTGAGATTATATGTATATAGGGAGCGATATATATGTATGTATATGAGATGTAATATGTATATACGTATATATGTGTGTGTTAAATATATATACTAGCGAATTAAAGGATTACTTCAATAGTAAATTTATATGCATATGAGAGGACAACTCGAGGATGCTATGTGCATATACGTATAAATGAGTGTTATATGTATAAGCAAACGTAAGAATGTGTGAACATTGAATTAATAACTCGCGTGAAATTATGTGAAACAAATTGATACATTTATAAATGAGATTTATAATGAATAAGAGAATGTGAAAGCTAAGCGAGAATTCCAAGTTATATAAAAGTATACGTGGGGCACAAGGTAGCGTGTGAGACTAACATTAGTGTTGATACTAGTTAGGCTGAGTAACGTAACTAGGGTGCTTAAAATATATGCGTTAGGTATGCACTATAGATGAGAGACATGGGGTATCTCATGGGGGTGACCGATTTAAATATGAAAGATTGCATTGCATAATTATTAAGATATTTTAAACACTTTAAAAATACTTTCAAAAGGTTTTGTGCTCTGATCCGTATCAAAATATTTTCAAAACTTTTTGGTACTCCGCTATGGAGACGCGAGACTTAGATATCCTTCTAGTCAAACGATGTTGCAGCAACTGCGGATGCCTGTAGAGATTGATTAGATGCTTCTATCCTTGAGATCTGGATAGGATGTACTTCAGAGTTATTTCGGGCATGTACTCAGTTAGTCGGTATTTACTTTATTCAGACTCTATTTCATTTCACTTAGTTGAATTATTGTATTGTGACTATTTATCGAGAGTTATCAATTAAGTTATTTATTCCATATTATTTTGTATCCATTGTACTACCGTGGTAAATGTAGGTTTTAGTATTTGAGGGATTTATTATGTGAATGGGAGTTTTATATAAGCAAGTTAATAAATTTTAAAAATTTGACACCAGGCTTAATAGGTTATTAGTAATTAAATTGCTTTCGATAGTGATGCTAAGAATGAACCAGACCGAGATTCCTTCTTTATTTTATTTTGGTAGATGATTGATCACCTGTTATTGGAATAGGCAGGGTGTCACACAGCACTCATCAGGATTATCCCACATAATGGCCCATCTTTTTAGTGGGTTGTAACCTACTCATCATTAACCGTATATTGGAATATAAAAGGTGTAACTTTCTGACCTATAAAGGCACTCCACCTCTTTCACTACTATCTCTCATATATAACGATCTACTCAATCCCATGTGGGGGAAGGGGATTAATTTGCCTAACGACCATATACAAACCTTAGAGAGGACCTCGAGAGTTTGTATCCATCTTTTTCATGATTTTTGCCTACTGAATTATATACAACCAACACTATATCCGTGGATGTAGGCACCTCACAGAGCCGAGCAACGTTAATCTCTTGATTCCCTATTTGTCTCTCATCCCTCTTTATTCATCCTAAATTGACAAGTTAGTATAAGTAATTTTTTTTTTGTTATTATTTATTATTGGTGTATTATAGCTAACGCCCAAAATCCATATACCAGATTTAGAATATAACAATGCCTAATATGTTTAAAAACATTGTTTTTGTGTAATGAATATTATAAACCCTAGCAATAGTTTATTCAATAAGTACCTTTATGCTTTTAGGGCGTTGATGATGATTTGAAAGTTGATCCTTGTAGGTTTAGATGTTTACAAAGAAAGAGGAAACAATTTCAAATGATAAATTTGAACTTTAAATAGTTGGGTGTCCTTTGGTTATATTATGGAGTGTGAAAATTGTTTTTGTCGTATTATGCAATTAGTTTATCATAGTGGTACTAAGGGGACACATGATACGCGTCCTTGTGTCATTGGTGGACACTTGATTGAAATGTGTCCCATTATGTCTACCTAGGGGTGGGTGCACATGGTTCGGGTTGGTTCAGTTTCATTACTAAACCAGAACCAGAACTGGGGAGGTTCAGTTCCAGGATTTTGGAACTGGAATCGCAACCGATTTTTTTTGGAATCGAACCAAATCGAACCGATGGTTCTTGGGTTGGTTCGGATCGGTTCTCGATTTTTTGGCCATAATAAAAAAATAGCACACTCAGTCAGTATATATATATATATATATATGGAAGCGTTGCATTTTACTATTCACCATGTATGATATTTTTGCTTTTTATGTATGATATTTTGGCATTTCATGCACATGCATGAAATGTCATGCCAAAAGTTTTTTTTTTAAAAGGGGAAAAAGCGTATTTTTTAAAAAATATATATTTTTAAAAAATATATTTTTAATTTTTTAAAGGTGTTTTTATTTAAAAAAATGCGGGTTATTATGGGTTGGGTTTTATTACGGGGGCAAATTTATCGCCGTGCGCTCGACACGGGTATCCGCTAGTATATATATGTATTGCACTCAGTCAATATAGATTTCAACATATAAAAGATTGAACGAATGAGAAAGCTTTCGAGGAATGAAATGAAAAGAAGGAAATGGTGCTTGAAAAATGAAAAATGAAAAATGGTGCTAATTCGAAAACAAAAATGAAATATAGATCTTATTTTTACATGCTAATACATTCATACTCAGTCAATATAGATCTCATTTTTACACGCTAATCCGAAAACGAAAATGAAAAGAATGACATACCAATCTCATTTCGCTCTGATCTGAGCTCCGAAAATGAAATATTTGGTTTTGTTGCTTTGACCCAAAGCCTTTGAGTATGGCCGATCTGAGTATGGCGGAGAGAGAGAGATAGCATAGAAATATTTGGTTTTGTTGCTTTGAGTATGGCCGATCTGAGCTCCGAAAATGAAAGGTCCGATCTGAGTATGGTGGAGAGAGATAGCAGAAAAATATTTGGTTTGGTTGCTTTGAGTAGAGATGAGCGACTGAACTAGTTAAAAGAGTTAGCACTAGAGAAAGTATTTTACTTAGTTTGTATATTTATATTATATATTAAATATATAAATATATATGTAATCATAAATCGCTTCGAATTGGATTGGATTGTTTTTTTTTGGAACCGGGAACCGAACCGAAATATCATTTTTTTTCAAAATTGGAACCGAACCATTAGTCTAAAAAACCGCACTGTACACCCCTATGTCTACCAGTGACACGAGAACACGTGTTCTGTGTTCCCAATGTCCAAGTGTGTCACTGTAGTATTACTCTTTTTTGGCGCGCCCTTATTCCACCTAAAATTAACCCTTAATATTTTATGTAACTTTTGTGGGTGAAAATATAATTACCTTTGTCGTAACATCATTGCTGCGGATAAAATTGAAAATCTGATGAAGACCCTCAACCCACAAAACAGTTTCCCGGTTCACTAACCGCAACTTTATTACTTCAACTTCACTTCTCTATATATTGAAAAACCCAGTTGAGGCAAAGCATTGAGATTGGTAATCTTGAGGTCAATTTAGAAAATGGGTGGATTTTCTTGGCCATCTGAATCAGAGGTAATGTATTTATATATCAGAATGTGAGTTTATTCTTATATGGGTATTTCTTAATATCAACTTATTTGTGGTCTACAATGCAACTTATTTGTTAAAGATCTATTAATTACAATTCTTTCGAAAATGGATGGAAAATCTTTCCACGACGAATAAATGCAATCAAACGCACCCAAAAGCTGAAAAATGAGAAAGATTCCCCCTCCTTACATATATAATGAGGACATGGAGGGAAATTGCCAATGTTATATAGTTAGTAGATTTGGCTTCTCTGAACTCATTTTGATGTGAATTAGAAGTTTAGGAGCTATTTTTAGTATTTTTAGGCATTAGCGGCATTTTTGTTATTTTCCTTATTTTGATGTATTTTTTTAATAATTGTTTGCTTGGTATTATAGGAAGGTAGTGGCAAAGGTTAATAGGGATACATTTTAATTAGAACATTGCTTGGAGCCTAAGCTACTTCTCATCTATAAATATCCCTTTTGTAGTTTCATTTGGGACATTTGATATTTTGGAGAGTTATTGATGGAGGGTTGACTCGTGAGAGATTTGTTATATAAGATATATATACTTTTGTGTTTTATCAAATTTAAAATATGAAATAAATCATATTTATGCAATAAAAATTATACCATTAGAACTTACAAATGAAGAAGATGACCGAGTCAAGTGTTTGACACTCTCTCCTTAAGACAAAATGCGCTCCCGCTACGGTGCTTACGGCAATGAACAATGAGCGTTTGCCTCCCAGGATAAAACGGTCTCGACACGCGCAAGAAGCACTTCAGTGTGTGTGTCCCACGAACCAATTATGTTTGATACTCTATCCGACTCGATTGGGAATGGAAAGTATAGAAAATATTTTTCCTCCTTATTTCCTCTCTTTAAAAATGAAGACAAGTCATGTATTTATAGAAAACAAAGTGTTTTTCATGAAAAGACATGTCTTTTAGAAAACAGTCACTTTAGGGACGTTTTTCATGAACAGTCACAACTTATGGTGAACAGTCACAACCTTTAGGGACGGTTCTGAAAAACAGTCACTATATAGCGAACAGTCACAACCTTTAGCGACAGTTACGAAAAACTGTCCCAGAAACTTAAATAAAATTTCCCAATAAACTTCATACATAAATGAGGCACTTTGATACCAAATTTCTTATTCATCATTTATCCGTTTTAAACAAATAAATATATCGCGTGACTCTTGACATTCTACAAGGAACGCGCACGTACTTGGTCCTACTTTGACCAATATATTAATTTGGTTATAAAATAATTTGTGTAAAAACACAATATTTTCCAACAATCCCCCACATGAATGAAATTTGGGTGAAGAATCAAATGAACATGAAGACAAATTAGACAGAGTATCAGTGGAAAAGGGCTGCATCGGTAAAGATAGCTTTTGGCCTTGAATCTTTCCTAGTGAGAGACTATCGGGTTTACTGGCCAATCAATGAACGCGATGTCTTGAATTGATCAACCTTTTAGTGTAAACCGAGACAATAGAATTCACACAGTCCTTCTCCGAACATTCTTGGTTCTCACTTTTGTGTCCGTTTTGGCCTTGGACACCTCCTGGTTTCATGAGTGTGTTAGAGAATTTAACAATGTAGCCGTTGGTTATTCTCATAGAAGTGGCCCCTTCTCACTCACATAGGTGATTTCTATAAAGAGTATCCTGCTAATACCCCACTTGATCCTTATGTTCAAGATATAGAAATCATTAAAATAAAATTTATCCTATTACACGCGGCAGATAGTGCACTGACTCATCCTAGGAATGGGAGGAAGAATTTATTTTCTTCTCAGTGCTAACTGAATCGCACATAATTAGGTTGTCCCGTTGAACCTAATTCTTGGGATCTCCAATCATTTAGGTTGGGTTTCCATTATGGCAATTCTTTTAGGTTTTAACCGGCTGTAAGCCCATTCCCCTTGATGTACGTATCTTACTCTCTTGTTAGCGGATCCGCAATGATTTTATTAGGCCTAATGTTATCACTAACAAAGAAAGATTTCTTTATGGTCTTATGTCATGACTAATAAGTCGTGACTTGCCAAATTGATTTATGCCTTTTCAAGCAATGATTTTCAATTGCAAGAACATGCATTATAATTGTTATCTCAAATCATCCTCTTTAAAATTGTCAAGGTACCTTGCTTTTTAGGAAATAATATTCATATTCCATCATAAGAGGATTTCCAAATATTAACACCTCTAATCATGCTAATATATCACTCGGAATACAAGTCTCGAAAGTCATATATTGTTTAAAATATATTCATAATTTCCTAATGTTTATGTCATTTGTCACTTATATCTTAGTATCGATACTGAACGACTCATTTGTACTTTAGACTCTTTGATCCATTGTGTACACGCTTAATCATTTCCAACCTTGGAATATAATCAAAGTACTTAAGTATTAATTATCGTTCAATCCATGAAGTATACACTTCTTTAGACAAATGCACGTTGGAAATACTATTAGTACATTAAATGTACTTATGCAATCAAATACTACACTTTCAGTAGTGTTTATCTTATTTTCAATAAGAAATGCAATCATTTTCAGTAGTGTTTATCCTATTTTCAATAGGAATCATCTCTGTTTCTATTTTTGGATAGAAATTATCGCCTTAGATAAATACCCCCACATTTATCATAATTCATACAAAGGTTCTCAACCTTTCCCATAAAATTTTTATGGTGGGTTAATGTGTTGAGAATATAACTCATAGAAAACACAATACTTCCCCCACAATTTCAAACATAAATTTGAAATTATACAAAATTGATACATTTATTCTCACCCTCGAAACGCTTTATTTTTCTTTAAAATGAAATGATATTAATGTATATTTGGACCAACACATATGTCCATCTAGAAGGTATACATTCATTTCATTGTAAATAAAATTTAGTTGAGATAAGTTTCTCTACTTTAGTGATTTCGACATTTAATGGTATATTCCTTATTGTTCCATAGGCCTACAAATGCACTTGTGACAATTCTTAGTATTAAACTAGAGTTGTGTCACACATAATTTATATGCCTCAAAACTATTTCAACATATTCTATGATTATGGACTTTAAAAATATCATAATATAAAATATGCAATTTGGTTACTTTCCCTTCTTTGAGTTTACTAGTTGTGGTGTCTTAAGATTACGCCTAAGTCTCCAATGAGATCATAATTTGATTCTACCTTCTTTAAAGCAGTTGTGAAACCGCTCGGCATTTATATGGATTTATGATTTAATTCTATACCATCTTTAAAGCAGTCTTTAAACCGCTCGGTTCTGAATTTTGAATCATAAATTCAATAAATAAATCTGTAATCACGCCACACTAATTTTTCTCCATTGAAGAATACGTTCAACAAACGCATTAATTTGAAGTATAAGATTCTTCCAAAATGAATTTATATATTACGGAAAGGAATGTAGCACTTTATATCAACTAAAGACTCTCATATCTTTTGCAATCTTCATCGCATTTGATAACATTCAATATAGTGAAGGGGAGTAACATATTGAAATTGATCATATCCACTCTTTCAAGTCTATGGAAAATTGAGCACCACGATATCAATACAAATTGTATTTATTTTTCATCAACGTTAACATCAATTGAATGTTACATAAAAATGTAATTCTTCATGAAACATCATGTTTAACATAGCATGTTCCAATGATATTTTGATGAAAGTGTCTCACAAAATTAAGAGTGAAAGGGTCACCCCTAAGATTAAAAGTCGCATTATGCTATATGGTTAATGATATACAATCATGCAACAAATATCCAATAGACTTCTACACGTGAAAATAGTATGTCATTACACACCTCAATTTTCATTACATGACATTAGATCATCGGATGCCACAACTATAAAATTATGCAAACATAATAAATTCCTAACCTATAGGACTTTTTAATTTATTATGCGTGAAACTATTCTCAAATTTTCAATATGTTGGTTCACATCGTTTTAAACAATAGTGCATATTCATATCTCTAAGAGTCGATATAATGCATGCATTGCAATGTTTAACATACATACCAACAATAATGGACAATGCATTATATTATATTTTTTTCTCTTTTTCGTGACACGGGAGATTAAAAACCAATTTAAATGTAATACCAAGATTACATGAATTATCACAATAATTAAATATTGACATTCTACAAGGAATGCAACTTAAATCATGTTTCTAAATATATCACATTTCCGTTCATGTAATCTAATTTAATTAGGTGACACTAAAATAGTACTGTTACACGTATACATGTAACCATACAAGAGACCATAATATCATCGCATATATTATAATCACATTAATTTGCATAAAATGCACTTACAAATCATGTGAATAACATTACCAAAGATGTGACTAAATCTCAACGCATAATCAGACATTTGATTAATCAGATATTTGATTGTAATGTGATAATATACATAAATGCACTTTATTACACATGTGACATCACATCATTATTTACTAATTTATTTTTCAATCTAAGAGCGCACCAAAATTGGTATTTAGCTCTACCTTCAATAAATAAATTATATAAGTATACTATGAATCAAACACACTCTTGTTGTCCCTTTGTTCATTTGGACAAATTTGAATGAATGTATTCAAAATCACCTTATTTGAGACGCACTATTCTAATTTTAGACATTCAAAAGAATGCTAATTAAAAATTAATTAATTTTATCGCTAAAATTATCGCACGCCATACAATGTCAATAATCAAATTAATGCATTATTTATAAACTAATCACTTTTTATGCCATTTATGGCATAGTCCATGTAAAAGGCATAAAAAACAAATACAGCACTAAAGATGAAAAGATACAAGTTAAATGCATATGAACATTACTCATACTTAATGGATTCAAACTGTCAAATAACCAAATGACACCACAAGTATTCATATATCAAAGTTGAGTTTCCAAATTTAACCAAATACCTCAAAAAAAAAATTACATCTTCAATAATTACATCCAAACTTCAATAATTTTAATATAAACGAATGAGACGTTTGTCACAATTATGATCCGACAATAAATCTTTGAAACGTTCTTATAATCAATTCCAATCAAACAAAGTCTTCGTAATATTTTGAATGGTCACTCAGTTGCCATTTGCAACTTAGATGATGGCAATATATAATTACCAAAAGTAAACAATGCCTTCTCATCATTCAGTACGCACAGTTACGGACAAAACTTCGAAAATTAAAGACAATACACCCGCATTTAGATTCTATTAACATTATATTTTATCCCAGGTTTGATATCATTTGCAATATTACTAGTATCATACTTAACCCACCAAGAGTAAAAAGACAGAAACATTAAGCCACATAAAAAATTGTGTACAAAAGTGACAAATCATGAAATAAATCATGGAAAGTTACAATACCACACGTTCAATCATCAATGTATTACGAAAGGTCTAATTTCATGCATTAACTAAAGGATGGACAAATATGTTTTCACACTCGAAAACTATTCATAAAATTAAAACACAAAGTAACATAAAATATTTTTCATTTTGTCTTAAGTTTGTTATATAAGATATATATACTTTTGTGTTTTATCAAATTTAAAATATGAAATAAATCATATTTATGCAATAAAAATTATACCATTAGAACTTACAAATGAAGAAGATGACCGAGTCAAGTGTTTGACACTCTCTCCTTAAGACAAAATGCGCTCCCGCTACGGTGCTTACGGCAATGAACAATGAGCGTTTGCCTCCCAGGATAAAACGGTCTCGACACGCGCAAGAAGCACTTCAGTGTGTGTGTCCCACGAACCAATTATGTTTGATACTCTATCCGACTCGATTGGGAATGGAAAGTATAGAAAATATTTTTCCTCCTTATTTCCTCTCTTTAAAAATGAAGACAAGTCATGTATTTATAGAAAACAAAGTGTTTTTCATGAAAAGACATGTCTTTTAGAAAACAGTCACTTTAGGGACGTTTTTCATGAACAGTCACAACTTATGGTGAACAGTCACAACCTTTAGGGACGGTTCTGAAAAACAGTCACTATATAGCGAACAGTCACAACCTTTAGCGACAGTTACGAAAAACTGTCCCAG
The DNA here is from genome assembly GCA_949130495.1 of Sambucus nigra. NCBI lineage: Eukaryota > Viridiplantae > Streptophyta > Magnoliopsida > Dipsacales > Adoxaceae > Sambucus > Sambucus nigra. Next base: position 714,250,083 of record OX422210.1, read on the forward strand.
AAACTTAAATAAAATTTCCCAATAAACTTCATACATAAATGAGGCACTTTGATACCAAATTTCTTATTCATCATTTATCCGTTTTAAACAAATAAATATATCGCGTGACTCTTGACATTCTACAAGGAACGCGCACGTACTTGGTCCTACTTTGACCAATATATTAATTTGGTTATAAAATAATTTGTGTAAAAACACAATATTTTCCAACAAGATATATATCTCTTATTACCCATTTGGCGTCATTTACGTCAATTGGTATCAGAGATTCGTTGGTTCTACCCGGTGTCGTTGTAGAAAAACAAAAACTCGTGTAAACAACGTCAAGATGGAGTTTGAGAGGAGATATGCTCCTATAGAAACTCGTAATAATCGAATTGTGAGCGCCTTGGATCATCTCTTGACACGAATGGAGGATCTTGAGACCCGCCTCCCTCCACCACCACCCAAATTACCATTCCACCACCATTTTCCATTTCCCCACCTTCCCCCACCTCGCGTTCTTGTATCGTCCCATTTACCCTCGCAAACCCTAAAATCCCACCCTACCACCTCGCACCACGACCCTCACCTCCTCCAAATTTCGACCTATCCCTGCCACCACCCCAAAGACATCTTGAGCCACCCCACCACCATTAGCCCTAACCTTAACCACCAAAATATTCTCAGCCACGCTTTCGCAACCCGTTTCACACCACCACATCAAAAAAATCAAAATCCTAACCCTATTTCACTCACCACCACATCAAGAACCACCATCCAACCACCTTCAGCCGCTACCTCCATCCACAAGCAAGGGCGGAACCCTTCAGAGACATCATCCACACTCATTTTCACCCCAAAAGGATTGGAACACTGCCCCAATACAGTCGGACCAGTCCCCTCCGTAAGAGAGACTGCCGGAATTCCATGGGGTGATCAAAACCATGCCGTCGGTGACCAGAATAGGATCAGACGACTGCCAACTCCACCTTAGAGAACTTCCGGCCAGATCTGGTCCACCACCAGTCTCCTAGGGTAGAACCACCCAACCACCGTTGATATCCGGGCGAGATACGAAGATCACGAGGCCATTTCGGTTCAGATCCATGCCGGATTTATAGCCATATTACCTCCAGTGAGGCCGATCTCCCCCAACCCTCCATGACCCGGATCCGAACAACAAACGAGTCCATCCAGTGGCTGGACCTAATCCGAACTCACTAGCAACTGCTAAACAGACATTTTTCATACCACCCTACACCTGACCCATCCAAGCCGGAGACACAAAACACTCTCATAAATAAATGTTCGAGAATCAATTATTTCTAACTCCAATCAATTCAAGATTCATTCGGATTTACCTAAAGCCCTTCCTAATCCAAACCCTAATAAATTTTAACCCAATCCCCTCCTATGCTAACCTATCTATCACATGCCCTAGGTAGAACCCTCAAATAAATTCAAGAACCAGGGTTTGGTACCAAGAATATTGTTTTTGATCTGGGGGAAAGACATTTTTGAAGATTCACATGAGAGGCAAGAGGAAGATGATGATCTTGATGCAAGAATTGAAGAATCTTCCTCAAATTTTTTAGAAATTACTTTTTGCCCCACAAGTTTTGCCACTCATTCACGCAATTTTGGTGCTTGTCACATGATTCTCCAATTTTGAAGATTTTGTGTATCCTCAACTTTTAAAGCTTGAAGATGAGCTTTTTCGAAGACGGAGAGAATGACGTGAATTAGAAGTTTAGGGGCTTAGTATTTTTAGGTATTAGTGTCATTTTTGTTATTTTCCTTATTTTGATGTATTTTTTTTAGTAATTGTTTGCTTGGTATTATAGGAAGGAAGTGACAAAGGCTAATAGGGGTACATTTGTAATTAGAACATTGCTTAGAGCCTAAGCTACTTCCCACCTATAAATACTCCTTTTGTAGTCTCATTTGGGACATTTTATATTTTGGAGAGTTACCGATTGAGGGTTGACTCGTGAGAGATATCTACCTCTTATTACTCATTTGGCATCATTTACGTCACATTTGGTTCGGGATACAACTTATTTGGGACATTTTATTATTATTATTATTATTATTATTATTATTATTATTATTATTATTATTATTTGTTACTATGATCAAGCCAATGGGCAAATTGGGTCCATTTTCCCGGCTAGTAGCTACTCCAAGTCATAGTCCAAAATAGGTTTGAGTAGGGATGCAAACGAACCGAGCCAAGCTGAGTTGAGCTCGAATCGAGCCTAATTGAGTTTGATTCTTTAACTAGCTTGAAATTATGTCCGAGCTTGATTTGTTTGCTTAACAAACGAGCCGAAGCTGAACTCAAGTGAGCCCAAGCAATTTGTTTTTGAGGTGTTAATTGAGCTCGTTTGGGCCTTAGCAAACTATACGAGCCGAGCTCAACTCAATGAGCTCGAGCTGTTTACGAACAAGTCGGTTCCTTTGCAGCCCTAGTTTTGAGCTACTTTAGCCAAAATTTTACCTAACCCGCCCGGCTAAATTTCTAACCTAATGTTTTCGTCATTTTTTTTTGGATTTTTTTTAGTTCGTTCAATTTTGGTCATGCCCAAACTTGTTGAGCTGGTGTAAACTCTTTGTATTAGTGTCGTTAAGGTTATTTAGCAAAAACAATAAGGGTGAAATTGGAATATAATTAACGAAATTTGATAGTGGATTTGGCTCTTAATTCTAAATGTTACTCTTAATCTGATTTTTAAATTTTAACTCTCATTCAGTACTAAGAGGCAAAATATTAATATAAAATATTACCTCTTAATGTTGAATCGATCTCGATTGAGCATTGAAGGTAGAAGCGCATACCCTCTTAGCCTTTATTCATATTTTGAAAAATAAATTTAAAAAATGGATAGATTTGAAGTCAATCCAATGATGTTCAATCTCAATTATCTATTTTCAATGAACAAGATAGAGTGATTTTATGGTTGATTGGATTTCCAAATGTTGTGGAATTCTTTAGACGGTGAAAATGTTGGATTTCATTTGGAAATTTGATGGAATGTATAATACTTCTAATTCTGATCCTTTCAGTCCATAACTTTTATACACCTATGTGCTCTTCAAATCTTTATGACCATTTGGTTCTTTTTGTGCTATATGATTTTATATATATATGCCGGTCTGGACGTGTATCTATAAATATCCCAATTTTTTTGGTTTCACGTATTATTATTGCAGTTAAATGAGGTAAGAAAGAATGTTGCTGAAATTTCTGGGGCAAGCGCTGAAGAGGTCCGCGTTGTTGTATCACCTTATAGAATTTGTCCATTGGGAGCTCATATTGATCATCAGGTAATTTAGTGTTATAATATATATATATATATATATATATATATATATATATATATATTGAACCTGATTAATGGTGACATCTCTTGGTCAGCCTTATAATATGTCCCTTCATGATGTTCTTTGGAGGGATTAAATATCCTTTTGAATTGATGAAATTTGTTATGCTATCCTCTAAGTTTGATTACATTTGTCTCAACTAAAGTATGACAAAACCTGTTATTTTATTTTTATCAGTCGATATCATACTAGTGCTCTGCGCAGTTAGTTAGAGTCATGAGAACATAGTTATGCCTCTCACCCGTTCATAACCACCTATTTCATTTTTGTTCAAAATCTTCATTTTTTTGGCTGCAAATTCTAAATTTTTTGTTTTGTACTGGTATATATGAAACATTTTCATTTGTTTTGTAGAAGTTATATATTGGGCTGCTATCTGTTGTAATGATAGAGTTGTGTTTATCCCTAATTTTGTATATATAGAATTTTTGGTGTCTTAAATGAATAACCCGATATTTTTGAATTGTACTATGACGCTACAGGGTGGAACTGTTTCGGCTATGACAATTAATAAGGGCATACTTCTCGGATTTATTCCTTCTCATGATTCTCAGGTATGTTCCTTTTCCCCCTAGCTAAATTAAAAATATAAATTCCTGTTCATTGCATTTAACAATATGATAAGTTTATTAGTCATATTAGCTATGAAGCGCGGACACTCTCCCGGAAGTAATGAGCCAGCTTTGACACGAGTTCGACACGCTCCACGCTCTGACACGTTGCCGGCACGTAAATGGACACGTAAAAGGACATGTTTTTTTTATTCCTTATGTGATGGTGATTCCGATTTATTTATGATTTTTAATGTTAAAGTGTGTCTGGATTTTATTTCGTATGGTCCATTTTCTTAACTTCATGTTAAGAATGCTCTAATAATGTATTTTATGGGAAAAATCTGTTTTCTTTCATTAATATATATATTTAAATATATATTATATATTATACGTATCCTAGCGTGTTGTATCCTAGTTTTTGAAAAAATCACGTGTCGCGTGTCGTGTCGAAACACGTATTACGTGTCGAGTCCGTGCTTCATAGCATATTAGTTATTTGTTTTAATATTTACATCTATATTGCTAGGAAAATACTATTAAGATAATAGCATTTCTCCTGATTATTTCTCAAGCCTTTTTTTCCCCTTCTAATGGTCCATAGGAATCTTTGTTTAGGTTCTACTACGATCAGGACAGTTTAAGGGAGAAGTTAAGTTCAGGTGAGTGATCTCATGTCATTAAATTTTGTTTGTACCTCTTGGTACTACTTGGAGCATATTATTTACGTCGTTACCATAATCAATATTGACATATCGATCATGCTAACCCTATGCACTTACATACAGTTTATTTAATGTTACACATATTATAAAAGTCGTGTTGTGCACAAGGCTCCTGTGCCCGGTCAGATAATATAGTAGTATAACTTGTAAAAATATATATTTTCCTATATAAATATGTTTTTTTTTTAAATTGTTGATTCAAAATTGAATTCTGCATCAGCATTGTGAAGTTCTCTCACATCTTTTAATATTCGTTTATATGAAACTTAGCAGTACTAATATTTCTTGCTTCTTATTTGCAAGTTTTTGGGTCTCAGTTTTCAATTTTTGATTCTCCGTTACAGTTCAGTATCCCTGCTAAATGGGAACAAAGAAAAAAGGAAAATGTCCATATGCGGTAATGTTTGTGGAAGTTGTTTTTGGGTTTTCAAATTATCAACAATCCTAGACTAATTTTTTCAGAAAACAGTTAATAATTTAAGTTTATACTACCCCCGTCCCAAATTAAGAGTCCCTTGTATAGATCAAGGATACGCTCGATCAACGGCTAAGATGAATACTTATTCATTATTGTGGCTTTTGGTTCATTGGTTATGTTCAAAAAAGGAAAGTGGACTCTTAATTTGGGATGGCCTAAAACGGAATAGTGTGCTCTTAATTCGGGATTGAAGGAGTATAAAAAACTGGTGAGTCATGTTCATGACAGTGATCCAGATCTGATGGTGTGAACCAGAGGCGGAGCCAGGAATTTTTGGGGGGTGGGGCAAACATTTTTTTTCAACAATATTAACTATTAAAATATATAAATATTTAACACATGTCATTTCATACCAGAAAAACAATATTTAACTAATGATCTCGTTCCACAAAAAATAACAAACTCCTAAATTACAATTTATAATTGCCCCCTACGAGATCTCATTTTTTGGAAACGGTCCATAATGGCATCATTGCTAACACTGTCGAAAACATCCTTTTCAATATACGCGACCACACAATCATTCATCCACTTATCCCCCATTCGATTCCGGAGATCCGTTTTCACAATGTTCATAGCCGAAAATGCCCTTTCAACTGTAGCGGTAGCAACAGGTAAGATCAGTGACAATTTTATAAGCCTATAAACCAAGCTGTACACAATATGCTTTTGCAACTCTACCATCTTCTTAGAAAGAGCGGAAATCCCTTCCAATTCTGAGAAGTCATCATTAGATTTCATTTCCATTTCATAAAGCACAAGTTGGTTTTGAAGTTCAATGCGCTCACCCTCGGAGAAATCATTAGGATAGAATTCAGAAAGACGAACCAACTTCTGGCAATTAAAAGCAATGAATGAGCCACTTGGGTTTAAGGAAGACATACAAAGAAGCAATTCTGAATTAACCTCATCAAAACGATTGTTGAGTTCAACAAGTTGTTTATCAACACAAAGATAGAATAAATCAACTTGATAATGATGTAAATTTGTTATTACTTCAGCTCTACGTTTAGGCTTTCCTAAAAGCGTAAAATTATCTTCCATTTGAGGAATGGATATATCATGTCTCGTGCAAAATGAAGAAACATCGAAAAAAAGAGAATCCCAACCACTATCTCTCATTTTTTGCATACGCTCTTTAGAGAGTCTAATCAATGTTATAGCATTCACTATATCTTGATCTTTTCGTTGCAATGCTTTTGAAAGATCATTAGTGATTCCAAGCACATTCTTCATCAAATGCAATGTGAAGATAAAATCAAAAGATCGCATCAATTTTAATAAAGTGCAAGCTTGCCCCTTTTAGTCTCCAGAGCCATCAAACATCACATCCTCGACAACTTCTGACACAGACGAAAACATAGTAATCAAATTTATCAATGTACCATAATGTGATCCCCAACGTGTTTCACTTGGTCGTTTGAGATTAGTCTCTTGATTTAACCCACGACCACATGATAATTCACCACTTTCAAGTAGCTCAAACACCCTCTCAGCTTCTTTAGTTCGAAGAATGTCTCGACGCTTACATGATGCCCCAACAATATTCACTAAATTAGTGACAGAGTAAAAAAATGGAGAAATATCCGGAAGATCTTTTGCGACATGAACAAGTGCCAATTGAAGTTGATGTGCAAAACAATGTACATAAAATGCAGACTTGTTCTCTTTCAATATGAGTGATTTAAGGCCATTGAACTCTCCTTGCATATTACTAGCCCCATCATAGCCTTGACCACGCAAACTCGTGATACTTAACTTATGATTGCTTAAAAATTCTTCGAGTGCTGTTTTTAGTGAAAGTGCCGTAGTCTCATGAACGTGTATCATGGCTACAAATATGTCCATTACACAACCTTTCTTGTCCACATATCGTAAAACAATGGCCATTTGCTCTTTGACAGATGAATCACGAGCTTCATCAATTAAAATTGCAAATAATTCTCCGTCGAGATCTTTTAAGATAGCATTAACTGTCTCAACACCAATTGCATTTACAATATCCTTCTGAATCTCAGGTGCTATTAGTTTATGATTGCCGGGAGCATTTTTAAGAACTACACGATTGATTAATTCGTTGTGATTTGCTAGCCACTGCAAAAGTTCAAGAAAGTTCCCCTTGTTGAATGAATTTTCTGATTCATCATGACCACGTAAAGATAACCCTTGACGCACAAGAAATCGAATGACATCAATAGTTGCATTTAAACGAATTCGATAGTCAATCTTATCTTGCTTCGAATGTTTTGCAACTAGTGTCTCAATGTGTCGATTTTGATTCATTAAATCTTGGCCTCTTCTATACGCTTCATTGTGATAACTTGTGGGGTTCCCAACATGATCTTGAAGCCTTTTGCTATTTTTCCAATTCTTAAATCCACCACTCACAAAAGTGTCATTTTTACCCAACTCGGGACGAAATAGATAACAGTACAAACAAAAAACATCTTCTTTTATGCTATACTCCAACCAACTCCCATACTTAGTGAACCACATTGGATTAAATCGACGAAATTTATCGCCTATTTTTTTTTTTTGTGGAAATGTGTGATTACGAGGTTGACAAGGGCCCCTTAGCAAATAAGCTCTTCGAACATCATCTTGATTGTTGGGATCATAATCAGAAATTCGAGGCCGTAAAAAAGGATCCGAAGGAAGATTTGATAAATCAACCTCAATACGACTTAGATTAACCTTTTTGCGTATAGGTTCTTCCGCTTCAACATTAGTATTTCGAATAGGAGGCACTGAATCGGAAACTTCTTTTAGAGTTCTTTTATAAAATCTTTCCATAACTGAAAAAAAAACTTATGTAAATGCTATAATTTTTTTTGAAAGAAATGGATTAAAAATAAATTAGAAACAAAAACAAACATATATATTTAATGAATAAAATTAACATTCCTGATCAAATAAAAAAAAAATTAGCCCTAAATGAAACCCTAAAAAAATTAGCCCTAAAAAAAATTATCTCTAAAAAGGATATTAAACAAACATGGTGACAATAAATAGCAGCGGTTATAGTGTCTTATAGAGAGAGAGGAATAAGAAAAGTCTTACCTTAAACTTTGACAAGAACTTTTGTTTATGTTGGTTTTGAAAGAAGAGAGCAGCCGTCACCGTCTTTTTCCAATAGAAAACAAACCTCACAATTTATTTGTTTCTTTAAAGGAGACAAAGTGCCTTCTTTTGGTTTAATAGAAAAGTACCCGTGTCTTTTACAATTTGATGGGCCATTGGGCTTTGTGTTGGTTAGTCAAATAAAGAGGCTTATAATACAATTAGGATATTTTAAAGAAGGGTGGTGGGGCACACTATATATATGTATATATGTATAAAAAGAATAGGCCCACATCTCTGAAAAAAATGAGAATTGGGGGTGGGGCACTTGCCCCCCCTTCCCACCACGTGCCTACGCCCCTGGTGTGAACCTCTTATAAGAGTATTGATCTGTGTGTGTTTGGGTAGTTGAGGTTGAGAGGGGTTTGGAGTATGAATGTTTTTTTTAAGTGAGTGTGAGCAGTGTATATATACACACACACACACACACACAAGTCGTATCTTATTGCGATGGCAAGTGCCCTTACCCAACCTACGGTTGGTCTCGGGTTCGAGGCATGGGAGCAGCCTCTCCAGATATGGGGGTAAGGCCAGCCGACATCTGCCTCTCTCAGACCCTGTAGTTAAGCGGGAGCCTTGTACACTGGGTACGACTTTATATATATACACACATACACACATGCGCATATGTAAGATATATGAACAGTTCAGTTGCAGTCCAAGGTATAGAGTAAGGGAGGTGGAAGTTAAGTTCTTGAGCATGTAGAGATAGACATAGAACACCAGATAAGCGAGTGATAGTGGTTGGTAGAGATATCTCTTCGGCCTCGAATGATAAGTACTAAACAAATAACATGTGAAGAGCAATGGACGTACTAAGAAGAAGGTTTGATGACAGAGAATGTTTGAGAGTTTGGATGCTGCTTACTGCTGAGTAATAAGTGAAGTGCGTGTTTGTGTGTTAATGCAAGTCTTTTATAATGAAATCCAAGAGAACCGAGTCTAACTCGCTAATACGGAAATAATGTTTCATTGATGGAGGAGGTGACTCACTCGTCTTCTCTGCTCAATGACAAAACACATGATGCTCGGTCACAACCGGTCTAGGCCATGGTATGCATCCGAGTTGCCTAACCCCTTCATCCCGAAGGTAAACCTAAGTCTCCTAGGTCCTAGGGGTAATCATAATCTGGCTGTCAGACTCACGTGGGCGAGTGATGTGGATGATTGGCTTGGAATTCAGACCAAGGCTGTTCGCTGTCATTCACTGCCCGCGTATATTCGCCAGTTGTTTGCTGGTCCGTTGCTGCCTGCGTAGATTGGGCAGGTTTCTGGGATTTTGGAGTTGGAAGCCACCGAAGAAAATCTTCGGTGCAGTGAAAAGCTGGTGGCTGCAGCGAAGAGGTCGCCGTCTTGGCAGGTTATGCGAAATTCAGTTTAACGAAGGGCTGTTTGGGTATTTTATTCTTTGGTGCTCCCTTGTATACATATCTCCCTTGTTTAAATATCTTGTTTTAGGGTCATTACCATAGTTACCGGGATCACTATACCGCCCTACGTAATGCGATCTAGGGTTGTACGATCCGAAACATGGTGGGTTCACGATTCGGATCTCTAAGTGTGACGTTCCCAATTTTAACATTGACGATTTTAGCTATTATTGTTAATAATGGAACTTTTGACTCCAATATGAGAAGACAAATTACTTCTCAACTAATATAAAACAAGAATTGTTCGTATATTTTATTAATATATTGTATAAAGTAAAGATTGTACATTCTTAGTGAAATCTTGTTGGTGTTCTTTTAACACTGTACTCATGTCTAGTGAAACAATTAAGCGTACCCCACCGTACTCTCTCAATGTGTATACATTAAGAGAGGTAGTGAGGCTTGAGAGTTGTAACCTATTATTGATCAAATAAAGAAAGGAAACCATAATCATTCGTGGACGTAGCCAAATTAGTGAACCACGTATATCTTGTCTTGTCCTTGTTGTGTTTTTTCTATTTACTTTCTCACTGCTTTGCATTTGGATTGTATTTTTCTCTATGTATCTCTTGATGTGCTTCATCTTGGATCTTTGCCGTGCATAAACCACTCTCTTGAGTGACACTAAAGTGACGACCTGTTTCAAATTGACAATGTGTTTGGAGTCCTACAACTTGTTTACAATTTGGAAACAGGTGACAATAGTGCATGAAACCGAACTTTTCCCTATACTTCTAGTTGCCTTTGCTCAAAAAAGATGATGACAATATATGGGAAGAAAATTATAGTAAAATAAAATTGAAAAATGCAGAGAAACATCTCAACAACTATTAGAAATAGAACAAAAGAACTTCTATAAATATCTAGATAAGAGATTAATGCACCCCTCAAATTTTCTCAAACTATGTTTCTTTCAAATTTCAAAAACAAATAGTTCCGTTAACTTTTACTCAATTTCTATTTATGTTTTTCAGAGTTACATTGACTCCTCATGGTTGACGGAGATTTTCCAATATATACGTGTAAGGACTTTATTGGTCCCCAAATTCATTGAGAAACACCACAAAATAAGTTAGTGAGGGTGAGGCATAAGAAGTCATATAAAAACGTTAACACTTTCAAACTTAAATGAGGGTCCTTACGACCCATTAAATCACATCCCAACATTGATAACCATAATATAAAGGTCGTATCCAATGCACAAGGCTCCCGCTTAACTACCGGGTCTGGGAGAGGCGGATGTCGGCTGGCCTTACCTCCATATATGGAGAGGTTGCTCCCATATCTCGAACTTGAGACCAACCGTAGCTTGGGGGAGGGCACTTGCCATCGCACCAAGGTATGACCATAATGTATTGGGTATTATAATACTATATAATCCATACGGTTTAATATAGAATATAGGGTTTGGACTAAGATAAGAGAATTAGAAACGAGAAATTTGTGAGTATGGTCCTAGTGTTACCTTCCCAGCTACACCCAAACTTATAAAAGGATGAGAATGGTGGGTTTGATCTAATTCTAGACTAATCAATGACATGGATCATTTATGAAATTGAGTTTTTTTCTTCTTATTCAGAGTAGATGAAGTTCAGCACCCAAAGCATATTTCCAAGTCAAATCATAGGATGCAAGCAAACAGTCCATCCATCTCCAATGAAGAATGTAACTGGGGAAGTTATGCGAGAGGAGCAGTATACGCACTACAATGTAAAGGACACCATCTAAGACAGGTTACAGATTTTTCTTTGTTTATCTTTAAGGTTGTTTGTGGTCATGATGAAATTGAAATTTATTTCCAATATATTAGGACATAAAATTGATATTAGCATATAGAACATTCTTGGCATCAGCAAGATTCTGCCCCATGTTATCAAATGTTGTCTTCCCTTTGAATACCGTGTCCCGGATCTCGTTTACTCATTTAGGGTAATTTATCATCCCAAAAGTCTAAATCTTGTGTCTTGCTTATGTTTTGAAGAGGAGAATAACAAACAAAAAAGAGAAACAAAACATATATATTATAAGTTTATTTAGATTTGCTCCATCCGCACAGATCTACAAAAATCTAAGTTCTCCAATTACTAAATGCCTAATACAAAAATTGACACACCCCAACCCAGTTACTTATAATTAAGTTTGAAAGTCAAAGTGAGTCAAACCATGGTTAATTTAATCAAACCATAAACACGAGTTTTAATTTTAGAGTCATCATTGTAATTCCATATAACTGAAAACCTTTTTACAACATCAGAGTAGTCATACTTATACAAACTTTCTTGAAGGATAATTTAACTTAATTACATCATTTACATTTAAACAAAATCTTTGTTTCTCCCATTCTTGGCTAATCTAGCCCGACTTCCTAGATTTGGCAGTGACATCGCATTACCTGAAAAATGTGAACATAGGAACCATGAGCAAAAATAGCCCAGTGAATGCATCACTACTATACTACTGCATGAATTTAAATGCAATAAATCGTGTCCATTTACTTATGTATTAACTTATTCGGCTCATTCATAATGAATGACCAACTTTTCCGAATCATGATTCACATATCCTGTCTAAATAGACAATTCTCCCCCATTCCTGGTCGAGGAGTAACCCCTTGTCATTAATAGACAAATCTCCCCCATTCCGGGTCGGGGGGTAACCTCCCATTTCGGTAAACCGAAATGAACAGTTTCACATTCATAACATTATGATCATATTTGTAACAGTATACAAATACATCATTCCAGTGAGTACACTCACCTTGGTTGACAACTATGTATTCACGTTTCCTTCTTGTGGAGCTCAACTGGGTTGATTAGACCTTACACCTTAAGGACTTTGTTGGAAATTTTTCCTAGTTTTTCCTTGTAATCTTTCTTCCTTAACTTCTACTTTCTCTTTCCTTAAGCTTAAATCTCTCAAAACTGAACCTAGGGTTATATTTGCTGAACAAATAAGCTAAAGGGGGAGTTTTAAGTCGTCCAAGGCTGCCTCCCAAGCCATCCAATCAAATTAAAACATTTGGTTTAATAAAAGACAATTTACCATTTAAAGGGAATGGACAGCTTTGCCCTTTGTTCGTAAATTCGGTATAACTCTTTACTCGGGCATCCATTTGATGATCCGTTTGTTGTGTTACAACCCTAACTCACATGTCTACAACTATCTAGTTTTCACCTCAAGTCATTTATAATGTTATAAAGGTCAAAACTAGTCTCTAACAGGAACATTTCTACCGAAAACAACAAAATTTGTGTTTGTAAATAATTCGACCTTTCATGATTTATGAAAGTAGGATTATAATAAACATAATCACTTAACATTAGATATACTAATAGCACATTATTCATATCACATAAGATAAGCATGATTTAAATATAATTTATCATAACTATATTCGGGTTGTCACAAAAATTAAAAAAGTGCATTATATGCGTGTGTTTGGGTGGGTGTACTATATATATAAACACTTTATACGGTACCCCAAATGATTCAATGAATAACTAACCGAGAACCGGAACATCCTAACCAAACCTACCCCAAACGTACCGGAGACGGTAGCACATTCCGTACCATTACAACGGATCGAGGCTATCCACATTCCAGCACAAAAAGCCAAGGCTTTTTCCTTTGTCATGATCATTGACAAGGTGCATTAGAATGGTAACAATAGGATCAACAGCATATTCTTTGTAATCTACACTTGTCTACTTTTAATGGTTCTTTGCTTTGACAAGGATCACCTATTAGTTAATTATATGGTAAAAGGCCAGAGACCCCTTAAACAATAATTCCGATTGCAAATACACCGACGGTGCTGAAAATAACCCTTTGATTAAAATGTTAAAAAATACCACCTTATGTGTTGCTAAAAACCTTTCTTCCCTTGGGAATTTGTGGAAACAGTTGGCTTAAAAAGAGTCGTTTGTAGGAGTGACAGAGACGTCTGCTGGGGTTCACAACAGAGTTTTAAGTGAGGGTTTTGGGGTCTTTTTTTACATGTCTTACCCTGGGTATATACATAACAATGTGAGGCATTTTTCTGGAGGGTTATTTGGCATTGAGAGAGCTAGTCATTGACATTAGCAAGAAAGAGAGGAAGTTTAGAGTTTTCTAAACATGATTGCAAGGTGAGATTGTATTTTGGGTTTGGGTTGAGAATCAGTATATCTATTGTTTGATCCTACTATTGTAGCCTATTTTCTCAAATAGTGGGATCGTTCTCTCTCTAGTAGATGTAAGCAAGGTAATTTTACCGAGCCCCATTAAATCTCTTGCTTTAATAGTTGTATTTTTGGTGGCTTGTTTACATTTCCATCAACTTGCGCGCTTGCGGGCACACACACACATGTATTTCCTTGTTTGGTTGGGTGAGGTGCCATTGGTGCATAACAGAAATTGCAAACGAATAGAATAGTTCAAGGAGTTTTCACAAAATTAGTAGTTCCTGGTACGAAGGATTGAGACATCGAGGACCACATGGATATATGGCATTTGCGTAATGCATTGGTCTGTGTTTGAGTTATTAAAATGCATGGAGGCAAAAGGGCCTCCCATAAGGAGGTATCGGATGAATATTACTCCTACTTCGACTCAGGTTGAAGGGCATAGTCATTTTGTATGCACAAATGTTGATGAGGTTACGTTCTTATAAGACTTCTTCCTGATTCGAATGGCCTCTGTGCACCCTAAAGAGACTGAAATCTTATCTCATTAATGCTCTGTTTAAGAATAAGGGACTGGACCCATATCTTACAGGCCATTTTGATCAAAGGCAAGACACCTTGACTGCCCTGTATTAGGGGGGACTGGTGGGGATGCATGAAATAATTTTTTGCTTATGATAAAAAAAGAAAGAGAAAAATGGAAAAAAAGAGAAGGGTCTTATAATGTTTTCCGAACAACTTACAGGACATCGAAAATAGATGGAGATTTAGGCTTTAGTCCCATGTTCAAAGATTTGTTGGGCTCCCATCCCATGTATTTTTTAAATCGTATGAAGTCCCATAACCACCCAAAACTGCCCCATAACTGACTCTAACCACCCATCTTCATTTCTGTAGAGAATGACTTGTCTGACTTTTATTTTTATTTTTATTAAAACAGGACCAGCAACTAAAGAAATAACAACTTGGGATTGATTACAAATGAATTTTTAAAAATAGGACTAAATACATGTACTCCCCAAAATATAATGCTATGTCGTTGTAGTCTTGAATAAGGTACCTTTAGTGAAGGGAGAGAAGCATTTAAGGCTCTAATTTGTAACTATGGAGTACCTAATTCAATTGAGAATTTGAGTAACTTGGGATCTATATTCCAGCTGAATTAGTTGTCATTAGTGTCATGTTCTTTCGATGCTTGAGCTATCTAAACGGATTGATTGTTGTACTAATAGCCTAACTTCTTTCCTTTCAATTGTTTGTTAAGATTTTCACTCTTTGCTCATGTTGAAATTGTCGAATTAAGCTAGTACGCAATGTCCTTGGCATTATCTCATCCTTTCCTGTATTTGTTTGTGTAGTTGCCCCTTGTTTAGGGTCAATTTGTTATGACCTTAGAGTCCATCCAAGAAATACTATAACTGGTTGCATGATGTATTTAAGTTCTTGAATGCAACAACCCCCTTTTTTTAATTATAATAATGCTATTATCATTATGAATTTTCTTTAGCTTCTGTGTAGCTGTGCTGTTTGTATACTTTTAAGTGATGATTTTGATTTCAATGTTGCAGGGTATTACTGGATTTCTTTGTGGTTCTGAAGGACTTGACAGTTCAGGTCTTAGCTCTTCTGCTGCTGTAAGTTTGTGTTTTCCTGCTTGACCTGCCAAATCCTGTGAAATGCAAAATGTCAATTTGCTTGTTGTAGACAAAATAATGATTGATATCCTTCTATATAAAAATTCTGGACAGAAACTATACCTCTTCCATTTGAATAAAACTGGGGCATATTGTTTAAGGATAAAAAAATGGACACATTGACAGATATAGAATTGAAGCCTGAAGTTCTGAAATCTAATTATACTTGTGAAATGCCATTTTTTTTCTATGTAGGAGCATCGTTTATTGCTATTATTCTATTTATTTTAATTTTATGTATTTTGTTTGTTTATTTTCCCTTATTTCATCGTTAGGGGTATTTTAGACTTTGGGCAGCCTTAAACTATAAAAGGGAGACCTTAAGTTGTTTTGAGGATTCTCAATACATTATTATTGTTTTCCCCATGATTTTCTATTGCGTTACATCAAATTGGTATTTGAGAGAGGTTTTCTCATGGTTGTGTTAGTTGTGTTGTGTTGTGAACATGGACGATAAAACATGGAATGGTTAGACAACAGGATGGACATCCACCCGTGTGAACCGATTCTCCCGCAGAGATGAGGCGCCACCTAGAACGTCTTTCGGCCGATGGTGCTTTTAATCGACCAGGACCAACTCGCCAAACCATAAGTCCACCTTCAAACCTGTAAGAGAGTGGTGAAATCTTGGGAAATACCGTATTTTTAGTACGTTTTGACTTTGGTTGCGCCTACATATCCGTCATTTCAGAATCAAAATTTGCATAGTTTGTGGGTTCGTACTATTCACCGGAAAACTCATTGTGGTTGTTTTTGGTGAGATGAGAGGGTAGTGAAGTAGGGCAACCTCTTTGTTTTGATGCAAATTTATGGTTTCTCTATATTGAGATAGTGAGGAGAGAGGGTTGCCATGCTTCCTCCTCCAAAAACTTCTTCGTTTAATGAAGAAGATAGACTTTATTTATAGCCAAATGAGCCCAAGTAGACTGTCATCTGTCCAAAAGTCTGTGATGAGACATTTTCTAATCTGAATGGCATGTGTCCCATAACATATGTTGTACCCTCTACATTAGAATAATTTGTCTAGTTAATGCATAAATAATTCACGAATACACGCAATATGCTGGACGCGCACAATAATATCTGAGTTGTATAAACGCATGTGGTGTTATGGACTTTTATCAAGGCTAATCAATTTTAATATGATTTAATAATTTGATGGGAGGCTTATCATTAAGCCCATCCTACACTTGCCCTCTCGTACACATAGTTGATGTGTTTGTATTTGCTGAAACATATCGGATGTATGTACGAAAAATATTTTTAGTCGGTTTTGCTTTATTCGATCAACCCGAGGATCCTGGATATTGATTTCATGCTTAAAACTTCGTTTTGACGAAGCTTAGATTTTTGTTGCGATGGACTATTTCTAATAGACCATGATATATTTTCGATGGACCTCGTGGGATTTTCCGACGGACCACATGGCCATTCTTTTTCTACGAATGATATTGTATTTCCCCGCGACCTTGCCTTATTAGGCCACGACCGTTGATTCAATTGTAATCACGACTGAGTTTAAAACATTAATATCTGGGCAAACTTACTATGCTGTGGTCGATAAAAAGGCTTCAGCGTCATCATCAGAGTTGGTAGATTAATAAATCATTACAATTTAATAATGCACATATAAAGAAATCATTAACTAAACACTATCTCTATTGAGATTAATACCAAAAATTTCTAATACAAGCCTCATAACATATTTAGTCTTTTAGCCTTTCTCCTAATACAAGTCTTTACAATAGAACTTAAAAGATGATTAAGTACAACTAAGAGTGAAATCTATAAAAGATCCTCAAAGTTCTCTCTAGCTAACGGTTTATCTTCCGCGGCATAAATACTCTCCGCGGCTCCTATCCTGAAGAAACAAGGAATGTGGAAAGGATGAGCTCAAATAGCCCAACAAGGGTTAAATCAAAGGTCCTCAACCCACCTGTCAATATCAGTATTTGAAAAGACAATAGATATATTAACGAAGCAATGCAAAAATAGTGCAAGTAATAACATTTATGCAATATAAGCAAATAGGAAGGAAATAATGTTATTTCCCTAACCCCTTGGATTACCTTGATATCCTAAGGCTCAATCTCCCTTAGTTCACCACTCCTCGGCTTTCCATAAAGCTCAATCTCCCTTGGTTCACCTCGGCTTCTCCCAAGGCTCTATCTCCCCTGATTCACCCCTCATAGTTCGCGGCCTTTATTTTATGACCTTGGACATCTCATTCTCCTCGACTTTATTCCAGTTGTCTTTTGACCTAGTCATACCACAGACCGCAACCTCCTCTCATGCCCAATTTCAGAATGAGCGATCCGCAGTTTGCTGTTAACTCCACAACCTTGGTCGAGCTCTGCCAAAGTGCAAGCCCCATAGTTAACCTAGGCTCAATATCTCTAGGGCTAACCGTTTTGAACTCAAGCCCTACGTAGGAGGCCCTCTCCAGACAATGATGCCTCGGCTTGGCCAAATAGTGCTGCGGCCTTAGCATTGAATCCCATCTCAAATCAACCACTCTGGCACAATACAATATTGCCCAAAAGTTCGCGGCGTTAAAGGATTTAGAACTCCTGATCTTCAACAACAAGGATATTTTAGTAAATTGAAGGTTTTAAACCCTAATTATCTCATAACTCAAATCCTCAAAGATCAAAAGTAAAACCCTAAATAAAACCTCACAAGGTTAATAAGAATATCCTCAAAGTCTCTCTTCCTCAAGCTCGTAATCTCTAAACCAAGGATTCAAGATGAATAGTAAAAGTCTATGACCTACAAGCCCAAAAAACTCTTAACACCTCATAAACAGTAAACGGACATGGCCTCTAAACCCATAAATTAATGAACAGTAAAACTCAATGGCCTAAACCTAGAAAACTTAGAATATATCATAAGGGTTCATCTAATTCAATGAAATTCATGGAGACTAGGGTTTTAACAAGGAAGAAGAGGAGGATGAAAAGTCACCTTAAGGACTTAGTCCGATGAACAGTAACTAGCCATTGTCTTCAAACACCTTTTCCCGCTGGTGAACAGTAAATGTCCTCAACCTTTATTCCGGCAGCACCTCCTTTCGTCTTAAAATCTCACTTTCTCTTTCTAAAGTGGGAATTACTGTTTCTAGCAGCTTTGAGAAGTGTGCCAAGGGTGCTATTTATAAGGAATACTAAGGAACCTAGGGTTTTCACTTATGCCCTCTGTTTTTAAAAAATATCCCTCCAAAAAAGCTTCTAAAACCTTCAAAACTTGATTCTCAAGAAACGACCTCATTTGGCCACATCATCACTCACGTGTTGGACCCTCGTAGACCCCTGGGGTGAATGTCCGCGACCTGTTACAGAAGGTCGTTGCCTTATTTGAACTCCGCAGCCTAACTTTTCAAAGCCGTGGCCTTCTTCAACAAAACTCCATTTGTGGTCGTGGCTCTCTATATAGCCGCGGCCTACTATAACTTTATGGTCGTTACAAATATATCTTGAGTTTTTTCGGTTGCCCCCTATTTTGATTTGGAGGAGCACTTGGGCATTTCCCCCATTTCTTTCAAATGAACATGTGTCCATAGTTATGCATTATTGTGGTTGTTTGTAACTTTGTTTGCCAGAGTCACCATGTGTTGTTATGACTAAATATTAAAGTTGCCCCGTTTTGGGTAAGTTTTTTAATATAGCACCAACGGGTGACTTGCTCAATTTAGACAAGTTTTAGAATATGCACCAAAGTGACTTGCTCGATTTAGGCGATATTTTAAATATGCACCAACGAGTGATTTACGCAATTTAGGCAAGATTTTAAATATGCACCAACGGGTGATTTGTGCAATTTAGACAAGATTTTTTTTAAGAGTAAGGATAGGGAGACCCGGTTCGTGGACACATTTTCCTTTTTTTAAATATGCACCCCCACCAACGGGGCCTTGCTCAATTTAGGCAAGATTTTAGATGTGCACCAATGGGTGATTTGCTCAATTTAGGCAAAATTTCAAATATGCATCGACGGGTGTCTTGCTCAATTTAGGTAAAATTTTAAATATGCACCAACGGGTGATTTGCTCAATTTAGGCAAAATTTTAAATATGCACCAACGGGTGATTTGCTCAATCTAGGCAAAATTTTAAATATACACCAACGGGTGATTTACTCAATTTAGGCAGGATTTTGTGCATACACATGCTTGGTGACTCGCTCAATTTAGGCAAGATTTTGAATAAGCACTTGCTTGGTGACTCGATCAATTTAGGCAAGATTTTGTGCATACACATGTTTGGTGACTTGCTCTATTTAGGCAAGATTTTGAATGCGCACCTGCTTGGTAACTCACCCTGCTTGGGTGAGAATTTGAAATAGTACCTGTGTGGTGACTTACCCTGTTTGGGCAAGATTTTGAATAAGCACCTGCTTGGTGACTCGCTCAATTTAGGTAAGATTTTGTGCATAGACATGCTTGGTGACTTGCTCAATTTAGGCAAAATTTTGACTAAGCACCTGCTTGGACGAGATTTTGAAATAGCGCCTTCTTGGCGACTTACCCTGCTTGGGCAAGATTTTGAAATAGTGCCTGTTTGGCGACTTATCACTTTTGGTAAGATTTTGTATTATAATGCACCAACGGATGGTGACTTACCATCAAATTTGGTAAGGTTTTATAATATAATTCACCAATAGATGACGATTTACCATAAATTTGGTAGGGTTTTTATAATACAATGCACCACTCAGGGCGACTTACCATGAAGTTGGTAAGGTTTTTGTAATATGATGCACCACCGAGGGCGACTTACCACGAAGTTGATAATATTTGTAATATTATGCACCACTGAGGGCGACTTACCACAAAGTTGGTAAGATTTTTGTAATATATTGCACCACTGAGGGCGGCTTACCACGATTTTGGTAAGGTTTTATATGTTGCCGTATCTGAAGGATGGCTATGAATTATTGCGTTGCCAATGTCCGAGTGACAACAAGTTGTTGCGAGTCTGATGAAGGTTAGTCAGGGTCATACGCCCGCTGTTGCTTAATCAGTTGAGATCGTGGTGCCCAAATTTGTCCCTAAGCTGCAAGCTAGATCACTATCGTATTGTGGCTTTCGTAAGGAAGCTAATTTTGAACCCTTTCTGATAATGCTTTAAGTCTACCATAACGAAATCAAGGTTGCTGGTCTGATATTGGTGCTTTGGCATTAAAGTTTGATCAGCCTAAAATTGTTGCAAAGGTAACTGAAGAAGCTTTTAATGAAAGCCATGCAATATTGTACTGCCAAGTTTGCCCCTTTTATTTTATTTATCGTCAGGTAAATAAAAGAAAATATACATGTGAGGTCCTTTCTAGGTGTTGCAGCTTTTTCAGTGGTGTTTTAGCTCACAATTGTAAAGATTTGTTAGTGATAAAATGGCGGTGTCTGCTTAATGTTTGACTTATTCGGAGGCCTCTGCAAAATAATATAACACAATAATATAATATTGTAAATGGTTAGAAAATGTCGGGAAATATCCAAGTACAATCTTCATCATGCCCCATTTTTTAAATTTTATTTAATGTAATAAAATAGAATAAAATAAACTAAAGTGCGGAGATATTTGTGCAATGAATCATAGCAATACACACTAGTAGGTGTATCGTGCACAAAAAAATAATATCATTTGAGCACATGCTTTATTGAATTTGAGGGTGTATATAGTCTCAAGGTGATTTGCGAGGTGTCGAACATACTCGAGGTATTTCGTAAATGATTCATAATGTTTCAATATGATCTAAAGTCATAGGATAACATTTGCAAATGTTTATGAAATGTCATAAAATATTTAGATGAGAGCTTCATTATGCCCCTTTTATTTTTAACCTAGTTTGAATAAAATGAATTCAAAACAGGAAGATATCATGAGATGAATCATATGTTGATCTAGTAGGTGTTTCACGCACACAAAAAAATGATGTCGATTAATCACTCGATATTTTTATAAAATGCTCATATCGATATTTTAAAGAATATATATAATTATGTTCAGACATATCTTGATAAAGAGCACACACATCACGATTCATCATAAACTTTTGAGTAGCCTTCTATTTTCAAGGTGTGCTGTTTAAAGGTACCCACGTGATCATGTCACTATGTGGTCTTTGAAGCATTAAATGCTTTTATGTTCTCAAGGTGTACTGCTCAACCATGTGACCGAACTATCATGTCTAGATCAACCACGTTTCGACCCACCACCAAGTTCATAGAAATGAGTCCCTTTTTAATCGTAGTGGATCAGTATGTGGGTTAATTAGTTGTGTCGAATAAGCACCGGAGTATGGCTCAAGTAAAAGGAAAAAAATAGCAAATAATCATGTACAAAGTCTGTTTGGAACCATGTGCGGATGTAGGTGTGTAAATCCATGGTAAATTGATTTCAATGGTGGGTCAATTGGTTAACTTTACCGGGTTTGAGTTTAGCCGGAACCACAAGATGATAACCACTAAAACGGTTTATTGAGCCCTATCAGAAAGAAAATGAATTTTCCATTTGGTGTGTCGGTTTTAGATTATCCGTGGTGAGTCGGTTTGTACCCCGATCTAAATTCATGGTGAATCAGTTTGTACCCAGATGTAAATCCATGATGTGCCGGTTAATGGTGATTCGACTCTGGATGCCCGTGGTGATTCGGTATGGTGTAAATCATGGTGGGTCGATTTTGGTTGAGTTGAGTTCATCTCTTTGTTTCCCTTGATTTCTTTCTCCTCTTTCTACTGTTGCCGAGCCTGGTATGTGCCGGCCGGAGGCAGCTAAGAGAAAACGAATTCAATTGGCAGATCCTAGTTGGATTCTTGCCGGAGTGAGAGGTGCAGCGGTTTCATGCTGGAGTGAGACAAAGAAGATGTTAAGAGGGGCGGCTGACGCTCCTGGTCGGGGTAATGGTCCGTCGGATATTATTGTGCCGGATAAATGAAGTACAAGGTCCGTTGATAGCAGTTTGTTAAGGTTTTCAGGCATGAGTTGGCTTTATTTTTCAGATGTCTAATTGTGGTGAGTTGTCTTTGTTATCCGTCAGCCGAAAGTAGTTTGGTCTGAGAGTTTGTGTGGCTCAAGGATTTTCATGTTGCATCAATGACATCTAGCGTGTCAGTGTATAGTAAAGTCATAAATGATGTTTCCAACTAGTCTATTTATTTAATCAGTAGACTTTAGTCGGTTATTTTCCTTTGGATTACAAAAGGGGCTTTCATAGCCTTCCATAATTTTTCAGATTAGCACATGGGTTTCATCCTTTTTAATAAATGGCCCCATAGGTATTGACTTTAACAGATTCTTTTTCATTTTAGATATGTGGTCCGTGTGGTTTCTAACTAGCATAAATAATAAAAATATTAAAGCTTCCTCATTGGGTCATTTCGATTGTCAGTAAATGACCATAAAATTAGACTGAGAAAGATAACTTCGTCCAATCAAATCTTTAAAGATATAAGTAGTGTTCCCATATAGCCATCTCTACTGTCTGCTACTTGGTGTTTAATGCATATGTGAACAAGTTCAGGTTCATTGACAACATAAGGATTTTCTAGCATGTTATGTGTCGATATGTATGAAAATATGCATTGATTTTTCATAATGATTGAGTTCCTTTTTAAATATGTATGAAAATATATATGAGCTTTAATGATTTTTCATAATGATTGAGTTCCTTTTTCATATGCTTGGATGCGAATATGATGCAGGTGCATTTAAATGGATGCAGTCCAACCTAGCATGGTCCCTCCTATAAAATGGGACAAGGCTGGCCGAGGCTCTCTGAACTTGGACTCATGGGGTAGACTCAACCTTTGTATATGTGAATTAAGTTACGACATTACTATCGGCTATAGCTTTTGGTACATCGGTAAACGCTTGTTCACATCATTTGGTATCGAGTCACAAAGAGTGGCAACTAGTGGCAACCCATGGGAAGGAATATGATGCAGGTGCATCTAAATGGATGCAGGCTCTTGGGCCAACCTAGCATGCTCCCTCCTATAAATTTGACGTGAACTACACGTCAATGACCTAAAAATCAAGATAATATGATTTCTAGAGAGAGAAACAAGAGATTTCTTATATTTTAAGAATTGCAGAATGAGTACAAATGAGAATACAAGAGGCATTTATATGAGGGAAATTACTTGCTAATCAAGTAATTAGCTAAAATGACTAAAAGAACCAATTAAAAATAAAAGAATGCCTAATTAGTCCAAACATGCTTGGAGACTAATCAAGGAAAGAAAATACCTAAAACAAGAACTAAAAATAGAAAATACAATGAAAATAAAATGGATTCCCATCATTCTTCCCCCCCCTAAAAAAGAGTTCGTCCACAAACTCAAAGGGGAAGGCTAACAGAGTCACCCTTTAAAACTGTAATCAATGCATGGCCAGGAGGATACTCGGTCTCATTGAGATACCCCGGTGACTGGTCCATCACTAATAGGGGGCCCGACGATGTGGCAGAGAGCAATCTGAAGCTTGGTGTCCCACGTTGCCGCAATTAAAGCACCGAAACGTGGAAGGGCCTGAATGTGTCGCAGCGGAAGTAGTGGTAGCCGGAGTAGTGACAGAAGATGTCGACGTTGATACTGTAGGGGAAGCAGAACTCCGTGAAGGTGGATGTCGGGATGTTGGAGGAGCTGTCGGTGCTGCATGATAGGCCTCAACCTTGGTAGCATATTCTATCGCCTTCAGAAAGGTTGGTATCTCTCTCAATGCAAGATCGCAATGTGGCTGGAGCCCGAGAATATAGCGGTTGATCCTCAGTCTCGGGCAGACGAGCTCTAGTGCAAAGAAGTTGGAACTGCTCTGTATACTCCACTACGGAAGACATGTCCTGTCGGAGTGACTGGATACTCGCAAAGAGGTCACGCTCGTATGTCAGGGGTATGAATGAGGCCTGAAGAGCGGTCTTGAGGTCAATCCAGTCCTTAATGGGTGGGAGCCCTGCAGCTATCCTATGGTAGCAAAGATCATTCCACCAAACTCGAGAAAACCCCTGAAATTTGGTGGCTGCAAGGAGAACACATGAGTGTTCCTGAATCTGCTTATAGTCGAAAATTGTCTCCATAGTGGCCAGCCAATCAACCATGTCATCTGGGGAGAATCTGCCGTCAAATATAGGGACATCTATGCGAATATGTCCATGGAGACGCCGAGAAAGTAGCTGAAAGGCTAATGAAAATGGGTCTCCATCCTGATGAGCTCTCAGATCCATCGCATCACCTGGCGCAGGTGCAACATAATCAATAGGGACCGGTGGCATCTGGGTAGGTGGTGGACGAGGAAGATGATCATGTGGGGCCATGGGAGGTGCCGGTGGACCGCGCTGATAGTGGGAACACGTGTCAATTAAGCTATGAAGCACGGACACTTCTCCGAAGGCCGCGTACGAGTGTCGGACACTCCAAGGACACGGACACGCAAGGGACACGGCTGGGACACGTGTCCGACACGCCACGTGGCGTGTCGGGCTTAAAAGGCATTTAAAAATAGTTGGACACGGCTGGGACACTGCTGGGACACGGCTGGGACACGCAAGGGACACGGCTGGGACACGGCTGACAAAAATATATAATAACTTTAAAAAAAAAGGGGCAGGAAACATATGTTTTTTTTTCTCCTTTTTCTCACCTATTTATTCTTTTTTTTTTTAATCTCTTGTTCAATAAATTGCATTAGCCATATGCATTTTGATTGTTATTATTAGTATGGGATTTAGTATCATTGTGATGTTTGATGTGTAGAATGGATTTAATACTCTTAATGCTTATATGTTTAATGTTGTTCTTAGTATGAGATTAGTATTATTGTGATATTTCATATTTTTTATATATAAAAATAATTATAAAAAAAAATTATTTAATACCGTGTCTCCGCCGTGTCGTGTCCTGATTTTTTTAGATTTGCCGTGTCGGCGTGTCCGTGTCGTGTCGGACACGACACCCGTGTCCGTGTCCGTGCTACATAGCAATTAAGTGACCACGTTCTCCATAATAGAAGCACTGACGGTCCCGTAGTGGAATGTAGCGATGGGTGCCGAGTGGGTGTGGGGGAATCCACTCGAAGAAGCTATGGTGAATATCCCCGGTGTCAGAGGAGGGAGAGGAATCGGTGTAAAGTAGAGAGAGGTCATGATGGGAGGGTGTATGATGTAGACGTGGATCAATGTTTTGATACTCAAAAATACCAAAATCAAATGGGTTAGGTGGTTCGTGTGGTTGAATAGGATTTAGATTGGTTGGATGGTTGTGGGGAATTGCGTTTGGGGTTTTGGGCAACTCGTCTACGGTTAATTTTTGGGTGGGTGCACATTCTTGGGTAAAAGTAGGGTTTCTTGGGTTATTTGGGTTTGAGTTTTGGTTGGAAAAGTTATAATGTGGTCCAGGTTCAGAACGGGTTTTACGGCCGGGGTCGAGGGCACGGTTAGGAGATTGGGGTAATGTTTTGGTAAAATTCGTAAGGTTTAGGGTTTCAAGAAGTTGAGTATAAGATAAATTTTGGGCGAAATTTGGTTCATGGCCAAAATAGGGTGGGGTTAGGGTTTTCATTGAGGCAAAAAATATAGGAGTGATGGGCAACGATGTTATGAGGTTTTCCGGGGTAGGAATGACCTCCACGTGGGTTGTGGATTAGAGTTTCAACCTGGGCCGCCCCTTTTTGTGAATTTTTGTTGCCGACGGGACAACAGGTTTCGTGAGAGGTTGTGTTCGGGTTAAAGAGTACCGGAATCTGATTGGGGAGGCCGGAAGGACAGTGATTGGAAGGGTTTTGTAGTGGATGGGTGTTAGTAGGGCCGTAGGTAACTCGACGACTAGGGTTCATCAGATCGGCAACAGGTTAATGGGGGTTGGCCACTGGATGGGTGGTCCGACCCATAGGAGATGGTCTGTTGAGGTTTCTGGTGAGTTTTTGAGTTTACAATTGGTAGTTCTTGCGCCGGATTTAGATCGGGGAAGTGGACAGATTGTAGGCGATCTAATTTGTGCAAATTGGCAGTGGGGAGTTGTTGATCGACGGCGTTAGGATGTTGGGCAGCTTCTTGGGTGGAAATCTGACCTGTGGTCATTTCGGGACCGATGATGGATGAACTAGGATTTTGCAATTTGGACAAAAGTTGAAAAATGACATCCATTTGTTGTTTCAACTCACAATTGTTCTTTTTCAATTCTTGATTACTTTCTTTCAATTCTTGATGGCTTTTTTTTAACTCTTCGTTAATCTCATCTTGAATTCGCATCGCCTTCTTCGGGGCCATTGAGAATGTAGGGCACGATTTGATATTCTACACACACCAATACACACTAACACCAATGTTTGAAGCGACACTCGCTCTGATACCAATTTGACGACACGTCAGTGACCTAAAATTCAAGACAATATGATTTCTAGAGAGAGAAACAAGAGAGTTCTTATATTTTAAGAATTGAAGAATGAGTACAAATGAGAATACAAGAGGTATTTATATGAGAGGAATTACTTGCTAATCAAGTAATTAACTAAAATGACTAAAAGAACCAACTAAAAATAAAAGAATGCCTAATTAGTCCCAAACATGCTTAGAGACTAATTAAGGAAAGAAAATACCTAAAAAGAACTAAAATAGAAAAACAATGAAAATAAAATGAATTCCCATAAAAAATGGACTGACGCTCTCTGGCCTTGGACTCATGGGGCAGACTCACCCGTTATATATGTGAATTAAGTTGCGTCATTAATATAAGCTATGGCTTTACTGTTCTAAAAAACCCGTTTAGGCTCCGCCTAGGCTTGAGGCTTGGAAGAAACGCCCCGCCTTAAGTTTTTGACGCCTTATGCTTGGTAAAACCGTTAAGGCGCACTTTTTCTCCAAAAACAACAATGATTTAGTGAAACGATATTGCCTTTTAAAGATGTTTTTTACAAACTGAACCATTATCTCATCCAAAATAATCAAATAGTATTTTAATTTGCAAATATTCAGACATATTTTTATGATATGTACAATTTTAGTATTTTAATAGCCTTATTACGGTTAAAAAATATTAAAAAGGCCTAAACGCCTTTTCACGCCTTTTTACGCCTAAGCCCGCCTAGGCTTCTAAGGCTTAAGGCTTGGCCTCCACGCCTCGATCACGCCCCGCGTTTTTTAGAACCAACGGTAATCGCTTGTTCACATCAAAACACATATCATAATGAAGACATTTTAATGTCTAAAGTATACTTTCAAGTAAACATTTTAGCTAATGTTTACACATAAGTATATCATATGATTTTAATGTAAGGCAAGAGATATTATAAGTAGAAAGAAATGAAGTTGAATACCATCTCCTGTAAATTTTGAAGCAGACAGCTCATCTACTAACACCTTATCTCCATTTTCACCGAGTTTTTCAGGCAGGAACAAGGTGTTACACAATAAAAAAATCGCGAATGCCTCCCTAGTAGAGTCGCCAAATGTAAGAGAGTAGTACAATCTGGGAAAATACTGGATCTTTGGTATGTTTTTGACATGTGCAACTTTGGTTGTGCCTATGTATCCGTGATTTTGGAATCAAAGTCTGCGTAGTTCGTACTATTCGCCAAAAACTCATTGTGGTGGTTTTTGGAGAGATGAGAGGGTAGTGAAATAGGCAACCTCTTTGTTTTGATGTAAATTTATGGCTTCTCCATATAGAGATAGTGGAAAGTGAGGGCTTCCATGCTTCCTTTTCCAAAAGCTTCTTCCTTTAATGAAGAAGATAGGATTTATTTATAGCCAAATGAGCCCAAGTGGACTGTCATGTGTCCAAAAATATGTGGTGACACAGATCCTAATTTGGATTGTATCTGTCCCATAACATGAGTTGCACCCTCTACACTAAATAATTTGTCTAGTTTATACATAAATAATACCCTAACACATGCGATATGCTGGATGCGCACAATAATATCCGAGTCACATCAACACATACGGTGTTATGGACTTTTATCAAGATTAATCAATTTTAATATGATATAATAATGTAATGGGAGACTTATCCGATACGTGATATAATAATTTAATGGGAGACTTATCATTAAGCCCCTCTTACGAAACCCTCGCCACTGACCTGTAATCACGTGCGACCACTGGCGCACCGCTAGAGCAAACCCTTCTAACGACCCATTATGACCACTGATTAGCTTGGACGAACCCGCAAATCGGCCTTTGACCGCCGATCTCGACCTACGAACTCGAGTTGCATCCATTTCTACGCAGACTTACGACCTTGGGCCATTCCTAGGCCAACAACGACGACGAGACATACCACACGAGATACGCGATACATGATTTTTTCAAAATGTAGGATACGATACAGTAGGATACGTATAATATATAATTTTTTAAGTATATATTTTACATAATTAAGCCGACCCCAAATAATTGGGAAAAGGCTTTGTTGAGTTGAGTATATTTTACATAATTGGAACCAAAGTTCTAAAAAATGCGGGGCGTGACCAAGGCGTGGAGGCCAAGCCTTAAGCCTTAGAAGCCTAGGCGATCCTTAGGCGTAAAAGGGGTTTAGGCATTTTTTAATATATTTTAATATTTTTTGACTATGACAAGGCTATTAAACTGAAATGGTACATACCTTAAAAATGTCTAAATATTTGTAAGTTAAAATACTATTTTTTTAAAATAGTAAAAGAAACAAAAAAACTCGCGTTTTTTCATGCCTTACCCCCCCAAAACACGTGTTTTTCACGCCTTACCCCCAAAAACGTTGACCATCGTTGACCACGCCTTAATCCACGCCTAGGGCAAAACTTGGCGTATCTAAAAAGCCTCGCGCCTAGGCGCGTTTTTTAGAACACTGATTGGAACATACTTAACACGAAATTCATTAAAATCAAATACAACAACAATACAAATATAAACAAGAAACAAATAAAATTGGAAATTAAATGAATATGCTTTGCAAAAGTCAGGGTTTGTTTGAAACTTTTGAGTTCCAAATGTTCGTTTTGTGAATGAACCTCTTCTTTTTCATTTTATGTAATATAATAATTGTTTTGTCTTTAATACCTCCATAATTATCCTGTTTTGAGTTTGGTACCTTTAACTAATTTTTCTCTATAGTAGCTTTTTCGTTGCTAAATGTGAAAATTTCGCCGCAAAAAATAATTTGTGATGATATTGAGAGGCGAAAAGTGTACTAAACTCGAAATAAAATTAGTGAAAGGCATTACAATAAAAAAACAGTTAATTATAGACGTATTAAAGTAAAAAAAATCCATTATTGTTTTAAGTTATTACACATTTGAACCCATTATAGGTTTTCAAAATGCTAAAAAACTATCCCAGCGTGTAAAAAAAAACTTGTCCCTAGCATATATTAATGTGTCTCCAACGTGTCCCAAGCATGTCGCCAACGTGTCCGGCTTGAACAAAAGGACAGTCTAGGACATGCGTGTCCCCATGGTTCAAAGTCTCAGTATCGGCCACTCGATTTTCAACTCGGTCGCGGTATCGGGCGATACGCAAAGATAGACTATTTAGAGAGCGCAAAAAATTCTGTAAAAAATCTAGAATTTAAAAAAAAAATACGATTAACAATGTGGACCAATCAGATAAGTTTAAAACTATTCTTTAATATGAATAACATTGTACAATTGATTATATTGACGTGCTGCGAACTTGCCAGATTCAATGTTCCATAATAAATCAATGTTTTTTTTTCACGGAGGATACAAATATTATGTTTTTACAAAGAAAAACAAATGTTACTTTTTTAGTAAGAGGATAATTTTTTTTTTACAAAGAAGATACAACTATTATATTATTAGTATTATTTTTAGTAAGAGGATACAAATGTGTTTTTTAAGTATGTTATATTTTTCTAAAAGGGATAGAAATGTTTTTTTTAGTATTGTTATTTTTTTACAAAGAGGACACAAATAGTGATTTTGACAAAACACTACATTTTTTTTACAATTGTTTTTAACAAAAAGGATGCGAATGCTATTTTTCTTACAAAAAATTATGCAAATGTTATTTTTTTATAAAAGGACTGTAGATGTTATTTTTTTTTTTGTTGGGTTGCAAATGTTTTTTTTTTTAAATTTATGGAAATGTTATTTTTTACAAAGAGGATGCAAATATTTCTTTTTTACATGTTATTTTTACATAAAGGATGCAAATATTATTTTTACAAATGTTTAGAGGATACAAATATTATTTTTACAATAATTACAGTTGTATATTTGTTTGTAAAAGAATAACCTTTACGTTTTTTTTTATAAATAATAACACATTAAAATATAACATTGGGAACATTATTATAAAAAATAATAACAAATAACATTTGGATTATTTGCGTTCTTTAAAAAAAAAAATTGGCACATATATAACGCACTAAAGTAAACCCACACAATGACCAAATAACCCACACACACAGCACACTAAATTTAAAAAACAATTAGCATTTCGTAACCCCCCCAAAAAACCACGCTTACCAACACAACACTGGAGAGAGAGAGAGAGAGAGAGAGAGAGAGAGATTGATTGATTCTTAGTAACTTATACCATCTCGGCCGATATATCACCGATATCACACCGATATGGGCCGATTCCATGGCGATATCGCCGATATAGGCCGATTCTACTGCGATATCGCCGATATGGGCCGATTATATCGTTATATCACCGATACTACCGAGAAATTACCGATATAGGGTCGATTCACATCAATAATTGAAAACTCAACTCGTAACTCGGAATCGGATCGGTGGGCACCGATACCTAGTCAACTCGGTCGTGTCGTCGCGGTATCGGCCTTGACTTTGAACCATGCGTGTCCCAGAGTGTCATGTATCCAACACGTGTCAAATAGGATTCGCTGCCTTTCTGAGAGTATCCGTGCTTAATAGCCTGATGTATATGGGATTTCTAGCGACACGTGGTGCGTGGTTGTGCGTAGGGAAGACGACTATCTTTTATTTTCCATTTTTTAGTGAGTTTATTGTAATTTTCCTTTATTTTTAGTGTTTAATTAGTTTCCAAGTATGTTTGGGACTAATGAGTCATTTTTAGGTATTAGTTGTCCTTTTTGGTCTTTTTGGGTAATAGCTTGGCTAGCAAGCTAACTCTTCCTATAAATAGGCCTTTTGACCCTCATTTGTACTTAACCTTGAATATTGAGAGTAATTGTTGTTGTGTAGGTAATGGTTGTTGTGTAGTGTAGTAATAACGCTTCTGCATTTGAAGATTTACATCAAATTAGTATTAGAGCTCGGGTTGTTCTTGGTGCTCGTTGGGGTGCGTGAAGCGGGTCATAAGTTGAGATTCCAACTCCGGTAACCCGTTAATCGAAAGATTGATAAATGTCCAAATGAGAATCGGGTGAATGGAAACCCTAAATTCCATCACCACTAAAAGAGGAGATACCAACTCTTTTAGCTCCTCTACCCACCATCTCCATCTCCACCACCACCATCCTCCACCTCCTACCCCCACACAACCACCACCCCGTTTACATGAATCTCCGTTTTCAATTTTTTTTATCGAACCCTAACCCAAGAACCCCAAATTGAAACCCTAATTCTCAAATCAAGAACCTACAAACCCTAATCAAGAGCCTACCCAAAACCCCTATCCAACCACCTACTGCCACCGAAAACAAACCCCAACAGCCCCTAGCCATCGCCGACCAACCCCACTGGCTGGAAATGCCATAGAAAGGGCCGAAAATCCTACCCACTTCCCTAATAGCCATCGCCGACTCTACCTCGCTTCTTTTCCGGCCACCCCCTAACCTGTTGACCTCACCGACAACCCTCACACACCCCCACCCCTGTTCGACCTTCGACCAGCCTCCATGGCTCACCTCCGGCGCCCATCTACACCAAAACACTCCAGGGACCACCCGATCTACCCTTGCACCCTCTCATCTAGGTTGGAACCCACCTCTGGTGGTCGGCGTGCCCTCTGAACCCCAAAGAATCGCCGGCCAGTTAGGGTTTTCCCCTCAACAGTGGTCAGAAACCACCTGGAACACCCCTTCCTCCGGCGACCCTCCTTCCCCTGTCATCCGGAGCCATGACCCCATTCTAACCTCCGATCCAACCCCTGTTACCCCCGATCTAACCTGTACCCTTCCAAACCCCTAAATACCAAAACCCTAAGCCTCTTTTTCTTAAACCAAAACAGCCCCACCCCCTTTTAAACCCTAATTTACCTTTTCCTCACTCATTAATGCCCAACCACAAGTAAATCCGACCCAAACAGGCCTGTCCTACTTTGAGCCGTTCTCACCCTCGCTATTGACCTCTACTTCGGTCAATTTTTGACACAACATATGACTTCCATGAGAAATGTACCCACCGGGGATACATTTTCTGACTATTTGCCACCGGAGATGTTGCCGTCTTCAGTCCTCTTGTTTCGCCATCGTACTTGCAAAGGTACGGTCTTCGGAGTTATCGTCTGGTCAGATTCAGGGGTCCACCAAGCTAATTTGCAACCATGTGCTTATGGTGTTGAGAAGGCGGTGTGGTCGCCAGTTTTTTGTTCCTGAGACTCTGTAGGGAGGCATTGTTGAGATTTGGGTATTAAACCCACTTGTTGAAGGTCCATATGGGATTAACATAAGTTCGTCCGGTCCATTTGCGTGTTGGATTTGATTTGGGGTTTTGCTTTGCTTTGGAAACTAACACTTGTACCGACACGTGTTCATGTGGCATTGATGAGTCACCTTGAAAGCTCGAGGAGGACGAGCTTTTTCGAAGACGGGGAGAATGATGTATATGGGATTTCTAGCGACACATGGTGCATGGTTGTGCCTATGGGAGACGACTATCTTTTATTTTCCATTTTTTAGTGAGTTTATTGTAATTTTCCTTTATTTTTAGTGTTTAATTAGTTTCCAAGTATGTTTGGGACTAATGAGTCATTTTTAGGTATTAGTTGTCCTTTTTGGTCTTTTTGGGTAATAGCTTGGCTAGCAAGCTAACTCTTCCTATAAATAGGCCTTTTGACCCTCATTTGTACTCAACCTTGAATTGAGAATTGAGAATAGAAAGAGAAATAAACCCATTTCTTTAGTTTAATTATTTGTTGTTGTTGTGTAGGTAATAGTTGTTGTATAGTGTAGTAATAACGCTTCCGCATTTGAAGATTTACGTCATAGCCCCAAACCCTCTTTGGGCCCAAATGTGACTTGGCTTCCTTTAAGACCTAAATCCGACCACCTATTCGTAACAACCCTACACGCAAATAGATCTTCAGCCTTTTTTGCTTACCCACCACTCCTGCTAGGATTTGAGACCTTCCTCGGTGAGATGTCCCTTTCGGAAGTAATGCTTATGTTACACTGTCGGGTGACCTACTCTTAAACCCCCCTTGTTGCCTCCTTCAACAATTGGGTGCCGTGAATCATTCTTTGATTGTCTTATTTGCTGAGCTGAGGTCACTCGTGTGAAGCATAGCCTTCACTACACACGATGTTGTTCGGGGGACCGACTGTGTGTGATTATTGATAGTGGCTATGACTCACATTGAAATATGCCACTGCCGTGAGTAAAGCCAAAGCAAGTAGTATTTATATCATTTGTGGGTCAGAACAGTCACACAGTAGCATTATTTGGGCAGAAGGTTTCTGGCCTTGTCACTAATTTATTCTATGTATGACCTCGAGTTTTGTGCCACGGTACAGGTTGTCAAGCATTGGTAATCCTATATAGCACCAAGTGAACCATGGACGCTGCGGTTCATGAAAGAGACTTGCTTGCTCAGTGGTCCGTCTTCTTGCAGCAGTTCACGTTCCACTTTCAGTACAAACCGGGTAGTAATAACCTGATTGCAGATGCATAGAGTCGGTGGAGTCATGTGTTAGTGACATTCGGGGAGTGGTATTTGGGTTTGATTTGGCGCGAGAGTATGCCTTTAATCTCGGACCGATTGTTAGCAAGTGTCAGTGACACCATAAGGTTTCTGGACCATATTTGTTACAGGATGGGTTTGTGTACCCCGCATGGTTCAAAGTCTCGGTATCGGTCCCGGTATCGGCCACTCGATTTTCAACTCGGTCGCGGTATCGGGAGATACGCAAAGATACACTATTTAGAGAGCGCAAAAAATTTCGAAAAAAATCTAGAAAATTTTAAAAAAATACGATTGACAATGTGGACCAATCAGATAAGTTTAAAACTATCCTTTAATATGCATAACATTGTACAATTGATTATATTGACGTGCTGCGAACTTGCCAGATTCAATGTTCCATAATAAATCAATATATTTTTTTTCACGGAGGATATAAATATTATGTTTTTACAAAGAAAAACAAATGTTACTTTTTTAGTAAGAGGATAATTTTTTTTTTTACAAAGAGGATACAACTATTATATTTTTAATAAGAGGATACAAATGTGTTTTTTAAGTATGTTATATTTTTCTATAAGGGATAGAAATGTTTCTTTTTTAGTATTGTTATTTTTTACAATGAGGATACAAATAGTGATTTTGACAAAACTTACATTTTTTTTACAATCGTTTTTTACAAAAAGGATGCAAATGTTATTTTCTTACAAAAAATGATGCAAATGTTATTTTTTTATAAAAGGAATGTAAATGTTTTTTTTTTTTGTTGGGTTGCAAATGTTTTTTTTAAATTGATGGAAATGTTATTTTTTACAAAGAGGATGCAAAAAAAAAATTCTTGTGTTGCAAATGTTATTTTTACATAAAGGATGCAAATATTATTTTTACAAATGTTTAGAGGATACACATATTATTTTTACAATAATTACAGTTGTATATTTGTTTGTAAAAGAATAACATTTACGTTTTTTTATAAATAATAACGTATTAAAAAATAACATTGGGAACATTATTATAAAAAATAATAACAAATAACATTTTGATCATTTGCATTCTTTATATAAAAAAAAACTGGCGCATATACAATGCACTAAATTAAACGCACACGATGACCAAATAACACACACAGAGCACACTAAATTAAAAAAATAATTAGCATTTCGTACCCCCCCCAAAAAACCACGCTTACCAACGTAACACTGGAGAGAGATAGATAGATAGATAGATAGAGAGAGAGAGAGAGAGAGAGAGATGCTTAGTAACTTATACCATCTCGGCCGATACATCACCGATATGGGTCGATACGATTGTGATATCACTGATATGGGCCGATTCCATCGCGATATCGCCGATATGGGCCGATTCTATTGCAATATCGTTAATATGGGCCGATTATACCGCTATATCACCGATAGTACCGAGAATTTACCGATATAGGGTCGATTCACATCAATAATTGAAAACTCAACTCGTAACTCGGAATCGGATCGGTGGGCACCGATACCTAGTTAACTCGGCCGTATCGTCGCGGTATCGGCCTTGACTTTGAACCATGGTACCCCGGGACAGCCGTTTGGGAAAAGATTATCTTAGAGTTGCACTCTGGGTGGTGGGGTGGTGGCGGTTAACCAAACATTTAGGCGGGGTGCGCACTTTGGCATTACTAAGGAAGATATTTTACTTGCCGGCTATGTTATGAGTGTCGGACAGCTAGACTGCTGCCAAGTGGCAGCACACTAACTCCGGGCTTTGTACTCCATTGCCTGTCTCGACGAGGTCGTGGGAGGATACTTCTATTCATTTTGTTGTTAGGCTGTCCAAGATAACCAAGGGCCACGATCCAATCTTTGTTGTTGTTGACTGATTCTTAAAGATGGCACATATCATAATCTGTCGTAGGATGTCATGCCTTACATATGGTCACATTGTGTAATCATACAGAATTTCCTGCAGCATTACCTCCAATAGCTATGTTCGATTTACTGGACATTTTAGGTATACTTTTCGGGTTTGTGTTAGGGAATAAACCCTAGTTACGATTATGGAAAAATGAATAGCAATGAATAATAAAGCAAACACACACACAAAAGACACAAGATTTTACGTAGTTCAATCTCAATGTGAGAAGCTACATCCACGGCCGCTGCAGGTAAAGGTTTCCACTATTTGAAGATGATTACAATGTGATCTCACCCTTTCTAATAAAACGGCGGACCCTAATATCCTTTATATACTAGGAATATTAGGGTGCCTTAATATATGTATGAAATACCCAAAACTTCACCGATCAACACTTCGGAGCCTTGCAGGTGAGAACCCGAGAGTTGGGATGTCGTTATTGTGCAGACAGAGTTTGCATGTCTATTTCAGATCATGTTGGGTATGTCCCTGTCTGTTCCGGTTGATTTGCTGGAGCTACTTCCTTCCGTTTCCGTTAGCCCATCCCTGAGTGATTTTGTGGTCCGGTGAGTAATATTCACGAGGATGTGAGAGATCCCCCCGACTTGTTTATGCTTCACACAAGTGGATTTACATCGTACAGAGGGTGTGTTTCGGCCAGGGGATTTGGTGATAGTATATTTGTGCAAGGAGAGGTGCAAGGGAAGTGATACAAACTTTAGATGCAGCATTATGGCCCTTTCCCCGTAGTGCACTTTTGTGAGGATATGAGTGGGTGCCTTGAGTGTTCCTGGATGCATACGACGTTTAATGTCGTAGATTTGGTGCCATTTTGAGGATCACATATTCCCCCCATCCTGCTGCCCATGGATTCTGGCCCGCCGGTGAGTTTGCTTGTCGATCGTGTGGAGGGTATTCTGAACAGAGAGGAGGTCAGTACTCCAAAGGGACCGATTTAGTTTGATGGTTGGGACGTTTGGTGGATATGGATACCTGGATCTCTGAGGCCATTGCAGGACATCAAACGGAATTTTTATGACCAGTTCTGTGCTCATATGGATTTACCTATTAAGGGGGAGAGTGATGAGCGTCCCTATGGAAGGGAGTTCTTAAGTTGTTTTGAGCATTCTTGGTACATAATTATTGTTTATGACTGTTTCTATGATGCGAGTTGCTATGCAAATTTTCCCATGATTATTTGGGATGGTGTTGATGATTTGATTATTCTGCAGTGTTACATCATTGTGTATTTTTTTTCTCATTGAACCAGAATTTTAGTTCTGTTCGCTTATGAGAGATCATGCTCTTTATTTCGTAAATCTGTTTTCAGTGTATTTGTGCTCCATATTTCTAGTCACTTTCTTTATGTCCA
This sequence comes from Sambucus nigra, assembly GCA_949130495.1. NCBI lineage: Eukaryota > Viridiplantae > Streptophyta > Magnoliopsida > Dipsacales > Adoxaceae > Sambucus > Sambucus nigra. The sequence goes on from OX422210.1 coordinate 714,287,699, forward strand.
TATGATAAGAATTGAGTGTTAACAGGTTGGAGTTGCATACCTGTTGGCTTTGGAATTCACAAATAATATCACTATATCACCTACAGAAAATATCGAGTATGATCGGTAGGTTTCATTACCACTATGGCCTATTTAGTTTACTTCTCAAGTATATATATGTTTTTATAATTACTATTCATACATAATTTCCTAATCTGGCTTTGGAACATGTACGATTGCGCCTAGTTTTATTTTGAATCACGTATCAAACTCAGTTAGTTCACTCCCAAAACAGAGCCAACTCAGCATAAAGCGAGTTGACTCGTCAGTTAATTTGAACTATGATCTGATAGGGTTTATTGGATTATTCCCATTTTATTTGTCCTTTTGCTTTTATTTCTTGCTCCCGCTGGGGCTCCATTCCGTGGGCTATAGATATTGGGTATGTAAGCTGTTGGTACTACATTTTCGTGATTTTGTTCTCGTGTGGATTTATTTTCCATTGTGTATCTCTACGAAGCAAGGGTGCGGATGAGTGTGCGGCGATTCGGAAAAGTAAGGCACGGGTGCAGTGATTCAACTTGTTTTTGAAGAATCCGAGCTTCATAGTGTACTAACATATCTCTTTCATAAGCCCGTACATTTTGTCTCTTCTTGTATCAGCTTCATATCGAATATTTAAAAATCAATAATTCACTAAGATATGCTCTGATTCCAATTGACCCAAGCTAACAAATGTAGCGGGGGGGGAGGGGGACTGGTTCTAAGGTTCAATTAGCCACAATCCACAATCCACGGGTGATCCCTTTCACCAATCAGCAAATAACACTAACTTAATTCCAACAGTCCACTTGCAAAATTGATTATCCAATTTCAAATTGATTAAATCAAGCACTTAAATATCTCCCATTCAATTCTATTCCTTATAAATATTTCCATGGTTGGCACATAAAAGGGTGAATATTTGTGACTTGTTGCAACACAAGTGGTCCACCACTAGTCAATCTCCAAGTTGGTGTGTTCCTTATAGGATTAAAGATGAAGACAGTAACCACATCCTTCTCCATTGTGTCTTTTCAAGATTCTTATGGGACAAGATTTTGTAAATCACTGGCAATTTTATTCCTTATATATATTTCCATGGTTGGCACATAAAAGGGTGAATACTTTTGACTTGTTGCAACACAATTGGTCTTTTCAAGATTCTTATGGGCATCTAGGAGGAGAACAAAAAAGCTAAACTTTATGGACAAGATTTTTCTTCCTATTTCTTGGCTACTGTTTTCTTGTTGCTCCTCCTGTTTTATATTCTCTTTTTCCCCCTTCTTAGTGGATTTTGTTAAATTTACATATATTTAGCAATAATTAGCACATGTTAATTATATATAGGCTTTAACAGACATCTGGTCCACAAATCCTACATCTCTTTCATACTAATATAAGCTTTCTTGTTTCTGATAAAAAAAATTCTCTAAGCTTGCAAAGTATGGAAAGTGCTGATGGACTCGAAATTGATTTAGTGTTAATAGAGAATCTAAAACATTCAGTCAATCTCTATAAACCATGGGTTTCAAATGAGTGAGTATAGAGATATTTCGGAGAGATTCACTCTCACAAAAATTGATTTAGTAAAAAAAATCATTTTCACTCGTTAATCAGAATGTTGAAGACGATTAATGCAGTCGCTAAACAAAGGGTGCGGTGGACCTGTATCTTAAACCAGATAATTGGTTTCTAGATCTCCCATTTTGGAACTGTTGGTCGACCTTAACTGTCTGGGGTCAAACCTAAATTTCCATAATTCGCATTTTGACAAGAAGCATATTTCCCACGAATATACAAAAAATTTGGAATATTTTTTCCATGTAAAAATTATGTTCCACTAAGGTCTCTAGATCCCACTACCCATACCAAAGAGGTTTGGAACTGGAGGCCCAAAAAGTGAAAAATTCGATCTTCAAAGTTTGATGCAGTCTTCACATAAAAGCTTTGGGCAACAAAAACTTGACCTAGACAAACCTAAACACGGTTTTTGACATACAAAATAAAGCCAAGTCTCAATGGTCTATTTGCCTTGGCACTTTATCATGCGGTTCACTTCTGCCTCAACTTTGAGTCTTTGATGTATTTTCCCACTTCTCCTTAAATAAGTTCTTCCATGCAATTATATCATTTGTATCCAATAAACCCCAAAAGGCTAAAACTAGTCCAATTATTTCTTTTGTTTTGTTTATATTTTAGTAATTTTATAATTATGTTAATTTAATATTTTGTGTGTGGGACGAGAACCAGTTTGAGTTATCTTCTTTTATCAGCTAGGTATGTCTGTGAAGAGGGTCAATCAACTTGTTTACTCAGTTTCTAATGTCGGCATTGTAGATTTACTCTCACAGGATCTGATTTTCGACGAAACACAATATAAAATTCCTGAAAAATATTTACTTACATAAAGAGCCTAGGACATCTATTCTTATGACAGCAAGTTAATTCCTACAATTCTGAGGGTATCCGGTAAACAATATTCCATTTCGGTCATTCTTACTACGTGAATAACTACACTCGTCTTTCTTTCACTTATTTCTAACTTCTAGAAAATGAATATATCTGGATATAGGTCACTGTTATTCCTACTTTTCAAAAATAAATTTATGCGTAGTATTGATTTTAACCTCGGTTTAGAAGATATTCTCCTTCTTTTGTGCCACTATTGAATAATATCCTCTTCGCAATCCTTTAAATTGCTTTTTCCCCCCTCTGATAATCAGTTTATCATTTTTGTTGTTTCTACCCCCTTTTTTTATTTCTATTTTTTGTGGTTGCTGTTTTACCCATATCATCGGCATCATCAAGTGTTTGCTATTTATTGTTAAAACAAGAAAATATTTTGAAACTGTTTCTCTGCTCCTGCAGGCTGATTGAAAATGGATATTTAGGTCTCAAAAATGGCATATTGGATCAATCAGCAATATTGCTTTCAAGCTACGGTTGCCTAACTTGTATGGACTGCAAGGTAACATATTGAACCATTGGTCTGCAACGGTTTAAATATATTTGTGGAGCGGAATCTTCATTTTCTCAGAAGCTTACCTAAAGGTCAATCTTTGTGTTCATTTATGTAACACAGCAGAATTAATCACCAAACCACAAAACACCAAAAGAAGAACACCAAAATAATTTTATTAATTGATTGACCAAATTAAAATGACGGGATGAGGGGTTATATATAGGCTTTTTAAACTAGAGACCTAATACAATTATAACACTACGAGATACTCAAGGAAATAAACAACATACCTAAAATAACTCTAAATAGCATAATATGTCCTAAAGATAATTCTTCCCCTTATCTATATCCAACCGGCCTTCTTTCTCTTTCCTTGTCACTTCAAGTCACTCTCCACCCTCTCTTTGAAAAATCTTTTACACGATCTTTCGGTTTGAATCGGAGATGTCTGAACCGTTTGAAGAGGTACTTCGAATAAATTCCTTGCTTGAACATTGGCCCTCCCTGAATTCGCTCCACAAGCTCATCCTAAAAAATTAAATTTCACAACATATATTATTCAGTAACCAGATTACAATTTTCTACTCCAAAAGAATCAATATGGGAGCTTTTAGGGACATTTCTACAAATAAAAATAATTTGGGGTCTGATCCGCTAAGTTCTGAACATTGCTGCACTATAATAACTTCAGTGGCTGAAGTGCCAACATGAAAAGCTGAGGGAAGGGGACTGTTATTAGACCATATCCAGGGCATTTAGGCATTTTGTTGTGGAAAACTTCCCAATTATTAGTTCGTCATACCAAAAAATGGTCTCAGCTCCGGAGCTACGGGGGTATCTTGGAATGCCTCGCGGCAGTTAGGTCGCCGCGTGGGTAACTGTTGCGCGACATCTGAATTGTCGTGGGGTTAATTTTTATCTTGCTCTCAAGTAAGAAATGAAGGGCTAAGATTACATTATGCATTTTTGCCACCAGTTGGCGTGGCAATCCAAATGCTGCGCGGGGGTTTCCCATGGCAAATCGAATGCTGCGCGCTAGGCCTGTTGTGGCAAATCTGATGGTAAAATAGCCACAGATTTCTCAAAATTTTGCCACAATCTTATTTTGTTTAAGGCTCTCGAGGGAGGGCTGCCATTTTTCTAAAGGCTTTGAAGATGATCTTAGATTGAAGAGTCATATGGGTGTTTGTGTTGTAATTTTGGTTGGGTTTCAAGGGTTTTAGAACAGGTGTTTCATCGTGGGCTAAGGTTGGACTAGAGGGCCCGGAGGTAGGGCATTACTGGATGTCCAGCGAATTGCCCGACCTCTGGTTTGGTTCTCCCCAAAAGTCGTGGCTTGCTGATGACCGGAGTTGGGGTTGGGTGTATTGGGCGAAGCTTTAGGGGAAGGAATTTATGATCTTGTGGGCCTTTTTTTTTGCGGCTAACTGTCGGATCTGTTTGTTGCTGATTCGTCGGAGGTCATCTCAACTTAGTGCAACGAAGGGTAGGAAGGGTGGTTTTTTTCCCTAGTGTTTTTTTTACCCTTTTTGGATGCGGAACCATATGGGATAAGAAGGGTTCCGGTCTAGAGAAACATCGACGAGCCTCGCCGGAAGTCGATAAGTTTTTCCTGACGCCAGCAAAGACTGGGGTGGCCTTGTTGTGGTTTGCGGTTGGTAGATCTAGGGTTCAGCGCCTTGTTTTGATGTCCTCCAATCTTCAGTTCTTTGAATTGCTCCGCCAGCAAATCATCAAATTGAGCCTCCATTGGTGCAAATAATTTTTGCCTGTGTTGAATAATCATGGGGATTCATCTACCATGGGTTCTAGTTTACTTAAACCCATTCTACTACGAAACAAACACGCACTTCTATACCAAAACTCAAACCTATCAAATGGTACAAAGATGTACCATATGAAGAGAGAAGATGGCTTTGATACCAGTTGATATAGAGCATCGGAAATAAGCACCAAAACATAAAAGGAAAAAAAAATCAAGGATGAGTTAGGCATTTGGAATTTAAAAGAAAAAAACAGCATTGTCAGGAAAATGGTTTTCGAGGTTTCCTATATAGGTTGACTCTTTGAGTTACCATCATTAGACTCAATTTTGGGTTGAATAAAAAATTGTTGGAATCTAATAGGGTCGAGCAAGAGTTTATTTGAAGTCTCTGAGAATTCATATCTCATGGCATTGAATATTTCCTAAGGCATGTCCCTTCTTTGGTATAGGGGATGGGTCATCCATTCCATTTTGGGAGGATTGGTTGATTGGGGGAGTTTCTTTATAATCTACTTCCCTCATTTATTCAGTTTTTCTTTGCTCTTATTCTTTGACCTTCTTGAACCTTACATTCATAAAATCTTAAATGAAGTCGAAGGTGCATCTTCATAATGGGATAAGGAACAAAAAAATCTGGAAGATGGACTATCAAGTTTTTTTTGTGCAAATCAAATTTTGAGCACCTTTACGACAATCCTTCCTTTCCACCTTCTAAGAAAATTTGGAAAGCTAGAATTCCCTCCAAGGTTATGGTTTTGACGTGGCTGGTGGCTAACGAAGAAGATGAAACACTTGTGGTTATTCCAAATGACTTCCCTTCATGAAGATTTCCCCATATTGGTGTTCTTTGTGTAAGAATAGCGAGGAGATTAATCTCCACATTTTTCTTCATTGCCAATCTTTGTAGGGAAAGGTGTTTGCGAGTTTAAGCGCGTTGCCTCAAAAAACGATTGATATTCTTATGTGGAAATGTGTGTGAACCTTCAAAGGTGAGTTATTATTTGAGATGTGCGGTCCTAAGAACTTTTTGGTACACATATGGGTTGAAAGGAATTATAGAATTATCAAAGAAAAACAGGAAGGCAAGAAATGGGTTTGAGAGAAAATTAAATTTGTAGCATCGTTATGGGACGATTTGAGAATGTCCCCTTATCTTTAATAACTATGGCTGAAATAATGTTATTTATTGGACGAAAGTACCACACTTCTGTGCTAAAGTCAGACTTTTAGTAGGCTGTTTACGGGACGTATAGTTCACAAAGGTGTTGCGACTAATATGATAGTTCACAAGGTTTCTTGTGACTACTATGAATCACACATGAAAGACTCATTATGTGTTTATTTAATCCCAATGCAAAAGAAATGTCAAAATTTATTATTAAAAGATGGCGTCAAAATTGAAAATTTCTCAAACACAGGGAAGATCACCGAAATTTCCCAAAACACACACAGGATGTCTGTGTAATATATCCGAAGCACAGGAGGTCATTGTAATTAACCCCTCAACATTAAGTGCATCTTTTATTTTATATTTTGTTATTTAAAAATTTACGCTGTTAATTATTTATCATTTAGTAGGAATCTCTTTGGTATGAATCTTGTTTTGCATGTGCAGACTAAGGAACACAAGCTAATACACCCACCCAAGTTGCAAACAAGCCAAAAACCCGAGACCAAAAATGCGTACAAGATATTATTGGCATTTTCTGGCCTGAAGCAGGCATTGACTACCAATCCAGGATATAATCGCCGAGTTTCAGAGTGTCAAGAGGCTGCTAAAGTTCTATTGTGGTAAGCTCCTTCACCCATCCTTTTCATTCCACAAAGTTGAGTTCTTTTGTACTCTCCATATGAATGGTTCGAAGAAATGGTTCTGGCTTAAGACTCGACAATCCATTTTTTGACTTGGTGTCTATTTTGGTTACTATTTAGCGGATTGTTTTTGACTTGGATACTCGGAAAATTTACTAACTTATCCAAATGGAAGAATTGGGTATGTTTTGGCTGTTTCAAAGTCAATACGTGGGCCGGTCCTCAAATTTTTAAGCCCCTGTGCAAATTTATCAAAAGGGCCCTTTATAGTTATAGGCAGTATTGTTTTTTTCAAAGACAAACGATACAAAAATATGTATAATGTACATTGATAATGGTGCATTTTTTGTTTATGATGTGAATTAAGAATTAGGGGTTATTTTTATTATTTTTAGGGTTTTATTGTATTTTTGTTATTTGTTAGTCTTTCTTTTATTTTTAGTATTTCATTGTATTTTCCTTTTTTTTAGTATTTAGAAGAAGGAAGGTTATTGGCTCTTAGGGACATAAATATAATTAGATTCTTAGCTTAGAGGTCAAGCAACCTCCTTCCTATAAATACCCATATGTAGCCTCACTTGAGGCATTCTACTACTTTGAGATATTGAGATTTGAGAGAGTTTAGAGAGAGATTATCTTTTCTTGCTCCCATTTGGCGTCATTTACGTCAATTAGTATCAGAGCCTAGTTCGCTCCACCGGTTGTTGTTGTAAAATAAAAACTCGTAAACAACGTCAAGGTGGGTTCAAGAAGGGATGAACACCTCCGACGAAAACCCTTTCAATCAAATCTTGGAGGCCCTCAACTGATTGACTGTCCGAATTGACAAACTCGATGCGCGTACTCCTCCACCAACAACCACCACCGCTCACCTTCCTCCACGCACCACCATTAACCCTAACCCTAACCCTAGCCCCCAAAACCTCTCTACCTACGCTTCCGTAACGCATTTCGCACCCCTCCCCCAAAAAATTAAAACCCTAATTTCATTTACCCCCAAAATGCAACCGCCACCACTTCTTGGCCAATTTTAGTCGCCGACCGGCCACAAAAGGGGCAGAACCCCTCGACAGGCAACCATAACCTTCAGTAAGGGCAGAACCCTTGCCCATCCTCTGAAAAATGCCCCGCCACAAGTTACGACAGCCAACAACGAGTTGGCCAGAAGTTTGAACCACTGACCCATGTTCTTGAACAGATTCCAGCGTCAAGCAGCAGCCCCATTGCAAAGGAACCCACCGACAAGACTCAGGCCCTATCTCCCCATGGTCGGACCACCATTCAGGTGGCCGCCGGCGTCCCAACAACTACCAACCCTGCCCCGGCCACTTCCGGTCCCTTCCCCCATGCAAACCAACCCCTGATCTACTTTTCTGGCAATCATCCAACTTCAGTCAGCTCATCCGACCATTTTTCTCTCAAACATGTCCGTTCGACCTCCAATTTCTACTCACATCCCACTTCTGTCACCAACCAGGCCTTCCGACCTCTTTCCGGCATCAAAAAACCCCGACCAACCCCTGATTTCCAACAGCATGACAGTTCTGCCCCTGAACAAGAAATCCGACCACAATCCAGCCCTAAAAAGCCCTGTTCCAGTGGAGAAAACCATAGGGCAGCCCTGTCATCCCTTAATCCATGATCGGATCACTCAAACGGTGGCCAACGACAATTTTTGTGTTCAAGAACCAATGTTTCTTTACCCCAATCCATCCAAGACGCACCCGAAGGTGTTCAAGAAACCTTCTCCCACAACTTCACTCCAATTTCAGCCCATTTTGACCGAATCCTCTCGAGAACAAGTTCAAGAACTAGGGTTTGGCACCAAAACCTTGGTTTTCGACCCTGGTGTTACATATTTTTGATGATTGGCACAATTGGTTTGAGGAAGAAGATGAAGACTAATTCAAGAATTGAAGAATCTTCCTTAACATTTTCAGAAATTCAATTTTAACCCCTCAAGTTTTGCCTCTTCCGCAATTTTGGGAATTTTTGCATTCGACCTCAACTTTAAAGTTCGAGGACGAACTTTACATTGTGTGCCAAAATTACGTAATTTATTTTCGAATGATGTGAATTAAAAATTAGGGGTTATTTTTATTATTTTATTGTATTTTGATTATTTGTTAGTCCTTTTATTTTTAGTATTTCATTGTATTTTTCTTTTTTTTAGTATTTAGAAGAAGGACGGTTATCGGCTCTTAGGGACATAAATGTAATTAGATTCTTAGCTTAGAGGTCAAGCAACCTCTTTCCAATAAATACCCATATGTAGCCTCATTTGAGGCATTCTACTACTTTGAGATATTGAGATTTGAGAGAGTTTAGAGAGAGATTATCTTTTCTTGCTCCCATTTGGCGTCATTTACGTCAGTTTATTAGAAGTCAATGCTTTGTATAATATACTGAAAAATACCACAATGAAAATCAGAAAAAAATTATCCTTGTATGGTGGTTGAGTACTTAAAATATCATTAAATAGGAACCTTTTGCTTGACAATTTAATTTATCTTCTAATTATTTAGGTGTTATTTATGGAGGAGAGAGGTGGAGACTCGAGACTTAATGAGGGTTTGACTTAAAAAATGCTAATATGGTCCATTTCGTTTGAATTACATTTATAATTTACGCAAAAAGTGGGCACTAAAATATTGTCTATGACAACATAATAGCATTTATACGATACCAAACTCGGCAAGTCAAGCCAATTTGAGCTGATTTCTCTTTCACATTAGTTCGGGTAATTATTTGGGTTTGCTACCAAAACGAATTCAATTAGGCCATATCGGTTTGGTTTCTGCCTTTACTTTGAAACTATAATATATGACAGCCAGAGTATAGCATTTTGTAAAGTGATAATCTCAATGTAAATAAATTACGTAAAGATTTTATATGCTACGATTATTTTTATATGTAGAATTAGGTCTTCAAGTTGTTGATGAGAGGATACATAATGTACGATTATTTTTAGATGTAGATTTTATATGCTACGAATTCAATTAGGCCATATCGGTTTGGTTTGCTAGGAAGACGCATCTAGTTTATTGACGAAAAACTTAGGTACAATAACACCACTTTTGCCTAACAAATGAGTGAAGGAACAGATAAAAAAATAGAAATTATAAAAACAAATATTAAATAGAACATTGAAAGTATTTGATAACTATGGTAGGGGTAATTTGAGTAATTAGATAATTTCCAAGACAGGAATTTCAGGTTATAAATTACTGATAGACTAAGTTTGTGTTTGATTGAAAATATTTTCCATCTTTTGATGCTTTTGATTGTTCAATTTTTTTCCCTAATAATGCATAATTTGAACATTTTTCGCTGAGATTTACAACTTTTTAGTATACATATGATTTTTTTATTTTTATAATTTATTTATCTTTTAATTTGACTTTTAATCTCTTTTATACAGTGCTTCACGAAAAGAAGATGTTGAGCCCATCCTGTCCAATGGTTAGAATTTTTCTTTTTCTTTTTGAGATCACATCATGTATTGTACTTGTATATTCATTTCTTTTCCTTTTTTTTCTATATAATTTTTTTAACAGTTGAACCACAAGCATATGAAGCTTACAAGGTATGCCTTCCTAACAATACTTGTTAGAATTTAGATTTATTACAAAACAAGAACAACAACAACAACAATAATAATAATAATAATATTGATGGTACTTATTCACCTATCGTCGTTCGGATGAAATCTTAACACTTGATTGTTTGATCGGCTACAAGTTTCACCTTTCCACTATTCAAGGGAAAAGTCAGTGTATTTAAAATGAAATATTAGCATGTTGTTCACATGTTTGGCAATGGCAAACAACAAAATCAGTGATTTTGAAAATGGCATAATTTTTTAATACCATTGATTTTGAAAAAAATGACATAATTGGACTCTATACTATGAGATCTTAAGAAGTTTCTAATCTTGATGATTGAATTTATGATCAATTCAAACACAAATTATAAACCAATGTTTCCTGTGCATTATTGACGTAAACTATAAGTGAAAAGGCTCCTAAAAATATCTAAACACACTTTTAGAGACATAAATAGTATTTTCTAGTCCAAATTCAACTCTCCTCAGATGGGCTTACAAGGGGGTATTTAAAGGGGAGGAGTAGCTTAGGATCTAAGCTAAAACCCTAATTACAAAAATGCCATTAATTGCCTTTTGCTACTTCTACCTCTAAATACTAGAACAAAAGAAAAGACAATGACAAACTAAAATAAAAGAAAATAACAAAAATAAAATAAAATGCAATAAAACCCTAAAAAGGGCCCGTTTCCATCACTCTCCCCGGCTTCGAAAAGCTCGTTCTCGAGCGTAGGAGATGAACGGTAAGAAAGCAATGCAACTATCAAAGAGTTCCATACTAGGAAGAAGAGCCTCTCTCGGAAACGCCCCTTGTATCGGCATGCAAGAAGTCCATGGAGAATAGGAACACAATCCAAACATGGCAGATTAACAAAATCTAGACCCGAGATTCCCGTGATGAACCTCCTCAATGCTAAGCCGCAAAAAACTTCCTCCAAGCGCATATCAAAAACTACCACGAATGGGTCCATATACCCACTACCTATCACATCACCTCAATCTCCACCTCCACCTCCACCTCAAGAGAGATAACCTCCGATCCAACCTCATCAACATCATATTTCCCGTTCCAAAAAGATTGGGAAGAAATCTCCCAAATCAAATGTATCCGGCTCGCGAAAGTGTGTGCGAGCCACCCAAACATCCTCGACCAACATGTCAAAAAAATCCCCAATACACAATTCAATTTCGTCGTTTCTATCTTTCTTGCAGTCAACAGGCTTGGGAGGGAAGTTTTTATAATTGATTTGACCCGCTTGGGTGGGTGAGGGAGGAGGAATGATTGGGTGGAGCAACCAATCTTAGACTGGCCGCCGGTAATCTTGAATTGAGCCTCGAGAGTTAATCAGGGTGGAAACGTAAATTTTTTGATGACTGGGGTTTGAAAAATGGGTGGTGGGTTGGAGGGTTCGGAGCTGAGAGGGGTTAGGGTTTAATTCGGGCTGGGGGGCTATGCGGGGTTGGCGAGGGGTTGGGGAAGGGTTCCGGCATTCAGTGGGTTGGGAAATGAAGGGAGGTGGTTGGAAGGGGTTTGGGGGTGCTGGGGTAAAGGAAAAAGGGTGCTAGGGTTTTGGGTTTGGACAGTAGAGGAAAAAGGGTCGCTGGTGTAGCAGGGCTGGTCGGCAGCCACTGGGGCTGGCGCCCTGTGGAGGAGAAACGAGGTTTTTTTGGGGTAGGAGAGTGGTTGGAACATGGGTGGGGTCTAGGGTTTTGGTTGGCGGGGGTGGCGAAGGGTAGTGGGGGTGGCCGGAATAGGGTAGGGGAGGCAGAGGGGGGGTTCAAATTGGGTGTGTCCTGGCGGAGGGGAAAATGCTGCCCTGCCTCTGTTTGGCAGACGGCTGTCTTGGCAGGGGTTTTCAGCCCTTTCTAGGGCAGATCCGGCAGCAGTAGGGCTCGGGGTAGAGGGTGGGGCAGTGTAGAGGTTGTGGGTTGGGATTTCTAGGGTTAGGATTAGGGTTTTGGAATTTGAGTTGAACGAAAGCATTGATTTGTTATTGTGTTTGTACCACCTCTTCCATTTGTATTGGAATCTCCTCGTATAGTTGTTTGGATATTCTTGGAGCCATTGAGAGTAGCGTACAATTTGATAAAAAAATACACTGATGCACCAAACACCAATGTGGAGCGACACCCGCTCTGATACCAATTTGACGTAAACTACAAGTCAAAGGCTCCTAAAAATATCTAAACACAAACTTTTAGAGAGAAATATTCTTTTCTATTCCAAAATTTAAGTGTTCCTCAAATGAGGCTTACAAGGGGGTATTTAAAGGAGAGGAGTAGCTTAGGCTCTAAGCTAAGGCTCATATTACAAAAATGCCATTAATTGCCTTTTGCTACTTCTACCTCTAAATACTAGAACAAAAGAAAATACAATGACAAACTAAAATAAAAGAAAATAAAACCCTAAAACGGGCCCATTTCCATCAACTACAGTTATTAAATATCGAATCAGAATGTTGGTGTATACTTTGGAGAGGTCCCCGAGCCCCGTTTGGTTTGTGGTGAAATATAAATCACCTTGGTAAAAAGAACATTAGTGAAAATGATTTTCACCTATTAGAAATTCAAATTTTTACTGGCGAATAAATATAACTAAGTGTGAACATTATAACTGTGTAAATCTCTCACTGAACCATGGTTCAAAGTCTCGGCCGAGTCAACTCGGTATCGGCCGAGTTGACTTGGTATCGTAAGACACCGAGACGATTCCGTTGCACGTTCTAAAAAATAATTTGATTCAGTAAATATCGGTGAATATCGCCGAGATATCGGCGAGATTGGTTCATAACACTGAGATATTGGCCGATACAGGCGAGATGGTCAGGCGTATCTTTGCGTATCACCCGATACCGCAACCGAGTTAAAAATCAGGCGTCTGATACGCGGGCCGAGATCGAGACTTTGAACCATGCACTGAACAACATTTCAATGATTTAACCATTTTTATTACACAATTTCTGTTGATAATGCAAAAAATGTATTTATTTATGCTGCAGTTCAAATTAGAACCCCATCTAGCTAAAAGAGCTGAACACTATTTCTCTGAAAATGCGCGGGTTCTCAAAGGTATTATTACTCTCTAGTGATATTTCCTCAGCTTTCGTTTGGTAAATTTATATGGCATTATTTTTTTAGCTTTTGTTATTTATATCATATGGAAAAATACGTTGGTATAATTTCAGGACTTGAAGCATGGGCTTTGGGCAACTTCGAAGATTTTGGAAAGCTTATCTCAGCCTCTGGTTTAAGTTCTATTCAGAACTATGAATGTGGTATGATTTTCTTATTTTTATTGTTTAGCACACCTTTCTCCATATTTTTGGTTAAATTGGATAATTTTCCTCTAGCATGAATAGAAAATAAGAGTAAGATAATATTTTTTTTATTTTTTATTACCCTATTTAAAGTAGGCGACTGGGAAAACAAACTGAAAAGGGAAAAATATATTGCCTTTAAAAGTGTGTTGCATTGCATGCATTATGAATGCCAACTGTTGTTCACTTTATTAATTTTTACAAATTTATCATTTCACTTGGGGTTTGTTTGATTATAAAGTTGAAAAATGATCCAAAAACAGTTCATTTTTATGAAAAGTTGAAAAATGAGTGGAAAAAATAGGAGTGGATTAGTTCTATTTTTCAGATTTTCCAAGGAAATCAATTCTTTTGGTGTGGCTAAGAAATGTTTTCCGTTGAAAACGATACAACAGTGGAACACTTTTCATATTTTTGCATATTGTTTTCATTTAATGTATTTACAGTCGAGAACCACCAAAGTAAAAAATGAACCGAAATGTGTACTTTCCATGGAAAAGAATTCAGTCAATCAAACGGACCCTTAATCTTGAATTTTTCTGTGACGTATGTCCAATAGTCCCAAAATGTAATTCCGATGTATTCTGATCAATTTTGTATTAAAATATTGTGACTAGTTTCTTGATTTCGAGCCACTCTCACTCAACTGTGCATTATCAGTATTAAAAAATACAGTTTTTTGGCTAAACTCCGTGGTCGGTAATTTTTTTGGGCTCTAGTCCATTGACATATTTTTTGCGCACTAAGGTCCCTATCCCTTAATGTATACCCGATTTTCAATAATGTATATACAATAAATTTTGTAAAGTATATATGGATTTGTTTTTATATATATTTTTTTGGAAAAAAAATAATTTTACATGGAATTTTATATGTATATACGAATGTTTGTAGTATAAACGTGTTAAGTTTGTGTATACTAACTTATAAGGTATACATTAAGGAGTGAGGGACCTTAGTGCCCAAAAAATATATTAGTGGACTAGAGCCAAAAATATATATTGGCCAAGGACTGAAATGAAAAACCTGCTAAAAAGGGTTAAGTGTAAGAAGACCCCTTGAACTGTGCAATTTTTGCAAGTAAACCCCATGATTTTTTTAAATGTGAAACATTCGTGGAAATAGGCATTTTGTTTTGAATCCCATGAAGTTCATCTCTAAAAGTCGCCTGTCTTCGAAACAAAATGCATAGTTCAGGTTTTCTTTGTAGGCTAAAGTTCAAAAAAACCACCTGAAATTTTCAGTTTTCACGAGAAACCCTTGAATTATTTTAATTCAAAAAACCCCTGTACTATGCAATTTTGTTACAAAGACCCTCCTATTTGTTGGTTATTAACATCACAAAAAAATCCCCACAAGGGGATATTTGCAACAAAAATGCATATTTTGGGGGATATGGGAACATTCAGGGAGTTATTTTAAAAAAATTGAATGTCAGTTTTGTTTTTACTCACACGTTAGCCTTGTTTTAAATTGCTTAGGAGGTTTCTTGCAAAAACTGCATAATGCAGGGGTATTTTTTCATTTTCCCAAAAAATTGTTAATTTTTGATAGGCTGATAATATGTTGAGAAATAAAAACTGAAAAATTTGAGACAATTTTTCAATCTTGATTGGGATTGAGAATGTTGTCAAAAATATAAGCGCGTGCATGATTGGCTTTTATTGTGTTGAATTACCTGAACTCATAATGTACATTTTGGACATTTTTCATGGAAATTATGTGTAACACCCCCCACCCCCCTCTCTTTCATATGAGCACTAATTCACTATTACATGTGAGATTTCAGGTTGTGAGCCACTGATACAACTGTATCAGATCCTTGTGAAAGCCCCTGGTGTATACGGGGCCCGGTTTAGCGGGGCCGGATTTCGGGGCTGTTGTCTTGCATTTGTAGACGGGGCCCATGCAGAGGAAGCCGCAACATTCGTCAGGAACGAGTATCGTAAGGTCCAGCCCGAGTTAGTGGGCCAAATCAGCCCCAAAACAGCGGTTCTGATATGTGATGCAGGCGACTGTGCTCGTATAATTTGATCCGATTATTGTGTATTCGCGTGTAGATTTATAACAACACGGTGTGCTTTTATTATGGTTAGTTTATGAGTAATTTTAGGGAGACGATTTTCGGATACAGTTTGACTGATACACTGATGTGTCGTGGAGTGTATGAGCCCTCATTATTAAATAAACAGTGGATAACATGTCAATGTGTCAATCAAACTGTATCGAAAAGTGTGTTGCTTAAAGATTACTCGTATTTTTTTGCTTTAGTACTTCTATAATTGCCAAATTAACCTTTTTCACTTCTTATTTAGGCTTTTGCCCCGATTCCCTTCAATTTTCCTGTCAAAGTTAACAATGACTGATTTCAATTTCCGTCAGTGGCGACAAAATATTAAGCATCAAAATGCATTTTCACCAATAAAATATCATTAAGTGAAAAAAATTGTGTTGCCGAACAAAAAAATATATCGTCGGTAAAACTTGTGGTGGATTTGGGGTCAAGTGAAAAAAATTCTAAAAGGGTGCTAAAATCTAAAATCTAAATTTGACAATTGTGGAGGTATTAAAGTCACTACAATTTATTATATCTTCTCAGACCCATTTGTGTTCGGTTGTAATAATTAATTTTGAGTGTAAAAAAATTGATGGACCCTGAAGATTGTAGAATTAAATGAAATAATTGATTCTTTGTTTTTCATTTTTACGAGATATTTTGTTGATCAAATTTATTTTCTGAGCCTAATTTAATTAGATCCCTCCAACTTTGACTCGGGGATGACGGACAAGGTAAATTCATCCTTGAAAAAAACACTTGTTTACATTTAAAAAATAACATGTTTTGCAAATGCTAATTTTATTCTGGCCCAGATAATTATAGTGTGGTCACCAAAGATTTCTTAAATAATAAAAAATAAATAAATATTGACCTATTATGAATAAGAGGATCAATTAGATTTCTTGTTATTTGACTGAGATTTGTCAACGCCCACTTATCAATTTTTTTATAAATAAATATTTATTGGAATGATTTTAACATTAAACAATTTTTTTTCTTTATTAATTTTAAAGTCAATATACATTGCACTGAAGTATTGAACTGAACATCAAACAATTTTACCAAGCAAAAGAACAGGTTTAGTGGATGGAGAAAATTTTGTCACTAATTTCTGCACAATTTTTTCTCTAATAGCAATAAAAATAAGCTAGGGCACGTGTTTGTAGAAAAAAAATATTTTTCATCATTGACCTAATTTATTATCATTAGAAACGTGAAATATTAATCGACCTAAAACTGCAACTATTGTGGATCTTGGGTGCTACTGTAATATGACTATTAAAGTTGTCAATTAGTTAAACAACCATATTATCGTCTTATTATAGACAATCCATAAAATATTTTTGAATACATAGTTATGTTACACACAAATCGATAATCATATAATCATTGGAACCATTTGGTTGCGTAAATTATTTAATTATACGAGTTAGTTACATTTTGATCTCTCCAATGTTGTTCTCATCTTCTGATCATGACCCGTAATTTTATTTTCTAAATTTAACCTCCTCAATTTATAAAAATGCATCATGTGCACTGCACATGAAGGTATTATTGTCGAATCACTTGCACAAATGACCAATTTTCCATACGAAACTAATACTGTAACTGTCAAGGGTAAAATGCCGTGTTTTTAAGAAGTTGAGGGGGTTAAGTTTAGAAAATAAAGGTATATGTTGATGGGGTCAAAGTGTAATTAACTTAATATATAATCTAATAAATTAAAAATTAGTGAATTGTTGATGTATTTATTTTAAATAGATTTAAATCAAACTTGCCTAGTGTTTTGAAAACTTAAATGCACATACGTTTATTATAAATGAAGTAATATATTCATTTCATTTGAATGGAAAACTTCACATCTAAATTCTTTCATCTTTCATTGTATCACTACCTCCACCACCACCAACAACAGACATTATCATCTTCTTGTAACATCAACTGTTCAAAATTTTATCTTTGGGAAAATTTGTCAAAACACACTTCTTATCCCTTCCTCAATAATCATGCTTCTCACCACTCTTTCACATGTTATCTTCTCATCACTCTTTGGGTGACCTTTATGAATTTATAAATGTAAATAAAATAAAAAGAAGCAATTTTGAGGGAAAAATCTCATGAGAGAGAGAGAGAAAGACTTCTTTAACTATTGATTAGAACATTTACGACCAAAAAGTCGACACGAGACAAGTATTTGGGTCTACTAACATACAACCCGTGCGATGCACGCGTGATGTATAATAAACAAATATAATGATAATTATAAAAATTAGTATATATCATAAATTCAATATCTTATCTTAAAGTCATTATAAAAGGCTAATTTTTTCATAAATAAAATTGCTCTATTATTTTTAAATATTTTTATTATATAAAAACTAATTTTTATAAATAAAAACTTCAAAACAACTATATTTGTTTTATATAAAAAAATTATACATATTTTCATTTGTTTTTAATTTAAAAAGCCGCGTGTCAATTATAAATACAAATTTAAAGTTTTTTCTATAAATAAAACGTCAAAAATATTTTTATAACCAAAAACATTTTATTTATATTAAAAACAATTTTGAATTTTTAAAACTTTTTTTTAACTTAACAACAAATTTTCATAAATAAAAACTTCAAAAAAATTGTACGTACTTTACATAATAATCGTATACATATTTTTATTTTTTTAAGTTTAAAAAACTTTATGTCATTTATAGACAATAACTTATAGTTTTTTTTTTTATAAATACAACGTTAAAAATGTTTATATAAGGAAAAACGTTTTTTATTTATATAAAAAATAATTTTGAAAATTTGATTTTTTTAAAAACTTTTTTTAGAAAAATAAAATTGTTGTATAGATTTAGTAGTATTAGTAGCATTATGTAATGTGAAGAGTGGAGAACAATGAAAAGAGCTTAATTGAATCTAGATTGTGTTGAATCGAGAGATTAATTAATAGGCTCTAGAATGAATCATTTTTTTAGTTTTCACGAGACTTTTGATTTATTCATTTTTTTTTATCCACGAGATTTTTGATTTATTTATTTTTTTAGTTTCAAAGAACACAATATTCAAGATGAGAGAGAAAAATATAGTAAATATTAAAACCTCATTAACTCCTCTAATACTATTATGTTAGTGGTATAATAAAGATTATGAAATAGCCATGAGTCGCTCAATGAACCCTTTTATCTTATAAAAGCCTTTCTCGATTTTGGATTGATAGGGGCCAAGAATACTATGTGTAATGAAAAATTCATTTAGTATAGAAAGCAAGGTAGAATAATGCTATAATTTTTAGATTGTGTAAGTTCAAATTTATGAATAACTTGAGTTTGTGAACGTGTTCATTCTTGAAATTGGCCGTGGCAACGGGTGATTCGTGTTTGTGTCTATTGTATAGTGTTAGGGATCTTTTTGGGTTCATGCCTAAATGGATTACTTTTTTCTGTGTGATAAAAATCATATTCAAATTCGATACTTTACCTTAATGTGTAGTGTCGGGTTCATTCGTTACTATTCATTAAGACAAGGGAAAAATGCAAATTTAACCCTGAAATTTGGGGTGATTTTTAATTTTGGACCCGATATTTCTAAAGTTTTAATGCTCACCTTAAATTTTGAAAATTGATTCAATTGGACCCAAAGTTACACTTGCCATTAAGAATTGAAACGAAGGTGTTGACTCAATGTCTTATGTGACAAAAAAATTATATGATCTAAAAAGAGTTTGAGACGTAGCACCTATTTTTAATCTTAAATAATCCCTTTAAAGAATAAAAAACTTCAATAAACAAACAATAAAAACATCATAAATACAAAAATAGAAAAAACCCAAAGATTGGGCTCTCTCACATCTTCTCACCCTCACTGGTATAGTTCCTGTCCTCCCTCTCCCTCTCCCTCTCAACAATAATTTCCTCTCTCTCTCTCTCTCTCTCCACACACACACACACACACACACACACACACACACATATATATATATATATATTCTCGATTTATGTATATATACATGGATCGATGTGTGTATACAGGGGCAAATCCATGTAGGGCCGAGGGGGGCAGCTGCCCCTCCCGAGTTCTCATTTTTTATATTGATATTTTTATTTGATATTTTCTAATAGCCTTTAATCGTGACTAAATTATCAGAGCTTAAATCCACGATAAAATCTGGTTCGATAGTTTTGCAGGTTACATATTTTGTCATGATTTTTACCCCTAACTAATTTTTATCCATTGATTGCTAACAATTTTATCCCATGACAATCTTATTTGTCATATATTTTATCACAGTTTTTACCTGTGACTATTTTGTCCATCATTTTAAATAATTTTATTCGTAATAATCTTTTTTTTCGATTTATTTCTAATGCAAAAAAAATTATTTACTTTAATTTTTCAAGAAATTTGTTTTGGTTTTCGATTGTGATAAATTTTCACAGATATAAGCTATGACAAAAATAAATATACTATTTACATTCTTTAAAATTTTGTCACAATTAAATAAAAGTGTTTGCACCTCTCCTCACAAAAATTTATGGATCCACCATTGTGTGCATATATACATCGATCCATGTATATATACATAGATAGTGTATATTAGGGTTGGATTTTAATCGGTTTGGTTGGTAAATGGAGTATACCAATACCAAACCAACTTTGAAAGCACCAAATCAAAATGACCAGTTTTACTAGCCGCCGGGGTGGCAATTCGGGTTAGTCGTGTCATTTTCGGGTCGCGTTGATTTTGATTTTAAGTATAAGTTTTGGGTACTATTAAATCTACAGAGGCTAATCATGTCATGTTCGGGTTATTACCGTAAATGGGTTAACGTGTCAAAAATTGTCAGCCCTACCAGTCGGTACACCAGCCCATAAACCAAAACCAAAATCAAACCACGCGCTACATCGATAAAATCGTTTTTCGCGGTAAATTCGGGTTTTCAGGAAATGCGATAAATTTCGATAAATTTCTCTTTACGATAATTTTGCTAATACTCTGTAAATAATGTACCACTTACGTAAAAATGTTTATATCCATATTTTAAAAAAATAATCAGAAAATAACCTACATCATTAGCATTCTTACAAGTAAAAAAAAGTTATTTTAAATTGTGTCATATCATATAGAAAATATAATAACAGTACGTTTTCAAAGAGAGACTTCATTCTATTTTACATCTTAGTCATAAAAAAATAGTTTGTATAGGTTTAATAATATGTGAGTTTATGAATGTGTAGAGTGTTGGGTATCTCATTATAATGGTGATTACTATGTTGATTGTAAAAGAAGGCAAGACTGAGTCACAACAATTTGACTAAGTTGTAGCACTGGATGGGTACATCACAGTTCATAAAGGATTCAACTCAATTTTGTAATATAAGAGAGAGTCGAAGTGAGGGTTCTATGAGGGAGGAGAGATGAGATGGTATTATTTTGTAAGATGAGAAAGAGTCGTAATTTATGATGTTGAATATGAATGATCACCCTAGTGTTATTATAAATTGTGTTGTGAATGATTCCAGGGTTGTAAAATCTTGTATTGATCCAAGGGCTATTAAAGGATATGGCCACTTAAAAGTGAAATAAAGAATATATAAAATATTTAAGAGCGTGGTTGTGTTTGGCTTTAGCCATTGGGTATTCTTGTTTTATTTAATTTGGTATCTTCAATTTGGTAACTTTGGTAATTTCATTTTGGTATTTTCGATACATTAATTTCAATATTTCATTTTGGTACGGAACATTCGGTAAATTGATTTTTAAAATGTTAAAATCGAAAACAACCACAAAAAATTCGATAATTTTGGTTTCAGTAAATAAAAAATGTAAACCATTAACACTAATTTTCCGTATAAAATGGTACGGTACATATTTTTACTGTACCATGAACAACCCCAGTGTATAAATACATAGATCATGAATATATGTGGTTAAGTATTTGTGTATTTATGTTTGTGTTCCGAGTCTTTGTGTATGCATGTGTATTATGGGTAAGTATGTTGGTAAAATTTTTGTGGTAGATTTGTGAAAAAAATTCTAAAATGTGTGCTAAAGTCTAAATTTGACAATTGTGGAGGTATTAAAGTCACCATTATCCTTTTATTAAATTAATATTATTTTAATATATCTTATCAGACCCATTTATATTCGGTTATAATAATGGGCATTCAAGCATTTAATCCTAAAATATGAGATTTATTAGTGTCCGATCCTATGCATTTCACTTTTAGTTGCCAGTCCCATTTAACAACAGTTGATTAGATCGTGGTTGGTGAGGAGATGTCATTTTGATCAGAATATCTGTGTTGAAACTGCCGAGCCATAAAGTGTGAGGTGGTTAAAATGATAAAATCCTTTGATTTCAATAACCATCGGGACTGCCTACTAAACAAACGAGGGATGGGATCGGTGATAGTAAGAAAGTATCAAATGGGACTGGACACAAATAAACTATATAATAATTAGTCTTGAGTGTGTGAATAAATTTATGGACCCTGAAGATTAATTACATGAAATAATTGATTTCTTGTTGTTCATTTTAGTAAGATAAGTTGTTGATCAAACTTATTTTTTTAGCATAATTAAACTAGATTCCTCTAATTTGGCACGGGGAAGATGGCCAGGGTAAATTCATCATTTACAAAAATATTTAATTTGTAGTGAATATTTACATGTATAAATAGATCTATTGAGAAAAATTTGTTTTGATAGGACGAATTAGTAAATTTCTTATGCAAACATGATTTATTTGTCAAACTTCCTTTATAATACAACTTGTTTTACTAAGATTAATTTTATTATGCTCGAGATAATTATAGTGGCCACCAAAGTTTTCTGAAAATAAATGAATAAAAATTGACATATTATGAATAAGAGGATCAATTAGATTTCTTCTTATTTGACTGAGATTTTTGTCAACTACCAACACTGTCCATTTTTTTAAAAAACAAATATTCATTGGAATGATTTTAACATTAAACAACTTTTCATTTTTTTAATTAATTCTAAAGTCAATATAAAATGCATTGAAGTATTTAACAGAACATCAAACAACTTTGCCAAGAACAGATTAAGTGGGAGAGGAAAATTGTCACTAATTGTAACAACCCTCATTCTCTCACACAAAGGTAGGCCAAGCACGATACGCCGAAGATGGGGCTTGTCGCTCAATTAATACCATTCTCATCACAACGTAATGTAAATATCATTATTTAAAAAGGCCGACACTTTAAACTTTATGAACATCTCACTGACAATAATTAAACTCAATCAGCACCAACTAAATAATAAATTTAACAGTAAGTAAATATCACAACTCCAGCATAATGTAAATAAATAAATAAATCTTGGGCTTATGCCCTTACAATGTTTTCTAAATAAAAGAACTAAACTCTGGAAGAAAAGTACCTAAGCTAAAATCAATAATCTGAAAAGTTGCTAAGCACCGAGAAATTGCAAGGCTGGTACAACAACAATTCTGCTATCCTTGTCTAAAAATGACCTGGGAGAAATTTTTTTAAATTTGGTCAGAGCCCGAGGTGTGCAAGAATTAACATAATTAATTTACGATGCAATAGTATAGTCGATGCAAAATAAATATTCCCCATTCGTCAGTCACATGCGTTTAACATCTCACCCCTCCGCAACCCAATAAATCCAAGATAATAACTATGATAATGTATCAAATTAATAATAATGGCTAAATGATTTAAGTGTATCGACTACATTTAGTTATCAATACCCCTAATATACCAATATCATAATTTTCACATAAATGGCATAAACATTATGCATTAAAGAATCACAATTGTCATTTATGTCAACATTCTTAGACATTTCAGCCTATCTCATATAAAGTCTGGGTAATTATATATATGTCATATATATATATATATATATATATGACACACAAGGGCATATACCATTGGTGTCTAATTCGTGCTCTATCAGCAAGTCCAGAGAAATCCCCTATCCTAAGCGGACATCACAAAACACAAACAAGTTGGGAGAGGTCCCTACGTAGGACACACTACACCAAAATGGCTAAAATGTCACCTTTCAGCCGGCCACCCTTGTCACGGTCATTGACCGTGATAAAAAATACGCGTTTTGTGTCACGGTCATTGACCGTGACAAGACCGTGATAAGTCCGTGATAAATATTATTGTCATGGACTTGTCATGATCAATGACCGTGACAATACTTAAAATAATTGTCACGATTAAGGACCTTGACACGACCGTGATAGTCTCTTCAGTAAAAAAAGCCCTAGGTTCTTTTTTTTCCCACCGTTTTTTGGTTTCCCTTTCTCTCTCTCTCTCTCTATAAGCGATTTCAGCGCGCGCTCTCTCTCTCTCAGGTATATTTTTTTCCTCTCTTTCTCTTTCATTTCTATATGTGTGTGTATGTGTGTATATATATGTGTGTATATGTATGTGTATATGTGTATGTATGTGTGTGGTAGTGGAGGGGGTGGGTGGTGGGGTGTGTGTGTGCAGTTGTGGTGGGGGTGGGGTGAGGGGGGGGGGGGGCAGGGGGTGTGGTGGGGTGAGTGGGTATATGTGTACGTGTACGTGTGCGTGTGTGGGGTGGGGGTGGGGGGAGGGGTGGGGGGCTGCGTGTGTGTCTATGTGTGTGTGCGCGTAGTGTCCCTTGTAAAGAATTGATTGATTATTTTTTTTAGTAAAATAATATATGATTGCTCCTTATTGTAAATTAGTAAATTAATATATGATTAATTATGAAAGTAGAATTGCTCCTCATTGTAAATTAGTAAATTAATAATTGAGTAGATGAATTAATTGAGTAGATGAATTAGAAGGAGTACGGGATACACATTTGTTGTTGACATTGCTGTTGGATTATTTTATTTAGTAAATGTTGGGTTAATTAGTTTTAAAAGTGGCAAGACCACTGGATTATTGTCCATATGGGGGTGGGATTTTTTAACTTTTGAATAATTGAATTTGAATATAAATAAGACATAATTAAATGCAACATACTATATATAATTATTAATAATTGAATTTGAATATAAATAAGACATAATTAAATGAAACATAGTATATATAATTATTAATCATTATTGGATTATTGTGTCTGTGGTGGGGGATAGGTGGTGGTGTGTGTACGTGTACGTGTGCGTGTGTGTGGTGGGGGAGGGGGTGGGGGAAGGGGGGGGGGGGGGGGAAGGGATGGGGGAAGGGGGGGGCTAGGTAGTTGAATTGAGTAGATGAATTAATTGAGTCGATGAATTAGAAGGAGCACGGGATACACATTTGTTGTTTACATTGTTGTTGGATTATTTTGTTTAGTAAATGTTGGGTTGGTTAGTTTTAAAAGTGGTATGACCACTCGATTATTGTCCATATGGGGGTGGGATTTTTCAACTTTTGAATAATTGAATTTGAATATAAATAAGGTATAATTAAATGAAACATACTATATATAATTATTAATAATTGAATTTGAATATAAATAAGACATAATTAAATGAAACATAGTATATATAATTATTAATCATTATTGTATTATTGTGTGTGTGGTGGGGGGCAGGGGGTGGTGTGTGCACGTGTACGTGTGCGTGTGTGTGGTGGGGGAGGGGGTGGGGGAAAGGGGTGGGGCAAGGTGGGGGGGAGGGGGCAGGGATGGGGGAAGGGGGTGGGGCAAGGTAGTTTAATTGAGTAGATGAATTATAAGGAGTATGGGATACACATTTGTTGTTGACATTGCTGTTAGATTATTTTGTTTAGTAAATGTTGGGTTGATTAGTTTTAAAAGTGGCATGGACACTTGATTATTGTCCATATGGGGGTGGAATTTTTCAACTTTTGAATAATTGAATTTGAATATAAATAAGACATAATTAAATGAAACATAGTATATATAATTATTAATCATTATTGGATTATTGTATGTGTGGTGGGGGGCAGGGGGTGGTGTGTGTACGTGTACGTGTGCGTGTGTGTGGTGGGGGTGGGGGATGGGGGTGGTTTGTAGTAATTGCACATATTTACATGTCTTCTTCTAATTTTTTTTATCTGTACTAATAACATTTTTTTACAGCAAATGTCTCCTTCAGGTATTAAGGCGAGGATGATGATGCTGGTTATGATGATGTCGTCTGGGCTCGGTGGTAGCGGAGGCGACGAGGGCTTCTCGGCCCCTAGGCTCCCCAAATATGGAGAATTTGGGATTAGCATCAAGAACAAGTCAGAGCTATTAGCGAGATCCCTCGAGCTGCTAAAGACGGTCATCGGTCCGGGGTTTATGAGTTGGAAGGAGGTGCCATATGAACTCAAGTTAGCTGTTTGGGCAGCACTACAGGTAATATATTTCAATTTCAATTTCAATTTCAATTTCAATTTCAATTTCAATTTCAATTTTGATTTCGATTTCAATTTCAATTTCATTTTATATTTATATTTATTCGCAACTAACATTGTATTTATTGGATAGGAACAATTCAACTTAGATCCAAAGCTACGCGATTCCGTCTTGGAGCAATTGAGGGAGCAACACAAGACGTGAAAGAAAAATATGTTGACACGGTACTTTGGGAAAACACGAGAGTCCATTATCCAATGGAGTGAATCCGTCCCGCCCAAGGAGACGATCTCATTGGCACAATGGAAAAAGTTCATTGACAATGATATTGGGGAGCGACAATTGGCATCTCGCCAATCGGGGAGGGAAAATCGGGCAAAAAAGACGGACGTGTACTACTCCCGCCGGACGTCTTACGCCGAGGTGGAGCATAGGATGAAGGTAAGATTTAATTTTTCTATAACTACAGAAATATATTATTTTTCATTATTTTACTTTGCGGGGCCGATACTAATTTTACTTTATTTTATTTCAAGGGGTAGGGAGTGGCCCTGGGGGTAAGCCACATAGGCTCGATACTTATGTGGCTCTTAGGACAAAGAAGGGGAAGGACAAGGAGGTGTCCCCGAGCGTCGTGGCTATGATTGTAAGTAATCCGACAGTTTAATTTTTGTTAATTACGTTATAATTTTTTAGTTTATTTATTTTACTAATCATGTGCTTTTTGTCGTTTCAGGCAAAGCTTAAGGAACTGCATGAGTCGCAGTCTGATGCCGACAAAGCGTCTTTGTCCACAAACGCACTCAGCTAAGTGCTTGGCTCTGATTGCAAGGGGAGAACAAGGAGGGTGAGCTCGCCGGTGGCCAAATCTAGGATCATCGGATTGGAGATGAGCGACACCGGGTTGACTCGAATGGTGGATTCACATGACGCGAAGCTTTCCCGTTTGGAGGCGAAGGTCCAAGATATGTACTCATTCATGAAGCGTATGTTGGGTGGAGACCGTAAGGGGAAAGGGAAGGAGAAGGAGATGGAGGAGGAGGACGTGCGGGAGGACGAGGCGCAGGATGACGAGGATGTGGACCTTGCTGCTTCATCACCGACACGTGTGTACTTCGATGATCCACTTCCTTATTTGGCTCCCTTTCCCAGACCGATGTTGACAATTGGTTGGCCGAGCGTGTTCATATTGGACGTATTTGATGGCCAGCAGATAGGGCGAGGTTTGAGGGACTCGAATATCGTCCAGGGTGGAATAGTTCATGGAGGTGCGCTTCAAGAGATCGAGTCCAAAGTGCTCGTCACGCATATGATACTCGGGAAGGAGAACTCCCTATTGTGGTTGCGCGAACAATGCGGCACGATGTATATTATTGGGTGTGTCAATCCGTATATCGTGTGGCCTACTCACCTCCTCACATTTACCCCAGACATATAGTGACATTATTTTTAAGTTAGTACATTTGAATTATATTTGGATTATATCGTCATGTATATTGTTTCTATTTTGAATATATATTTGCATTATCTTTAGTTTGTTTGGATATATGATGTTTGAACAGGTACAACGTTGATATAACAGGTACAAATATACTGCTGGGCAGTGGCATTGGCCATACTGCCCAACAGATTTTTTTTAAATTCTGCCCAGAATTGTCACGGTCATTGACCGTGAAAAGTCCTTGACAAATAAGGTTGTCACGGACTTGTCACGGTCATTGACCGTGACAATTTTTTAAAAAAGGGTCACGACTTTGTCACGTCTAATAACCGTTACTAAACTTATCACGATCATGGCTCGTGACACGACCGTGACAATTCTGATGAACTTGTCATGGTCAATGATCGTGACACGTCCGTGACAAAAAAAGTTGTCTCGCCCCGAATTGTCACGGTCATTGACCTTGACAAGTTGAACTTGTCAAGGTCAATGACCGTGACAATTAGGTAGATTTGGTGTAGTGGCACCTGTACACGGCCCATACCCAACGGTGATACAGGAACGGTTAGCGCCAATACCTACCTCTCGTGGGTGGAGCCTCCACGTAGTACCTATATGGCCTACACATCGTCAAGCCAACTTGTGTCGACGTGTGGTACGCGGCCCGAACGTGCGAACTCCCAAGCCGATATGACGGTCCACTGGTATGTCCACATAAATACATAATAGTACATATTATTATTCCATATAATATGTATAGGTAAATACTCCCTAATCACCATAAAAGTCAAACCAAAGTCCACAATATTTTTTCATTTATTAATAATTTATTATCTAATAAATCTTTAATTCCATTCCATAAATAATTATTTAACTAACTAGTTAATTGTAATTTATCCTGTTTAATGTGGGTACATCCGTATTTTAATAATTTCTTTATGTTTCCCAACCCGGTTCCACTCACTCACTTGGACCCATAAAAATACTCACAACCAAAATCCCAAGCCCAATACCCTCACTAGTGTTAATATTTTGCGTTAATATTATTTAACTTTCTTCTAATAACACTCCCCCTTTTTAACCTCAAATACAGTAGGCTGATTCAATTTCAACAAACCAAATAACTTTCAGTAAGTTAACTAAATCCCAGAGCCAAGCGTAAAGGACGAAAAGGTATATGTATGTAACATTGAATTGATAATGGAGTGGCAAAGGATATTAGGGAACAACACTACCATTTCTTTATTTGTAAACCATATATGCATGCAGAGTTGAGGAGCCACACAAGGAGAAGACACGTGGAACATCGTTCGAACGATGGAGAGGCTCGTTCGCGCGACATAATAGGTCGTTCGAACGAGGCCTCAACTCGTTTGAACGACTTTTCGTCATCCCCGCCTCCTTCTCCATTTCTATTTTTCAAAATTAGTTTCAAAACCAAAAATCTGTTCATCTCCATTCCTGTACATCCGAAGCCCAGAATTTTATATGCAAAAAATCCAATTCTTCCATCCAAAAATCAACCCAACATTCAGATTTATTAAGGATCTTAATTAGTTAAACATTTTTCATATTCCAGTCCTATTTAACTTAAAATATGGCACATCCATTATGGGGTTATATCCAAAATTTTCAGTCCACACATATTAATCGTAATGTCCCCTACATAACTTGTCATAATATTCTTACTTTATCTCTCAGAACCCTAGGGAATCTACCCTAACTTTTAAGGCTTTAATACCTAAATTTCTGGGATAATTTCTACATTAAATTTCAGTCCTCTACATGCAATAATCATCATCAAATTTATCACCTTCAAACCTAGATCCCAGAAATTTAAGGGGTTCATTACACACATCAAGAAATAGATTGAAAATATAAATTAAGCAAGAGAATTCTTTCCTTAAAGATTTGTAGAAGAAAAGCCCCTTGAATCTCCCTTGATTTTCCTTTTGTTCTTGCCCTTTTTCTCCTTTTTGGTATTTTATCCCTTTCTCTCCCTTTCTCTAATGATAGTGGAAAAGTGGTTTCCCCCCATTTAAACACTAATTAAAAGGCTAATCCCGAGTTGGGCCTAAAATCCCACTTTTGGACCCTCAAATGGTACTGAATCTATAGCCCAATTAGCCCAAAAGTCCCCCAACTCATATACCTATGATCCGAGACCAATTCTAAATATTTAAAACACTAAACCGAGTCTATAACACTCCCCAAAATGTGTCCCAAATATTTTTATTTTACTTAGACATTTTATTATGTTAAAAAACATGCACCCATAAATTAATTTATGTGTTATATATTTTTCACTCGCAAGCCCATTATGTCTAGTTGAGTTCTATCTTTATGTTATCCCGAATAATTATTTATTTAAAGAAATTTAATTGTTTTTACTCATCTAAATTTAAATTCATCCAATTTAATTTATTCCCAGATTAATATTAAATTAACGAATTTAAATTAGTCAAAATATTTTATTAAAAAATTATGGGGTATTACATTCTCCTCCACTTATAACAGAATTCCGTCCTCGGAATTTGCTAAAGCCCAACCTTACTTTTTTATCTGCATTGTAGCCCAAGTTTTATGCTCAATTATTCCATACCTATATCACATGCGATACAAGAAAAGGCTCACCCATACCTATCATAACATTACTGGGGTGCTCATATATTTCACATTATATGTACACACATATAATACTAACAAAGATGGATGACACATATACATCTAATTTGTACCATTCATACCAAGCATATCCATACACCAAATCTACCATCATATATGTACATGAGAAAGACAATAATGATCTTAGTATTCGACTTCCCTCAACTCCCGACTTTGGACAATTTTGTGCGTGGGACGTCTCGCAAGCAAAATTGAAATAAGAAACCCTCCCGATATACTACTGTACGGCTTAGTCAGTTATTGAGATCCATCGGCCCAAGATAAAAAAGAAAAAGAAATAAACATGAATGTGTGCAGTAATAATACATAGATTTTAACTTTTGCTCATTGTCAACAAAAGTCTCATATCGCCAAAGGGATACACTAAATCCTAATAAATTTACCCATTTAATTATGCTAATAATCATAACCCAAAATGCCCTAGGATGTAACATCTCTCAGCTCTCACCTTTGCTACTTTCATGCATGGAATGTCTCGCAAGCGAAATTCAAACAAGGAACCCTTTCGATACATTACTATATAGCATTGTTGGTTGCTGAGATCCGTTAGTCCAGGATCCACATCTATAATGTGCTCAATTAATTCACAAGTCTCTCCAAGCCTTATAGTCTCCCATTTAACCATATTTAAACTCAAGGTGACCCAATTCCTTTAGTATTTTCTTCCGTGAAAATAAACATTAATGCCCGATAAATTACCAATATGATAGTATCAAGAACAATAACAAAATATCCTAGAATCCAACACCTCTAAACTCCAAACATTTAATACTTTGGTGTGTGGGACGTCTCGCGAATGAAATCCAAACAAGGAACTCTCCCAATACACTACTACGCAGCTCTATCGGTCATTGAGATCTGTTGGTCCAAGACCTAAGTCTATTAATATTTTTAAATCAATATATATGGCATCACAAACATACTCATTGCCATAAAGTCTACCACTGTCCATTTCCAATGACATCATCATTATAATAACATTATTTATGATTGTACACCTCATCGTGTGATCGGGACTACCACTTGTCCTAATACTCCCAAAGGAACCAAATACTTCTAAAGTATGAATTTCTTTCGCTTTGCATACTCTTAACATAAATAGGAAGGTTTCATCGCTGGATTATTATCTTACTACGATATAGCTTAACAATTTCACCTAAAATAAGCATAAGCCTCCCTGTAGGCGTTTCTATACATCTACTAACCAACCTCAGATGGCCCCTTCTCACCCATGGAGAACCAATGTAAAACACTGTCCCAAATACGAAGTCCATTTCTCTAATGTACTAACGAAACCCAAGTGAACAGTAAGCTCCAATATCAAACAAAACATATTCTACATACTCCAAAATGGGGAAAAACACATCTTTTACCATCGATGCTATCACTAGTCACTTTTTCCCACAGCATATAGGATTTTTGTGAATTCACCATAGCATAAGGGATTTTTGTGAATTGAAAACAAGGAAGAAGCCAAAAGTGTTCCGCAGATTTTCGCAGTGTTTGCAGAATGAAAAACGTAAAAGACTTATTATGAAAAACGGAGTTGAATAGTCCTTTAAATAGAAGACTTAAGGCGATAAGTTTCTCAAACGAGATAGCATGTCGTTTGACTAAGATGCAGTGTCGTTTGAACGACAGCAACACTTCGCACGACATACGATGTCGTTTGAACGACATACGGCGTCGTTCGAACGAGATGGATAAAATTCAGTATTTTTCTTTTCCCTTTTTCTTGTTAAATGCACCGCCTCAAAAACTCCAAAAATTATATGTTTTGACGAAAAATATTTAAATCTCTGCTCCAACACTTAGAATATTTTTCATGAAAAATATCCCAATATCCTAAGTGAATAATTATGGAATAAAACATAATCTTTACCAGATTCGTCTTGTAGAAGCTTATTCGGATCTGTCTTGATGCTTGAATGATATCGAATAATTCTTCGATGGTTGTAGAAGTATACGACATACTCTAATGTAAACAAGACTTATAAGATATGTCCTTACGAATCTCTTCTTATGTCTCTGCCGGTACAAAATAAAAACAATCTGAATTATCAAAATAAAATACCTATACAAATCTAATACCCTCCCATGAACCCAAAAGTGAAAAGGTACTCGAAATGTAAGTCTACAATCTTTTCTTCAAAAATCTTCATCAATCTTCAAATATAAAACTTTTCTCATCAGGGTGTGCAATCCAATAATCTTCAACTTTGTAGATGCACACATGAGACAAAGCAAATACCTTCATGACACATCGAGTTTGAAATGATATAAGAATAAATCAATCAATATAATCAAATCCCCCCCATAATGCAAACTCTCCCATAATTCGTTCTCCCCTTTTTTATTTGTCCGAATTAGACATGGAAACGAATAAACAAAGCAAAATATGGAGTGTCACGATTAACAAAACAAGTATAGATCAAACTACGCGCATGCAGAGGAACTACTTAAAAGATCCACAAACTATTTTTGATTTTTCAATTTATTCAAACAAAAATAATTTATAAAAATCACACCATGAATAACGTTAAGACAACCAAATCATGGCTATGGAATGAATGGGAGTGAAAAAATTCAATAGGTAATAAAACTCAATGAAGTATATGTGAACGATGCATAAGTTTACTCCTATCGATTGAACATAAAAAATATCCTTACGTGTAAAAATGTTGAATTTAGATGATATCGACTAAATCAAATCAACAAATTAAAGCCTAAGTATTTTCACACCAATAACGTCCAAAACTATTTAGTGCCGTTTCGAGAACTTTTCAAAGTACGTGCAAACCCATTTATTACGTTCCAACCAAACTCCCTCTTATAAAATATTGCAATTTTTATATCTAATGAGGTATTAAATTCTCAACTTAGAGAAAACCCGTTGGCCCAAGTTTTGGCACATATTATCTTTTTATTGCCTTACACTCTCGTATCCCTTCCCCGTGCACTTATTATTTTTTCAAATATAAACAAATTCCTCATGGATAATGGTTTTTACATGCACTACTTTTATTACTCTTGTATTATTGCACTTGGTTAGTTGTAAGGACAGGATTGAGATGAAGATACTCGACCAACATGTGATAGACAAGTACAATAATAAAAAAAATCCGTGCACGTGTGCAGTGAAGGAAATAATAATGAGTCAAACATGTAGGAAGTATCAACTAATATCATCTTAATGGCTCCAAACATTGTAAAGCACATGGATGACATGATATATTGTCTCAAAACACTATCAAATTGTCACATGGATAAATGGAATGAAATTGTGACTTGGTCATCCTAAGAGTCCATTTATATATGGTGTAAAACAAAAAACAAAACTCTTTTTGTCTTTTTCAATTTTTCCAAAAAAAGAAAATCTTTTTGTATTTTTCCAAAATTTTTCAAAAATAAAAACCATAAACACAAACATTGTACACACTGGCAATAGGCATAATATCGACATGAGTAACATCCTATGCTAGCAAACAGTAATCATACAAATGAAGCAATAATCAAGGTAGGTGTGATTAAACAAAGAATGCAGTATAAGCAATTTAGCATGAATACTAAAAATGACTGTATATAAACTATCCAAAGCAACCCAACAATACCAAATAATGTAATCAAAGAACATAGGGTACTGCAAACAGAATGGTCAAAGTCAACCAGGTCGCTTGAAGGAGACTCCCAGTCGTTCAAACGACATAGTATCTCGCGAGAAGGCTTTGCGCGAGATCAGAACTAGCTCGAACGAGAAAATAAAATTTTCACAGACTCCCCAGAAAGTTAAATAGTGTTGCCTAGTGAAAAATTTCCAAAAAAGGATACCTGGAAGGTGCTGACAGATCCAAAAATAGTGCTAAATGTAACAATCCTCACTTTTGAGGGCCTATTTTATATTTATTTACTATATGTAGTAATTTATTATAAAATGATGGATGTTGAGTAAATATTAATTTAATATGAAAAAGGTTAATATTTACTGAAATGTTGTATGATTACCTGATGAGTAGGTACAAATATATCCATGTGGTGATTTATTATGTCATAAGAATTAAAATGACATTTTGTTTCAATGAGAAACCGGAACTAAAAATGAATTATAAATTTCCAAATGATAATTTGGAGGGTGTAGATAGTCCCGGTAGGTGTGAGATAGTCAAAGTAAGTGCCATATTGCATTTTGGTATTTCGGGCACTTTTGACTGGTTATAGCTTAAAAGTGTAGTCGCGTATTATTTTATCTCGTGTTAGTCACTTAAGTGGTCTTTTTTTTAGACTTAAGCCCCGTTATATTTTCCCCAACCCATTTCTACTCTTCCATTTTACACAATTGAGCCCTAGAGAGAATAGAGAGAGGAAGAGAACTTTGGGAGAAAAAGAGAGATTGGAGCTTGGATCTTGCTTGCATCTTCCTCAAATATGATTTTTCTAGCTCAAGGCAAGTTATCTACTTGCTATTATATGATTTAAGGAGAATAATTAGTTGTGATAGTTATGAATTTGTTGTGTTTAATCATTTTAGGGTTTTGTTAGATTAATTGGGTATTAACCTTTGGAAATGGATTTGGATGATAAAATAATGTTAATGATGGTAGTTAGATGTATTTATGGAGTTTTAGTTCCATTATATGAGCTTGGTTTAGTTGGTTTTGGGTTTGGAAGAAATTTGGAGTTTAAAACTCCATAGCCAAAACTTGGCAAATTTGCAGAACCGAATTGATTCGGCCTGGCCGAATCGATTCGCCTTGAGGCAGTTTCCAGGTTCGAGTCGACCGAATCGATTCGGTTTGTCCGAATCGATTCGACAATTATGAAGAATCCCATATTTCCTTGGCCGAATCGATTCGAAAATCTTGCATTTTCCTTTTTGTTTTTATTTTCAAAATTTTGAACTTTTTCTTTAGGATTAGGACCTAGGAACCTTCTTGAATGAAGTAAACTTAAGGTCCTAGAGTTTTAGTTGAGTTTGGTCGCCACCCTAGACTAGAATTGGGTCATCTGGGGTTTATTCCGGGGAGGTTTAAAGTAATGCTAAGGCATTACTTCATTTATTTAATTTTTGAGAAGTTAGGAAGTTAAATGCTCGTGCTTGGGGTCTTAGGGGCTTATCAGAATCCTATGAACTTTGGGAATTGTAGGATCATAATGATCATTTGGAGATCTATTTGGGACTTGAAATTTGAGGAATATCGATGATAATATTCAACGGGAATAGGTTCAAATAAAATGAACCCAAATTGTTTAAAGATGATAGGTTCAACTAAAATGAACCCAAACTATGTTAATGATGATTGGTTCAAATAAAATGAACCCAGTTGTTTAATGATAATAGGTTCGAATCAAAAGAACGAGACACATGGATATTGGTAATGGAATTTGGTAATGGTAAATTGAAATGAAAATGAGATATAATATGGTAAATGTTAATTTACTTAAACATACCTCTCTAAATGACATCATAAGGGAAGTTCGCGCGCTTGGTGATGCCCCCTGGCTAATGAATGCAGGGAGGATATAGTCCTAGGCCATATGCGGGGTTTTTATATGTTTTTCTGCACTGGTTAGGGGATTTCGGGGGTGGTCTTGACTTTCCCACAGGCATATGGCCGCTTCCCGACGTTGCGTTATGATCCCAGGCTGCCTTGTTTGATAGGCCCCTGGAAGATGATGGTCATTTAGGGGCGCGCCCAGTGGGGAAACTCGGAGGGGCGGTCTTAGAATCGTTATATATATATGAATATAATTTTTCTGCATCAAGTGGGACTTGATGGTTATATGCCATAAATAACATGGGTACGTGCCATAAAGAGCACGGGAATGAGATATGTGTCATAAAGAGCACTTGATACTAATGGAATTCCTATTAAGGAATGGAAAGATGAAATGGAAAGATAATTAACTATGAAAGTTAATAAATGGTTTTATTCCTATTAAGGAATATAAAAGATAATGGAAATTTGATAAATGAGGAAAGGCTTTAAATTTAAGTTATTTACTTTTCTTTCTCTTATGTAAATGACATTTTATTTCATCATTTAGTTAAATTGCCTTAAATTGTAATGTAGGCTTAACATGCTAGATAACATGCCATATTATCATCCTTATCATTCATGCATAACTGTTCATTTCTATCATGCTTTTTATTTCTTCTGGTGATCATATAGAACCCGGCCCTGACCGGTTCATTTTCCTTGTTGTGTATATAATTGTATCCGCTCAGGTGCTCCACCGCAAGGACGCCCATTGTGATTATTTCTATTTCTTTGCTTTTGTCGGGCTGTAAGATTTTGCGGATTATTACAGGTCATTGAATTAGACGCCCTCTTCTTTGTGTTCTAGATATGATCGGGTCTTACACTCGGGCGTGTTGCCCAAACTTTTGTATTTGTTTAATGAATGTATTATGTAAGATATTAAATTATTGTTCTGTGTTGTATGTAGCTGTGGACCGACAACCTATTCGGTCCTTTTGCATACATTCGTGTTATATGTATTATATATATTCTTGTGGAATTCCACTTTCTTATCAGATTGGGTTGTTTAAATTTAATTTTCTTAACTGGATTTCAATTTCTAAACTTTTTGGCAACCCGTTTTCTGATTTATTGGGTGGTTTTCCCGTATACTCAGTTTATTTTTGTTGATGCTGAGAATGATATCCATCCATGATTCCTGTTATGTTTGAGTATCGGGCTGGTCACCCTTTATCTCGGATCGCGAGTTGTCACACTAACATAGTAGTTAAACTCATAAAATAATGTGAACTATAACAAAATGAGTCATAACACTAGTAAGAGAATATCATAGAGCACTAGCGTATGACAAATATCAACAAAATCAACCAAACGATCTCACATGGGGTGAATCACGTGCAATAAAACCGGAATCATGAACGATTAGAGCATAAGCCTCTAAATCCGATTTCCTCACCCAAATCAATGTGTAACGACGTGTGGGGGTTTGATGAATCGAATTTATTCTTTTATTAACCATCTTAGGTCCATTTAAAAGCTTGTAACAGAAACACCTAAGATGACCTTGCCTACCGCAATGTGTGCAAGTGTAAACCGGACGGTGAATGTTACTTAAAAGTGATCCTCTCCTCAAATTCCTAGGTGGCACTTTCCTTAAATTCCTAGGTGCCTCTCACACGATGTTCCTAGGTGGCTCTCACTTGACAACCCTCGGTGTCTCTCTCTTAACAACCCTCAGTGCCTCTCTCCTAACAACCCTAGGAGGCTCTCTCACA
Organism: Sambucus nigra; assembly: GCA_949130495.1. Lineage (NCBI taxonomy): Eukaryota > Viridiplantae > Streptophyta > Magnoliopsida > Dipsacales > Adoxaceae > Sambucus > Sambucus nigra. The sequence continues at coordinate 714,324,944 of OX422210.1, forward strand.
CATGTGGGGTTGGATTTGGGAATGGGTGAGACACTCTCATCGAAGTCGATACCACAACTATCCTCTTTAATTTGGACGATCCCAAAATTTTTATCTAACTTTTCTAACCGAGACTTCAAATCAAATTTTACCTTACTTGATTCTCTCAAACTCATCTCAAGCTCACCTATCCTAGACTCAAGTACTCGCCTAGATTCCTCAAACTCTAAAAGTTCCTTTTTCATAGCCTCCATCACCCCTCTAAGACTATCTCTCTCTCCCTCGACATAGCCTAGCTTCTCTTTTAAAATTTTCTCACGTGCCCTAAGTTCTTCAACTAAAACATCATTATCATTTTTTAAGTCACGCTCTTTCAATTGAGCTTTTAATTTCAAATTTTCTTTCTTTATTTTCAAAGCTTCAGCATAAAGTTCATTGAAAGCTGTTTGTAAGTTACACTTATCTACACTTCCATCCTCACTCTCATCACACTCACTATCATCACTAATCATACGGGTGAGAAGCTCTCGCCTAGAAGCATAAAAAACTTCTTCTTTCTAATCACTATCACTAAGGGTAGAAATATGAGATGTTGGTTTTTTCAATTGTTTCCTTAAATTTATGGGACACTCATCTATCATGTGACCAACACCCTCACAATCGAAACACTTTTCTGAATCGTTTTCAACGAAAGATTTAAAACAAGAGTTCGTGTGAATTTTACAATTAGACTTTTCAAAAAGTTGATATCAAAAATCATCAAAATCGCCAAAAGTCATATTTAAGGAAATCAATTTTCAAACTAGCTTTGAAAAATCAGGATCACAACACAATAACTTAGTGCAACCGGCTTTGACACCAATTTGACAACGTGAGTATTCAAAATGTATCAGATAAACAAAAATCAGGATCATGCAATAAATTAGCGTAACCCGCTCTGATACCAATTTGTAAAAAGTGTGCTACAGTAGAATAGTGCGAATTCTCAAATAAATCCAATTTTAATTAAACCCTAACACATGCATCTAAGTGATTTGATAACGTAAAATCAACAAGCATGCAAAGGAAACTAATATCAGGAAAAATCCCCGAAGGGAAAAACCTTTTATTTCATTATAATTATAAATCACAACTTACACGGTTATAACAAAATAAAATTTTGACACACTAATACCCATAGGTGTTGGTCGGTGTCGTTAGTAAAAGATCCACGTGCAGCGAGCCTACAAGAACCGCACTCCTATCTTCAGCCTAGGAATACCGCATCACTCACTAATGACACGCAGTCACTCAGCCCAGTAACTCCCTCAAGTGGTATCTATTTTCAGAATTAGGTTATCCCCCATACAAGAGAGAACTTGAACAAGATATATGTTCTTGGGTTCCAAAACAATTCACCACAGCATTTGGAATTTTTGTGAATTGAAAACAAGGAAGAAGCCAAAACTGTTATGCAGATTTTTGCAGTGTTTGTAGAATAAAAAACGTGAAAGACTTCTTATGAAAAACGGAGTTGAAGAGTCCTTTAAATAGAAGACTTAAGGCAGAAGGTCGCTCAAACGAGATAGCATATCGTTTGAACGAGATGCAGTGTCGTTTGAACGACACCAGCACTTCGAGCGACATACGATGTTGTTTGAACGACATATAGTGTCGTTCGAACGAGATGGATAAAATTCAATATTTTTATTTTTCCTTTTTCTCATTAAATGCACCGCCTCAAAAACTCCAAAAATTATATTTTTTGACGAAAAACCTTTAAAGCTCTGCTCCAACACTTAGAATTTTTTTTATGAAAAATATCCCAATATCCTAAGTGAATAATAATGGAATAAAACATAATCTTTACCAAATTCATCTTGAAGAAGCTTATTTATATACATCTTGATGATTGAATGATCTTGAATAATTCTTCGAAGGTTGTAGCGGTATACGACATACTCTAATGTAAACAAGACTTATAAAATATGTCCTTACGAATAATATAAAATGAGATGCCATAGTTATGACAATTGTAAATTTGAGAACTTGAGAGTGCCTTGAAATTTAGTAATTCAATGAGATAATATGTAAAGGTTTATTTGTTAGATTTGTTGAGAGAATGAATATAAAGTCTACTAAAAAATTCCGTGTCATAATATTATAATGTGGTAGTGAAAGATGTAATTAGGTGCCTTAACTCCAACCGTGCTAATGAAAGGACATGCAATAATGGTATAAGTATTGTAAATGTAAATATCAAGAGTTTTTAAGGTTATAAATCACAATATTTTGAGCCACTACACCATAACCAAAGTTTTGATGTGTTTTTAATGTAATTATTTATATATGTAATTATTGTAACAACGGTAACGAAAGTGTGAGAATATTTCAGAAAATAAATGTGTGTTTTGTATGTATCAGAATGCCAAATATAAAATAAAGATCATCGCATTAGAGTATGTGAAAATATTTGGAGCAAGACTTGTTTTGCCTGCGGTATTTAAAGAATATGACAGTATGGAGCTACTCTCAAGACAATGTGGATTGAAATGGGTTAGAAAGAAGTCATGATGCAATAATATTTATAACCCCGTTAAAAACAAACCTTACCTATGCATAAGCTTATTGAAGAAGTAAAGCATAAATCAATGTGTAGTTGATAATAATGAATGCCTCAAATATCTAGAAATGTAACAAAAATAAAATTAAAGTTATAATGAAGACCAAATATATTAGTATTATTAACACTCAAACCAAAAAATTGGCTTTCATTGGCAAAATTTGAATCCATTAATACCATTAAAAGCACACTTCCATCATTATCCATGAAGATTATTGAGAAAAAAAAGAAAAAAATCGTTTATATTTATCAAATCATATTTGAATTGAAAATTATTGTTTGGCATCTTTCAACCCCCAGTAAAAAAAGAGAGATCTCATTTTAACACGATACGATAACACATGATGAAACGACCCAAAATTAATCCGAAATGGGCACAATATGCTGTGTGTCTCATAGTCGAGTCACATCGTGTTCTGTTCAAGTGGAAACTATGAGTCATGTCATCCATGTTATCGTATCATTTGGATTATTCTTACTTTTGCTCATATGGTATTATTGCGTTTAATTGGGTAGAAAAGTAATTAATCGTATTATTTGTGTTACGTTTTGAATGAATCGTGATAGTGGTAGGTAAAAAAATGATTTTGTGTTATTTCGAGTATAGATTGATCAAAAAAATGAATTTTCACTCTAAAAAAAGTCCTCATTCTTTTGCAAATTCCACATACATTCATCTTTACAACCACTATAGATTTTTTACACTTAGTTGATTCATCAACAATCTTAATATTGGGGAGCACCAAAGAGAAACAAAGACACTTAGCAACATTAAAGAGCTATATAAGAGCCCCAAAAACCTATTGCATAAGTTTATTACAAATAATGAATACATATAAGAGTTATATACTATTTTGTGGATTATGGGGCTTTCATGAGAAAATTTTCTAACAGAGTGTAATTAGTAGCTAAAAATATATTTTTTATAAAGAATTCGCAATAAAACAATAATAATTAACTCACGGTAAAAACAAACAACAAAATGTTACAATTATTCAATTTTCAGTAATGAGTTTAAAAGGGAAATCATATGCACAATGCTAACATATGAATTATACACAAATGTGTGGAATAAAATAATTTTATAGTACCGATTTTGTAGGCATGCTTCTCCGTAGACAAATGATACATATGAGATAGAGGAAAGTTTGCTCTAAAAAACCCAATAGAAAGTCACACTACAACTATAGAAAATAAAAATCTTATATCTCAAAACCCAACCTTCATGTTATTCAAATACAATATCAAATGATATCTTAGTTAGGAAAATGATAAGGTACAAATATTTATGCTGAATGTGGTACTCCAATGACCAGTGATTTTTGAAGTGACATTGTATTTTTGTAAACAATTAAATTAAGTTAAGTTGGGGAAAAAGTCACATTTCATATAGATATTTTGAATTTCTTTAACTATTAAATTAAGTTGGGGAAAAAGTCAAAAAAAAAGGAAAAAACAATTTAACTTTAGGCATAAGCTTATGATAAGTAGAAAATCCCAACATATAAACAAAAGTATTATTCCAATAAAACTACAAAAAATATATATAAATATTAGATAAGAAGATTATCTCATCAAAAAAATAACTAATAGAATATATAAAACATAAACGATTAAAATAACTAAACTCTTAAAAAATACAGAAATGGATATATACCTTTGATTTTTTCTTAACAAATTGTTGTTGATCGGATATGTGTATGATATGAATTTAAGGGAATCTATAAAGCAATTTAAAGGGTACAGTGCTGAATAAAAAGAGGGGTAGGTGGGAAAGGGAAGAGTTTCATCATTAAGGAGAGAAAAAAGAGATATCAATGGTATTGGTTTATATCATTAATTTTTGAGGAACTATGTCGTTTTAGTTTTGGAGGCCAAAAGTCAGTATTTAGAGCAGATGTAGCCGTATTGGAGAGGCTTTAAATAGTGAAGCATTAATGGGAGATGCATACAGAGACACCATTTTTATATTATATTATTATATTAAATAATATAAATTTGATATTTCTAGCATATTAAATCAATGTTTTACGATGATAGCTAATTATACTTGTTCTTATCTTCTTCCTTATCTCAGTAGTTGTTGTTGTTTGTTTGTTTGTCATGCTAGAATAAAGAGTAGATAAAATCTAAACCTCAAAAGCATAAAGGAAAAATAAAAAACAATAAAGCCAACACAACTAGACCCAGAAAGCCAACATGAGATTACACCGATTAGCCTTAACCGATGCATCCATGAACTTCATACCCCTATTTAAGTAAGGCCGACTCGCCAGGTCAAAGCCAAGATTGAGTTAAGCGAGTATAAAAGGAGAAATCGAAACTGCTATTCTCCGATCGGAAAGAAAAACTGTTTCTATTCCCGGGTGGGATTGAAAAAGAAACTGTTGAAAGATGTCCTTTCATAGATTCCTCCTAAATTGCATTGATTTATTCTAAAGATTTCATTTCAATTGGAATTTGGTTATTCACCATGTACGAGGATCCCCGCTAAGCATCCTTCTTCAACTCAAGTAAGTTGGTAGTAAATGGTTCTTTCCACTTATTTATTATTCTCCGACCGGCGAATATCCACAGTTTTTCTTTCCGATTCACTTTCATTAAGACTACTATGAAAGAAAAGTAAGGAAGTCCTTTTCTTGACTTGGTTTCGTGCATTATACCTATCCCCTTTTTAAAGAACTGGATTTCTTCCGATTCACTTTCAACAGTTTCTTTTTGAATCCCACCCGGGAATAAAAATAATTTTTCTTTCCGATCGGAGAATAAAAGTTCAAACAACTCAATAGATCTCTTTTGATTTATCGATTGCACGTGAAATAACAGCTATAAAAACACGTCGCAGTTTTCGGCATGTAGAAAAGGGGTCACCACTCCCCTTTTCTACGGCAATAGCAGTTCCAGATCGTCGTCCGGCCTTATACATCTTCCAGTGTCCGCCTTCTTGTACTCATTCAACCCTGTTCTTCGCTTGGTCTTATTTACTTTTTGTACCGCTGATCCTTCCCTCGCCCTTGGTTCTCTTCTTGTTTTCCTTCTTATCTGAGTAGTAAATCAACGAGACACTCAGAGATGTTTTTGCCCAGCTTTCCTCTCGCCAAGAGTATCCGGGTAGAGATATTCGGATAAATCACATCATAAATCTCATTCCTAGGAACAACTTCTACGGCGATAGGTAAGGGTCAGGTTTGTTTGGCATCTATGCCCCCTGCCCTCCAAACAGAATGGTAGCCTTTCAGCTCGTACTGCTCACACTCCTAGATCTTCACGGCATTTCAGTTTCTTTCTTGTGCACTCAACCATCCCCTGGTCAAGCTCTGGACAAAGCTCGCGCTCGGCCCCCCTTGTGGAACAAGAGAAAGAGGAGAGGAATCCAGAGAACAGGAGCAGGATAGCTTGGCCTTTTGAGCCTCTATTCCGGGCCAGTAGACGAAGAAAGATAAGAAAAGTCTGTTAGTTCGCTTCCACTGGATTCGATATAAAGAGATAGCTCTGAACTTCAGCTCCCTTCATTTCAACATTCAAATTTTCAGTTTTCGCACTTAATCTCCAAACTTTAAAAATGGCTACAAGTAGTTCTCAACCGATAACATCATTAAGTTTTTGACAAAAAAATAATGCCCCGTGACAATAATTTTAACTTTTGTAAATGGGATTTTCGGGTATTTTACCTATTTTCTTAATACCCTAAGGTTTTTCTCTCTCTTACTCTCTTCTTGCTCTTCTCTCTTTCATCCGTACAATTATTTCTTCTCTCTCTAATTCAAGCCTTCGTCCCCCCTCCCTCTCTCTCTCTCTCTTCCTCACACACACACGAAAAAAATGATCTAGGGTTGAATCGGAGCTAGGGATTGGGGTAGTGCTGCTGGTTGGGGGGGGGGGGGGGGGGGGTTATTCGGGGTTGGGATTACTTGAATTGTGAATTTTTTTGCTGAGATTGAGGTTGGATTGTTTGGAGTGGTTTTTTTGGGTGAAATTGTTTATTAGATGTTTTCAAAAAAAATTCTGAGATTATTAGATGAATTTTTTTTGTTTATTTTTTTTCCTAAAATTTGATGATATTTTTTTATCTCCCACGAAACAATTTTTTTATCTAATTTGTTTTTTCGGGAACTCATTTTTATTTTGCTGGAAAATATTTTTTTGGGTGAAAACATATTTTTTTTATTTCTCGATTTTTTTTTTGCTTTGTTTGGATTTTTTTTTGCTATTTTTAGAGTTTTATTCTATTTTAGACGAACCATTAAAATATCTTTTTCAATAATTTTTCTACGTTGTTTTGTAATTTCAAAACCATTAATTGTTCTTCTATCATTTTTAGACTTTTTAAATATTTTTTGAATATTGTTATTGTAATTTTCAATTTCTTTTTAAAGGTTGACTATTTTTCTATCATTAACACACACCAAATTTGTTTTATGTGTTTTTTAAATTAAGTTTGGCTTTTTTATTGGCAATTCTTTTTGTGTTTTATAGATTTTTTAAGTCTTTTCAATATTTTTATATTCTTTAAAAGTTTATTTGTAAATTCCAAAATATTTTCAGCATTTTCAATCTTTTAAAACTTTTTTTATTCTTTCTAATATATTTTTTTCTACTGTTTCAAATATATTTTTTTTTGTAATTCCCAGTTTTTAAACATTTTTTTTATAATTTCCATTTTTTTTTATAATTATAAGATTTTGTAAATATATTCTAAACATTTTTATGCAATTTCTTTTTTTAGAATATTTTATATTGAGTAGGATTAAAATACCCTCATGTGCATGATATGTTCCACGCACACAACCAACCATCCATTAAAAAAATTAACACCATCAGTTACTTAGGTCAACTTGTAGCATCCATGGAAGTTTGAGGGACTAAGGGTAGAAATTAGAAGTTTGAGTGGTAAAGTGAAAGAGTCAAAGTGTAATTAATCCTTTTTGTATTATAATTTTGGAACGAAAATTCGTTAAATTCATTTTTCAAATGTCTAAATCAAAACCAATCACAAAATTTCTAATAATTTCATTTTCGATGATTTTGATTTTCATGAACGAAAATTAGTAAACCAAAACAACATTTTTCGTTCCAAAATGGCACCGCAAGGTTAAAATTGTACCTAGCCACCGTAGTCATATAAGATATGATAATTTTATTATAAATTGAAACCCAACTTTTTAACATTTAAGGATCCCAAGTTTATAAATAAAATAAAATAGCTAGTTTTTGATAAACCTTTAAGGGGTCCCAAAGTAAACGCCACCTTAAAAAATTCTATAGTAAATTATGTTTCAACCTAAAATATAATAAATTAAAATCTTCAACGGTGGGAGAAGGGCGATATGATGCTCGTGTAAAGTTATCATAGATAATAGATGCTATCATTGTATCCTAATCTGGAATGTTCATGATATAATTTTTATTGTTATTAAATATTTAATTCTTTAAGAGGAAGGTTATATGCTTAATAATGTGGGTATTGACATGGCAATGTCACAGCCACAAAGAATACAAAAGTGGTGAGAAGATTGAGATAATGTTTTGTTAATGGTGGGTGCAATCAAGGTGACTTTGAAGACACAAATGTGGTATTAATAATTTTTATTTCACAATTTGAGTATATATCCTTTCAATGTATTAATTAATTAAGTTTTATTAATCATCATAAATTATATGTTAGAAAATATGTATTATATTAGTTAAATTGTGTCAATTAACTGCAAGAATTATCAAATAATTCATAATCCTATTAAGTGGTTTGTTATTAAATTACAAAATAAGTCACATTGAGTAAATAAATGGTCACTCTAATATACCCAAGAATCAAAAATATTTTTGGTTAATAAATTAACCAATTATTGATTAAAAAAATAAATTAAGGAAAACTCTTGATCTAACCGTGATGGACGGTCAAGATCGAATGACTGTTGGGATATATGACCTCTCACTACCTATAAATTGTAGCCCAAAATCCATCATTTAGGCACTAGAAATAAATAACAAATTATAGAAAGGCTAGGGGAGAGAAATCTATAATGCATAACAACTTTTGGATCTCAAGTTGGATGCACCAATGACAATCCTATTTTGAACACATGTGATAATTATGTAGATTAAGATCATATATTTACATAACAGTTTATATGTTCATGTTTTGTATTATGATCCATAAAAGCTGTTAATTGATTTATTAAATTTAAATCTGACATAAACATCTTCAATTAGAAATTAATTCTTAGAATTTCAATTCCATAAATGGTGTATTTGGAAACTCAACCTATGCTTTGAATTGGTTTACGAATATTTTCAGTTCAAAATTTTAAAAATTTGAGTTGAAAATTTTTCAATTTCAATTTTATGTCATGGAATTGTAATTTCCGAGCACATCCCTAATGAATTCTCACTATAATGCCTTCCTTTTGTTTTAAATACAAACTATCACTTCAAAACCCTCATTTTAAATATAACTAGTTTTTAGTGTCGTACGATGCACGGGCTTTTTAGAATTCTCGTGGTAGAGTGTAAGTATGACATATTTAGAGAATCTTATCATTTTTAATCAAATTTGTGATATCAACCCCAAATATACTTATCAAGTACACAAACAAATCTTCCGTATCTTTCAAATTTTCTAAATAGTTGTTGTTGGAAAAAAATATATATCAATTTTTCTATAATGATTTTCGACCAATAAGTCAAACTAAAATTTTGGTTAAATGGAGCCTGCAAAGTCTGAATTTCATTCCAATTTTAAAATTATAAAAGAATCCAAGTAGTTTGAGAGAATGCATTATATGAAGAAAAAAAAATAAGATACAACAAAATTACCATGTGTTTAATTGAGACAAAATTTAAAAAGTAGTGTTTGAGGTATGAAATACAGCAAGTTAAAATCCAGAAGTATATAATTTTTTTTAAATATTGTGAACAATTTTATTTCTAACATGTGAATATACTTTCAAGCACAACTTAAGTAATATAATTTTGTTTAACTATTATTTGTCATGAGCATGATATATCAAAAATTCACTCCTTACCAGCATCCCAAAGATGTCTGAACGAAATGTATGAAAAGAAAGAGAAAAAAATAAAGGAAGGAACATACAATTAATCAATCCGAATTTATTTAAATAAGAAGAGGGACTTTATTAGTGATTTCTGAAATATTAACTAAACAACAGAGCTTTTGTTTTTTGATAACACATCAAAAAACACATCATATAATAGATTTAAATAGATTGCTTCTATTTAACTCATTAGACCTTATTTCGATACTTGTTTTGAAGAGTGTTTCAATCGTAGAGTTAATCAAATTACAAACACATCATTTAATAAAAAATGGAGAATAGGAATTACCTGAAATATATTTGTTGACAGTTACAGTATTACATATTGAAAGAGGATGAATTAGAAAAAGAACTTTTATGGGAAGATCTTTCTAATAGAAAATTTAATGAGTTCGATTCCACATGTGCCATCAAAATTACCTGAAACATAAGATTGTATTATACAAAAAGTTAAGAGTTTGCTCTTAGCCTAAAAAAAAATTAAACCAATCAAATGGACATCATAAATATGAGGCATAATGTTAGAGCCTTAGAGGAGTGTCTTTTGGTAGAAGACATTTATATGTATGTATGTATGTATATGTATATGTACTCTCATGTAAACATTAGGTGGAGTGGGGATGCGAGAGGAATTCCGCCAGATATTTCAAGCGTTAAGTGGCGCAGATTTTCGGACCTCAAATATTCGATTCCTATATATTTATTTAATTTTTGTTTACTTTCCTTCCCTCTCAACAACAGGCATCATTATTTGACAAAGGTTTTGGACCTAAATAATTTGAGCATTTCTGTGTTTATTTTATTTTATATTCATTAAGTAAAGAGTAAAACTACTTAGACCCACTTTCCTACCCTTTTTTATCCCATCTAATACTAGCATGCAAACTCCTTGTTAACAAAATTGTTAAAATAGACGAAAAATATTTAAAAAAACAAGTGTTCCTAAAATGATAAAAAACTTTTAATTCAGCGAAAAATAAATCAATATGTGAAGAAATTTGTCGATTATAACTCTGTGACACCCCGCCTAATTAAATACCGGGTGATTAGTCCTACATCCAATTAAAACAGGAATCTCATCTGGTTCATTCTTAGCAGCATGGTAAATTTTTTTTAAAAATTTAACTAACCACCTAGTATTAAAAAAAGCTAATGCCAAATTTTATCTTTTTAATAAGGAATAACAATAAGTGAAATAATCACAATAACCTGACCATCCATGCAGTAAAATAATCTGAACTAAACACTAACTAACTAACTAAAATAAAATGGTACCGAATAAACTATCGATTCTCAATATAAAATCCAACTAAGCATCTAATGAAATCGAACTGAGTTCATAAATACAAAGTCTGATAAATATAATAAAATAAATAGTCGAAGGGGCGACATGCCCAAATGGAATGACTGAACTTCATCCTACTCTAGGAATGAAGTAACTGAAGTGACTAAGTCCAAATCTTGCAAGCATCCACAGGTGTTGCAACTACGCATCCCTAGAACAGATCGTCAAGCTTGGCGTCCCTATGGCTGGACACCTAAAAGGTTTTGAAAATATTTTGCAAGTACGGGTCAAAGCCCAAGTAAAACCATTGAAAATATTTAGTAAGTATTTAAATTACACTTTAAATGAACAGTTATTAGATACCCATGTTAGGTTTCGTACACTACCTTGAGTTCCTCACCTCTAGTCTATAGTGCCACCTAACGTCTTCTACTAAGACCACCTAGTCAAGCTACCCAATCTAAATAGGTCCCAAGCCTCTAACTAACCATAATACCAGCCTAGCTCACCCGTACCGCCCATACAGTACATTACCGAACAACCAATAATTATCATTACTCTTACGTTATTCCTGTTACCCTTATGTTAAGTTCTCACACTTACTTTACCTTTAGATTTGCACTATCTATCTTTTTTACTATTTATACTTAAGTAGATTAAGCATTGTTTTAGATATATTATCTAGTCTTGCTACTATCACATATAAGTAGATTAAGTATTGTTTAGACATACACTATCTAGTCTTCTTACTATCACATATAAGTAAGATTAAACATTCATGAGTCTGTATATATAGTACAACATCTCCTAAACTGGTCATAGCGATGCACACTCGCGTACTCTGCTATCAGTCCAAGTACCTCTCGTACCTAATCATGGACTATCGATTCAGAATGTCTCCTTGAACCGTCAATCAAACCACACATATAGGAGGCGAACATAGCACTAAATCTTTGGGACTGCTCACATACCTAACATTCCCAAACGACTTACCGGCTCATATAGTTATCCACTATCAGTACTATACTCTAGGGCACAAATCTAAACCTCACTGGAATCGTCAAGGTGGGATGGCTCACTGCACAGGACCTCCGTGATAGCAGGTAGCATAGGTATGGTAATATACACAAAATCACATAATAGTCATACACACAACCAATCCATATGTATATTCAGTATAGGTACACACACGACCTATAATAATAATTCCGTATAGGTATACACTCAACCTATAATTATAACCTATACGTAGTATTTATCTCTTGAATACTCACTATACAATTCATTCACATTTATACTTCTCAATTACATTATCCGAGCATTATTTTCTACTCGAAAGGCCCATGGTTACCCCTTAAGTTAATTCAGTAGTTATTACACACATACTGATTCGTATCGAATTATGCATTTAATTACCCTCAAACTTAGGCATTTTAGCCCCCTCGGGTATCATAATTGCTATAATTATGCTCGATAACTAGACAACCTTTGTTTTATATGCTAACATGTTATTTGAGGTATTATTAAGCTTTTATAGGTGCTGCGGTGCTTAGTATGAAGTTTGGTCGCATTCCAGTTAAGTTTCGTCACGATTCACACGTTCGGAGGCATTTTTGTAATTTTATACTTTGGGATTTTTGCCCGAAGTCTTCACGGAAGTTGTAGCCCTCGGACCAAGCTTCTCGTGGACGTAAATGGTGCGCGAATTGGAGTACGAACGAAGGAAACACGGACCTTTAATCGAAAAGAATTATAAGAGATTCATTAACAATTTAATTAATACCCACCATGTCCCTTTCTCTTTTATAACAAATCCATTAATTCCCTTTGTGTCCCTACTTCGTTTTGAAAGCATATGAAGATGGCGATTTGGAATTTTTCTCGGGTTTTGGGTTCGTTCGAAATTCGGGACTTTGGTCCAAAATTAGAGCTCAATCTTTGACCACGTACGCAAATGGGTATCTTTGGCCATGTTTGGAGCTTGGGTTTTGGCCATTAATGGTGGAAATGAGTCTTTGGCCATTAATGGAGATTTAAGTTTTTGGAGGTTGTTGGTTTCTTTTGGAGCTTAGTCTCGGCTTTAAATGGGCACAAACATGGTGGATTTTATAGGAGTGTTTTTTTTTGGCATGGTGGATTTTATGAAAGTGGGTCTCGGCATATTGCAACAATGGTGGTTTTTATGGGTTTGTGGTGTGCGACGATGGAGGCTTGCGATGTGGGGTTTGGATTTGCAGCACCGGTCGACCGTCCATGCTCCGGCGATCGACCGGATTTTCTTAATTTGCCTTTGCGCCTTGACAGTGTGTTCCTTTCCTGTTCATGCGGTCGACCGGCCTTGGGACCCCGGTCGACCGATGTTCTGTTTATAGCTGAGATGCCTGTTGCCCATTTTCTATTTTTTTTAATTTCTTTTTCTTTTATTTTTGTTTCCTTATTTGTAACTATTCCTTTTTTTTCTTTTTTCTTTCCTTATTTCTTTTTCTTTATTTCTTATTTCCAACTTACTATAAATAGCAACTTTAGTTATTTTTGTAAGGGAGCTCATAATATCTTAGTTTTTTTTCCCTTTTCTTATTTTAGACCTAGGTTAGAGATAATATTAGGGTTTATTTGTGGAGACACCCCTCTCCTCATTTTGTGTTGATTTTCCACCATTAATGTAAGTGTTACTATTCATTGTCTCCTTTAAGTTGTATTTGCTTTATTTTCCATGCTTAATTAATTTTCATGCCTAGATAATTTTAGTTGCTAAATTAATTAGTGGTGTGCTTTAATTAATTAGTTAATTTATTTATGTCATTTAATATGTGTAGGGGCTAATTTAAATTAGGGTGCGATTAATGGAACTCACATAGGGTTGATTTGTTGCTTCGCTTTGGTGATGGATATTTACGTATTTATTTCGAGTGCGTTGTCCTAGTTTTTACCCCTAGGAAATTTAATGGTGTATATCATGTATGCGCCGTATTTACGACCTTGCGTGCGTAATTTCCGGGGTATTTGTTGACACCAAAATCTTATTAGTCTTTTATGCGAATTTAGGGGTGTGACTTAATTTAATTAATTGACAAAACGAGATGCAATCCTAATAATTCGCAGCCCCATGTAACCATTTATACGCGTTAACTCAATTTGAGGGATATTAGTCGCATCCTATAGTTTTTATTCGCTTTGTTAATTTTAGTTTAAATACACTCATGCCTAGTTTATCTTTTATTTCTTTTTAGTTAGAAAAATATCTTTTACACTTTTATTGAGAAGTAATAAACCATTTAAATTCTAGCAACTCATCTTTGTGGATTCGATACCCGGACTAGCCGCTATACTCCCTTAAAAGAGTGTAGTCATAGTTTAGGTTTTTGTATTGAGGCGGTGAACAGAAAACAACGATCGGCGTTTGACACGCGCTACTTTTCACCCTTAATCACACACCCTACTAGTTATCGCCTTAGGTCATGGTCGACTCTTCCTGAAGCCCAAATTCTAAATTTTTGATTTGTACTCACTCCATTTACTATCTTCGGTTTAAAGTTCCAATCTTACTCAAATTCAGATCTAATTAAGTCTTGAATATGTACTTACTGACCTCCTCTAAGTCTTTAATTAATTCTTGGATTAACCCCCAAGTTCCTCATAATTCATCCCAAGAGGAAATAACATCAAAAAGGCAAAACTAGCCAATTATGCGCAGTCGAATTGATTCTCCGAGGAGGCCGAAACAATTTGCCTGTCGAATTGATTCGCCTCTGGGCCGAATCAATTTAAAAAGCAACAGGTCTCTTCTTATTCTTCTACTTTTTTATGATTTTCTCCATTTTTTACTCCCATAAACCTTCATGTAAGCGTCCCAACTCTAAACCAAACTTTATATAAGATCATTCTAATAGTTCCTAAGGAATTATAGCATTAAATTCCCAGTAAAAATGGATCATACAAGATTTAATCTTCACAAATCAGAAAGTTTCTCATGTTCTTCACATCTTTTAATCAAGAACCCAGATTTCTTTATTTTAAATCATCCCAAACCCTCTGATTCCGTGTCACCAATATAAAGAAATATAACTACAGGTAATCCTACTTCAATTCATAGATTACACTCACCCAAATTCATATTAAATCTTCCCAAAACATGTAAATCAAACCCTATTCTAAATGGGTATTATAACATACTTAAAATAAACACAAGATAAACACTTACCTTTAGTCCAACAAATCTAATTTCGTTTGATGGCGATAAATTTTTTTATCTTCCCGTTCATTCCACTTTCCAAATGTTGATGGTGGTGCAAGAATCACTTGAATCTCTCAAGAACCCTTCCTTAAACTTTAAGAATGGCCTCTCCTTCTTCCCTAATGTCCTTTCTTGGTTTTCTAACCTCTAAACCCTAGCCTCTCCCAGCTATATACTGATAAAGTCCTTGTAAATTCGTAGGTCTCTTTACTTTATTTTACCAAATGACTAAAATGCCCTCATATGGTGCTGGTTTGGCCTAAAATCGCTCCGGGATCCAAATTATACACCCGGGTGTACTATTTCGACTATTTTGTCCCTTTTGGAATCAACCGTGACCTCTAAATCATCATTTGAGTCACTTTATACAATCATCTTATTTCCACCTCAAAATACGTCACACGTGAAATTAAAATAGATCGAATTAATATAAACTCTAAATCACCAATTTATATAATTTCTCTGAATTAAATGAATCCCAAATCACCAATATAATTACATCTAAATTAACAATTTAATTAAATCCTATATCTTCAGAAATATGGGGTGTTACATACTTCTCCCCTTACAAAGGAATTTTGTCCTTGAAATTCGGATAAGACTAGTACTCCAAGGTTTCTACACTACCTTAATTATGTACTCTTAAGATCACTACATATAGTTTTACCTCCCCTAGTCGCGGAAAATATGAAAAAGAATTCAATTACCCAGGCCGCCCATACACCCTATACTCGTGCATAACTGCACCAATGTTACTCGACTCGACTAGCCTCTATTTATAACATAGCTATCATCCCTCAGATATAACTACATAAGCAAACCATAACTATGGTACTAAAATCATGCTCTAATGGCAAAAAATCTCCCCACTTCCAACGTTGCACTAAGTTTCATGCGTGGAATGTCTCACAAAGCGAAATCTAAATAAGGAACACCCCTGATACACTATTACCTAACATTACTGGTCGTCGGGATCCGTCAGGCCCTTAACTCATAGCACGTACCCCCAAATCCCCGTCTCTTGATATAAAAGTATACTCTTCCACTCTCATATTACAAAAGACAACATATATCACAACGCTCTTACTATCACTAGTTTCTTAGCGCG
The DNA here is from genome assembly GCA_949130495.1 of Sambucus nigra. Lineage (NCBI taxonomy): Eukaryota > Viridiplantae > Streptophyta > Magnoliopsida > Dipsacales > Adoxaceae > Sambucus > Sambucus nigra. The sequence continues at coordinate 714,341,204 of OX422210.1, forward strand.
AATAACTCACGAGCTATATCTCTCCGCTAGATAATGAGTCAATCTATCCTTAATCACATTAGTAAACGTCCCTACTCACCGAGATCAATTATAACCATACAAATACATTCTTATATTTCTATCATGCAACACATTATAACATATATACACGTATACATAGGCTAGACCTTCTTTCAGGTGATACCTAGCAAAATAAACCATACTCTCGAACAGCGAACCCAAAGTCCTGCTATGACGATCTACCATTGCTCAAACCATCACTAACCAGTTAAAACTCAAAACATAGTATATTATATTCTCTAACATATAATGCAACCATCCCCTTAGTGTACACACCCATTCTCTTGTAGGCGACACCAAAAATCCCCATTACTCCCACAGTAATTAATCATATATATGCACAATAAGTATTTTATGGCTAATGCACCCCCTCACTCACGAATTCTAGTGATAACAATCTTACATTCTGATGCCCCCATGTCATTAAAATCATCCCATATACTCATAAGATAATAAATACAATTTACCTTCAAGTGCTAGCTGTTTCACCTAGTCGATGGGCTCCTGAACATAATCCTCGTGCCCGAACTGACCCATGACCTGCTATAATGGTTGAACATCCAAAACCTCATCATGTGGTTTCCCCTGCCTCGATTAGGGAAATCTATCTCCCTATGGCCCGTCTCTTTACAAAAGAAACATTTCCCAAAAAATCCTCCCTTCCATTGATCCTCTCCTTGTTGGCCTCCATCGCATTCCGTTGGCCCTGAGGAATGAAATGCTGCTTTTGAGGGACCTACTGACCCTACCTGAATCTAACACTCTCGAATCGATAATCCCTGAACCTAAACCTCTTGACCTGGTTCCCTTGCTTGAGATCCCTTTCCTACTGTTGTTGTGCCGCACGGGCACCGTTCCCATATCCCTTTCCAGTTTGACTTGACCCACTCACTATGTTGTTATACTTCATATGGAATCGCTGATCCTAGAAATGAAAGTCTCCAATACCGAATTATCCAACAAGTGCTGTCGGATCTTCCAGGCAAGTCCATCCATGAACTTACGGATATTCTTCTCTTCAGTGTTTACCTCATCTTTCATAAAATTTGCTAATCGATTAAACTCTTCCTCGTATTCTGCCATAATCCTATTTCCTTAAGATACATTGAGAAACTACCGCCGCATCTCTATCTGAATACGGACAAAAAATACTTGCGGTTGAACCGCACCCATAATTCCCCAATGCTCATCATATCTCTCTCCTCTACGGTGGTCACTGACTCCCACCACTGCAAAGCCTAATCCACTAGCTTGAATGTTTCCAAGAACTATTTTTTAGTGTCGCTGCACTTCTTCATATGAAGGTGGCGCTGCATGTCCTTTTTCCATTGACTGGCCACTACTACATCTGAATTCTTCTGAAACTCTGGTGGATGACCCTTCTGGAATGCTTCTCTCGCCTTGTGCCAATCGGACGACCTCGGGTGGGCCTGAACATTGGGTGCCACTAATGGCTGTGGATAATTCAACGAAACATTTCGTGCCATTGCGGTTATCTCCGTATTAACTCGTGTGCCATGATCTCGACCACCAGTGCGATCGTTACATTTCCCGATGGTGGCTGTGGCTGAGGTACCTCCTACTCCTGCTGAGCCCCCCTCTCACCTCATCTCTCGCTGCTTCTCTAGCCCGACGTCCTATCTTAGGCGACATCTGAAATGAGATTTGAAATATGTATAAGTTCACCATCAAATACAAAGTAATCGGTCGAAGAACGTAAATATGCATACGTAATGGGGAGTACAACAATCCTACAATAGGGCTCTATATCAAAGAATATTTAGCTAAAACACGAAAAGACGTACAAATCCTATAGACACTAGAACCTGATGCTCTAATACCATCTGTGATACCATGCCTAATTAAATACCAGGTGATTAGTCCTTCATCCAATTAAAACAGGAATCTCATCTGGTTTATTCTTAATATCACTATCGATTTTTTTTTAAAATTTAACTAACCACCTAATATTAAAAAAAGATGATGCCAAATTTTATCTTTTTATTAAATAATAACAACAAGTGAAATAATAACAATAACCCGACCATCCATGCAGTAAAATAATCTGAACTAAACTCTAGATAAATAACTAAAATAAAATGGTACCAAATAAACTATCGGTTCTCAACATAAAATTCGACTAAGAATCTAATGAAATCAAACTAAGTCCACAAATACAAAGTCTGATAAACGAAATAAAATAAATAGATGAAGGGGAGACAAGCCCAAATGGAATAACTGAACTTCATCATACTCTAGGAATGAAGTAACCGAAGGGACTAAGTCCAAATCCAGCAAGCATCCACACATGCTGTAGCTACGTATCCATGGAAAAGATTGTCAAGCTTGGAGTTCCTGTGGCTGGACACCTAAAAGGTTTTGAAATGTTTTTCAAGTACGGGTCAGAGCCCAAGTAAATCATTTGAAAATCTTTAGCAAGTATATAAATTGCAATTTAAATGAACTGTTATTAGATACACATGTTAGGTTGCGTACACTCACTTGAGTTCCTCACCTATCATATATAGTGCGCACCTAACATCTTCTACTAAGCCCACCTAGTCAAGTTACCCAGTCTAACTAGGTCCCAAGCCTCTAACTAACCATAATACCAGCCTAGCTCACCCGTACCACCCATACAGTACGTTATCGAACAACTAATAACTATCATTACTCTTACGTTATTACTCTTATCCTCATGTTAAGTTCTCACACTTACTTTACCTTTAGATTTGCACTATTTATCTTTTCTACTATTTACACTTAAGTATATTAAGCATTGTTTTAGATATACACTATCCAGTCTCGCTACTATCACACATAAGTAGATTAAGCATTGTTTAGAAATACACTATCTAGTCTTCTTACTATCACATATAAGTAAGATTAAACATCCATGAGTATATATATATATATATATATATATATATTGAGAGAGAGAGAGAGTACAACTTCTCCTAGACTGGTTATAACGATGCACATTTGCGTACTCTGCTATTAGTCCAAGTACCTATCGTACCTAATCATGGACTATCGGTTCGGAATGTCTCCTCAAACCATCAATCAAACCACACATATTGCAGGCGAATATAGAACTAAGTCTTTGGAGATGTGCACATATCTAACGCACCTAAACGACTTGCCGACATCACTATTTATCTCATATAGTTATCCACTATCAGTACTATGCTCTGGAGTACAAATTCAGACCTAACTAGAATCGTCAAGGTGGTATCGCTCATTGCGTGGGGCCTCCATGATAGCAGGTAGCGTAGGTATGTTAACATAGACAAAAGCAGATAATAGGCGTACACAACACCTATTCATATGTATATTTAGTATAGGTACAAACACGACCTATAATAATAATTCCGTATAGATATACACTCAACCTATAATTATAACCCGTACATAGTATTTATCTCTCGAATACTCACCATACAATTCATACAAGTTTACACTTCTCAGTTATATTATCTGAGAATTATTCTCTACTCGAAAGGCCAAAAGTTACCCCTTAAGTTAATTCAGTAGTTATTACACACATACCCTACTAGTTATAGCCTTAGGTCATGGTCTACTCTTCCTAAAGCCCAAATTCTAAATTTTTGATTTGTACTCACTCCATTTACTATCGTCGATTTAAAGTTCCAATCTTACTCACATTCAGATCTAATAAAGTCTTGAACATATACCTAGTGACCTCCTCTAAGTCTTAATTAATTATGGGATTAAGCCCCTAGTTCCTCATAGTTCATCCCAAGAGGAAATAACATCAAAAAGGAAAAACTGGCCCATTCTGGGTAACCGAATCGATTCAACCTCGCCTTCCAAATCGTTTGCCTCTGGGCCGAATCGATTCGAAATGTATTAGGTTTTTTCTTCTTCTACGTTTTTGCGATTTTCTCCATTTTTTACTCCTATAAACCTTCATGCAAACGTCCTAACTCTAAACCAAATTTAACCAAACTTTATATAGGATCATTGTAAGAGTTCCTAACGAATTATATCATTAAATTCCTATAAAAAGGATCATACACGATTTAATCTTCATAAATCTTTAAAACCCTAGTTTCTCACGTTCTTCACATCTTTTAATCAAGAACCCAAATTTCTTTATTTCAAATCAGCCCAAACCCTTTGATTTTGTGTCACCAACAAAAAGAAATATAACTAAAAGCAATCATACTTCAATTTATAGAGTACACCCACCCAAATTCATATTAAATCTTCTAAAAAGATGTAAATCAAACCTTATTCTACCTGTGTATTATAACATGCTTATAATAAATGCAAGATAAACAGTTTTTTTTGGTCCAGCAGATCTAATTTCATTTGATGGTGATGAATTTGTTTGTCTTCCCCTTTAATTCACTCTCCAAATGTTGATGGTGGTGCAAGAATCACTTGAATTTCTTAAGAACACTTCCTTAAACTTCAAAAATGGCCTTTCCTTCTTTTCTAATGTCCTCTCTTGGTTTTCTAACCTCTAGACCCTAGCCTCTCCTAACTATATACTGATAAAGTCTTTATAAATTCGTATGTTTCTTTACCCTATTTTACCAAATGACTAAAATGCCTTCATATGGTGCCGGTTTGGCCTAAAATGCCCCGGGACCCAAATTATACACCCGGGTATATTATTCCGACTATTTCGACCCTTTCGGAATCAACTGTGACCTCTAAATAATCAATTGAGTCACTTTATACAATCATCTTATTTCCCCCTCAAAATACGACGCACATGAAGTTAAAATAGATCGAATTAATTTAAACTCTAAATCACCAATTTAAATAATTTCTCCGAATTAAATGAATCCCAAATCACCATTTAATTAGATCTAAATCACCAATTTAATTAAATCCTATATCCTAAAAAATACAGGGTGTTACAAACCCTAAATGATAAATGGGGTACAAACACATCAACAAGTGAGGCAACAACTGCAAAATTCTAAAAATCGGAAACTCTACCTACCTTAGCATGAGGGAAATCTCTCCAAATCTTTTCAGTACGACTTCTATGTTGTTATTTATTCTCCTTAGTTTTTATCTACATCACTTCAAGTGTATTCATTACTCATACAACATAAGTCTCTATCATCATATTTTTTACATTACTTTTTTTACTACTCCTTTGTATCTACAATCGCACTTCCATTTAGTGACACCCCAAATTAGTAATGAAGTTTCTAAAACCCGATCCATGTAACATTCTTATTTATTGGAATAAATTTTCCATTAAAAAACAATATATTAGTTTATATTTGTTCTCTGCTTATTTTATAAATAATAATAACTACATAATTGTTTTATTTTAAGTTATGTAGTGTATCACATGAGGAATTCTTGAAGCCCATCTGAAATAAAAAATAGCCATACTGAAAAGCTATATATACTGTGTAGTTTTCGTGGTCTGACAATTTGAGAAGGAACACTGTTACGAATTAAACTGATGCATTTTGGGGTTTTCTTACAATTATGAATCAAATTGTACTTTTTCAAATTTATGGACAATCATCGTTTAAAAGTCAACTATTTTATTCGTAAACAAGACTCTTTCATCATTTTCAAACATTTTCTTTTCATTATCACTAGGCATAAGGACTAGGAAGAAATCTCAAATTAGTTTAAAAATTTGATAAATTGCTTTCAATTTATGCCAGATAAACACAATTTGAAATAATTTTTATGTACCTGCTATTTGAAACAATTATCACCTTTTCAAATTTCATTCTTTATGTGTTGCACATTGTTGGTGGGAAATTATAGTTTCCATTGATTATTCAATTTGGACGTTTAAAAAAATTTAGTGGACCTATTGTAAGTCTCATTATCATTTATGAAATTTATTGTATTAATATAAATTATATTATTACAAATTTATCAAAATGAATTCGTGAAACTATCACACAATAAATTCTTATAGTTTCAGAATAACATGAATGTATGATGCAAATTTTCGAGACAAGGGTGAAATGGAAGCTGACAACGCCAATGTTGATATAACCACTACAGCCGATCTTGATGCCACCAAGGTATATATATATATATATGTGTGTGTGTGTGTGTGTGTGTGTGTGCGTGTGTGTGCGTGTGTGTTAAACACAAACTCTTTTTTTTTTTTTAATATGGATTTAGGAACTGGATGAGATGAATAAATGATTAAAGGAGATGGAGGAGGGAGCGACAACTCTCCATGAAATGCAGGCTAAAGTTGAGAAAGAAATGGGAGGTCATTTTTAAAAAAAAATTTTGGAGTTGTTTCTTCACTTGGTCATGGTTTTACCTTATTTATCATTTAGTGTTCTGTTCGACATATTTCTTTAGGTATTAATTTATTTTTCACTGAATATCAAGTTTTTTAATGATTTCACGACCACTTTTTCTAGTAGTTTTAATGTATATTTTAACAATTTTGTTAGAAAACGACCCCACATCACGGGCTTTACATACTAGTGTATATCAATATTATAAGGGTAAACTATTAAAATGTGCAAATACTTCGGTCGTTTTTCCACTTGGGTAATATATAATTTTTTTAACAAAAATGAATTGTAATATGCTAAATATAAACTTGATAATTCTGTAAGTGTAAGGAAATTTTTGTATCGTTAAATGGGGTTTGGATATACCCTAGAACTTATAATAAAAGTAGGTTTAGGTATTGTCTTTTGCATCTTAAGTTGTAAATTAAAGATTTGAAGACGAAGACAAAGACAAAGTAACGAGACATCGCATTATTGAACTATATATTTATCATTGCATTGCAAGTTTTGTATGGTAATTAATTTTTTTCTCATTCCTTAAGTTATTTTGAAGTTATTATTTGGGAGGAATTTTTTTTTGGAAAATGACTTTTAAATTTATTTTTTGATTTTCCTGATATTTCTAGGATTTCTCGTAGTTAAGGTTTTCGTACGAGGTTGATGTCATATGATGTCAATATCACGAGAGACAATTTGTAAAACATATATTCTTTAATCCACCCTAGGTGGTTCTAGTGGTAATGGGCGACCATTTTAGGGAGAAGGTCTTAAGTTCAAAACCCCCCGCAGAAGCCAAACTTAAGGAGGGTGTGTGTTAAGGTGGATCTGCACAACGTCCCCCCCTTTTAGCTCGTATGAGGGAGTCCAAAGTGCTCATTCATTTGGAGGTTTAGGATTATAAAAAAATATATTCTTGCAGTATAACATTTTTATACGAGGATCTGTCATATGAAGTTATTTATTCAATGGATTTATTTTGGTTCTAGTAAGATCCTCCTATTAAGTGAGTCATTTGAACGAGGCTCACCTCATACGCATGAAAGGATTTTTCTCAGTAATCGTGTTTTGGTGATATTGTATATGTGTTAATATGTATAAATAGGGTCATAAAATATTATTTTGGATGAGTAACCCATTTTTATGCAAGTTTTAATTTTAAGAGAGTTTTGATCATTCCAATCTTAACCTTCCTTTCAGTTTACAAATTCCTTTTAGTCTTCATATGAAAATCATAGAATGATCAATCATGTAGGTTGACATAGCACGAGTGATTTCATGGGCAAAACATGTTCCCAACTGACATTAGTAGATACAAAGATTGCATGTTATGAAAGTTACTGTTGACAAGTGTTTATGTGAGAAAAACAAGGTTGTTTGATAAAATTAGGAGGAAAATAATCACCTCAAGCGTCATTTGGAGAGGACCGAACATGAAACCTACAATAATAATTGAAAACACAAGAAGGTTGTTAGGAATCCCATCCCTCAATCTAGAAAAACTTTCATCCAATGAAGGAGTACTTAACGTCGTAGAAATCAGTTGACGTTTGAAGAAAATAACATTTTTTTTTGTGAAATGTAAGTATATTAATTAAAGAAAAAATTACAAGACATGTCCAAACTGCCCTAAACAACAAACCCAACTATCACAAAAACTGGCCTCATGCGACCCAAACCTTATCAATCCAAATAAAAGAAAAACACAATAACCCAACACATTGTTGGAAATAATATATGCAGAATAAACGAAAAAACCCAAATTCGAAATAGATAAAATTAGAAGGACTTATCGATCGAGGTTTGTGTTGAAAACAAAGTTCAAAAGGTGAAATTGCTCGCTAATATTTGTAGCTGTCAGCCTCGTGAATAAATACCTCCCAGGATTCAATGATCAGATTTAAACACCAACTTAATGTTAAATCTTAGAACTCTCAGGATACTCCAGCACTCCCAAATAAATAACGAATATAAAAATTATTACAGAAAATAGGCAAATAATTTTTTTCAGAGAAAGTGAGAGAGATAAAAATTTTCTGTCTTTTTTCTAAAGCTGTAGCCTTTGTTTTGTACAAAAATTGGTCAAAACGTGGGTAGTGATTTTAGGCAACTAACCCACTAATATCTTCACTAACGGATAGTTTATTTAGAATAGAAGACTAAGTCAAAAATTAAAAACGAGTTTAAAATTAATTAAAAGTGAAATAGTAAATGGGTAAAAAATTTGGGCACTCAAGAGAAGCCCAAAGTCCCAAGGCCCAATAAAAGACTATTAGTGTTTAGTATGCCTTCTATGGATTGAACCCATGACCTTAAGCACAAAATCCCCAAAACGTACCACTTGACCACTTGCCCCAAATAATTTATTTCATTCAATATATATATATATACACCCAACAATACCCCACATGAATGAAATAAATAAATAAATATAAAAAGACCCTTCAGAGTATCATAAGGAGTGACGTAGAAGGCGAAAGTGTCATTCAACTTGAACCTTTGCTTTGTATTGATCTATTGAGTTTACCAGTTGATAGTGAACTAATGTATTCAACTATTTCACCATTGTTGTAAACTTAAGTCAATAGAACACACACGTGACTCCCAAAAAATCATCATTGAGTTTCGACGGTTGTGCTCGTTTCGGCCACGAGCATGCCTAGTTTTCTTGAGTGATTTAGAGAATCAACCTTAATTCTCATAGAAAGCATCCCCACTACCACACTCATATAGGTTCTTCTATCACGAGTATACTTTATCTCACATCCCACTGAATAACAGCTATAGAAAGCATTAAGAGATTAAATCTCATCCTCTATCGATACAGAGGTAGTACATCATAGGAATGGGTTTTAAGTAAAACTTACATTTGTACCCCCCACAAATCACTCGTATAACTTTGTTATCCCATTGAACCCAGATCTTGGGATCTCCACTCATATGGGTTGGGCTTCCATTATAGGTGATTTAGATATTAATAGGCTTTAGGACCATTCCCCTCGATGTTTGATAAACTAGCTCTCTAGCTAGCCCTTTAGTCAATGGATCTGCCAGGTTTTCTTTTGACCTGACATAGTCGATTGCTATAACTTCACCTTTCAATAGTTGTCTCACTATATTGTGTCTTCTCCTGATATTTCTAGACTTTCCGTTGTAGGAGTTATTATGTGCTCTTGCGATCACAGCTTGACTGTCACAGAGAATGGACAAAACTGGAATGGTTTTGGTCACAAATGAATGTCTACTTGAAATTCCTTAACCATTCAGCCTCTTCTCTTGCTTTATCCAATGCAATGAATTCTGATTCCATACTGGATCTTTCTATGTAATTTTGTTTGGTAGATTTCCAAGATACATCGCTTCTTGCCAAGGCAAAAACATATCCACTCGTAGATTTAGATTCTTCGTTATCAGAAATTCAATTAACATCACAAACGCCTTCAATTAAAATAGGATATCTAACATAATGAATACCATAATTTATTGTGCATTTTAGATATCTCAAAACTCTAATAAAAGCATTCCATTGTTCATTATTAGTATTACAAGTATATCTACTAAGTCTACCCATAACATATGCAATATTAGGTCTAGTGCAATTCATAAGATACATTAAACTACCAATAACTCTATAATATTCTAACAATGATACACCAAGACCCGAATGTTTTCTTAAGTGACAACTTAGGTCATAATGTGTTTTAGCATGAATATAATTAAATAGTTCAAATTTTATAAGAACTTTCTCTACATAATGAGATTGGGTTAAAACAATCCCTTCAGAATTTTTGATGATTTTAATTCCAAGTATAACATCAGAAACACCCAAATCTTTCATATCAAATTGCTTATTAAGGAAACTTTAGTTTTATTAATTACATCCATATCAGTTCAAAAAATAGGCATAACATCCACATATAAGCAAATAATCACACCAGAATTATCTTTGTATTTGGTATAAATACATTTATCCGCTTCATTAATGTTAAAACCATTTTAGATCATTACTTGTTCAAAAATTTCATGCCATTGTTTAGGAGCTTGTTTTAGTCCATATAAATATTTTTTAAGTCTGCACACTTTTTTATGTAGGCCTTGGACTACAAACCCCGCGGGTTGATCCATATAAATTTCTTCTTCAAGATCTCGATTCAAAAAAGTACTTTTAACTTCCATTTGATGAGTTATCAGATTATGTAATGAAGCAATAGTAATTAATAGCCTAATATATGTAATTCTTGTAACAGGAGAGTAAGTGCCAAAGAAATAAATTCCTTCCTTTTTGCCTATGGCCTTTAACTACCAATCTTGCCTTAAATTTATCAGTAAAACCATCCGTTTTTAATTTCTTTTTAAAAATCCATTTGCATCCAATAATTTTACATCCTTTAGGCAAGTCAACTAACTCCCATGTGTTGTTAGGAATAATAGAATCATATTCACTATTTATTGCTTCTTTCTAAAAAATAGAATCGGGTGAGTACATTGCCTCACTAAAAGTGACGGGGTCATTTTCCATTAAGTATGTTAAAAATTCAGGACCAAAAGAAGTAGCTATCCTAGGTCTTTTACCTTTTCTTATTTCAGTTTCTTCTGAATTCGAAGATTCATTTCTAACACCAGGACCCACTGGAATCGAACTACTAGTTCCTTCACTTCCCACTTTAAAAGAAAACTTGTTCTCATAGAATTCAGCATCTCTTGACTCAAAAATAATATTTTTACCTATATATTGATTTTTAGAATCAATAACAAGAAACCTATATGCATTAATGTTTTTAGCATAACCTATAAAAACACAATCAACAGTCTTTGGGCCAAGTTTTGTTCTCTTAGGTACATGTATTGAAACCTTAGCAAGACACCCCCACACTTTAAGGTGTTTATAAGAAGGTTTTCTATTTTTTCACATTTCATAAGGAGTTTTATCATTTTTCTTAAAAGGTATTTTTATTAAGAATATAACAAGTAGTAAGAAATTCCTCACCCCACATATTATAAGGTAATCCCGAAGTGCTTAACATAGAATTTACCATATCCTTAAGAATTCTATTTTTTCTTTCAGCCACACCATTAGATTGGGGTGAATAAGGAGGAGTAACTTGATGAATTATTCCATTTTCTTTACAATATTTATCAAGATCACAAGTGTTTCTCCTCCCCTATCGGATCTTAATATTTTAATGGATATTTTGAATTATTTTTCAACTTCTAATTTATAAGAAATAATTTTTGAGAAACTCTCATCTTTACTCGTAAGGAGATAAATATAATAGTAACGAGAGTAATCATCAATAAAAGTAACGAAATATTTATTTCCACCACGTGTCATATAACCTTTTAAATCACAAAGATCAGAGTGTATTAAACTTAAAGCAGTTGAACTTCTTTCGACATTTGTAAAAGGTTTTTTAGCATATTTTGATTCAACACATATTTCACATTTAGAGTTGGTAGAAATATCAGATTTTGGTATGTTTTTCAAAAATATTAATTTTTTTAATGGATGCCTTATTTACTTGACCAAGTCTAAAATGCCACATATCACAATAAATCAAATAAGCAGAAGAAGTAGATGTATTATTCTTATCAGCCACGGTTACATTTAGTTTGAAAAAACCCTCATGAACATAAACTTTTCCCACAAAAACACCTCCCTTAGTCAAAACTACCTTATCACTCACTAGAATAATTTTAAAACCCTTCTTAACTAATATAAAATCGGACACCTGATTCTTCTTAACCTCAGAGACATACAAAACATCTTTCAAGGTAAGAACATTTCCTAAAGTGAACTTTAAGACTACGGTTCCCTACTCCTCAACCTTAGACGAAAAAGGAGTTTCCCATGTACAAACGTTCACCCTCACCCACAACAGCGACGGTAGTAAAGGCACCTCTCGTGTCGCAAATATGTTTGGTAGCGCCAGAATCAAGCCACCAGTCTGTCATGTTACTCACAATATTTGCCTCAGTCACCACAGTAGAAAAGTTACCCTCCTCGCTTACATTTTCTTGAGGCTTCACATTCTGACTCTTCTTAAACTTTCAATCTTTGCGTAATGACCTGGTTTTTCATACACAAAGCATTGACCTGCAGGTTTAGATTTAAACTGAAGTTTAGAATTTTTATTCTAATCATTAGGTTTGAATTTATGGTTGGACCTCGAATTCTGGTTTGGTTTATGGTGCCCATGGTTCTGGTTTGATTAGTTAGGCTTAAACTGATTCTGTTTTTGGTTTCCATTTGATTTCCCCTCGACCAAATTAGCCTTAGAACTGAATTCAGAATTTTTCTCCTTAAGTTTTGCATTCTCATTGTCTTCCTCAATTCCCATACGAACTATCAAATCTTCTAGTGTCATCTCCTTTTGCTTATGTTTAAGACCGTTTTTATAATCTTTCTAAGAAGGTGGCAGTTTTTCAATTATAGACGACACTTGAAATCCCTCACATATACTATAACCCTCGACCAAAATTTCATGAATAATAATTTTTAGTTCTTCAAGTTGCGACACAACAAATTTATTATCTTCCATTTTGAAATCTAAAATTTTTCCAACCACAATTTTTTTAGACCCAGCATCTTCAGTTGCATATTTTTTATCTAGTGTGTTCCATAATTCTTTAGAAGTAGGACATAACCAATAGACATCATACAGTTCAAGGCAAAGACAATTCAGAATATAATTCCAACACATATAATCCTTTTGTTTCCAAACAACTAGTTCTTCAGGTGTAAAAGGTCTATCAGATGCAATCAAATCATCTACCTTAAGAATTGTTAGATAAAATTGTAGTTTCATTTGCCATCTCTTAAAATTCTTTCCATTAAACAGTTCAAGTTTTTCAGAGTATTTTGCATTAGGATTTTCCATAGCAGGTTGTAGAATAACACTAAAGTTTTAGCTTTAGATTGTTGGAAATAATATATGCAGAATAAACGAAAAAACTCAAATTCGAAATAAATAAAATTAGAAGGACTTATCGATCGAGGTTTGTGTTGAACACAAAGTTCTAAAGGTGAAATTGCTCGCTGATATTTGTAGCTATCAGCCTTGTGAACAAAAACCTCTCAGGATTCAACGATCAGATTTAAACACCATCTTAATGTTAAATCTTGGAACTCTCAGGATACTCCAATACTCCACAATAAATAACGAATATAAAAATTACTGCAGAAAATAAGCAAATAATTTTTTAGAGACAAAGTGAGAGAGAAAGAAATTTTTCTGTGTTTTTTCTAAAGCTGTAACCTTTGTTTTGTACAAAAATTGGTCAAAATCATGGGTAGTGGTTTTAGGCATGTAACCCACTAATATCTCCACTAACGGGTAGTTTATTTAGAATAGAAGACTGAGTCAAAAATTAAAAACGGATTTAAAATTAGTTAAAAATGAAATAGTAAATGGGTAGAAAATCTGGGCACTTAAGAGAAGCCCAAAGTCCCAAAGGCCCAAGGCCCAATCAAAGACTATTAATGTTTAGTGCACCTCCTAGGGATTGAACCCATGACCTCAAGCATAAAATTCCAAATACTTACCACTTGGACACTTACCATATATATACCTAACAATCCCCCACATGAATGAAAAAAATAAAGAAATATAAAAGACGCTCTGGAGTATCAGAAGGAGTAACGTAGAGGGCAAAGGTGTCATTCGACTTGAACCTTTGTTTTGTGTTAATCTATTGAGTATACTGGTTGATAGTGAACTAATGTCTTGAACTATATCACGGTTGTTGTAAACTTAAGTCAATAGAAGACACACGTGACTCCCAAAAAATCATCATCAAGTTTCCACAGTTGTGCTCATTTCGGCCATGAGCATGCCCAGGTTTCTTGAATGCTCTAGATAATCAGCCTTAATTCTCATAGAAAGCGGCCCCACTACCACACTCATATAGGTGCTTCTATAAATAGTATACTGTATCCCACACCCCACTGAATAACAACTATAGAAAGCATTAAGACATTAAATCTCATCCTCCATCGATACTGAGGTACTGCATCATAGGAATTCTATTTAAGTAAGAGTTACATGTGTAACCCCACAAATCACTCATATAACTTTATTATCCCATTGAACCCACATCTTGGGATCTCCAGTCATATGGTTTGGGTTTCCATTATAGGTGATTTTGATATTAGTAGGCTTTAGGACCATTCCCCTCGATGTTTGATAAACTAGCTCTCTAGCTAGCCCTTTGGTCAAAGGATCTGCCAAATTTTCCTTTGACTTGACATAGTCGATTGCTATAACTCCATCTTTCAATAGTTGTCTCACTGTGTTGTGTCTTCTCCTGATATATCTAAACTTTTAGTTGTAGGATTTATTATGTGCTCTTGCGATCGCTACTTGATTGTCACAGTGAATGGACAAAGATGGAACTGGTTTTGGCCACAAATGAATGTATACTTGAAATTCCATAACCATTCAGCCTCTCCTCTTGCTTTATCCAATGAAATGAATTATGATTCCATACTGGATCTTACTATGCAAGTTTGTTTGGTAGATTTTCAAGATACAACACCTCCTGCCAAGGCAAAAACATATCCACTCGTAGGTTTACATTTGCCATTATCTGAAATCTAATTAGCATCACAAAAGCCTTCAATTACAGCAGGATATCTAACATAATGATTACCATAATTTATTGTGTATTTTAAATATCTCAAAACTCTAATAAAAGCATCCCAATGTTCATTATTAGGATTACAAGTATATCTACTAAGTCTACCCACAACATATGCAATATAGGGTCTAGTGTAGTTCATAAGATACATTAGACTACCAATAACTCTAGAATATTCGAACGGTGATACACCAGGACACTAATATTTTCTTAAGTGCCAACTAAGGTCATAAGGTGTTTTAGTAGGAATATAATTTAATTGTTCAAATTTTCTAATAACTTTCTCTACATAATGAGATTGGGTTAAAGCAATTCGTTCAAAATCTTTAATAATTTTAATTCCAAGCATAACATCAAATCCACCCAAATCTTTCATATCAAATTTCTTATTAAGGAAACTTTATTATCTTCCATTTTGGAATCCAAAAATTTTCCAACCACAAATTTTTTAGACCTAGCATCTTCAGTTGCATATTTTTTTATCCAGTGTGTTTCATAATTCTTTAGCAGTGGGACAGGACCAATAGACATCATATAGTTCAAGGTAGAGACAATTCATAATATAATTTCTACATATATAATCCCTTTGTTTCCAAACAACTAGTTCTTCAGGTATAGAAGGTCTATCAGATGCAATCAAATCAACTACCTTATGAGTTGTTAGGTAAAATTGCAGTTTCATTTTCCATCTCTTAAATTTTTTTCCATCAAACAGTTCAGGTTGTTCAGAGTATTTTGCATTAGAATTTTCCATAGCAGGTTGTAGAATAACACACAAATTTTACGTTTAGATTGTTGAAAATAATATATATAGAATAAACGAAAAAATCCAAACTCGAAATAAATAAAATTAGAAGGACTTATCGATCGAAGTTTGTGTTGAACACAAAGTCCTAAAGGTGAAATTTTTCGCTGATATTTATAGCTATCAGCCTCGTGAACAAATACCTCCCAGGATTCAACGATCAGATTTAAACACCAGCTTAATGTTAAATCTTGAAACTCTCAGGATACTCCAGCACTCCCAAATAATTAACAAATATAAAAATTATTGTAGAAAATAGGCAAATAATTTTTTACAGAGAAAGTGAGAGAGATAGAAATTTTTCTGTGTTTTTTCTAAAGCTGTAGACTTTGTTTTGTACATAAATTGGTCAAAAATTTGGGTAGTGGTTTTAGGCAACCAACCCACTAATTTCTCCATTAACGGGTAGTTTATTTAGAATAGAAGACTGAGTCAAAAATTAAAAATGGGTTTAAAATTAGTTAAAAATGAAATAGAAGCCCAAAGTACCAAAGGCCCAAGGCCCAATCAAATATTATTAATGTTTAGTGTGCCTCCTAGGGATTGAACCCATGACCTCAAGCACAAAATTCCACAAACTTACCACTTGGTCACTTACCCCAAATCATTTATTTCATTCAATATATATATATATATATATATATATATATATATATATATATATATATATATATATATATATATGTGTGTGTGTGTGTGTGTGTGTGTGTATGTGTATGTGTGTGTGTGTGTGTGTGTGTGTGTGTATATATATACTAATATACCCAACACCCCCCCACATGAATGAAATAAATAAATAAATATAAAAAGACACTTAGGAGTATCATAAGGAGTGACGTAAAAGGCGAATGTGTCATTCGACTTGAACCTTTGCTTTGTGTTGATCTATTGAGTTTACCGGTTGATAGTGAACTAATATCTTGAACTATTTCACCGTTATTGTAAACTTAAGTCAATAGAACACACACGTGGCTCCCAAAAAATCATCATCGAGTTCCCACGGTTGTGCTCGTTTCGGCCATGAGCATGCCCATGTTTCTTGAGTGCTATAGAGAATCAACCTTAATTCTCATAGGAAGCGGCCCCACTACCACACTCATATAAGTGATTCTATCAAGAGTGTACTATATCTCACACGCCACTAAATAACAACTATAGAAAGCATTAAGAGATTAAATCTCGTCCTCCATCAATATATAGGTACTACATTATAGGAATGGGTTTTAAGTAAAACTTACATTTGCACCCCCAAAAATCACTCGTATAAATTTGTTATCCCATTGAACCCAGATCTTGGGATCTCTAGTCATATGGGTTGGGTTTCCATTATAGGTGATTTAGATATTAATAGGCTTTTGGCCCATTCCCCTTGTTGTTTGATAAACTAACTCTCTAGCTAGCCCTTTAGTCAATGGATCTGCGAGGTTTTCTTTTGATTTGACATAGTTGATTGCTATAATTTCACCTTTCAATAACTGTCTCACTATGTTGTGTCTTCTCCTGATATGTCTAGACTTTTCGTTGTAGGAGTTATTATGTGCTCTTGCTATCGCTGCTTGGCGGTCACAAAGAATGGACAAAGCTGGAACTGGTTTTGGCCATAAATGAA
Source organism: Sambucus nigra (assembly GCA_949130495.1). Taxonomy (NCBI): domain Eukaryota; kingdom Viridiplantae; phylum Streptophyta; class Magnoliopsida; order Dipsacales; family Adoxaceae; genus Sambucus; species Sambucus nigra. Next base: position 714,358,581 of record OX422210.1, read on the forward strand.
TGTCTAATATTAAGTTCCTTAACCTTTCAGCCTCTTCGCTTTCTTTATCCAATGTAATGAATTCTGATTCCATAGTGGATCTTGCTATGCAAGTTTGTATGGTAGATTTCTAATATACAACGCCTCCTGTCAAGGCAAAAATATGTCCACTCGTACATTGGCATTCGTCATTATCAGAAATCCAATTAGCATCACAAAAGCCTTCAATGACAACACGATATCTAACATAATGAATACTATAATTTATTGTGTATTTTTGATATCTCAAAACTCTAATAAAAGCATCCCAATGTTCGTTCTTAGGATTACAAGTATATGTACTATGTCTTCCCACATCATATGCAATATCAGGTCTAGTGTTGTTCATAAGATACATTAGACTACCAATAACTCTAGAATATTCTAATGATGATACACCAGGACCTGAATGTTTTCTTAAGTGACAACTAGGGTCATAAGGTGTTTTAGTAGTAATACAATTAAATTGTTCTACTTTTCTAAGAACTTTCTCTACATAATGAGATTGGGTTATAACAATTCCTTCAGAAACCAATGAAAAGGCTCCGTTAAGAAACCCTCTCACCCACTATTCATTTAACCCAATACACAATCAAATACCAAAGCTCAACAAAACAATCCCTTTGAGGAAATCCTCTCATCCTCAGCCTTCAGATACTATGATATGAATCCCAACCCTTACCACTAAGATAAACTAATCCCAAGAAATCAACAAGAACCACTGAATTTAAAATTATCTACCACCAAGAACCAAAGCAACCCATAAATCTTGGGATACTACCATAAAAGAGACTAGATATAATGAATTTAAGAATACATGAACCATTAGAAGAGAGGCATCCAGGTCTCAAGAATTAAAGCTTCACTTCACCAGATCACAAGGTAAGAATAAAACTTTTAAGTCACCAATTACAAGTAGACATGACTTCCATTATTAGACCCCCACATGTAGACAACCATTAGGGACATCAGACACAACTGGCAATAAAATCACCAATTCCAAGTAGGAATTTATCTGGGATTATATAATAAAGAACCTCATCACCTCTCTTCTAATACCCCTTCTCTATTGTGGCATGTAATAATTATTCTCTCTAATCCCAGTCTGAATAACTCCCCCATCCCCTCATCTATTTGCATAGATAGGCTCTGCCTCCCCTTGTGTTTTGGTTAGTTTAAAATTTATTTATAATCCCCCATCCCTTACATATTTCCTAATTTATTTGATCTCAAGGAATTTCCCCAATTTGCATGCTTAATTTTCAATAATCTCACTTATTTGCTTGATAATTTTGTTACAAGCTGTTTGCTGATCATAAAAAATTCTTTTATTCCATCTCTCCAGATAACATAAATATATGCAATTATAGATAGGCTTTTAATAATTCTATGAAAGGACTTTATTCTCCTATTCTTCTTAATGTCTTCGACTTCAAACATAATATCTTTGACTTCTATAAATACCCCACTGCTCAGCAAAATTTTATCATAGCACTTGTTTGAAAAATCACATTAAAAGAATAGTTTATTACACCATTCCATATCCATTCCACATTACAACTATCATTATTCACATAACCCCATTGGAAAAGTTTATCTTTAGTTCTAATTTTCTCCAAAAGCACTAACCATATTATGAAAGAACATTTAGGCACTCATTTATGTCCCATACTATATTATACCAATTCACTTTAGGCTTAACCTCCCTGATGAAATTATAGGTATCTCTACACCCAGGCTACCTAATCATCCATGCTAAATTGGGGTATAAAATTAGTATTACTTATACTTATAAGATCTTTAGAAATTTTCCTAGGTAAATTTGAAATCCCTTCTCTGATATATTTATCCAACCTATCTTTTACGTTCTCTATAGCATCATATATAACTCTAAAACCCAAACAATCAACAATATACTTAAGTTTGTTCCAATTATCAGTCCAAAAAAGTATTATTCTCATTCCTAATCTTTTACGTAATAATATTCTTATCTATATCTTTAAATCTCAATAGCTTCCTCCATGTATGTGAACAAATATTCCCAATATATAAATTCCACAAGCCTTTCCCTTTTAGAACATAAGTAGAATCCACATAACCCAAAGAGAATCTTTGTTCCTAGAAATTTCCCACAAATGTTTCAACATACATGCCTTATTGAGATCCATTAAGTATTTAATATTTAAACCTCATTCATTAATTGAAAAACATAAGTCAGCCCCATGCTACCTTTGCTCCGAAACTCTTTAACTCCCGACCATTCCATAAAAAGGCTCTGACAATTTTGTCTATGTCTTTAATAATGTTTTTAGGAAGAATAAACAAACTTATCCAATATATTTAAATACTTCTCGAAACAACAATAACTAACTGAACCCTTCCAGCATATGAAAACCATTTTCTTGCCCATGACTTGATTTTCTTCAAAATTTCCTCCACTTAACATTTATAGTCACTTGCTTTCACTTATCCAATTAACTGGTGCGATATTATATCTACCATAGGCGGCTATCGGCTGTTATAAATACTTTTTGTGACGCCATAGCCGCCTCAAAAGAGTTTTATGAGACAGGTCCAGATCTGTCTCAAAAGGTCCTCATTTTATATAACCCTTTTGACACGGCACAAGAGCTGTCGCAAAAAAGTGTTTTTGAGACGGGAATTAATCTGTCTCAAAAGGTTACTATTTTAGAACACCTTTTTGAGACGATAACATAACCGTATTAATATATTTCTGGGACAATTTTAACCATCGCAAAAGAGATGATGGGATCTTAAAATTTTTGCACCAATATTTTGTGGAGAGTAAAATTTACCGCCAAAGTTTATTATAAAATTAAATTACATTTGAGGCAATTTATTAAAGCATGATCAAATGATCAAAAAATATAATACATAAGATGATTTTCAACCAACATAATGAATCATTTTCTTTCTACAATAGTTAGAGTTCTTACAAGCATCTCTAAATATTCATCAAAATAAAAATTACAACACTAAGTTCAAATATTCAACTTGATAATAAAAATATAATAAATTATTATACTCCAAAATACAAAATGCTTTTATCAAAATAATCCTGCAATCTTAAAGTCTACGACCTCCAAAATCACTGATTAACATTGCATGTTTTACAAAAGTTGTCACCTGCAAAAAAAAAGAGTGCCAATTACATCAAAATTAATATCCCACTCATTAACAGTACAAGGTGCAATGAATCAATATAGTTTATTCTCATCACAAACAGCATAAATTTTAAACTTCCGATATCTTTTTAATAAATATCTAACTACTATTATTTTTTTTTAAATTCATCAAAGTCTTCTTTGTTTATTTATGGAAAACCACAGGTAGCCAACCTGTTTTAAATAGTAAAATTGATTCTAAGAATACTGTACACCAACCAATATCACATTCTCACCACCACCATAACAAATTCTCACCACCACCACCACAATAAATTTTCACCACCACCATTGAAAGTTTAACTTTAAAAAAGAGAATTTTTCACCACTTACTAAACAACTACGACAAATCTACAACAACCAACAACTACTATTTAAAAAAAATGGGCAAAGTCTCATTTGTTTATTCATGAATACTAACCTGTTTATAGGTTATAATTCACCCAAACAACTTAGCAATCAGCTTCCACAACACAGTAACATGTAACTTTAAAATGGAGAATTTCCCATTTTAAATAGTATGAGATGAATCAATATTCTTTATTATTACCTAGTAGGCACGAGTAGTTGAGATTTTGGAAGCATGGTGTGGAACAATACAAAGAAATAAACTTTGCATTTCACTCCTCACGTCAGTCTGCATCTGTAGTAGAGTTGTTGGTTGCTAATTTTTAATTCTTCGAGCTCCTGTTGATGTCGAGCATCTCGATCTTCAATGTCTTTCTAATGTCGAACACCCCGGTCATCAACGTATTTCAAGCATTGCCTATCAAAATAAAAATATGTCAAAATCAATGAATCTAACCAATTAAACATATAACTTTGACGAATAATGGTAGTTTTAGTTTATATGCATACCACTCTATTTCATTTCAGAAAGAGAGATTGCTGATAAATTTATCAAAACAAAAGTAAAATTTTTGGTATTTCACAAATTTAGATTTTGCATCTAGAATTTCGGCAAAATATTTTCGACATATTTTAGTTTTGAAGTAAATTTAAAGTAATTCTCTGAGTACATATTATATCTAATTTAAGGTAATTCTTTGAGTACACCTCACATCGCAAATAACACCATAAGTTTCTGCATTCATAAAGGCAAATGATTTATTTAGTGCATGCAAGTAACATCTACTACTAAACCATATGTACCTTTAACTTTAGTCTTGGTTTGGTTCGCATTTTTTGATTTCTATAATCCCAGATTAGTAAATTTGTATGAACTCTTAAGAAAAGGATTTAAACTATTAACATGAATTATGAGACTATATATATATATATATATATATGCAAATTTACCAAACTTGACATGATTTGAACTCTTAACATGAATTATGAGACTTGTTGGGAATAATGACCCCCAATTTTTAAATCTTACAAAAAGTAATTTCCTTTTAGATGCGGAATAAAGATGGTTCAATAAAACAAGTACATAAACCAAATTTTAATTTCTTTCAAATTAAAATTAAACAAACTCAAAGTGACATTAAATTAAATAAGAAATTAAATTATCACTTAAACAACTTAATTCAATCCAAGTCCTAGAAATTTGCCTAACAAATAATTAACCCATTTTTGAAAATTAGGCCAACTAAATTTTATCCAATAAAATTAATGACTTGAACTAAATTAATTAAACATTACCCAAATTAATTTTAGCACCAACTTACGCATGAGTAGTGATTTAAACCAATTTTATCTTTTTATCTAAGCATGAATCTAATGTGAATTTTACAAAAGATAAAATAAACAAATAACCACTATTCCGCGATGTACGAGGAAAAACCCACAACGGGAAAAAACCTTAGACGACCCTAGCCTCAAATTCACTAAGTACGGTATTACAAGTACAAGACAATAAGATTTACAACACTCGACTTGACTCCGTCCAAGCCCCGAAGCTCCTTCTTGTACATACCTATGCCTAGCGAATAACCAGGGAGGTCCACTGCGGTCTCGGAATCCACCGATCGGACTTTTAGGAACCCATCAACCACACACGGTGCCTTTCACCGTATGAGAATGTCGCAGCAACAAACAAGTCTTCTTATTTGTAGGATGTATAAGTAAACCCAAACTTCTCTTCTTCAAGGTGTAGAGATAAACCGGTGCCAAACACTCCAAGCAAAGTATATATATTAAAGAACTTGGAATAAACAAACTATTGGGTGTAAACAAAAGTGTTTAAGGATTTTTCTTGAAAAACAAACACTCAAACTTGAACTTTTTTATTTGGAATTGAAACTCTCTAAAACTCTCTCTAGGAGATGGTGGAATGTGAAAAAGTGGGTTTCAAAATGTTGGTTCTCGCACTTATTCAATCTGGCAAAAGATAGTGGGGAAAAGAAGTGGGAAAACCGTAAAAAACTTCCAAAATACCTGTTCCCGCCAAATCTCGTTTGAGCGACTTTTTGTTCGAACGAATTTTCGTTCAAACGACTTTACTAACGAGGTTCCAGAAGGGAAAAAGGAAATTCGTTAGAAGTCTCGTTCAAACGACCTGGCAATCTCATTCGAACGAGATGCCAGTTCGTTCGAACGACGTGTTAGAAAACTGTCCTATTCATCTTAAGTCCAAAACTTTTTATGAAAAGTTCTAAAAATATTTTCTGAGTAAAACAAAGTCGTTAAAACCATTTTATAAAAATTATAAATTACACCCAATAAATTTCCAAAGCTCCTATATATATATAGAATGCATTCATACCTTAGGAGCATTGGAACAATGTTGTCGATGTAGAAACGAGCCACACTAAACCCGGCATATGATGAAGCTTTATACTCTTGGCCGCTACGTCTTCAACTAACACGTCATAGGCTTGGATGGATACACATGAACACTATCCTATAACTCAAATGTTTTTGTTTGGAATTGAGCCAACACAATATTGAGACTCAATCGGAGACTTGTGTCCTTACAAATCTCCCCCTTTGGCTATTCCGGGACAAAAACCAACAAAAATCCTAAAGGGCCATCAAGCTCTACTAGACTAAAAAAAATATCCCGCCCAAAACAGAATTACATAGCTTGACTCAAAAACCCAATGATCAATATCTTTGCCGATGAAGAAAGTTGCCATATTTAGAAGAATTCCTGCACACTTAAGCAAACTATCAAATGCATAGGGAATATCAAGAATATTAAATGCATGTAAAATAAATAAATACTCCCCCTAAATTAATTCTCCCCTTTATCAACTAAGATCATCTTAAGAAGGTCGTGACTCCCCCTAAGATAAAACTCCTAAACTAAGATACGATTACAATAGGATTAGATACTATTTTTCTCTCCCAATCATTCTCCCCCTTTTTGTTAAGGAATGGACAAAGGTGATAGAATTAATAAAACAAAAGTGCATACAAAGCATAGAACATGAAAGCATATAGGCAACAAAAGCATAACTAATCCATACAAAGAATAAAGTATACCAACTAAGATTCAAGAAAATGATACCAATATGATACATAAACTATTAAGCATGCGATATCAACACAGAATGCAACAAGATAGATACCAATTATGAAGTAAAAGCATAGATGGACTAGAAAGGAAGGAAAAGACAAAAAGAATACCTCGTATATGAGTACATAATAAATATCATTAACGCACACGTACATATACTAGGAATAAACACCACACATGACACAAAAAAAAAAATGCTTTTCACACTAGTATGGAAAAAATGTGTCATATGAAAACGGAAGTGTTGGGGTGTGAACTAGCAACAATAAAATTTAGACCCAATCACTTAAAATATGTTCACGAAGTTCTCATTTGATTGCAAACTTTATCACATTTGAATATAACCTCATGTGACTCATGTGATAATATATATTGAACTCAATGAACATATATACACAATGCATACAAGCCTAGAATTTTAATGATTCTACAAACCAATAGAGTCATGACGTTGAAAGTACAACTAGGATAAATGGACATTGTGCAAACCGTTGATATACCATCAAAACTCCCTCAATTTAATCATTTTATTGTAAACTTTTGAATGAATAAATCAACTAAACAAAATAGCCATTGGCAAATATTTTCATTAAATGCCATTATTCTTTTAGGCCTTTGGACCACATATTTCTTTTAGGTCCAAGCAAACGGTGTCTTACTCGCAAAGGATGATATTTCCTTTTGAAGCCCTTCCCCGTGCACATTTATATATATATATATATATATATATAATTTTTATATCTCTCAAAAATCTCACGTGTAACGGATTTTAACATGCACTAGTCCTCCTAGGTCACATAACATGTAGATGACAAGATTGGTAGGAGAACACCTCACAAAGCTTAAATATACATGTGAAGTTAAAATTGCAACTGAGCTCGTGCATGTGTGAATTAAGGCATATAAAAATAGAATCCATTATATTAACACAAAATCCAACTACTCCATGTAAGCATGGTAAAGAACATTTTAAGGATTGACAATCTAAACCAAAAGTTCTAGCCACATTGAAGCGAAAAAGAAGGGATTCAAACACAAGTATATGCCACTTAGAGTGTGTCAAATTAAAATACACAAAAAAAAAATCTTTTTGAGTTTTTGAAATTTTTTAACCAAACTAACAAAAATTTTTACTCAAAAGACAAACAAAAATCATTTGTATTTTTCATTAAGCCTAAATTACTAAAAGATAGAACACAAATGATAAATAAAAATCTTTTTGTATTTTTCATTTAATGCAAACTAAAATAAAAGAAGTATAATACAAAAGATAAACAAACATCATAATTCTAGCATGTGATATAGCATGAAGTATAGACTAGAAAAATGATTAAGAAGCATACAATTAGCATGATAATTTAGCATGAAGTACAAAAGCTAAAGTATGCAAATAACTAACACATTCAACCTTTAGATTTAGCAAGAGAGGTATCGTGTGAAAGTAAATGAGAATAAAAAATCTTATCTTGTAACGCTACCAAGTCGTATCTCCTAACCCAAACTAATGACGAATGACGATCTCGGGGTGTTGGAATATTGGCTACCTCGGTTGCCTTACGTTGGTATTTTCTAGGACCTCGTTTAAGATCAAAACAAAACTTCCTAATATGACCTTTTCGACCATAATGAGAGCACCTAAAGACTCGACGAAAAGAATTACCTAAGGAATGATCTATAACATTGTTCCTAGAAGATTCTCCTAAAACGTTGGTTTTGGCTCTATGAGTTGATTCATTACAAGTATCGAAACCTAAACCACAAGTGTCTTTTTTAATTTGGACCGTTCCTAATATTTTATCTATTTTCTCCGAACGACACTCCAAATCAAATTTGACTTTACTAGAGTCTTTTAATTTATTTTCAAATTCTAAAATGTTAGACTCTAATAAAATATTTCACTCTTCAAATGCAAGAAGATCCTTTTTCAAGTATTACATTAAACCTTTAAGGCTATCTCTCTTGCCTTCTACATATTCAAGCTTCTCACGAAGAGCTCTCTCACGTGTCCTAAGGTCTTCCACTAACGCACTCTCATTAATGACCTTGACACGCTCTGTTAAACTAGCTTCTAAGAGATGGAGGAATGTGAAAAAGTTAGTTCCAAAATGTTGGTTCCCGCACTTATTCAATCTGGCAAAAGATAGTGGGGGAAAGGAAGTGGGAAAATCGTCAAAAACTGTTAAAATACATGTTCCCGCCAAATCTCGTTCGAACAACTTTTCGTTTGAACGACTTTACTAATGAGGTTCCAGAAGGGAAAAAGGAAATTAGTTAGAAGTCTCGTTCGAACGACCTGGCAATCTCGTTCTAACGAGATGCCAGTTCGTTCGAACGATGTGTCAGAAAACTGTCCTATTCATCTTAAGTCCAAAACTTTTTATGAAAAGTTCTGAAAATATTTTCTGAGTAAAATAAAGTCGTTAAAACCATTTTATAAAAATTATAAATTACACACAATAAATTTCTAAAGCTCCTATATATATAGAGAGAATGCATTCATACCTTAGGATCATTAGAACAATGTTGTCGACGTAGAAATGAGGCACACTAAACCCGACGTATAATGAAGCTTTATACTCTTGTCCGCTACGTCTTCAACTAACACATCATAGGCTTGGATGGATACACATGAACACTATCCTATGACTCAAATATTTTTGTCCGAAATTGAGCCAACACAACATTGAGACTCAATCGGAGACTTGTGTCCTTACAAGACTATATATATGCAAACTCTTAACATGAATTAAACTCTTAACAATTATACCCTTATTTTTTGTTCATATTGTGGGATTATATGCAGTAATAAAAATGTATGATCTAAATGACGCCTCAAATTGGGAGTCAATTTATGCTTAATATTCCTTTTTAAATAAGTATGACGAGAATTGGGAGTCAATTTACGAGTTATTACTGATTTTTATGGAATATTCCATCACTTTAGAAGCAAAAGAGACTTATGAAGTTAAAATATGAATAATAGTAGGTTTATCAATCCTCTTAGAGTAAAGAGTCCACAAATTAGGGAGCATCCAATTACTTTTAGTAACAACTATCATGCTCATACCAAATGAATTTAATTATCTTTTTGTATTTCTTTTGTTTTAGTGTTGTCTTAATGATTTATGTTAGATCATTTTGTACAGTGTGCATGATAATGTCCCCTGTTCTCTCAAAGCATAAAACTCAGTGTGTTACTTAGGTGGATTGGATTCTAATTTTTAGATTCTTACTTTAGGAATATTATAATATCTTAAAGATATTTCCCCGAAGCATAAGATTCAACAAACTAGTTCATATAAACATCCAGTACTTGAAGATTTTTGAGAAAAGATAGAGTTTAAGATAAATTACCTTTAAGGGTATTATTGTCTAGGTTCAGCATTTGCAGATATGAGCAATTGCACATCTTAATGGGCACTAGCCCTATGAGACGGTTCTTAGAGATGTCAAGATAATTAAAGTTATCAAGAAATCTAATTTCTGTCAAGATCTGTTGGCTGATTTTATTATCTAAAAGCCGGAGGCATATAAGAGAGATATAATTACCTACCTCTGGTGGGATGGGGCCCGAAATGTCATTCGAAATCAAGAAAAGCTTTGTTTGATTTTGTAACTGGAATATGACAGGTGGTAAACTACATGTGAGAGAATTATTTGATGAATCTAGAGCTTGAAGGTTTTTGCAACCACCCAACTTTGAAGGTATGCTCCCTTTAAGCCTGTTTCATTACGCAAACAAGACTATTATCTTTGTTAACATCCCAATCTTGAAAGGAATCGCGCCCGATATCTGATTAGTCTCGAGCTATAACTGTAATAGATTTGTTGCATTAGAAAGAACCGACGGGATGGAACCATAGATGTTGTTGTTACTTATCATCAACCCTTGAAGTTGTGTGAGGTTTTCGAATGACCAAAGAAAGCTCTTAGAGAACAAGTTCAACGAGAGGTTAATAATCTGGGCTGTAGTCTCGGGCATTCAAGTTATGGTAGAGACTTAAAAAGAATACTAAATTATATAGTGATAAAGATAAGATTCCATTGAGCCACTAGTATGATACAGTCTATAGTAATATAATCAAGACATTCAATGTCATAAATGGTACAACTTGGGACTATATTCTCATAAAATTGCCTTGCATAATGAATACTGGTGCTAGGAGCAGGAGTGCGAATATGACACTAGAAAATCCTTGTGGGGATATTGTTGCTTATATACATGAGTAAAAACAAATGAATATTTATTTTTCTAATCTATTTTTATCCAAGAAGCTACTGTAGTATTAGAAAAAAATATGATAACACTTTTCTCCAAATAGTTCTGAGGAAGATGATGCTCACAATGGCGGTCATAGTTCATAAATTTCATCGCCAAATGATGACACGGGCATTTAGCTGCAAAAGTAACCTCTATCTTCATAATAAAGTCAGAATACCTTTGCTTGAGAATTGCATGAAAACCAGGGATCTAGGAGATGTAACATAAGATGCCGAAGTACAATTCATCTATGGTTTTCATACTTGTTGCCACTTTGATTTCTAACTAGCTGATGTTCTATGTTTTTATGAATTCTCTAACTAAATATTGTTATAACTTTTGGTCTGAGAAGACGGTACTAATCCTAAAGGCATATTTTTTTATATGTTTGACTATGTCTCGTATTTAAAGAATGCTTACGACCATGTGCAGAGAATATTGGGCCGCTTACTCCAGCAGAGAGATTTTGATGCTATTGGATCTTCATTTGAAACCAAATGAAACTCGAGTCAATCCTTCATCAAATTCCTAAACAGATCTAGCATTGGCCACCAACTAATCACCGAAATTAGTTAGAGTGGATGACTACTACTCTAACTCAAGAAGTTCACACTCCATAAAGCATACGTGCATTGGGAATTTTCTTATTTGTTGAAAACTATTGTGTAATTATAATGAGGTTAGGAATCCATGTTTATCTATATATCTGTATTATCTTTGGGTATGGTCATAATGAACTTTTAGTTGAAGGGTTGACCTAAATGTTTATACTAAAAAATTGAAAGCATAGTTGGAAGTGGTACATCCTATGGTCAGGACTTGTAGAAGTGCGAGAGATCCGCAGAAGTAGGCATGACTTCATGGGACTAGAGGATTAGCATAACAACGTTTGTCCATTATTCTGTTTTATTCTTAAAATCATGTGTAAAATATTATATTATTAATTTTGAAATGAGAATCAAGTGGATGACTACTACTCTAACCGACGACGTCGATTTTCACTTCCCGAAAAGACCTAGCATTGGCCGAAATGACGGAACCATCCTTAGTCGTAACATACTCACGCTGGAACCTAACATCGGGAAGACATAAAAAAGGCGGGTAAGATGGTCTCCAGGTGTCAATTCTAACCAATCACTGAGTACAGATCATATGCACGATCTAATGAGGGGAACAATGACTCGCCCATCACTGTCTAAGTGGTTGATGCTGACCTTCTCGTGTTTGAAAAAGATAATAATGAAAAGAACACATCCAAAATGAGTAAAACCAAAGCATACTTGAACAAAGTTCTAATTAGTTCTAGACTTTTCCAAATCATTTCCACCAGTCATTTTCAAACACTGAGTGTCCTGTGAAGACACGATCACTTCCCTTGGGTAATCTGATATTTTTGGAGCTATTTGTTCATATTTTCGATCCACTTCAATATTTTTTTTACTTTTGACCCCCAAAGTTGACTTATAACACCAAAATAATCATCTACTAGTCAATTTCGAAAATTAAGAGTTCGATCAGAACACAAACCCTTCCCACAAGTTACTTATATACCTCTTGGGGTGTTCGTGCGTTTCTCGGGGTCACTTGATTGATGCTTTGCGTTTTCGCTCCCTAAAGTCCACTTTATACCACAAAACGAGTGCATACTTGTAAATTTAAGCAACTGGAGGTCAATTAGAAAACATACACTTCCCCACATATTACAATGTATATATATTTGTACTATTAGATTAAAATCAGAAATATTTATAATAACAAAATTTCCATCCTCCTTGGCTATTTTAGCATGTGTCTTTTGTCATGTCCTTGAGTAAGAACATTCAACTTTACGGTTCTTAGTGTTTTGATCGCTATATCCTAGATATTTGAAGAAATAAAAATAAAAATTATGATACTAGTGAAGAAGAATGTAAGTGTAAAATTCTTAATAAAATGTGATATTTATACCTTTATCTTCTTTAGACCCTAATATTTCCCCAATTCAGGCCACTGATCTTTTTCGACTCGTTCATGCGTATAATCCAACCGCTCTTCATCTATTTGAAACTTTTTTATAGTGATTCACCTTCACTCGATGCTTCCATTTCTTCCACGCAAGTCCCATCCTTGCAAAGAAGATTAGTTAAAAACCTTCTGGAGCACTTGTGTTATTCTAAGAACAAAAAGAATAAATTAGTTAAAAATTGACAAGCTAATGTACATAATATAAATTAGGCTTGCTCTTAGAATGACTTTCAAGCCTTTGACATCTTCATTGATCCATAATTAAAACTTTTGATATCAAGACAGTAATTTTTAGCATAAAACAGTAAACAATTTACAAAAATAATGGCAATTGGATCATTTTTGCCTATCTAAATTAAGGGTGTTGTTTATGCATTATTCTAATACTGGGTGTTGTTTTGATATCAAGACAGTAAATTAAGGGCAAGTCTTAAATAAGGGTGCTATTTATAAATAGTAGATCTAAAACTGTAGTTGTGAAACTGTTAAGCATTATTTGCTTAAACAAGTCTACACATTTTGCAGAGCTAAAACCTCAGCCACGAAACTGTAGTTATGAACAATGTAATTATAAAAAGTAGATACTAATGCACACACGATAATGGAAAGTGTCAAATAAGATTCAAAGAATCAAATAATTAACATCTACATCACTAAGAATTTACACATTAAAAAACTCTTAAGGCACATACCCATTTTCATCCTCGTTTGAATCTGTATGCTCATTTTTTTCTTCAAGTGGCACAAACTCGTCATCATCACCAACCATTTTTTTCTCTCTTTGAACCACTTTTTTTTATCTTTGTTTTGAATTGCCGAATACAATTCATGTATTCCCAATTCTTTTAATTTTCCTCTATTCTCTTCCTCTTTTGCTTCTCGTACTCCTTCAATGTCACATACATTTTCTGAGAAAAGATATGTAATTAAAGAACGAATGGGATTCAAGACTACTTCTTTTATAAATAAATAAATATTTGAAGCATAAAACTTTTTGTTAAAATGATCACTCCTAAATAATCACTTTCCATCAGAAGATTTAAGAATCCCTTTTGATGGGTATACATATATAGATCGTGATGAATTTCCAAGGCTTCATTGTGAATGACCCAAGACTTATTGGAACATATTTTGAAGAAGAAAAATAATAAAATAAATAATAATAAACAAAGTACATAGTTAATTAGGATCTTTCTCAACAATTTGTTAATATGATTACCACAACTATATAATAAAACAAAAATGCATTATTTATGTTCCCAACTAGTGCTTCAGATTAAACTAATAGTGTTGATCTAACAATTGAGGATACTTTACATGTTTCCAGCTCTTCAACAGTAATGCATGTTTGAATTAATTTGAGTCCATCAAATATGTCATAAAATAAAATCAGAATCGAAAAGTAAATCTAATTAATGGCATGAAATACTTGCAAAGGACATGAGTTAATTAAGACAAATAAACATATCAATAATTCTAACTAAAATTCACACTTTGCATACAAATATTTTCATAAATTAATCTTAAAACTATAACACAACAACTAATTGACAATCCGGATTTGCAATTGGCTCACCCTCAGCCTCGTATCACCACTAATATTCTCAAGCACAAGTCTTCACTCCCCAACATACCAAATCCTATAAAAAAACATAAATTGCACCCAAAATGAACTTATATATAACTCGAGTAATTAAAAAAACATATAATGCAAAACAATCGAAATTATAGATCCAACACACACACATAATTTTTTTATACAAAGGTAGAAACTTATGGCGACACACAAACACACTATTTTTTTATACACAGTAGTTTGTGTGTGACACACACACACACACACACACACACACACACACACACACACACACATATATATATATATATATATATCAATGATCAAGATCAAGACTTGTTTACTATCATGGAATCTGATTAATTGATTATGTCAAAAAAAGTTAGTTTTTAATTTGGGACATCTTAGAAAGGAATGTAGGATTCTTAATTTAGGAAGTTTATGTAATTTAAAATCCCAAAACATATAAAGCATCATGTTTAAATACTCAACAAATACTCAATAAATAAATAAATATTCTACATATGTCCAATCCATATGCAATTCATATTTCATGCCATTTATTTTCACTGTTGTATACTCAACAAATAAAAAAATACACAACAAATAAAAAAAAATTCTACATATGTTCAATCCATACACAATCCATATTTGAATCCATATACAACAATGGTTACAATCCAAATAAATAAATAAGCATTTTCTCAACTACACAATCCATATACAATCAAATAAATATTCAAATATTCAACAAATAGGCATAAAACAACAACATTTCGTTCAATAGAATTTGAATTCCGGTTAATTATCTCTTTTAGGACCTATCATTGTAATACCCCGCATTTTTATCGATATTTATTTATGGGATTAATTAAATTAAATGTGAATTAATTGAGAATTAATCCGAATAAAATACTAACGAGATGTGAGTTGGTATTTGATTATAATGTGTATATATGGCAATATATGAATATTGAAACTATTGAAATTGTCGCGAGATTGAAATACGGTAATTTGGGAAATTTTGTTGGGACGCGCATGACAGTTGCGTCAGGAATATAATTGTTTAAATTAAAAAGTGAATTTTATTTTTATCAACCGTATGGTCATTTTGAGTGCGCCAACGTGTCCGGAAGGGTCGAAATAGTCAGAAAACACTAGCCGGGGGTTTAGTTTGGGTCCCGGGGCATTATTGGGCCATACCGGCAACTTAAAAGGGTATTTTGGTAATTTTGAAATTTGGGGATTTATGACCAACGAATTTTGGGAATTAAAAATAGGGAATTTAATAACCCACTAACCCATTACCAGCACTTAGGTGATTAGAGGGCAACGGGAGTTAGAGGAAGAAGTTAGAAAAGTTCCCAAAGAGAAAACCTTAACCTCCATCTTCAACCTTCAACCTTGGGAGAGAAAGAGAGAGACCAACCTTCATCAATTCAACAGCAAATTCAGAGAATAATCCGAGGCAAGTGGTTTAATTACATTAATTTCAAGCGAATGTTTCTTCCATGCTTAGAAATTTATAAAATTGCATTGTTCTGGGAGATTGATAAAAACCCATGAAATTGGAGTTATAAATTCAGATTTTGATATAGGTTTGCATGTAGAATTGTTATTGGGTGATTGAACTAAAAGAATTATTACTCTTTATGTTATAAAAACGGATTTATTTATGGAAATTTATGATGTTATATTCTAGGGTTCATACTCATAGGATTTGGGGAAAACTTTTGGAGATTTGATAATTAGGCGTTGTATAGGAAGATTTATCCCATGAATGTGTTAATATACGACCTAAGTATGTTTAAGAATTATTATAAACCTTGAACTACTGTTGGAATAATGTTTGGATGAGTTTTGAGAAGAGAAAGTTGGAGGAAAAACGAATTTAGAAATTCTGGGCTCGAAACTGTCACCTCGTTAGAAGGCCTGCCCAGGTCGTTCGAACGAGCTCGTTCGAACGAGCTTCTAACGAGTTGACAGTTTGACTTCTAACGAGTTGAATGTTCGTTCGATGCCTTTCGTTCGAACGAGATCTCGTTAGATGCCCACTTTGTTCGAACGAACTCTCGTTCGAACAAGCCTCATTCGAACGAGACTTCTAACGAGTTGACAGTTTGGCCTTTTTGGCCTGATTTGATTTCTAGTGTCCCGTAATCTTGATTAATTGATGATATAACCTTCCCGTGTTAACTATTTGGTATAGATGGGAGATTTGGGAATTATTGAGGAAGTAAATTATAAAATAGTAAATTAGACCGAATGATATTTGTGGGTTAGGACGCAAATAACTAATGACGACGTGAGGATAATGGATGATGTGTATATATAAACCGGGGACACGTGTATTGGTATAAGAATGAGAAGTATACCACTAATGAATTGTGGTAATTACTAAGATGTGTGCATGCTTAGTATATGTATATGATTTTATGTGTATGACATACCTACCATACTTGCTATCACGTGAGGTTTACGTTCGCTTAGGTCCATCTAATCCTTGTGTGCCCGGATTTAGATTGGTACCTAGAGGACATAGTTCAGAGAACGACTTATTTGTGAGTTAATAAGTCAGCTGACTGTGGAGCGTAGGTATGTACGTGACCCATGGATATGTAGAATTATGTTCGCCTCCATTTTTGTGTGTCGTGCTTATTCTAACAATTCCTGAGAGATTCGGAATTTGTAATCCTTATGTACGTGATGTACCGGGATGGATAGCAGAGTATGTGTGCACCGCAGCTTAGCCTCGGGGTGCTTGTATTGTATATTTATGATGTGAATGATATACGGGTAAATGAACAGACTTGTCATGTTTAATAATGAGAATAATTTATAGTAACTCCTTGAGAAGATAAATAAGGGGATAACCTCCAGTAAATGGTAATACTAATAATTGAGAATCTGAGTTTAAGTAAAGCTATCTATTCAAGTGATAACATTGGGAATTCATATTGTGAATCGAGGAGATGGGTTAGAACTTATGTCGGTTTGGTTAGATATAAAGACCACTTAGATGGGTACGGTACGTTAGGAGGGCACTATTAGTCGAGAGGTGAGTATTTCATATGAGGGCATGTCCTAACATGTATTTTGCATTCATTGTTTTAATGTTATTAAAGCACTTGTTGTTTTTAAAATACTCTCCACTTTCGGGCTCTGACCCGTTTGCTTTCAAATCTATTTTTGTAAAAACCTTTTAGGTGCCCAGCCACAAGGATACCATGCATAGGATATGCATTCAGGTGACGAGCTGTATCTGTTGTGGAAGTTACAGGGCCTTGACAGTACACGCCTCTTTTCTAGTCCTGACTCCATATTTAGTTCCACCATTTGTAGGGCATGTCGCCCATTTCTTTTAGAGACATTTTATATTCAGTTATTCAGATTGTGGATTGTAATTAATTCAGGATTCACACTGTTTTATTTATTTCAGTTGTGGAATTGTTGTGAGGAGTTTTCCTCCGGACTTATTATTATTTGTTGGTTACTTTATTGAGACTTTATGTTGTACGGTGATGTTATTATTTTACATTTCATTTATCGCATGTTAATCAGATTTAATTTAAAATTTGACAACTTACTTTTTAAATACTAGGTGGTTAGTAATCATTAAAATGTTTTCGACAGTGATGCTATTAACTGAACCAACTGGACATTTTGTATTGATTTAATAAAGGAGTAGCTACCCGGTATTTAATTAGTCAGGGTGTCACAGGTGGTATCAGAGCCTCAAGTTCTAGTGTTCTTTAGGATCTGTACGGCTTGTTATGTTTCCGCTGAGCTTTCTTTGATGTAGAGCCCTATATTTTAGGACTGTTGTATTCCTTTATGTATGCTTCGCTCTTCAGCTATTTTAAGTTTATAATTGCGAACTTATAGACTTTACTCTGATTTCAAATGCCTCCATGACGTGCGCAGCGAGTTCCTAGGGATGCACAGTCGGAGCCCCAGCCAGCTCCAGTACAGGGCACTATGAATGCCGTTGAGGTTGCAGCCATTGTAGCCCAAGCGGTAAATGTCGCTCTCGCCATTGTACAGCAGGCACCACCCCAGGCGCCAGTAGCTGCGCCAGTTCAGGCACATGCATTCCCGTCTGCTTGGGAACGCGTTCGTGATGCTTTTAAGAAAGCACACCCTCCGGAGTTCGCAGGTAGCTCCGATGTTGTGGTTTCAAGTCAGTGGAGGAAGGATATTCAGAGGCACTTGAGGATGTATGAGTGCACCGATGTTCAGAGGCAGATACTAGCTACTTTCAAGTTAGTGGGATCTGCATTGCAGTGGTGGGAGTCCATTACCACCGCAGAGGAGAGAGATACTCTCACGATACAGGAGTTTTGGGTGCGGTTCGACCGCAAGTATTTTCCGTCAGCTGTTCACACGGAAATGAGGAGGAAGTTGATGAACCTTAGACAGGAGGGAAGGACTGTGGCTGAGTATGAGGCCGAATTCACTAATTTACTGAATATTGTCCCGGATGAGATACCGACAAAAGAGAAAAAGATTCAGAAGTTTACAGATGGATTGACTTGGAGGATCCATCAGCACTTGTTGGGGAATCTATCGTTGGCCACTTACTCTGATGTGGTTAACGCTGCACTGCTCCATTTCCAGGACCACCGCTTACACTTGACAGAGGGGAAGCGATCAGGAGAGTCCAGCCATCAGGGCAGGACAGGGAGAAATGGTGCCAGCGGGGCACAATCAGCTCAGGGTCAGTATAGGCAAGGTGATCAGGGTTCCCAGTAGGGGGATTCTAAGAGATTCCGATCAAGGGGTTTCAGGAACGGTCAGGGAGGATTCCGGAATGGCCAGCAGGGTCAGAACGGCCATCAGGGCCAGCAGGGTCAAAATGGTCAACAACAGCAGTTTCACCAGGGCCAGCAAGGCCAGAGCAGAAATGGTAATGGTCACCAGGGCCGTGGTCAGCAGGGGCAGCGAGGGGGAAACTTCCAGGGGAAGTGTTTTATTTGTGGTAAGATTGGCCACAAACGTCAGGATTGTCCTGATAAGGGCAGGGCCCCACAGCAGCAGCAGCAGGGTGCTCGACACGAGCCACAGAGGCATATGTTTCCCGCCGCCCTCCCAGCACCACAGCAGATGGTAGCCTTACCGTCCATTCCAGCGGTCCCAGTTCAGCAGGGACAGCTTCAGTATGGGAGAGTGTATCAGCTTCAGCATGCCGCAGCCCCACAGAATCCGCCAGCTATTGAGGGTATGTTCTCTATTCAGGGGGCTATGTGGCGTATTTTGTTTGACACGGGAGCCACACATTGTTTCATTGCTATGAGATTTGCACGCACTATTGGGTTATTAGACACCGCAGAGAGAACCGCTACTTGTGTAGACTCACCGTTGAGTAGGGGTTCCATGATTTCGCTTATGTGTAGAGGTGTGGGTATAGAGATCGGGAGGTTTACTTTACCCGTTGATATGTTAGTATTAGAGATGACCGAGTATTATGCCATTATTGGTATGGATTGTCTAGTTGCGTACCGAGCCATGATTGACTGTTTTAGCAGGAGTATTATCTTTGCCATTCCCAGGCAGGAGATGTTTTTGGTGGCGATGCCTCGTCCTGAGGGAGGATCGTCCACTCACCTGTACTATATAGAGGAGGATACCTATAAGGAAGTGGTGATACCACTTGATTCGATTCCAGTTGTTCGAGAGTTTGCCGATGTATTTCAGGATATACCTGGATTACTTCCGAGTAGAGAGATAGATTTTGTGATCGATTTGACGCCGGGCACTCGGCCTATTGCCCGCGCACCTTACCGTATGGCTCCAGTTGAGATGAGAGAGTTACGGGATCAGATTGAGCAGTTGTTGGGTCAGGGGTTCATACGGAGGAGTACTTCACCGTGGGGTGCCCCTGTGTTGTTCGTTAAGAAGAGGGATAGATCGTTGAGGTTGTGTGTAGATTACCGGGAGTTGAATAAGGTCACGATACGGAATAAGTATCCGTTGCCCCGAATCGATGACTTATTCGACCAGCTGAGAGGAGCTTCTTTCTTTTCAAAGATTGATTTGCGATCAGGATACCATCAGTTCTGTATCAGGGAAGAGAACGTCTCGAAGACTGCTTTCTTATCGAGATATGGTTCCTACGAGTTTCGGGTTATGCCTTTTGGCTTGACCAACGCTCCAGCCGTGTTTATGGATTTGATGAATAGGGTGTTCAGAGAGTTCCTGGACCAGTTCGTCATTGTTTTCATTGATGACATTCTGGTTTACTCCCAGACAGAGGAGGAGCACGCCGAGCATTTGAGGCAGGTTTTGCAGACACTACGTCAGAACGAGCTGTATGCAAAATATGAGAAGTGCGGGTTTTGGCTGAAAGAGGTTCAGTTTTTGGGGCATATTATTTCGGACCGAGGGATATCTGATGATCCGGGGAAGGTATCCGCGGTGAGGGAGTGGGGACAGCCCACGACACCGACTGAGATTCATAGTTTCTTGGGCTAGCAGGATACTACAGGAGGTTTATTCGGGGTTTCTCAAAGATAGCGGGTCCTTTGACACATCTGACTCGTAAAGGTGTGTTGTTTAATTGGAGTGATGCCTGTCAGTTGGCATTCGATGAGTTGAAGGACAAGTTGACCTCAGCACCTGTGTTAGCATTGCCGAGACCGGGAGTTGAGTATCTAGTTTACACCGATGCGTCCTTGCAAGGACTTGGAGGTGTATTGCAACAGGAGAGTCAGGCCATAGCTTATTCTTCCCGTAAGCTTAAGCCTCACGAGAAGAATTACCCCACCCATGACTTGGAGTTAGCGGCAGTGGTATTCGCCCTTCGGATTTGGAGACATTACCTTTTGGGGGAGAAGTTTCGATTTTTCACAGACCACAAGTCCCTACAGTACCTAATCACGCAGAAGGAGTTGAATATGCGGCAGCGAAGGTGGCTTGAATTTGTGAAGGATTATCAGTTCGATATCCAATATCACCCGGGGAAGGCTAACTTGGTAGCAGACGCGTTGAGTCGTAGGCCAGTAGATGAGGTGGCAGGGGTGTGGAAGGCAAAGTGGAAGGAGTTGGGACACCAGGATGCAGTGGCCCGATCGTTCATGTCTGTGATGACTGTTACACCGAAGATTATCACGAAGGTGGTACAGGCACAGGCAAATGACTCGTTCTGTCAGGGGCATATAGTTCGATTATTAGCAGAGGGAGCTGAGTCCTATACCGTTAGCTCAGACGGGGGATTGCGCTTCAATGGGAGATTGGTAGTTCCGAAAGGGGAGGAATTGCGACACGAGGTGATGGTAGAGTCGCACGGCTCACAGTTCGCGGTACATCCCGATGGGGACAAAATGTACCAAGACATGAGACGTCAGTATTGGTGGAGCGGGATGAAGAGAGATATTACCGTGTTTGTTTCTAAATGTTCCACTTGTCAGCTGGTAAAAGTGGACCATCAGAGACCAGCAGGACTTCTACAACCATTAGAGGTCCCGATGTGGACGTGGGAGAGCATATCCATGGACTTTATCACGGGGTTGCCTACGTCACAGAGGGGTCACGACTCCATTTGGGTAATTGTGGACAGGTTGACCAAAGTTGCTCATTTTCTACCCGTAAGGACAGACTACACTACGGGACAGTATGCCCAGCTTTTTATTGCATAAATAGTGAGACTTCACGGTGTACACCTAAATATCTTGTCTGACCGAGACAAGATATTTGTTTCACGGTTTTGAGAAAGTTTTCAGGAGGCCATGGGCACGGAATTGCAGTTGAGTACGACTTATCATCCGCAGACCGATGGGCAAATCGAGCGTACAAACCAGATGTTGGAGGACATGTTGCGTATGTGCATCATTGATTTCGGGGGTGGATGGGAGCAGTATCTTCCACTGGTGGAGTTTTCTTACAACAACTCCTACCCGTTCACCATTGGCATGGCTCCATTTGAGGCGTTGTACGGTAGACCTTGTCGTTCCCTAGCATGTTGGTTGGAGGTGGGGGACAACAAACTACTTGGGCCGGAAGTGATTCAGGATACTTCGGCAAGGATATAATTGATACGGGGTCGCATTCGGGTAGCTCAGGATTGGCAGAAGAGCTATGCTGATGCGAAGAGGTTCTTCAGGGAATTCCAAGTAGGGGACCAGGTTTTACTCAGAGTATCTCCTATGAAGGAGATTATGCGATTTGGGAAGAAGGGGAAGTTGGCACCGAGATACGTGGGACCATTTCCTATCATCGAGTGGATTGGGTCTGTTGCGTATAGACTTGGGTTACCGGAACATTTACACAGAATTCATGATGTGTTTCATATTTCCTCGCTAAGGAAATATCTTAGAGATGATTTGGCTCATTCTCACATTTCTTTGGAGGACATCGATCTCCAGCCCGATAGCTCCTACGAGGAGGGGCCGATTGCTATTTTGGACCGAAGTGAGCGGAAACTGCGATCAAAGATAGTTCCGTTAGTACGTGTTCAGTGGCGGCATCATAATGTTGAGGAGTCCACATGGGAGCGCGAGGATGAGATGCGCGAACGTTATCCAGAGTTATTTGTACCAGATACTTTCTAGTTCCGAATTTCGGGACGAAATTCTGTCATTAGGGGGGAAGTATGTAATACCCCGCATTTTTATCGATATTTATTTATGGGATTAATTAAATTAAATGTGAATTAATTGAGAATTAATCCGGATAAAATACTAACGAGATGTGAGTTGGTATTTGATTATAATGTGTATATATGGCAGTATATGAATATTGAAACTATGGAAATTGTCGCGAGATTGAAGTACGGCAATTTGGGAAATTTTGTTGGGACGCGCGTGATAGTCGCGTCAGGAATATAATTGTTTAAATTAAAAAGAGAATTTTATTTTTATTAACCGTATGGTCATTTTGAGTGCGCCAACGTGTCCGGAAGGGTCGAAATAGTCAGAAAACACTAGCCGGGGGTTTAGTTTGGGTCCCGGGGCATTATTGGGCCATACCAGCAACTTAAAAGGGTATTTTGGTAATTTTGAAATTTGGGGATTTCTGACTAACGAATTCTGGGAATTAAAAATAGGTAATTTAATAACCCACTAACCCATTACCAGCACTTAGGTGATTAGAGGGCAACGAGAGTTAGAGGAAGAAGTTAGAAAAGTTCCCAAAGAGAAAACCTTAACCTCTATCTTCAACCTTCAACCTTGGGAGAGAAAGAGAGAGACCAACCTTCATCAATTCAATAGCAAATTCAGAGAATAATCCGAGGCAAGTGGTTTAATTACGTTAATTTCAAGCGAATGTTGCTTCCATGCTTAGAAATTTATAAAACTGCATTGTTTTGGGATATTGATAAAAACCCATGAAATTGGAGTTATAAATTCAGATTTTGATATAGGTTTGCATGTAGAATTGTTATTGGGTGATTGAACTAAAAGAATTATTACTCTTTATGTTATAAAAACTGATTTATTTATGGAAATTTATGATATTATATTCTAGGGTTCATACTCATAGGATTTGGGGAAAACTTTTGGAGATTTGATAATTAGGCGTTGTATAAGAAGATTTATCCCATGAATGTGTTAATATACGACCTAAGTATGTTTAAGAATGATTAGAAACCTTGAACTAATGTTGGAATAATGTTTGGATGAGTTTTGAGAAGAGAAAGTTGGAGGAAAAATGAATTTAGAAATTCTGGGCTCGAAAGTGTCACCTCGTTAGAAAGGCCTGCCCAGGTCGTTCGAACGAGCTCGTTCGAACGAGCTTCTAACGAGTTGACAGTTTGACTTCTAACGAGTTGAATGTTCGTTCGATGCCTTTCGTTCGAACGAGATCTCGTTAGATGCCCACTTCGTTAGAAGAACTCTCGTTCGAACCAGCCTCGTTCGAACGAGACTTCTAACGAGTTGACAGTTTGGCCTTTTTGGCCTGATTTGATTTCTAGTGTCCCGTAATCTTGATTAATTGATGAGATAACCTTCCCATGTTAACTATTTGGTATAGATGGGAGATTTGGGAATTATTGAGGAAGTAAATTATAAAATAGTAAATTAGACCGAATGATATTTGTGGGTTAGGACGCGAATAACTAATTACGACGTGAGGATAATGGATGATGTGTATATATGAACCGGGGACACGTGTATTGGTATAAGAATGAGAAGTATACCACTAATGAATTATGGTAATTACTAAGATGTGTGCATGCTTAGTATATGTATATGATTTTATGTGTATGACATACCTACCATACTTGCTATCACGGGAGGTTTACGTTCGCTTAGGGCCATCTAATCCTTGTGTGCCCGGATTTAGATTGGTACCTAGAGGGCATAGTTCAGAGAACGACTTATTTGTGAGTTAATAAGTCAGCTGACTGTGGAGCGTAGGTATGTACGTGACCCATGGATGTGTTGAATTATGTTCGCCTCCATTTTTGTGTGTTATGCTTATTCTAACAATTCCTGAGAGATTCGGAATTTGTAATCCTTATGTACGTGATGTACCGGGATGGATAACAGAGTATGTGTGCACCGCAGCTTAGCCTCGGGGTGCTTGTATTGTATATTTATGATGTGAATGATATACGGGTAAATGAACAGACTTGTCATGTTTAATTATGAGAATAATTTATAGTAACTCCTTGAGAAGATAAATAAGGGGATAACCTCCAGTAAATGGTAATACTAATAATTGAGAATCCGAGTTTAAGTAAAGATATCTATTCAAGAGATAACATTGGGAATTCATATTGTGAATCGAGGAGATGGGTTAGAACTTATGTCGGTTTGGTTAGATATAAAGACCACTTAGGTGGGTACGGTACGTTAGGACTGCACTATTAGTCGAGAGGTGAGTATTTCATGTGAGGGCACGTCCTAACATGTATTTTGCATTCATTGTTTTAATGTTATTAAAGCACTTGCTATTTTTAAAATACTCTCCACTTTCGGGCTCTGACCCGTTTGCTTTCAAATCTATTTTTGTAAAAACCTTTTAGGTGCCCAGCCACAAGGACACCATGCATAGGATATCTATTCAGGTGACGAGCTGTAGCTGTTGTGGAAGTTACAGGGCCTTGACAGCAGACGCCTCTTTTCTAGTCCTGACTCCATATTTAGTTCCACCATTTGTAGGGCATGTCGCCCATTTCTTTTAGAGACATTTTATATTCAGTTATTCAGATTGTGGATTGTAATTAATTCAGGATTCACACTGTTTTATTTATTTCAGTTGTGGGATTGTTGTGAGGAGTTTTCCTCCGGACTTATTATTATTTGTTGGTTACTTTATTGAGACTTTATGGTGTACGGTGATGTTATTATTTTACATTTCATTTATCGCATGTTAATCAGATTTAATTTAAAATTTGACAACTTACTTTTTAAATATTAGGTGGTTAGTAATCATTAAAATGTTTTCGACAGTGATGCTATTAACTGAACCAACTTGGCAATTTGTATTGATTTAATAAAGGAGTAGCTACCCGGTATTTAATTAGTCAGGGTGTCACAATCATATGTTCCGTCGATATTCTTCTATAAACAAATCCATCTTATATATATATATATATATATATATATATATATATATATATATATACAGAGATAGAGAGAGAGAGAGCGCTCTTGACCACGAGAGGTTGACTGGAAATCGAGTTAGGGCTAGAGAGATTTAGGTCAGCTAGGGCGGGGAGGAGAGGCTAGAGCTAGGGAAGGGTGAAGGGGTAATAGGCGTACATTTTTTTTTCATAAAGTGTTTTTTTTTCTTGTGATTAGAAGAAGCGGGAAGCTAACAGTTAGAAGGAGGAACCAAATGTTTTTAGAGTCATCTCAAAAGGTACCTGTTAAGACGTGTGATACCCACCTAATTAAATACCGGGTGATCAGTCCTTTATTAAATTAAAGCAAAGCATCCGGTTGGTTCATTCTTAGCATCACTGTCAAAAAATAATTTTTCTTTATTAAACACGTAATAAATAATAAAGTTAAGTTTCAAAACATTTAATTTTTTATAGATTAAGTAATATTGTTATGATTTAATGTACGAAACCATTTTTATGAATACGAATAATAATATTAAAGGCCAAACCATCCAAATGAAGTAAACATGCTAGATAAATCAACCAAATAAAATACCCCACATCGCAGGACAATGTAATATTAAAAAGAAATCCCAACTAAAACGGAATACTGAAATAAATAAAGAGTACAAATCTCTCTGAGCTAAATAAAACTGGAAATGGGCGACACATGCCCTATCTAATAATTACTAAATAGAAGACTGAGAAGACAAGGATGAAGTCGTCTACTGCAAGGACCTGCAACTCCCACACTAGCTGTAACACGTCAGTAGTCCAAAGATCTGAGCCTGACGCCCCTATGGCTGGGCACCAGTAATATATATATATATATATATATATATATATATATATATATATATAAGAGAAAGAAGAGATGACAGGAAACGGGTCTGAGTCTGAGTGTAAAACAACTTTAAAATTAGTTTAGCAAGTATTTAAAATGCTTGCCAGTTGATATTATATACATAGTACCTTGACAATCACTTGGGAATTCTCACCCCTCAACTAGTGTGCACGCCTAACGTACTACTGACCTAATCTAGATAACGTTAATCCAATTCACTAGTCTAACCCACTTCACTAGTCTAACCCAATTTCTGTTCACAAATTCAGTTTCAAGTAATCGCATAACTATTGTTTATATCTGACAACCTTTTCTTATGAATATTAATCCAGTTATGTTCATCTCAATATATACTTAAGTTCTCAACCACTTCATTCATTTAATATTAATTACTCAATTTTCATCAACTTATAAGCACAGTAGATTAATCACAAGTATATATATATATATATATATATATATATATCGCTCATAATATATATACATTAATAGGGCACCCCACAAAAATCTATGGTGTTGGCATACTCTGCTATCAAGTCCCAATATCTCTCGCACAAAAAGGCAATACTAGTTCGGAATCACTCTCGAACTGTATTAACATAAAACACACATATTGGAGGCGAAGCATAGTTCCCAATCACTAAGAGGTCAGCACATACCCTCACGTCTCTTAGGACTATCTGACTATCATTCTCAGATAGCCTGTATCCAGGGATACTATGTTCTAGGGTATAAGTCAATATCCCCCATAAGGTCCAATCGAGATAAGACTGTCCTGGTGCGAAAACCTCCGTGATAGCAAGTAGCATGAATATGATTACACACAGATATTTATATAATAAATATTCACACAGATATTTATATTTTCATCATTCAAATAGGTACACACATGACTCATATAATATTCTGACCATAAGCGACACATAGCGCCCGAGTCCCACGTATAGTTAATCCACTCTTACTTTCTCAATTACCGTAAGTTCTTAAGTGCTTCTCGACTCTCGAAGTGTATCATCATGATAAATATAAAATCAGTAGGTGTACGCTCTCTACCCTACTGGTCTAAGTCATTATTAATTCTCATAAGACCTAACTTAAGGTACGAACGATTTCAATTCCATTTTATTCCCCCAAAATCTCACGATTAAATTCCATATAAAGTCATGTTACCGGACCTCGCCTATACCCTACTAGTCCTTCCCAAGTCCCATTATGATATTTAAATTATGACCAAAGGTCCTTACACATTGGGACCGGATTAAAATTAAAAGGGCGAGAAGTTTCCATTTCCAGAAGGAGTCGATCGATCGATGAAAAGGTTCGATCGATCGATCCAGTCGATCGATCAACATTCTTGAGTCGATCGATCGATCGAACAGTTATTGCCCAGACTTCTGTTTATCAAGCCTACGGGTTTCTTCCAATTTAAATCATCAACCTCTATTAACATGTGCCAAACTCCTAACCAAACATCATGAACGTTTTATAAACCAATATGGATGATTTCTAGCTTAAAATCACTACACCAAATCTGTACTATTGTCACGGTCATTGACTGTAACAATTCGGGGCGAGACAACTTTTTTTGTCACGGACGTGTCGCGGTCATTGACCATGACAAGTTCATTAGAATTGTCACGGTCGTGTCACGGGCCATGACCGTGACAAGTTTAGTCACGGTTCATAACCGTGACAAAGTCTTGACCCTTTTTAAAAACATTATCACGGTCATTGACCGTGACTAGTCCATGATAATATTATTTGTCAAGGACTTGTCACGGTCAATGACCGTGACAATTCTGGGCAGAATTAAAAAAAAATCTGCTGGGCAGTATGGCCACTGCCACTGCCCAGCAGTATATTTGTACCTGTTATAGCAACGTTGTACCTGTTTAAACATCATATATCCAAACAAACTAAAGATAATGCAAATATATATTCAAAATAGAAACAATATACATGACGATATAATCCAAATATAATTAAAATGTACCAACTTAAAATAATGTCACTACATGTCTGGGGTAAATGTGAGGAGGTGAGTAGGCCACATGATATAAGAATTGACACACCCACTAATATACATCGTGCTGCATTGTTCGCGCAACCACAATAGGGAGTTCTCCTTCCCGGGTATCACATGCGTGACGAGCACTTTGGACTCGATCTCTTGAAGTGCACGTCCATGAACTATTCCACCCTGGATGATATTCGGGTCTGGCAACCCCCGCCCTATCCGCTGGTCATCAAATACGTCCAATATGAACACGCTCGTCCAACCAATTGTTGACATCGGTCTGGGGAAGGGAGCCAAATAAGGAAGTGGATAATCGAAGTACGCACGTGTCGGTGATGAAGCAGCGAGGTCCACATCCTCATCATCCTGCGCCTCGTTCTCCCGCACCTCCTCCTTCTCCTTCTCCTCCTCCGCCTTCTCCTTCCCTTTCCCCTTACGGTCTCCACCCAACGTACGCTTCATGAATGAGTACATATCTTGGACCGTCGCCTCCAAACGGGACAGCTTCGCGTCATGTGAATCCACCGTTCGAGCCAATCCGGTGTCGCTCGTCTCCAATCCGATGATCCTATATTTGGCCACCCGCGAGCTCACCCCCTTATCCTCCCCTTGCGATCAGAGCCAAGCACTTGGCTGAGTGCGTATGTGGACAAAGACGCCTTGTCGGCATCAGACTGCGACTCATGCACTTCCTTAAGCTTTACCTGAAATGACAAAAAGCACATGATTAGTAAAATAAGTAAACTAAAAAATTATAACGTAATTAACAAAAATTAAACTATCGGATTACTTACAATCGTGGCCGCGACGCTCGGGGACACCTCCTTGTCCTTCCCCTTCTTCGTCCGAAGAGTCACATAAGTGTCGAGCTATGTGGCTTACCCCCTGGGCCACTCCCTACCCCCTAAATTAAAATAAAATAAATTAGTATCGGCCCCGCAAAGTAAAATAATGAAGAATAATATATTTCTGTAGTTATAGAAAAATTAAATCTTACCTTCATCCTATGCTCCACCTCGGCGTAAGACGTCCGGCCGGAGTAGTGCACGTCCGTCTTTTTTGCCCGATTTTCCCTCCCCGATTGGCGAGATGCCAATTGTCGATCCTCGATCTCATTATCAATGAACTTTTGCCATTGTGCCAATGAGATCGGCTCCTTGGGCGGGACGGATCCACGCCATTGGATAATGGACTCTCGTATTTTCCCAAAGTACCGTGTCCGCATATTTTTCTTCCACGTCTTGTGTTGCTCCCTCAACTGCTCCAAGACGGAATCGCGTAGCTTTGGATCCAAGTTGAATTATTCATGTCCAACAAATACAATGTTAGTTGAGAATAAATATAAATATAAAATGAAATTGAAATCGAAATTGAAATTGAAATATTCATATAAATATAAATATATTACCTGTAGTGCCCAACCAGCTAACTTGAGCTCATATGGCACCTCCTTCCAACTCATAAACCCCGGGCCGATGACCGTCTTTAGCAGCTCGAGGGATCTCGCTAATAGCTCCGATTTGTTCTCGATGGTAATCCCATATTTTCCATATTTGGGGAGCCTAGGGGCCGAGGAGCCCTCGTCGCCTCCGCTACCACCGAGCCCAGACGACATCATCATAAACAACATCATCATCTTCGCCTTAATACCTGAAGGAGACATTTGCTGTAAAAAAATGTTATTAGTATAGATAAAAAAAAATGTTATTAGTACACATAGACACACACTCCTACCCCACCCCACCCCCACCACACACACGCACACGCACACGTACACGTACACGTACACCCCCACCCCCCCACCACACCCCATGCCCCCTCCCCCACCACACACCACCACACACATATATACACACACATACACACACATATACACATACACACATAAATATGTCTAAATTAGTTGAAAACATCTAACGTGGAATAGATGTAAAGCATGGAATCATTATTATATATATATTATATATGCACGGAATAGATGTAAAGCATGGAATTATTAGTACACATAGACACACACCCCTACCCCACCCCACCCCCCATCCCTGCCCCCACCCCCTCCCCCCCTCACCCCACCCCACCCCCACCACACACACGCACATGTACACGTACCCCCCCCCCCCACCCTGCCCCCACCCCCTCCCCCCTCCCCCCACCCCACCCCCTTCCCCCTCCCCCAGCACACACCACCACACACATATATACACATACACACATAAATATGTCTAAATTAGTTGAAAACATCTAACGTGGAATAGATGTAAAGCATGGAATAGATGTTATATATTATGTCCGTTCGAATGCCTCAAAATAAAAAATTCCAAAATTATTTTTAAAACTTGTTCCTAGATCCCAATACTTCAAAAGGTAAATACACAACTCAAAAAAATTCTTCAACACTTCAAAAGGTTTTAAAACACATTTTATGAAAAAAAATCTCTCAATTTAAAAAACATCTTAGTGTGTGCAATTAGCCAATATTATATCAAACTTCTCGAAAGGATAAATCAATCTTTAGTCCTTAAGGTTCATCTGACCTAAACTATAGATTGTGTCTCACTCATAACGAA
The DNA here is from genome assembly GCA_949130495.1 of Sambucus nigra. Taxonomy (NCBI): domain Eukaryota; kingdom Viridiplantae; phylum Streptophyta; class Magnoliopsida; order Dipsacales; family Adoxaceae; genus Sambucus; species Sambucus nigra. Next base: position 714,390,064 of record OX422210.1, read on the forward strand.
CCAAGTCTATTTAACTTGATAGACTCAAACGTTTTGATACATGAGAGAGCTAATTTATATATAATACAAATGTTTACATTTTCAGTAAGACTTTTGCCAACATTTTGTGAACAATAATGGTTCTTTCGCTTTTGTTTGTTAAATACTAATCTACTAAGAATTTGGCGACATCCACGATGAAAAAAATTGGTAGGAGAAAAATGCTACCAATTTAATGTTTTAATGGTGAAGGAAAGTTCAAAATAACCTGCATTATTAAAAAAATAAATATCTTTCAACATATAGAATGCATTGATTTCTTTAACTCCAAGAATAAAAATTCTAGAATCACTTAGAAATAAAATCACAACGAATTATTTTTTATCTTTAACCATAGTCAAAATATCGTAATCTTCCATTTGAAATTAAAATTAGACACAAATTAATCTAAATTAGCAACAACATATTAACATGTGAATTGTCTAATTCTAATGAAAATGAGTTAATCTTTATATACATAATCATCAATATTAATCTAAATTAGTTTATACCCATACAAGGCTAATATTATATACATTATCATCAATGTTTTGCCTCTAATATAACAATCCCCTATTTTCCACATACTCACCCACCACATACACACACACACACACACACATATTTATATATATATATATATATATATATATACACACACACACACATATATATATATATATACACACAAACATATATATAAATGGAAGAGAGAGAGAGAGAGAGAGAGAGAGAGAGAGTTGTAAAAAGGAGGGAACGGCCAGGGGGGAGAAGGGGAAAGGGTTTTTGCTGAAGAAGTTGTCACGGTAGTGTCAAGGTCCTTGACCGTGACAATTATTTAAAGAATTGTCACGGTCATTGACTGTGACAAGTCCGTGACAAGTAAATTTGTCACGGACTTGTCATGGTCAATGACTGTGACAATTCTTTGTCACGGTCCTGTCAAGGTCAATGACCGTGACACAAAACGCGTATTTTTTATCACGGTCAATGACCTTGACAAGGGTGCCCGGCTGAAAGGTGACAATTTTGTCATTTTGGTGTAGTGAATATTTATTAATTCCTCAAGAATCGTCATCAAATGGATTAATTCAAGAATTTACATTTAACCCTAGTTTATCAAATTTTCTCAAGAATTCCAATAGTTTCCAGATTTCTATCTCTACTGGGCATCAAATTTCATGGTTAATATTATACATATAATAAGATATACATCCTAACATGGTTTATACTCCAAATTGCAATAATATTCTCGCAAACAACATTATATTTTCATGAGACAAAAAATCTTTATCTCCTACACTAGCATGGATGTGTTATTATCAACTAAAGAACAACAAGTTAGATACTTGCCTCAAGAATAAAGGTCTGAATTGTAGAAGACGATGGGTATAATCCCGCTCCTCGTTCCCCGATCTACGCATTGGTGATGGAATTGGTGAGAATGGTGTAAGGTTGGTGGTTCTCTCCCTAGGAAGCCTTCTCTCTTCTCTCTTCTCTAGCCTCTCTGCAACTCCAATGTTTCTAACCCTCGAGGAATCTATCTCCCATCAGATAAAACCCTTCAAATTTTGTCATTCATTAAGGCTTAAAATTGGAAATTACCAAAATGCCCTCCCGGATTACCAGTTAAGGCCTAAAATCGTTCCGAGACCCAAACTAAATCCTCGGGTACACTTTTATAACTATCTCGACCCGTCCAGACACATTGGCGCACTCTAAATGACCATACGGGCGACTTAGAATTAATTTACGTTTTATTTCATTAATTTAGTCCCAACACGACACACGTGCGTCCCAACTTAATTTTTATAACTGTCGTATTATTCACTCGCAACAAATTTAATAAATTCAATCTCATATATTACTTTACTCAATAAGTAATATTCAACATAATTCTTATCAATAATTACTAACTCTTGTCATGCTAGTAAATATTCAATTTTAAAAAAATGGATTAATATTAAATTAATTTATCCCAATTAAATTTAATTAATTCCATTATTAAATGCCATAAAAATACAAAGTATTACACACTTCCCCCCTAATAACGGAATTTTGTCCCGAAATTCGAAAAGTAAGTCCTACCTGGTAAAACAATTCTGGATACTTTATCGGTACGCAAAACCAACTTCAGAGTAAGGAGTTCAATCACAATAGCCCCCGCCTCACAGCAAGCTAGTTTAAAACTCTCAACACTTTATCAGTTATAGGGTCACGCCTCAATAACGGCACTTCACATTGCTCCTACTTGATGGCATTCGAATAAGATGAGCCTATACATCATTGGCTTCAATTATCTTAATATTATTGGGAGGCCGTACCTCACTACGTATCAACTAATCCTATTTATCTAAACACAAAACTCCCATCCTGAGAGAAACCATATGATCATCTGACCACTCTTTTCAGTTCTTCGAATCTCGATTTCTGGCAATGTAATTCAAAAGCCACCTAAAATAGTCTGTGGCAATTCCACTCTAGTCATCGAACTCTAACTCGACCAATCAAAATTTCTGATTATCCGCTCACCTCTAAACAACCAGAGGAAGAATAGTTAAGGTTCTTCACACAAAACCTCAATAAGCACTTTGTCCACAATAAACATGTATGAGTGTTTACGCACAACTCTACCATTTGGTAATATCTTCTCCCAAGCACCGTACTATACTTCACTTACCAGGTATAATTGTTGCGAAATTAAAATGACCACAATGAGTCCAAAATTACATTCATACAACTCCACTAGTCGTTTATCATTTTTCGCCTAATCCTCGGGCTATATGTGATACAACCTGCTCAAAATGAAATGTCATCCCCACTGCTTCCTGAAATCCTGTATTGAAGGTGGGGTTCAAGGATCTCATCCTAGTTTAAAATAATACCGGGCAGGACAACTTACTAACGCGATCCTTCTTTTCTAAGAAAGACTGCGACAGACTGTCTAATAGTGTAAATCATCCAAAAGAATAACAATTACTTTCTTTTAGGTCAACTTGTTGCACACATTCGAAGTAACTCGTGACCTTAACTTGAGGTTGGCAACCCATTAAAGAAACTTACCAAATTGACTACCCTCTTCTATTACAGGAATCATCGGCTTGTTACAAAATTCTCTGGTTGATCCTCTTGCTCCAATCAATTTCTATCTATGAGTGGTGCACACGGAGACTACTCACTATCTCCCACTCAATATCGACTTACACTTGTAATGTCTCATATTAAGTGACACTTAATACTCCCCTTCTTTCCTCGACGTATACTGAAAGTTCTAACCCGTGCACTTTTCTCCACGATGTGCACTTTTGGACCTTTTATACCTTATTAAAATCATCATTCTATCTACGTTCAAGTCTCTCTCAACATTTGACTAGGTAAAACTCCGCTCCAAGTGTTTTTTGTAATAGTTAAATTTTACTCTTCTCAAGGAATACCCCTTTTTAAATGGCTTCCCACAGCCTTTCAACCAAATTCAGGTGTGGTATTCTGATTGCACATGTATATATGGATTATCATCCTTCTCGCATGATGCTTAATCCACTTTACCATTTTTACTTTGTTATATAAGTCCCTCATGCATACATTTCACACATCTATTCCCACGTCCCTTTAACTCGGACGATTCTAACATCAGCTAACCAAGATGCCCACACACCCTATAAATCGTGCACACTGACATAAACATCACATACGCTTCACACATAATGCTCAATTCTTTATTTCCACTGTATTCACAACGTGGTTATAACACTTGGGTGTTCTCAATCACCCCAGAAATTGAAATTTTAAGTCTTCCTTAATATGGTTCCACCCTTCAACCGGTGGTGATAAAATAAAATTTTTAACGCTTCCTTACCACACAACCGGTTCCACTGGCCATAAATCATAATTTAACTTCCCACTTACACTTATAACTATCTGCCTCCATGACGATCGAGGTACCAGACGCATGGACTAATGGCCAAACATATCCCTACTTCCAACCTTACGCTAAGTTTCATGCGTGGGATGTCTCGCAAAGTGAAATCCAAACAAGGAACCCCCGATACACTACTACCTAGCATTATCGGTTATCAAAATCTGTTAGGTCCTCCTTCCATAACATGTACCCCTATATTCTCATCTCGCAACATAAGGCTACCTATCTTCCCGCATTTACATTTAAATAAGGAAATTTTCGCCAATTGCACTATCACTTAGCATTAGTGGTAATCATATTCCATAAACCTCGTACACATACAATCGGGACTCTTGAAATCCTGTTCCCAAACATATGAATATAAATCTTAACTCCCATGTCTCTAAAGGATAGATATAACAAAGCGCTCTTCCTCTCACCAAGTCTTGAGCGTTAAATATAATAATGAGTTAAATCTTTCCGCTCAACAATAAACCCAATACAGGTCGAATCATAATAACAAAGTCCCTACACACTCCGGGATTAAACATTTCGATACCACTCTACCCTCCGAAGTCTCTATAATATATGATATAAATGCGAGCTCGACCCTCTCACAGGTGAGGTTTCTCCAGAACAAAATATCCCGCACTAGAGAAGTAACCCCGATAGACTTGCGATATCCACCCACTATCGTTCTAATCATTATTATAAAACCATAATCAGGATAATATCATATTCGTATAACACATCACTAAAATGAGTAATCTCAGTGAGGTATATACCACTATCAATACACCCGTTCATCCTCCACGGATAACACAAAACATAACCCCAGTATACTAGGGAAAACATTCACACAATAATAATATTATCAATATACGCATTAATCTCGTCTCACGTGCGAATCTAGAAAAAAATCAAAATATAGTGACTCATTCGTGTCACATAAAACACACCTCATCCTCCAAGGGTAAAACTCATACTTCTACTTTGCCAATCGCCCTGGTTGCTCAAATGGTTTTCGAACATAACACGCCCATCCAAACCAAAATGAAAACTACTTTAATCATTGCCCCTTACTAGGCGTCATACTCTTGTCTCTTTACTTGCTTTGGGAAAAATTAACGCATGTGGTTTCACTCTCCATAAACTACCTCTATGCATAATCGACTTACCACCAGTCATGCTGACCGTATTAGGGTTATCCTTCTCTCAAACTTTGGTTGGCTCGATCCTGATGGTTACCCCTATTGTTCCCTTAGCTTTGTTGGCCCAAAGGAACACACTACTAGCTTCGACAACCCTTACTGAATTCACCATCGCTTGGTAAGGATTCAACTACCCCAATCATTTAAATGGGTCCCCTAATGGGTCTCCCCCTTGCGGTGTTTCACTAACTTCTTTTCATCCAGTCTTACTTCCCAACTAAATATTTTGATTCCTTTAGCTCCCTTCACAAATAAGCGTTAACATCTCTATGGGCAACGCGTGACATTGTCACTATATGGATCGACTGTCCAGCAGAATTCCCATTAAGTGTTGTCAGATTTTCTTACGAGTCGATTTCCCACTTGAAATCCTCTTCTCCATTTGTATCTACTTCATCCGGCACAAGATTCGCTAAATAATTAAATTCATTTTCACACATGGACCACTGTTCGGCCCTCCTGTGATGAGTTCAGAACAACATTCACATTTTAACTTAACATCTGATGAAGGAACTCGCGGTCAAACCATAAATCGTACTTAAGATCCGTCCATTGACACAACATTCCACTTCTAAATGGGGGGGGGGGGGGGAGGTTGGCTCCCACCATTGTAACTTTGTTCCGACAAGTCAAGAAAATTTTATCCTAAATTTTCACTTTTGGTTAACCACACACCGCCATATGCCCAAGCCTTTGGATATATTACCTTCGTTGGTTAACACACACAATTCCTGCATTTCTAGAACTTCCACTGATGGGTCTCCTCAATACTTCGTCCAAATCTCTCCCAGTCCTACCATGTTGGGTGAGTCTAATTTGGCACCACTTTCGACTATAGCAGCACATGGAAATCATATGCTATGCCCTAGACATCTTTACAGCCCTGGATTCTCATGTCCTAATAGGGGTGACCTCGACTACGGTCATCATCCTCAAATATACTCAATAACCTCAACTAAGCCCTGCCACCTGCTGTCCGCCCAACGTCCCTCGTTTGTCATACTTCATTGTTCGAACACGCCCGAACGCAAATAAGATTCACTAATATATATATATATATATATATATATATATATATATATACACATGTTATAGCAGGAGAACGAAATCTCACCATAAAAATCAACAAACCTAAACATAGGGCTCTATATCAAACAAAGTAACGCTGGAAGCATAATAAGCCGCACAGATCCTAAGGACACTAGAACTTGATGCTCTAATACCACTTGTGACACCCCGCCTAATTAAATACTGGGTGATCAGTCCTTTATTAAATTAAATCAAAGCGTCCGGTTAGTTCATTCTTATAGCATCACTATCAAAAAATAATTTTTATTCATTAAACACCTAATAAATAATTAAGATAAGTGTCAAAACATTTAATTTTTTATAGATTAAGTCCTATTGTTATGATTTAATATACGAAACCATTTTTATGAACACGTATAATAATATTAAAGACCAAACCATCTAAATGAAGTAAACATGCTAGATAAATCAACCAAATAAAATACCCCACATCGCAGGACAAAGTAATATTCAAAAGCAATTCCAACTAAAACAGAATACTAAAATAAATAAAGAGTATAAATCTCTTTGAGCTAAATAAAACTGAAAATGGGCGACACATGCCCTATCTAATAATGACTAAATAGAAGACTGAGAAGACAAGGATGAAGTCGTCTACTGCAAGGACCTGCAACTCTCACACTAGCTGCAACACATCAATAGTCCAAATATCTAAGCCTGACGCCCCTATGGTTGGGCACCTGTAATACACACACACACACACACACACACACACACACACACATACACACACACACAGATATATATATATATATATATATATATATATATATATATATATATATATATATATATATATATATACTAGAGAAAGAAGAGATGACAAGAAACGAGTCAGAGCCCGAGTCTAAAATAGCTTTAAAAATAGTTTGGCAAGTATTTAAAATGCTTACTAGTTGATATTACATACATGTTAGTACCTCGACACTCACTTGGGAATTCTCACCCCTCAACTAGTGTGCACGCCTAACGTACTACTGAACTAATCTAGATAAAGTTAACCCAATTCACTAGTCTAACCCATTTTTTCTTCACCAAATTCAGTTTCAAGTAATCGCATAACTATAGTTTATATCTGATAACCGTTTCTTATGAATATTATGCCAGTTATGTTCATCTCAATATAGACTTAAGTTCTCAACCACTTTATTCATTTAATATTAATTATTCAATTTCCATCTACTTACAAGCATATTAGAGTAATCACAAGTATGTATATATATATATATACTAATAGGGCACCCCACATAAATCTATGGTGCTGGCATACTCTGCTATCAAGTCCCCGTATCTGTGGTACAAAAGGGAAATACTAGTTCTGAATCACTCTCGAACTGTATTAACACAAAACACACATATTGGAGGCGAAGCATAGTTCCCAGTCACTAAGAGGTCAGCATATACCCTCATATCTCTTAGGACCGTCTGAATATCATTCTCAGATATCCTGTATCCAGGGATGCTATGTTCTAGGGTACAAGTCAATATCCCCCAAAAGGTCCAATCGAGATAAGACAATCCCGGCGCGAAAACCTCCGTGATAGCAAGTAGCACGTGTATGATTACACACAGATATTTATATAATAAATATTCAGACACATATTTATATTTTCATCATTCAGATAGGTACACACATGACTCATATAATATTCCGACCATACGCGACACACAGCGCCCGAGTCCCGCGTATAATTAATCCACTCTTACTTTCTCAATTACCGTAAGTTCTTAAGTGCTTCTCGACTCTCAAAGTTCATCATCATGATATATATAAAATCAGTAGGTGTACTCTCTCTACCCTACCGGTCTAAGTCATTCTTAATTCTCACAAGACCTAATTTAACGTACGCACAATTTCAACTGCATTTCATATCTCCGAAATCTCACGGTTAAATTCAATAAAAAGTCGCGTTACCCGGACCTCACCTATACCCTACTGGTCCTTCCCAAGTCCCATTATGATATTTAAATATTATCGAAAGGTCCTTACACATTGGGATCGGATTAAAATTAAAAGGGAGAGAAGTTTACATTTCCCGGAGGAGTCGATCGATCGATGAAAAGGGTCGATCGATCGATCTAGTCATTTGATCGACATTCTTGTGTCGATCGATCGATCTAACAATTATTGCCCGAAATTCTGTTTATCAAGCCTACGGGTTTCTTCCAATTTTAATCATCAAACCTCCATTAACATATTCCAAACTCCCAACCAAACATCATGAACTTTATATGAACCAATATGGATGATTTCTAACGTAAAACATTTATTAATTCCTCAAGAATCATCATCAAATGGATTAATTCAAGAATTTAACATTTAAACCTAGCTTATCAAATTTTCTTAAGAATTCCATTAGTTTATAGATTTCTATCTCTACTAGGCATCAAATTTCATGGTTAATATTCTACATATAACAAGATATTCATCCTAAAATGGTTTATACTCCAAGTTGCAATAATATTCTCACAAACAACATTATATTTTCATGAGATAAAAAAATAATTATCTCCTACACTAGCATAGATGTGTTATCAACTAAAGAACAACAAGTTAGATACTTACCTTAATAATGAAGGTCTGAATTGCAGAAGATGATGGGTATGATCCCGCTCCTCGTTCCCCGATCTACGCGTTGATGGTGGAATTGGTGAGAATGGTATAGGGTTGGTGGTTCTCTCCTTAGGAATCCTTCTCTATTCTCTCTTCCTTAGCCTCTCTGCAACTCCAATGTTGCTAACCCTAGAGGACTCTAACTCCCATCAGATATAACCCTTCAATTTTCGTCATTCATTAAGGCCTAAAGTGGAAAATTATAGAAATGTCCTCCCGGGTTGTCGGTTAGGCCTAAAATCGTCCCTATACCCAAACTAAACCCCCGGGTACACATTTTTGACTATCTCGACCCATACGGACACATTGGCGCACTTGAAATGACCATACGGATGACTTAGAATTAATTTACTTTTTATTCCAATAATTTAGTCCCGATACGACACACGCGTGTCTCGACTTAATTTCTATAACTATCGTATTATTCACTCGTGACAATTTTAATAAATTCAATCTCATATATTACTTTACTCAATAAGTAATATTCAACATGCTTCTTATCAATATTTACTAACTCTCTTCATGCTAGTAAATATTCAATTTAAAAAAAATCCGGATTAATATTAAGTTAATTTATCCCAATTAAACTTAATTAATCCCATAATTAAAGTCCATAAAAATATGGGGTATTACAAGATGATAATTAATTAAGGGTCTCTTTAGGTATTACTTTTTGAGACAGGAAACAAAATGGGTCTCTTTAGATAGTACTTTTTGAGATGGGAAATAAAAGGGGTTTTAAAAAGAGCAATTTTTAAGACTGTCAATTTTATCCGTCTCAAAAAGTGAGTTTTAGAGATCCAAATTGTAACCGTCTCAAAAGGTTTTGTCCTAAAAAGTACTTTTTTGCAGTGGTATTTAGCTATCAACTCAGCTTCACCAGGTCTATCCAGGACTCTAAATGTATGTAGTTCTTCTTCTTACTAGGAACACTTCCAGAGATATTAGAATAAAACTTCTTGTTAAGCCTCCTAAAACTCAACTTCATTATCTTCAAGTTCTTAGCCACTACAAATATTAGAGATCCTTTGATGTATTCATTCCAATTCCTATTAAAAATTTCTCCAAATTCACAATTCCTCAACCAAAAATCAAAGAATAAAAAAGGTTTAATTATCTTTCCCCTTTGAAGTTTAATATTTATAATAGCGGGACAAATATAAGAAATCCCAGAAAGTTTTGTACTTACTTCACATTTCATAAACTCCCCAACCACCTGTCATTATGCAATGCCCTATCAATTCTACTCATGATGTTTCTTTGACCCTCTCTACCCTTATCCCATGTAAACCAAAGACCTTTAGTTACAAACTCTTATAGACAAACATTGTTAATGCATTCATTAAAATCATTACCTTATTCCCAATCAAATTCCATTTCTCCCATTTCTTTCATTCTCATCCTTACTACATTAAAATCAACTATAACTACCCAAAGAATTGTGTTCACATTAGGTTCTACATTCTTCAAGTATGTTTATAAATCATTCGTAGGACCCCTCTCATTATCACCATACATAATAATAATTTTAAAAAAATCTTCGTCTTATGTATGTCTATCTTAGCTATTAAAGCTTTTCTACATGGATAAACTCTTCTACATTAACTACCTCATTATTCCATGCTATCCACACCCGAACTGGGCCTTCACTGTGCGTATTATGAATGATATTCCAATCACCAAAGAATTTTTTCTTGATCATATCAATGCTACGTCTTCTAACTTTAACTTCCATTAAATACATACCACCTATCTTATTATCCTTAAATAAACTTCTTCACTTCAACTTGTTTATGGTGCCAATACAACCCCTAATATTCCACATAGTTATTGTAGACACCACATTTTATTCCCCCCTAAGTCTCTCCTTAGGTCCCTAGCAAATCCCCATTTCATTACAAACCCTAGGTCGCATTGTGAGTACCGATCTAAAGGCCATCGGACACTCCCGGGCCCCGTTTGACTCTGGTCAACTCTATCGTCAGAGAGAAAGCTCATTGAATCCTCAAAGAGCTCTGAATCCCCTTTCAATGGTCCACTCCATCCATTAATCGGCATAACGGTTCGTATGAACAGACTATTTTACTACCAAAAATTGATTTAGAGACCACCGGGCACTACTGGGCCCTGATTTGACCCCATACGACTTCATTGTCAGAGTGAAATATCTTTGAATCTTTCGAAGGGAAATAACCCCTTACCAATAGTCCACCCCGTGCATGAAACGGCATAACAGTTCGGGCGAACGATCAGTTTTCTCCCAAAAATAGATCCGGAGGCCACTGGACGCTCCCCCGGATCCGTTTGACCAAAGTCAACTCTTAATCTCGAATAATACTGAATGAATATCTAAATATCATTGAATACCCTTTTCAATGGGTTATTCCGTGTGCGATTATGACTTACGGTGCGGACAAACGATCCATTTTACTCCGAGAGGTCACCGGGAGCTTCCGAGCCTCGGTTGACTAAGGTCAACTCTCTGAACCAAGAAAAACTCTTTGGAATTTCAATTTACATATCCTAACCTTTCCAGTGGTCCACACTGTGTGCGATTCTGACTTATCATGCGGCCGAACAATCCGTTACCGTCTGACGATCTCCCATCCAAAGGACAGACCTGCACTTTTGAGCCACATTTGACCCAAAGTCAACTCCCGAACCCAGGAGAGGTCCAAAAGGACTCTTGAAGGTATCTGAAGTACATTTCTAACGGTATGCCTAGTGCGCAATTCGGATTAATGGATTACTTTCTTTGACCATTTTTCTAGATAAATCTAGACGAGACTGTCAATTGGCAGGTCCAGTTCCCTGCCTATCGGGAGTGTGTCTAGGGTCACCTACCGATGGGAAAGACTAGGGCAATACCAATTGGCACCACCCCTCACCCTATAAATAGAGGGCCTGACCTCACTCCCAAGACACTCTAGAGATCCATCAGCATCAGCGATCTCAACAATATTCTCTCGAAATCAGCAAAGTTCCTCCGTGTAAAGGTCCATCCAAGTTTATATCCCCATCCTTTTCATACCCAATTTGGAAAAAATAGATTCTCTCTCATCCAACATTCATATCACATTCAAGGGAGTTCATCCAAGATCAAAGATCAAGCTTCAAAAAAGGTCAAAATCCTTCCCTCTATCTTTAAATTCCTTATTTTTGCATAAACTACATTAGATTCATAATCTAGTTCTTACTTTAGTTCATTCACATTAATATCTACATTTTTATTAATATATTGCACATACTTATTTTCTATAAAAAAAACAAAACAAATAAAAAGAGGGTTACACCCATAAATTCCGAACGGGATTATCCATCATATTTGTTTAAAACTAAAACATATTTTTCTGTACACACACCCATAATAAAATCCTGCTAGAATCTGTGGGATAAACCCCACTCCCATTTCCCATTTGAACTACGTGGGCTTTGATGCCTTTATAGGCTATGTAGGAATTTTGGATTAAAATCCGAGACTTGAGTCCAATTTTTCAACTTTCCAAATTTCTCAATTTCTTTAAATCCTCCAGTTTTCCAAAATTTCCCATTTTCATATTTATCATATTCTTGCATTAATATACATATTATGTTTGTTAGCGTTTCATCCAATACATATTATCGCTTCATAATAACGATCAATATCGCGATAAACGCATAAATTATATTTTCTATATATATTACTTTGGGAATATTCTTATGGATGACTTCACTCTATCTTTCCCATGGTATGAGTTGGACGATTTTGATCTCCATTATATATACACGTACACACACTTCACAGAGAAATAAAGGGAAATAATAATACTAGCCCATGAGAGATCGAAAGGGTGGGATGGGTGCCTAAAACCTTCCCATTCCATAACTTAGCCCCCTAACCTTCGAACTATTGATTTCGTATGCATCAGTTTGTCTTCGATGCCGCTCTCTCGAGCTGATAACAAGTACTTTTACCTGTTTTGTGCAAAATAGGCTGGCGACTCCATCTCTTTACATTTACCCCACACCGAAGACGGTCGAAGCGTTCCCAAGTAGGGCGCAAGACCTTTCGATCCCCCCTTCCTTACCCATTCCCCCCTTCGGGAGGCAAATGAGAGGAAGCAGCGTGCGATCTCAATCGGTATGGACATAGTGGCGACTCTGCTGAGAAATTTTTCATAGAATGGCTAGACTCTGTTTGTATGGGTGTTTTATTTTCTTGTGCGTATGCACCTATCTGTATGTTCCCTTTTCTCTCCTCTATTATTTCTTACACACACACACACATATATATATATATATATATATATATATATATATATATATATCTCATGCTTATATTCACTCACACACTTATAGAAATTCTCCATGTACATTTCACACCACGTGCACCTAGGATCACTTATTTCCACACATTGCACACATCACTTAGAAATCCATCCTTAGGTGTCACCAACACACACCTCCACATATCACAGTTGTTTATATCCATGCTCACTCACACTTATCACACACCACTTGTAGTTGATCCATGCTTAGATTCACTACCACACACTCACTTATAGATAATTACATACTACTCACTCTTACATATCCATGCTTAGTATATATTTACTTACTTGTACCTTATTCCCTGATTAATATGATCAATAAAGATACTCTCTCCATAAAATACTAATCAAGAATCATGCATATTGCACACTACAGCACCAAAGAGCATTGCTATTGACCACATTTTGTCTCGTAACTGGGGGGGCACTTCATGATGGGCGTTGGTCCGGCAGGGCGCAGTTATCCTAAATGATATGACTCTCCCCTTCCATTGGCCAAGTACCTTCAACGTATATTTAATGGTTTCCCCCATATCGTTCCACTTGACTGAAGTCATAACGGGAGGTATATTACAGGGAACTCGTTCACGTACTTCAATTATATCGATTTCTCTATCACATGTACTGTCCCCACGAGGTATATAGTGAGGCAATTCACGTACACTCAGGTATATCAAATGGCTTGTCCACACGTAACAATTTCCCTCAAAAGTAAGACGTATAGCATGGAAGTCATTCCAAAGGGGGAATACCTTCCAATTAACCCAACAACTGCATACCCGCATATAGGTGTCAAACCTAGGACACTCATATTTAGTTTGCCGATTTCTACCCGTAACTCTGTCGAAATGATGGGTCAGCATGCCGCCCAAATTTTCATGCAATCTTTAGAATGGGACCCTGCCCATGATCCTAGTAACATGTCTAACCATAGTTTTTACATATTTTTAAAACTCAATTTTTCTAGGCTCGGGTCCCGTCCAGCATTTCTTTTTGCATTTAGGTAAACCTAATAAGTGAGAACCTAGGAAACATAATAATAATCACGCTGAGACCCGTCTCTCTTCTTTTTTTTCTTTATTTTTTCAAAAAGTCTCCAATTTTTTTTTTCTATTTTATCAAAAATACCAAAAACATTTTTCCTTCCTTATACCGAAAATATTTTCCTCCTTTTACCCAAAAACATGTTTGTTCGTATTTTTCCCCAAAATGTCAAAAATATGTTTCCTTCTTTTCAAAAAATAAATACCATTTTTTCTCCTCCTGAGGTCGATCGCATACCCTTGGCCTGACTCCCTATTGGCTTCGTTCTTCAGTCGAACTGCCCTAAAGCACCGTCAAACCCCTCACTTCCTTTAAGCTCGAAGTTCATCCACTTTCCATGGAGAACATATACCAAGTATCGAATATGCATTCGGATTTGATGATGGTCCTAGCTCAACTCACTGCAAATATTGACAACCTTCAAATCGAGGTTCATGAGATGCAATAAAATTAGGTCCCTATTCCCAAAGAGCTCGAGGTCCTCTTCCTTCACGCTATGGGTCCTCTCGCACCTGAGCCTATTTGGGTTCTGGAGGAATACCAACATGCTCCACGCGCTCCTCCTTCTAATGGGCCACCGCAAGCCCATCTTATTATGCCGATTCTTTCCCAGCCAGGGTCTCACTTTCTAGTGACCATTGATCCAAGGGAGAAAAAGTCGAATAAGGTCAAAGAAGACCTTGAGATGTTGACCACAAATTTTGACTAAGTTAGACTCTCTGAAAACTACATGGACTACACCCACATGTCTCCATATCCTAAAGTTAGGTTACCAGAAAAGTTTAAGATGCCCAACATCGAGAAATTCAGGGGTAGCGAACCCCTGATCGTTCATATCCGTAGCTATCATCGAGCCATGACTTTCTTAGGGGCCTCCGAGGAATTAATTCCCCAAATGTTCCAACAGACCTTGAAGGATAGCGCTCTCTGTTAGTTCTAATCTCTCGAGGAATCCAGAATCCGCAGTTGGGAAGATGTTGCCTGCGAGCTCATGTTATAGTATAAGTACAATAAAGAATGATAGGTTACCCACTGTGATTTAGAGTTGTTCAAGCAGAATCCTGGGGAGTCAGTCACTAACTTCATAGCAAGGTGGAGAGAGAAAGCAGCCACCATGACCAACCGACCTTCTGAAGAGGAACAAGTCAGCATTGCGAAGAAGAACTTCCTACCCCATGTCCGAGTGACGATGGGTGGATGATATTACCCTCATTTTCGAGCCCTTAGAGAAGTAGGAGTGGAGATTGAAGAAGGCCTTACTAAGATAAAAGTTTAACCAAAGAAAGCATCTAGATAGTTCCCAGAAAGTTTGAAAAGCCACCCAGTACCACCGTTTCAACCATAAAAAACATCTCTTAGCCTGCCAGTTCATGGGAACCAGAAAGCTGCCCTAAACCATTTCGTAAGGAATACACCGAGATTTACTCTCCCCTCTCCAAAGTTTAACACGCCCTTTTGAGACGAAATCTTATCAAGCCTTTGGACCTTCGTCCATTTCCAAATCCACTTCTCAAAAATTTCAAACCAGATTCTTGTAACACCCCGCCTAATAAAATATCGGGTGATCAATCCCATACCAGACTAAAATAGAAATCTCATATGGTTCATTCTCAGCATCACTGTCGAAAACCAATTTAATTACTAATAACTTATTACGCTAGCGTTAAAATTTTATTTAAGCAATCCTTTTAATCAAACCAACCAAGTAAAACAATCACACAGTTTATAAACCATAATTGAAATGAAATAAGGTAACCAAACTCTCGGTACAACATAATATAATTAAATCGAATTGCCACTACATTTATGGGGCTAAAGCTGCAGTAGTGGTGGGCCTAGCAACAAATGAAGGAATTGAACTCCTATATTGCAATAAGTACGAGGCAGCTCTGGGGTGTTCCTCGCCAATCCTCAGGTGAATGCTCCACATGAATTTTAATTTTGAAGATTGACGTCATCTTCTTTAGGACACTTTTTCTTAATCCCAACTGTGCAAAACATGACAAGAAAACACTAGTCAGCATATCATCAAATAATTGGTTAGCAAAAAAATATAGTAATCAAACTCAACAACATATGTCGTATCCTACTTGGGGGCATATGTGCCTATCATGCACTTATCCTCTTTGAAGAGGAGCATGTTGCCAATTTTTTACAATAATCCCAAAATCAAAATAGTCTTTATTGGAGTTTGACAAATTGACAACCAGGGCTCTATTGGCAAACCTAGTATTCATATAGTAGGTACTGTCACTAGTAACCCATTTATAACAAAACATCATCTCGGGGATGCCAATGTGGGTTCCATGTATTTGATTAAGCTTATGTATCCCATTCACAACTCTCCAAGTGTTGGGAGCTACTCTAACAAGGAAGACGTCAAAATATTGTCAAAACTTAAGACAAAAACAATCAGATACGAACAAAGAGGGAATCCAGTGACCCTCAGGTAGCGATAACACTTCAACAGGTGGCACATGAATTTCTAACTCTACCCAATCAGGAATGTTCCTTTCCCACCTAAATTTGTTTAAGGAATCCCCATGAACTATGCAAACCATGGTTACTTTAAAGAAAGAAAGAAATAAAAAAGAAATGGAAGAAGAGAGCTTACAGAGAAAATGGTGGCAGAAGTAAAGGTAGACCGCAAAGGAAAGCTCAAAGACATAGAACTTGTAGAAAAAGGAGAGTTCGAAAGATGGGAAAAGTTGTGGTACAAAAAATGACAAAACTCTCGTCTCTTATAGCTTACCTAGAAAACTGTATAAGAAATGATTATTTGTATCAACGATTGGCGTTCTGACGGCTTCACAGTTCTAATAGCATAAAAATTTCAATATACCCTTTAGCGGTTCGCTAATTTTCAAATTATTTACAAAAATGCCACCACAAGATCAAGGTATGAAAAATTTTCACAAGTCCCAAAAATTGACTTACGCCGACCAACTTATAAGAAGACATACTCCATCATTTCAAAAAAAAAATATCAAGAATGAAGTATTAGGGGCTTCTATTGATACAAAATGTTATCCATCTACGTGGACTAATTAGAAATGGCCATTTGTCTCCTTGCGTAGCAACAATCCTAGTCAGCAACCACTTTATTAGCCCCGAAGATAGTTGCTCGGGAGGCATGCCGACCAATATGAAGAATGCAAACCATCAAAGTAAAAAAAATAGTCACCACTTGGGGGAAACAACCAAGGGTCCTTCCGCACATGGTGTAGACTATTATCCATCACATTCATTATGTACAACTATAAATGCTTGAATATATACAGGCATTCAAACCTTTGATCTCTGGGTCACTATAAATACATTGTATTCCTTTCACAAAAGGCAAGATAAGAACGGATTATAGGTGATTCTTCTTTATAAGATTACTTGGCTTTCTGTAATCTCTCAAATAAATACAATAACAATGGACATATGCTTTCTTTCATAGCCAAACCACTTTAAAAACTCTGTCTCTTATGTGATTTATTTGATTGAATCTTAGAAAATTGAACCTGTGATTATAATATTGGATCTAGTCCAATTTTTTACATCAACATCTAGATTCAAAGATGATATACTGCCTCTATTGGAATTTTGAGAATTTTCAATCTAGAAACTAAAAAAATTAAGATATAAGCCACATTCATATAGAAGGTCTTGATTTATCATTTTCCCTAGTCGTTTCAAATGGTTTTGCTTTTGACACAAGTATTTCAAGAGCGGAGAGACATGATTAATATTATTGAATGTGTGCAAAATTACCAAGTGATTGCAATGGTCATCCTTGCGAGGTAGGTAAATTATAACAGTTTGGAAACTAGGTCTAGGGTCATAAGGATCCATTTTATGTGGTTTAATCGGATTTGGACTCGAATCTAGATCTCGGGTGTACAATGTTTACCAAGTCTTGTTTGGATATATCCATTTATTTTATCTTTCCATGAATACGTTATATTGTTTAAACTAAAATTAATATTTTTGTTTAAACATTATATCATTATTTTGATCAAGATATCGAGTGTATAATACTTTCAGTTATGATGTTTATAACTTTCGGATGACAGGTATAGATACCTGGGCTTGAATTATGCAGGATTTAAGAGCTATAACTGATGTTGTGGGTATCCGTCCAGTCATTCTTATTAAACCTAGGCTCAAGGTTTAGCCCCTATATTTGAATTTTAGCACGTTGACCAATATAAGAATCTTTTTTGGCATCAATAATGATACTAATTCTATTGAGAGTCTCTTCATTATTAGGATTTTCCGGCTTCCAGTGGTATCATGTAAGTAAGTTTCACTGACAATTACTTAAACTATGTTTTATTGACCATTAAGGCATGTATGATTTTTGAAGACTTCAGTAAGCTCTTTTCATTACATGAAAGAGTATTTAAGTTTGTATTTAATGGCTTTTGGGATTTAGATTCATTAAATTTATTTCATGTTTTGTTCATGCAGTTGGTATTAATATCCACCAAAAGTTATAATGATGAAGGAGGTTGGCTCAAATGTGATCTATAAACATAGAATGAAGCGAATTTTCTCTTTCCCTCAGCCCAATAATGTGTGCATTTTTTAGCGTGCCAATAAATGTATATCACAAGCTTCAACTAAGGAGCCTCACAAGGAAGATAAGTATCTTCACCTATTCAGACTTAAAATCTGTGCACTATAATCATGTTTATTATACATTACCTCTTAACCATTTAGAGGGTACACCATTGACTCTTATTCTTTGAAAAAATAAACATTATTTAGTAGCAAATGGTTCAAATTCACACTTATTTGTCAAAAAATAGAGGACCCCTAGTATGTAAACTAGTGAAGTCCCAAAATTACGAAGTACAAAGGTATTTCGTAATCAAAGTTCTACTTTTTATTTTACTCACGACAACCTCTTTTTGAACAAATCAAATTAGGTAATGCTAGAAAATGGTTTTACGTAGAAGATAATTTAAATTATTAGGTATTGTTGAGATTCCGGATACTCATTAGTTTTTTCTTATCTTCTAGAATGGGCAAAGAAAAGTTTCACATCAACATCGTGGTCATTAGCCATGTCAACTCTGGAAAATCAACCACCACGTGTCACTTGATCTACAAAATCTTGGAGGTATTGGCAAGCGTGTCATCGAGAGGTTCGAGGAAGAGGCTGCTGAGATGAATGGGAGGTCATTGAAGTACGCGTGGGTGCTTAACAAGCTCAAGGTTGAGCGTGAACGTGGTATTACCATTGATATTTCATTGTGAAAATTCGAGACCACCAAGTACTACTACACAGTCATTGATGCCCCTGGACATCGTGACTTTAGCAAGAACATGATTACTGGTACCCCGCAGGCCGACTGTGTTATCCTTATTATTGACTCCACTATTGGAGGTTTTGAAGCTAGTATTTATAAGGATGGTCAAACTCGTGAACACACGAAGACGCTCTACTTGCTTTAACCCTTGGTGTTAAGAAAATGATTTGCTGTTGTATCAAAGTTAGTATTGTAGTTCCATATTTTTTAGATACATATTGTTGTAGATTGTGTTGTTTGTAAACCCATATTGATATATCTTTATATATGTTTGTGTAGATGGATGTCACTATTGATATTAATACATGATTTTATTTATGGGAAAAGCTTTTGCCTTACGATTCTAGTGTAAAACTAAAGCATTTATAGAGGAACTTGTGAGGCGAGAAATAGTAATAATATCTCAATTAAAAATATTATTTTTATTAAATTCTTTGAAATTAGTAATGAACCTATACCGTTACTAAATGTTACATATTTTTTGTTAGAAATGTGTTATGAATGCTGGTAATGGTAAAAGTGTGTTAGGATTTTAACTAATTTACAAAACTTTAGTAACGGTAAAATAGTGTTAGTAATACAGAATTTAGTAACGGTAAAAAAGTGTTAGTAATTTGCTTCCCCGCGCCTTTTTTCTAACAATTTTTTTGTATTATTAATTATTTTAGTAACACTACAGTACCGTTACTAATTGATTATTTTTGTGTAGTGGCTCCTTGAGACTTAGCATTCCCTTAAGGGGTGGAAGGGAGACTACAAAGTTTGGCGTCCGGTTCCTCATTGTATCTTTTGGACCATTTGGGAGGAGAAAAACTCCAGATGCTTTGAAGGGATAGAGATGACACCGGCTAGAAGTCGTTACATTTTTCTGAGCATCCTGTAAAACTAGTATGAAGAACGCTTTGCCGCACATTTCCCTACTTTCTTAGAATATGTATAAGATCTTCAAAGAGTCATGTAATTCGATGTGTTGGTTTTTTGGGTTGTCGCCTGCCCTTGGGCGGCTGTGCCTTTGTTGTATTGTATACTTCCTGTATATGGGTTCCGCATCTTTAGTCGTTTGGTTTTCTAATATATCATTTGTTTAAAAAAAAGTAATAATCGCTATATCATGGGAGACATTCGTTCAATTAAACGTAAGTATCAAAGCGATGATGTAATTTCATTAAGGACATATTGCTTCTGTAGTTATTCTCCAAATTCTGTAGGTCAATTTAATTGTGATTGTACTGCCATTATTATGAATGAAAATCAATTTATAATTTCAATAAATTACATTTAGTCTACATAATTTTGTTATTGAGTCTATTCACATAATCCAACATTAAATACGGTCGCGGTCACTTTCCCATTTAACCTTAACAATGAATTTCATGCATTGATTTAATATTGAAAAGTTAAGGCAAGATGATTTGAAAATGGAGTTTTTTTTTTTTGTATATATATATAGAAGAAAAAGTGAGTTTGTGTAATTATAAGAGCTACTATTTCATTGGGACGCTATAATAAATATCCACCTCTTCCATCTCCATTGGACAATACCATGTTAGAACATTGGCATGGCAACGTCATAGTCACAAAGAATGCAATATTGGTAAAAAGTGGGTAAGATAAGGTTTTATTAATCAAGGTCACGTTACTATATCAACAAAAGTGAATATTGCTTTATTTTGACTGTAATGGGTCATTATTATAGTGGTAAATTCAATCGTGTAGTGAAAGTGGTTTATGATACCATTATGCTGCATCTCAAAGTCTAGGGTTTGTAGGTCAAGTTGTTTAATCTTTATGTAGAAAGCCCTGATATGACAATCACAGCTCATTAATTAAAGTATTCAAATTATAATGGGTCATTTACTTTAAATATTTTAAATATTTCAATAAATAGAATACACTCGTGTTTGGTGGAATAAATTTTTTGATTAAGTAAATTGATTAATTGTGAATTAGTTAATGATAAATGCGTTTAAATTTAATTTTATAAAATGTTTAATAATTTAAAATTGATGTTGACGTTCTATGAGCTAAAATTGGACAAATAATAAATCATTTTATTAATGAAATCAAATACAATTAATGGGTCAATTTCTAAATAAATCAATATATTAATGAGTCAATTCATAATTTTGTGACAATCAAACGGGACATAAGAGAATAACACTATCCCATCTTAAATTAGGTTTAATATATTTGAATTTATTTACACTCAAATTTGATGCGACTATATTTCATCTTTAAATTAAAGCACAAATCCGTTGTTGAAGTTGTTGTTGTTGTTGTTGTTTTTTTTATTATTATTATTATATTGATGAGTGCAAAAGTTTTTATAGTTTTGTTTTGGAACAATTTTTAGTTCTTAATTTACTTGACAAATACATATTATGTTTTATAAAGTAATTGTTTTTATAAAAGTATTTAGAAAAAAGGCCAAAAAAAATGGGATTCTTATTCGATAGTCATTTTTATAGTTCAAAAGAAGATATGCTGAAGAATATAGAAATAAGCCCCAGCACTAACCTATTCCCATTCAATGCGGTGGTGTATAAGATTTCGAGAATAAACATGACCCCCCCTCTATTCAATCATGTATATATATATACAACTTTTCTTGTAATATATTATTTTTCTGTTGTGCATACATGATATATATATATATATATATATATACTAATGGTTGTCTGTACCGAGGGGATGACGATAAATTTACCCCCGTGATAAAAAAAAATTAAAATATAAATTAAAAAAAATATATAAAAAATACAAATATTTAAAAATATATATAAATTAAATTATTTAAAATTATTTCCCTTTTTAAAAATAATTATTTCCCTTTTAAAAAAACAAAAACAAAGCCCTTTTTATAAATTAAAAAAAATGACTTTAGCATGACATTTCATGCATGGGCATGAAAGGGAGAAAATATCATGCATGAAATGTCATGCATAAAAGTGAAGATATTTTATCAAAAATCATGCTCCTTTATTATATATATATATAGTGATGGATCCAGGATTTTTGGTTAATCAGCGCTAAAGTTTCGAGAGGTGCCGGAGGTTCGGGGGAGGGAGCCCCCGAGACGATTTTTTTTTGGATAATTTCAAGTTTTATACAAATTATAACTTCATTTCGAGTTTTTTACAAATTATAGTATATTCAAATTGACTACAAATTATATGTTTCGAGTTTATTTCGAGTTTTTTTTTTACATATATATTTGGAACACAAATTACAGAAATTTGACAAGGTTTAAATTTTTAATTAATTACAATCTTACACCCTCAATTTTGAATATAATTAGAGTTATACCTTAAAGTTTGAAATTTGACCAAAAAATCCTATATATATTTTTTCAAAAATTGAATAGGGGCCAAGGCCCCCCTTGGTCCCCATGTGGATCCGCCCCTGTATATATATATATACCAGCGGACGCCCGTGCCCGAGAGCACGGTGATAAATTTATCCCCGTGATAAAACTCAACCCATAATAATCCGCCTTTTAAAAAAAACTTTTTAAAAAATATAAATTTTTTTAAAAAATAAATATTTAATAATTTTTTTTAAAAATATTTTAATGAAAAAAATAATAATGTATGTATGCATGCAAGCATGCAACACATATAATGCCATGCATATTTATCATGAATGAGTTACTATTCATAAAATCATTGTCCCATATATATATATATATATATATATATATATATATATATATATATATATATATATATATAGAGAGAGAGAGAGAGAGAGAGAGAGAGAGAGAGAGAGTATTGATTTTGTGCGGACTGTCTCGCATTTTAATAATACGAACCGGACATATGTCACCTGACGGTGAGCTCAGAAAAGAGAGAGCGCGCCTATAATTTAGTCGATAATCTCTCCGCTCACCGTCAGGTGACACATGTCCGGTTCGCACTATTAAAATGCGAAACAGTGTGCACAAAAGCATATATATACATATATATATAATGATGCTCTTGTGCGGACTAGTCCGCATTTTAAGAATGCGGAGGATTAGGTGACACATATCTGATTTGCACTATTAAAATGTGTTGGATATTATGAATGCAAATACAGAAATTGAACTCTTTATATATCTCAAAAATGTCAACTTCAATACAACAATGTAATTTCTGAATAGTCACTATAAAACTTCAAGGCGTGATGTCACTTTCCTAAATACAGTATTTGCCCCACACGAAGAATTTCGGTATACAAACGGGAATCAGCAAATCCGTACTCAAGATACAATGAAGCAATTGCACTGTCTGCAACTTGTATATTTGAAGACAGCCCTTGGACGTAGCAGCGAAGAACAGTCAATCAAGTTCTTATTCTGTTTATGTGCACAAAACAGAATAAGAGAATTTGTATCTCCTGAAAACTGTAAGAGAGTAATAGCAGGGTCTGGAAATCTGAAACTGGTTTTTGTTATCAATGTAATTCCGTTTTTAGGCACCCTTTATTTATAGAAAATGAAAGGCTTTGTCTTCAAGAGTCATGACTGTAGAATTAAGTCAGTTCCGAACAGGTATGACTGTTAATTACCAACAGTCTTAAGTCCTTTCCGAACAGGTATAATAATACCGAATAGGTTTTGCACGGGTCAACCAAAAAGTGACCGCGCCCGAGCCGGACGAATCCCGACAACCCGCTACCACTGCGGAGACGCGGCATGCGAAGTGCAAAGTGCGCCACTAGCGCCTCTACAGCCCACTGCCCCGCACCCGCACGCGCGCGCGCGCGCGCGCGTGTGCGTACGGTGCTTCGCACCGTATTGAGGTCTCTTGAATAGCCTCTTAAATGCTAGATGAATTAACTATTCATCTTCCATTTGTACTTATTAAGTGTACACATTCTTAACATTTTTCCAATGTGGGACTCAAAGGTTGCCCACCCCTTTTATAGCTTAGTCGTGACACTTAGCTTTGTACATTTTCCAATGTGGGACACTATCCCCTTTTATATTTGGGTTAGCTTCCCACCTCTTCCTCACACTTCCAATGTGGGACAAGCTCTTAAGGCTTTTACACCCAAAAAACTCTTACTCTCTTATTTTAAAAATCTCCAACATTCCTCCACCATTTTCAAAATAAGTTTTGTAAATCTTTGATTGTCTGTAAGAATGTGTATAAGCATTGGTGTCTCACGACTTGAACCAATACCCTGTGAAGGTTCGTCAAGGTTAACCATGAAAGTATAGTAGACTTGTCTTTGAACTATCAATTTATATTGATTATCCGGATTTGTCTTCACACACAAATCTTTTAGTCACTGATTATCCATATAAGCCGACACATGAATTAGGCCTTGTGTCTGTACCTTAATTTCATGAGTGCTTTAGAGTCAAGCCCAATACTCATAGGAAGCGGCACCACTTCCACACTCATATAGGTAGATTATCATAGGTGTCCATGTAACTTAAAACACCATAAATTTATTAAAGTTAAACCCATCCTCTTTCATTATTCATTACATGTTCTAAGCACTTATCCTTGGGATGTTAAATTTCATAGTGCTTACAATCACGTCGTATGATGTACTTTAATCATTGAACTTGAGACTTGAATATATCAAGTTTCAAGTTGAGTTTCCATCAAGAGTGATTATTATTAATGGGCTTTAGTCCCATCCCTATTGATGTCTTAGACACCAGTCCTCTTGCAAGACCTTTTGTAAAAGGATCAGCTAAATTTTGACTTGATTTTACATAATCCACTGTGATTACACTATCTGTAATCATTTGTCTGACATAACTATGTCTCAGGCCAATATGTCTAGATTTTCCATTGTACGCTTTACTATAAGCTCTGGAAAGTGTAGACTCACTATCACAATGTATAGATATTGGAGGCATTGGTTTTGGCCAAACTGGAATTTCAATCAATGAATTCCTTAACCATTCTGCCTCTTTACTAGTTGCAGCTAATGCTACAAACTCAGCTGCCATAGTAGAGTCAGCTATACAAGTTTGTTTCTTTGATCCCCAAGAAACAACTCCTCCACCAAGAGTGAAAATCCATCCACTTGTTGAGGAATGATCCTCCCGCTCAGTTATCCAACTGGCATCAGAAAACCCTTCTAATACTGAAGGATATCCACTATAGTATATACCATAGTCCATAGTTCCTTTCAAATATTTTAATATTCTATTGACAGCATGCCAATGCAATAAACTTGGATTACTAGTATATCTACTTAATTTACCAACAGCATAAGCAATATCAGGTCGAGTACATGTCATGGCATACATTAAACTACCAATTACTCGTGCATATTCCAATTGTGAAATAGCTCTACCATTATTAGGGATCATCTTTAGCTGTGGTTCAAAAGGTGTACTAACAGGTGTGCAATCAAACTGATTAAATTTCTTTAAAATTTTCTCAACATAATGAGATTGAGTGAGAATTATATTTTTATCTTTCCTTATTATTCTCATTCCTAATATGACATCAGCTACACCCATATCTTTCATATCAAATTTAGAAGACAAAAAACTCTTAGTATTATTAATGCTTTCTAAATCAGTACCAAGAATTAACATGTCATCTACATATAAACAAATGATCACACCTTTACCATTAGCAAATTTACTATAAACACACTTATCAGATTCATGAATTTTAAAACCATAAGAAATAATGACTTTATCAAATTTTTCATGCCATTGTTTAGGTGCTTGTTTTAGGCCATATAAGGACTTAATAAGTTTACATACTTTGTTTTCTTGTCCAGGCATAACAAACCCTTCAGGTTGTTCCATGTAAATTTCTTCTTCTAAGTCACCATTTAAAAAGGCAGTTTTCACATCCATTTGATGAATCTCAAAATTATATATAGATGCTAATGCAATTAAAATTCTAATAGTGGCGGTTCTAGCAACAGGTGCATAGGTATCAAAATAATCAATTCCTTCTTTTTGTGTAAAACCTTTAGCAACCAATCTAGCCTTGAATTTATCAATTGTTCCATCTATTTTCATTTTCTTTTTAAAAATCCATCTACACTTAATGGGTTTAGATCCTGGAGGTAAGTCTACTAATTTCCAAGTTTTATTTCCCAAAATTGAATCCATTTCATCATTTATAGCTTCTTTCCAAAATGCTGAATCTATAGACTTAATTGCCTCACTATAAGTTTGTGGGTCTGTTTCAACGCTAAGAGTCAAAGCATATTGATTACAAGATGTGTTTCTAGTTCCTTCAACAAGATAGACTACAAAGTCGGGACCAAAGCTTTTTTCTTTCCTAGGTCTTTTACTTTTTCTAATCTCTTCTTGTTCTACTAGTGGAGTTTCAGGTAACTGTGAAGGAGTGCTTACTTCTTTTTCATTATTAATTCTAGGAATAGAAGAAAACCTTTGTTCATAAAAAATTGCATCTCTCGATTCAATTATTGTATTTACCTCAACAGAATCATTAGGTTCACTAACCAAAAATCTACAGGCTTTACTATGTTGTGCATAACCTATGAAAATACACTCAACACCTTTGCTTCCTAATTTCTTTCTCTTAGTTTCAGGTAGTCTTACAATAGCTCTACAACCCCAAACTTTAAGATAACCTAAATTAGGTTTTCTATTCTTCCATAATTCGTAAGGAGTTTTCTTATTATCTTTAACAGGTATTCTATTCAGAATATGACATGCAGTTAAAAGTGCTTCTCCCCAAAACCCTTTACTTAAACCAGAATAAGAAAGCATAGCATTAACCATTTCAGTTAGTGTCCTATTTTTTCTTTCTGCTACTCCATTTTGTTGTGGTGTATAAGGTGCAGTAACTTCATGTATAATTCCCATATCTTCACAAAATTGAGGAAAGTGATATTCACCACCTCTATCAGATCTAAGACATTTTATTTTAGAATCACATTGATTTTCAACTTCATTTTTATATGTCTTAAATCTATTAAGCACATCATCCTTAGAGTTTAAAAGATATACGTAACAATATTTTGAAAAGTCATCAATAAATGTAGCAAAATATTTACTACCACCTCTAGTAGGCGTTCCATGCAAATCACAAACATCACTATGTACTAATTGCAACAAAGATGTAGTTTTTTCTATTTTAGGAAAAGGCAATCTTGTTATTTTTGTTTGCATGCATATTTTACACTTTTCATTCATATCATTCTCATATTTAGGAATTAAATTTAAATTAACCATGAAATGCATTTTCTTTGTATTAACATGTCCTAAACGACTATGCCATAATGAAAGACAATCAACGATATAAGCAGAAGAATCCTTTTCATTGATATTGAGCTTAAACATGCCCTCATACAAATATCCTTTGCCTACAAAGGTACCATTCTTAGTCAGAATAAATTTGTCTGACTCAAATACAAGCTTAAAGCCAAATTTGTTAAGAAGACTTCCAGAAACTAAATTTTTCCTAACATCAGGAACATGAAAAACATTGGTGAGGCTAAGGATTTTCCCGGAAGTGAATTCGAGATCCACTGTCCCTTTGCCTTTAACCGCAGCTGTAGATGAATTTCTCATATAGAGAACATCTCCTTCCACTGTTTCATAGGCAGAGAACAAGTTCTTGTCCTTACAAACATGCCTTGTGGCACCAGAATCAACCCACCAAGAGTTGTCTTCTCCAAGCATATTAGCCTCGGATATCATAGCAGCAAATTTTTGCTTTGTGTCTGATGTCCCTCCTTTTTCCTTTAGTTTCTTGAACTCACGAA
Source organism: Sambucus nigra (assembly GCA_949130495.1). Classification (NCBI taxonomy): domain Eukaryota; kingdom Viridiplantae; phylum Streptophyta; class Magnoliopsida; order Dipsacales; family Adoxaceae; genus Sambucus; species Sambucus nigra. The sequence goes on from OX422210.1 coordinate 714,418,254, forward strand.
AATCCTACTTGAAGTGACCTTGTTTGTTGCAATGAAAAAAATTTCCTTTCTTCTTTTTGTTTGCTTTAGAATTATTTGAAAAATTCTGCCGCTTGTTATTTTTTCCATGATTGCCATATTTTTGCTCCTTTCCTTCCTCCACCACATGGACCTTAGAAACAGAATTTTCTTGTTCCTCTTTACCATCTAGAATTCGAGACTCTTGTTCAATTCTTAAATGAGTCTCTAATTCTTCAAGTGAAAGATCCTCCTTTTTGTGTTTGAGTTCTTTCTTATAGTCTTTCCAAGAAGGAGGAAGTTTTTCAATTATGGCAGCAACAATTACATTATCATCCATATTTAATTTTTTTAGTTTGCAATGATTTATGATGCGTTAAATGTCATGAAATTGTTCTAGCACAAGCCTATTATCATGCATTTTAAAGCTTAGAAATTGACCGATAAGTAACTTCTTACTTGTAGCGTCTTCCGTTAGATATTTGGTCTCCAATGTTTCCCATAAAGTTTTTGCTGTCCCAACATTTTGGTACAAGTCAAACAAATTATCAGCAAGTGCATTGAGAATGTGACCACGACACAAATAATCATCGGTCTCCCATTTTGTGCGTTGCCTAGTCTGTTCCACGGTTTCATCTTCATCTTCATTTGGTTTCGGTTGTGACAAGACATATACAATCTTCAATGTTGTTAGAAGAAAATGAACCTTTTTCTGCCAACGCAGAAAATTATCACCATCAAAACGGTCCAACTTGACAAAGCTTTCTGTTATTTGTCGAAGTGATTTGGAAGAGTCGGCCATTTCCAAAAATACTGTATTTAGATTGTTGGATATTATGAATGCAAATACAGAAATGGAACTCTTTATATATCTCAAAAATGTCAACTTCAATACAACAATGTAATTTCTGAATAGTCATTATAAAACTTCAAGGCGTGATGTCACTTTCCTAAATACAGTATTTGCCCCACACGAAGAATTTCGGTATACAAACGGGAATCAACAAATCTCTACTCAAGATACAATGAAGCAATTGCACTGTCTGCAACTTGTATATTTGAAGACAGCCCTTGGATGTAGCAGCGAAGAACAGTCAATCATGTTCTTATTCTGTTTATGTGCACAAAACAGAATAAGAGAATTTGTATCTCCTGAAAATTGTAAGAGAGTAATAGCAGGGTCTGGAAATCTGAAACTGGTTTTTGTTATCAATGTAATTCCGTTTTTAGGCACCCTTTATTTATAGAAAATGAAAGGCTTTGTCTTCAAGAGTCATGACTGTAGAATTAAGTCAGTTCCGAACAGGTATGACTGTTAATTACCAACAGTCTTAAGTCCTTTCCGAACAGGTATAATAATACCGAATCGGTTTTGCACGGGTCAACCAAAACGTGACCGCGCCCGAGCCGGACGAATCCCGACAACCCGCTACCACTGCGGACACGCGGCATGCGAAGTGCAAAGTGCGCCACTAGCGCCTCTACAGCCCACTGCCCCGCACCCGTACGCGCGCGCGCGCGCGCGCGTGTGCATACGGTGCTTCACACCGTATTGAGGTCTCTTGAATAGCCTCTTAAATGCTAGATGAATTAACTCTTCATCTTCCATTTGTACTTATTAAGTGTACACATTCTTAACATTTTTCCAATGTGGGACTCAAAGGTTGCCCACCCCTTTTATAGCTTAGTCGTGACACTTAGCTTTGTACATTTTCCAATGTGGGACACTATCCCCTTTTATATTTGGGTTAGCTTCCCACCTCTTCCTCACACTTCCAATGTGGGACAAGCTCTTAAGGCTTTTACACCCAAAAAACTCTTACTCTCTTATTTTAAAAATCTCCAATATTCCTCCACCATTTTCAAAATAAGTTTTGTAAATCTTTGATTGTCTGTAAGAATGTGTATAAGCATTGGTGTCTCACGACTTGAACCAATACCCTGTGAAGGTTCGTCAAGGTTAACCATGAAAGTATAGTAGACTTGTCTTTGAACTATCAATCTATATTGATTATCCGGATTTGTCTTCACACACAAATCTTTTAGTCACTGATTATCCATATAAGCCGACACATGAATTAGGCCTTGTGTCTGTACCTTGATTTCATGAGTGCTTTAGAGTCAAGCCCAATACTCATAGGAAGCGGCACCACTTCCACACTCATATAGGTAGATTATCATAGGTGTCCATGTAACTTAAAACACCATAAATCTATTAAAGTTAAACCCATCCTCTTTCATTATTCATTACATGTTCTAAGCACTTATCCTTGGGATGTTAAATTTCATAGTGCTTACAATCACGTCGTATGATGTACTTTAATCATTGAACTTGAGACTTGAATATATCAAGTTTCAAGTTGAGTTTCCATCAAGAGTGATTATTATTAATGGGTTTTAGTCCCATCCCTATTGATGTCTTAGACACCAGTCCTCTTGCAAGACCTTTTGTAAAAGGATCAGCTAAATTTTGACTTGATTTTACATAATCCACTGTGATTACACTATCTGTTATCATTTGTCTCACATAACTATGTCTCAGGCCAATATGTCTAGATTTTCCATTGTACCCTTTACTATAAGCTCTGGAAAGTGTAGACTCACTATCACAATGTATAGATATTGGAGGCATTGGTTTTGGCCAAACTGGAATTTCAATCAATGAATTCCTTAACCATTCTGCCTCTTTACTAGTTGCAGCTAATGCTACAAACTCAGCTGCCATAGTAGAGTCAGCTATACAAGTTTGTTTCTTTGATCCCCAAGAAACAGCTCCTCCACCAAGAGTGAAAATCCATCCACTTGTTGAGGAATGATCCTCCCACTCAGTTATCCAACTGGCATCAGAAAACCCTTCTAATACTGAAGGATATCCACTATAGTATATACTATAGTCCATAGTTCCTTTCAAATATTTTAATATTCTATTGACAGCATGCCAATGCAATAAACTTGGATTACTAGTATATCTACTTAATTTACCAACAGCATAAGCAATATCAGGTCGAGTACATGTCATGGCATACATTAAACTACCAATTACTCGTGCATATTCCAATTGTGAAATAGCTCTACCATTATTAGGGATCATCTTTAGCTGTGGTTCAAAAGGTGTACTAACAGGTGTGCAATCAAACTGATTAAATTTCTTTAAAATTTTCTCAACATAATGAGATTGAGTGAGAATTATATTTTTATCTTTCCTTATTATTCTCATTCCTAATATGACATCAGCTACACCCATATCTTTCATATCAAATTTAGAAGACAAAAAACTCTTAGTATTATTAATGCTTTCTAAATCAGTACCAAGAATTAACATGTCATCTACATATAAACAAATGATCACACCTTTACCATTAGCAAATTTACTATAAACACACTTATCAGATTCATGAATTTTAAAACCATAAGAAATAATGACTTTATCAAATTTTTCATGCCATTGTTTAGGTGCTTGTTTTAGGCCATATAAGGACTTAATAAGTTTACATACTTTGTTTTCTTGTCCAGGCATAACAAACCCTTCAGGTTGTTCCATGTAAATTTCTTCTTCTAAGTCACCATTTAAAAAGGCAGTTTTCACATCCATTTGATGAATCTCAAAATTATATATAGATGCTAATGCAATTAAAATTCTAATAGTGGCGGTTCTAGCAACAGGTGCATAGGTATCAAAATAATCAATTCCTTCTTTTTGTGTAAAACCTTTAGCAACCAATCTAGCCTTGAATTTATCAATTGTTCCATCTATTTTCATTTTCTTTTTAAAAATCCATCTACACTTAATGGGTTTAGATCCTGGAGGTAAGTCTACTAATTTCCAAGTTTTATTTCCCAAAATTGAATCCATTTCATCATTTATAGCTTCTTTCCAAAATGCTGAATCTATAGACTTAATTGCCTCACTATAAGTTTGTGGGTCTGTTTCAACGCTAAGAGTCAAAGCATATTGATTACAAGATGTGTTTCTAGTTCCTTCAACAAGATAGACTACAAAGTCGGGACCAAAGCTTTTTTCTTTCCTAGGTCTTTTACTTTTTCTAATCTCTTCTTGTTCTACTAGTGGAGTTTCAGGTAACTGTGAAGGAGTGCTTACTTCTTTTTCATTATTAATTCTAGGAATAGAAGAAAACCTTTGTTCATAAAAAATTGCATCTCTCGATTCAATTATTGTATTTACCTCAACAGAATCATTAGGTTCACTAACCAAAAATCTATAGGCTTTACTATGTTGTGCATAACCTATGAAAATACACTCAACACCTTTGCTTCCTAATTTCTTTCTCTTAGTTTCAGGTAGTCTTACAATAGCTCTACAACCCCAAACTTTAAGATAACCTAAATTAGGTTTTCTATTCTTCCATAATTCGTAAGGAGTTTTCTTATTATCTTTAACAGGTATTCTATTCAGAATATGACATGCAGTTAAAAGTGCTTCTCCCCAAAACCCTTTACTTAAACCAGAATAAGAAAGCATAGCATTAACCATTTCAGTTAGTGTCCTATTGTTTCTTTCTGCTACTCCATTTTGTTGTGGTGTATAAGGTGCAGTAACTTCATGTATAATTCCCATATCTTCACAAAATTGAGGAAAGTGATATTCACCACCTCTATCAGATCTAAGACATTTTATTTTAGAATCACATTGATTTTCAACTTCATTTTTATATGTCTTAAATCTATTAAGCACATCATCCTTAGAGTTTAAAAGATATACGTAACAATATTTTGAAAAGTCATCAATAAATGTAGCAAAATATTTACTACCACCTCTAGTAGGCGTTCCATGCAAATCACAAACATTACTATGTACTAATTGCAACAAAGATGTAGTTTTTTCTATTTTAGGAAAAGGCAATCTTGTTATTTTTGTTTGCATGCATATTTTACACTTTTCATTCATATCATTCTCATATTTAGGAATTAAATTTAAATTAACCATGAAATGCATTTTCTTTGTATTAACATGTCCTAAACGACTATGCCATAATGAAAGACAATCAACGATATAAGCAGAAGAATCCTTTTCATTGATATTGAGCTTAAACATGCCCTCATACAAATATCCTTTGCCTACAAAGGTACCATTCTTAGTCAGAATAAATTCGTCTGACTCAAATACAAGCTTAAAGCCAAATTTGTTAAGAAGACTTCCAGAAACTAAATTTTTCCTAACATCAGGAACATGAAAAACATTGGTGAGGCTATGGATTTTTCCGGAAGTGAATTCGAGATCCACTGTCCCTTTGCCTTTAACCGCAGCTGTAGATGAATTTCCCATATAGAGAACATCTCCTTCCACTGTTTCATAGGCAGAGAACAAGTTCTTGTCCTTACAAACATGCTTTGTGGCACCAGAATCAACCCACCAAGAGTTGTCTTCTCCAAGCATATTAGCCTCGGATATCATGGCAGCAAATTTTTGCTTTGTGTCTGATGTCCCTCCTTTTTCCTTTAGTTTCTTGAACTCACGACAATCCTTCTTGAAGTGACCTGGTTTGTTGCAATGAAAACAATTTCCTTTCTTCTTTTTGTTTGCTTTAGAATTATTTGAAAAATTCTTCCGCTTGTTATTTTTTTCATGATTGCCATATTTTTGCTCCTTTCCTTCCTCCACCACATGGACCTTAGAAAGAAAATTTTCTTGTTCCTCTTTACCATCTAGAATTCGAGACTCTTGTTCAATTCTTAAATGAGTCTCTAATTCTTCAAGTGAAAGATCCTCCTTTTTGTGTTTGAGTTCTTTCTTATAGTCTTTCCAAGAAGGAGGAAGTTTTTCAATTTTGGCAGCAACAATTACATTATCATCCATATTTAATTTTTTCAGTTTGCAATGATTTATGATGCGTTGGATGTCATGAGATTGTTCTAGCACAGGCCTATTATCATGCATTTTAAAGCTTAGAAACTGACCGATAAGGAACTTCTTACTTGTAGCGTCTTCCGTTAGATATTTGGTCTCCAATGTTTCCCATAAAGTTTTTGCTGTCCCAACATTTTGGTACAAGTCGAACAAATTATTAGCAAGTGCATTGAGAATGTGACCACGACACAAATAATCATCGGTCTCCCATTTTGTGCGTTGCCTAGTCTGTTCCACGGTTTCATCTTCATCTTCATTTGGTTTCGGTTGTGACAAGACATATACAATCTTCAATGTTGTTAGAAGAAAATGAACCTTTTTCTGCTAACGCAAAAAATTACCACCATCAAAACGGTCCAACTTGACAAAGCTTGCTGTTATTTGTCGAAGTGATTTGGAAGAGTCGGCCATTTCCAAAAATACTGTATTTAGATTGTTGGATATTATCAATGCAAATACAGAAATGGAACTCTTTATATATCTCAAAAATGTCAACTTCAATACAACAATGTAATTTCTGAATAGTCACTATAAAACTTCAAGGCGTGATGTCACTTTCCTAAATACAGTATTTGCCCCACACGAAGAATTTCGGTATACAAACGGGAATCAGCAAATCCGTACTCAAGATACAATGAAGCAATTGCACTGTCTGCAACTTGTATATTTGAAGACAACCCTTGGTTGTAGCAGCGAAGAACAGTCAATCAAGTTCTTATTCTGTTTATGTGCACAAAACAGAATAAGAGAATTTGTATCTCCTGAAAATTGTAAGAGAGTAATAGCAGGGTCTGGAAATCTGAAACTGGTTTTTGATATCAATGTAATTCCGTTTTTAGGCAGCCTTTATTTATAGAAAATGAAAGGCTTTGTCTTCAAGAGTCATGACTGTAGAATTAAGTCAGTTCCGAACAGGTATGACTGTTAATTACCAACAGTCTTAAGTCCTTTTCGAACAGGTATAATAATACCGAATCGGTTTGGCACGGGTCAACCAAAAACTGACCGCGCCCGAGCCGGACGAATCCCGACAACCTGCTACCACTGCTGACACGCGGCATGCGAAGTGCAAAGTGCGCCACTAGCGCCTCTACAGCCCACTGCCCCGCACACGCACGCGCGCGCGCGCGTGTGCGTACGGTGCTTCGCACCGTATTGAGGTCTCTTGAATAGCCTCTTAAATGCTAGATGAATTAACTCTTCATCTTCTATTTGTACTTATTAAGTGTACACATTCTTAACATTTTTCCAATGTGGGACTCAAAGGTTGCCCACCCCTTTTATAGCTTAGTCGTGACACTTAGCTTTGTACATTTTCCAATGTGGGACACTATCCCCTTTTATATTTGGGTTAGCTTCCCACCTCTTCCTCACACTTCCAATGTGGGACAAGCTCTTAAGGCTTTTACACCCAAAAAACTCTTACTCTCTTATTTTAAAAATCTCCAACATTCCTCCACCATTTTCAAAATAAGTTTTGTAAATCTTTGATTGTCTGTAAGACTGTGTATAAGCATTGGTGTCTCACGACTTGAACCAATACCCTGTGAAGGTTCGTCAAGGTTAACCATGAAAGTATAGTAGACTTGTCTTTGAACTATCAAACTATATTGATTATCCGGATTTGTCTTCACACACAAATCTTTTAGTCACTGATTATCCATATAAGCCGACACATGAATTAGGCCTTGTGTCTGTACCTTGATTTCATGAGTGCTTTAGAGTCAAGCCCAATACTCATAGGAAGCGGCACCACTTCCACACTCATATAGGTAGATTATCATAGGTGTCCATGTAACTTAAAGCACCATAAATCTATTAAAGTTAAACCCATCCTCTTTCATTATTCATTACATGTTCTAAGCACTTATCCTTGGGATGTTAAATTTCATAGTGCTTACAATCACGGCGTATGATGTACTTTAATCATTTAACTTGAGACTTGAATATATCAAGTTTCAAGTTGTGTTTCCATCAAGAGTGATTATTATTAATGGGCTTTAGTCCCATCCCTATTGATGTCTTAGACACCAGTCCTCTTGCAAGACCTTTTGTAAAAGGATCAGCTAAATTTTGACTTGATTTTACATAATCCACTGTGATTACACTATCTGTAATCATTTGTCTGACATAACTATGTCTCAGGCCAATATGTCTAGATTTTCCATTGTACGCTTTACTATAAGCTCTGGAAAGTGTAGACTCACTATCACAATGTATAGATATTGGAGGCATTGGTTTTGGCCAAACTGGAATTTCAATCAATGAATTCCTTAACCATTCTGCCTCTTTACTAGTTGCAGCTAATGCTACAAACTCAGCTGCCATAGTAGAGTCAGCTATACAAGTTTGTTTCTTTGATCCCCAAGAAACAGCTCCTCCACCAAGAGTGAAAATCCATCCACTTGTTGAGGAATGATCCTCCCACTCAGTTATCCAACTGGCATCAGAAAACCCTTCTAATACTGAAGGATATCCACTATAGTATATACTATAGTCCATAGTACCTTTCAAATATTTTAATATTCTATTGACAGCATGCCAATGCAATAAACTTGGATTACTAGTATATCTACTTAATTTACCAACAGCATAAGCAATATCAGGTCGAGTACATGTCATGGCATACATTAAACTACCAATTAATCGTGCATATTCCAATTGTGAAATAGCTCTACCATTATTAGGGATCATCTTTAGCTGTGGTTCAAAAGGTGTACTAACAGGTGTGCAATCAAACTGATTAAATTTCTTTAAAATTTTCTCAACATAATGAGATTGAGTGAGAATTATATTTTTATCTTTCCTTATTATTCTCATTCCTAATATGACATCAACTACACCCATATCTTTCATATCAAATTTAGAAGACAAAAAACTCTTAGTATTATTAATGCTTTCTAAATCAGTACCAAGAATTAACATGTCATCTACATATAAACAAATGATCACACCTTTACCATTAGCAAATTTACTATAAACACACTTATCAGATTCATGAATTTTAAAACCATAAGAAATAATGACTTTATCAAATTTTTCATGCCATTGTTTAGGTGCTTGTTTTAGGCCATATAAGGACTTAATAAGTTTACATACTTTGTTTTCTTGTCCAGGCATAACAAACCCTTCAGGTTGTTCCATGTAAATTTCTTCTTCTAAGTCACCATTTAAAAAGGCAGTTTTCACATCCATTTGATGAATCTCAAAATTATATATAGATGCTAATGCAATTAAAATTCTAATAGTGGCGGTTCTAGCAACAGGTGCATAGGTATCAAAATAATCAATTCCTTCTTTTTGTGTAAAACCTTTAGCAACCAATCTAGCCTTGAATTTATCAATTGTTCCATCTATTTTCATTTTCTTTTTAAAAATCCATCTACACTTAATGGGTTTAGATCCTGGAGGTAAGTCTACTAATTTCCAAGTTTTATTTCCCAAAATTGAATCCATTTCATCATTTATAGCTTCTTTCCAAAATGCTGAATCTATAGACTTAATTGCCTCACTATAAGTTTGTGGGTCTGTTTCAACGCTAAGAGTCAAAGCATATTGATTACAAGATGTGTTTCTAGTTCCTTCAACAAGATAGACTACAAAGTCGGGACCAAAGCTTTTTTCTTTCCTAGGTCTTTTACTTTTTCTAATCTCTTCTTGTTCTACTAGTGGAGTTTCAGGTAACTGTGAAGGAGTGCTTACTTCTTTTTCATTATTAATTCTAGGAATAGAAGAAAACCTTTGTTCATAAAAAATTGCATCTCTCGATTCAATTATTGTATTTACCTCAACAGAATCATTAGGTTCACTAACCAAAAATCTATAGGCTTTACTATGTTGTGCATAACCTATGAAAATACACTCAACACCTTTGCTTCCTAATTTCTTTCTCTTAGTTTCAGGTAGTCTTACAATAGCTCTACAACCCCAAACTTTAAGATAACCTAAATTAGGTTTTCTATTCTTCCATAATTCGTAAGGAGTTTTCTTATTATCTTTAACAGGTATTCTATTCAGAATATGACATGCAGTTAAAAGTGCTTCTCCCCAAAACCCTTTACTTAAACCAGAATAAGAAAGCATAGCATTAACCATTTCAGTTAGTGTCCTATTTTTTCTTTCTGCTACTCCATTTTGTTGTGGTGTATAAGGTGCAGTAACTTCATGTATAATTCCCATATCTTCACAAAATTGAGGAAAGTGATATTCACCACCTCTATCAGATCTAAGACATTTTATTTTAGAATCACATTGATTTTCAACTTCATTTTTATATGTCTTAAATCTATTAAGCACATCATCCTTAGAGTTTAAAAGATATACGTAACAATATTTTGAAAAGTCATCAATAAATGTAGCAAAATATTTACTACCACCTCTAGTAGGCGTTCCATGCAAATCACAAACATCACTATGTACTAATTGCAACAAAGATGTAGTTTTTTCTATTTTAGGAAAAGGCAATCTTGTTATTTTTGTTTGCATGCATATTTTACACTTTTCATTCATATCATTCTCATATTTAGGAATTAAATTTAAATTAACCATGAAATGCATTTTCTTTGTATTAACATGTCCTAAACGACTATGCCATAATGAAAGACAATCAACGATATAAGCAGAAGAATCCTTTTCATTGATATTGAGCTTAAACATGCCCTCATACAAATATCCTTTGCCTACAAAGGTACCATTCTTAGTCAGAATAAATTTGTCTGACTCAAATACAAGCTTAAAGCCAAATTTGTTAAGAAGACTTCCAGAAACTAAATTTTTCCTAACATCAGGAACATGAAAAACATTGGTGAGGCTAAGGATTTTTCCGGAAGTGAATTCGAGATCCACTGTCCCTTTGCCTTTAACCGCAGCTGTAGATGAATTTCCCATATAGAGAACATCTCCTTCCACTGTTTCATAGGCAGAGAACAAGTTCTTGTCCTTACAAACATGCCTTGTGGCACCAGAATCAGCCCACCAAGAGTTGTCTTCTCCAAGCATATTAGCCTCGGATATCATAGCAGCAAATTTTTGCTTTGTGTCTGATGTCCCTCCTTTTTCCTTTAGTTTCTTGAACTCACGACAATCCTTCTTGAAGTGACCAGGTTTGTTGCAATGAAAACAATTTCCTTTCTTCTTTTTGTTTGCTTTAGAATTATTTGAAAAATTCTTCCGCTTGTAATTTTTTCCATGATTGCCATATTTTTGCTCCTTTCCTTCCTCCACCACATGGACCTTAGAAACAGAATTTTCTTGTTCCTCTTTACCATCTAGAATTCGAGACTCTTGTTCAATTCTTAAATGAGTCTCTAATTCTTCAAGTGAAAGATCCTCCTTTTTGTGTTTGAGTTCTTTCTTATAGTCTTTCCAAGAAGGAGGAAGTTTTTCAATTATGGCAGCAACAATTACATTATCATCCATATTTAATTTTTTCAGTTTGCAATGATTTATGATGCGTTGGATGTCATGAAATTGTTCTAGCACAGGCCTATTATCATGCATTTTAAAGCTTAGAAACTGACCGATAAGGAACTTCTTACTTGTAGCGTCTTCCGTTAGATATTTGGCCTCCAATGTTTCCCATAAAGTTTTTGCTGTCCCAACATTTTGGTACAAGTCGAACAAATTATCAGCAAGTGCATTGAGAATGTGACCACGACACAAATAATCATCGGTCTCCCATTTTGTGCGTTGCCTAGTCTGTTCCACGGTTTCATCTTCATCTTCATTTGGTTTCGGTTGCGACAAGACATATACAATCTTCAATGTTGTTAGAAGAAAATGAACCTTTTTCTGCCAACGCAGAAAATTACCACCATCAAAACGGTCCAACTTGACAAAGCTTTCTGTTATTTGTCGAAGTGATTTGGAAGAGTCGGCCATTTCCAAAAATACTGTATTTAGATTGTTGGATATTATGAATGCAAATACAGAAATGGAACTCTTTATATATCTCAAAAATGTCAACTTCAATACAACAATGTAATTTATGAATAGTCACTATAAAACTTCAAGGCGTGATGTCACTTTCCTAAATACAGTATTTGCCCCACACGAAGAATTTCGGTATACAAACGGGAATCAGCAAATCCGTACTCAAGATACAATGAAGCAATTGCACTGTTTGCAACTTGTATATATGAAGACAGCCCTTGGATGTAGCAGCGAAGAACAGTCAATCAAGTTCTTATTCTGTTTATGTGCACAAAACAAAATAAGAGAATTTGTATCTCCTGAAAATTGTAAGAGAGTAATAGTAGGGTCTGGAAATCTGAAACTGGTTTTTGTTATCAATGTAATTTCGTTTTTAGGCAGCCTTTATTTATAGAAAATGAAAGGCTTTGTCTTCAAGAGTCATGACTGTTGAATTAAGTCAGTTCCGAACAGGTATGACTGTTAATTACCAACAGTCTTAAGTCCTTTCCGAACAGGTATAATAATACCGAATCGGTTTTGCACGGGTCAACCAAAAAGTGACCGCGCCCGAGCTGGACGAATCCCGGCAACCCGCTACCACTGCGGACACGCGGCATACGAAGTGCAAAGTGCGCCACTAGCGCCTCTACAGCCCACTGCCCCGCACCCGCACGCGCGCGCGCGTGTGCGTACGGTGCTTCGCACCGTATTGTTTTCTCTTGAATAGCCTCTTAAATGCTAGATGAATTAACTCTTCATCTTCCATTTGTACTTATTAAGTGTACACATTCTTAACATTTTTCCAATGTGGGACTCAAAGGTTGCCCACCCCTTTTATAGCTTAGTCGTGACACTTAGCTTTGTACATTTTTCAATGTGGAACACTATCCCCTTTTATATTTGGGTTAGCTTCCCACCTCTTCCTCACACTTCCAATGTGGGACAAGCTCTTAAGGCTTTTACACCCAAAAAACTCTTACTCTCTTATTTTAAAAATCTCCAACATTCCTCCACCATTTTCAAAATAAGTTTTGTAAATCTTTGATTGTCTGTAAGACTGTGTATAAGCATTGGTGTCTCACGACTTGAACCAATACCCTGTGAAGGTTCGTCAAGGTTAACCATGAAAGTATAGTATACTTGTCTTTGAACTATCCATCTATATTGATTATCCGGATTTGTCTTCACACACAAATCTTTTAGTCACTGATTATCCATATAAGCCGACACATGAATCAGGCCTTGTGTCTGTACCTTGATTTCATGAGTGCTTTAGAGTCAAGCCCAATACTCATAGGAAGCGGCACCACTTCCACACTCATATAGGTAGATTATCATAGGTGTCCATGTAACTTAAAACACCATAAATCTATTAAAGTTAAACCCATCCTCTTTCATTATTCATTACATGTTCTAAGCACTTATCCTTGGGATGTTAAATTTCATAGTGCTTACAATCACGTCGTATGATGTACTTTAATCATTGAACTTGAGACTTGAATATATCAAGAGTGATTATTATTAATGGGCTTTAGTCCCATCCCTATTGATGTCTTAGACACCAGTCCTCTTGCAAGACCTTTTGTAAAAGGATCAGCTAAATTTTGACTTGATTTTACATAATCCACTGTGATTACACTATCTGTAATCATTTGTCTGACATAACTATGTCTCAGGAAAATATGTCTAGATTTTCCATTGTACGCTTTACTATAAGCTCTGGAAAGTATAGACTCACTATCACAATGTATAGATATTAGAGGCATTGGTTTTGGCCAAACTGGAATTTCAATCAATGAATTCCTTAACCATTCTGCCTCTTTACTAGTTGCAGCTAATGCTACAAACTCAGCTGCCATAGTAGAGTCAGCTATACAAGTTTGTTTCTTTGATCCCCAAGAAACAGCTCCTCCACCAAGAGTGAAAATCCATCCACTTGTTGAGGAATGATCCTCCCGCTCAGTTATCCAACTGGCATCGGAAAACCTTTCTAATACTGAAGGATATCCACTATAGTATATACCATAGTCCATAGTTCCTTTCAAATATTTTAATATTCTATTGACAACATGCCAATGCAATAAACTTGGATTACTAGTATATCTACTTAATTTACCAACAGCATAAGCAATATCAGGTCGAGTACATGTCATGGCATACATTAAACTACCAATTACTCGTGCATATTCCAATTGTGAAATAGCTCTACCATTATCAGGGATCATCTTTAGCTGTGGTTCAAAAGGTGTACTAACAGGTGTGCAATCAAATTGATTAAATTTCTTTAAAATTTTCTCAACATAATGAGATTGAGTGAGAATTATATTTTTATCTTTCCTTATTATTCTCATTCCTAATATGACATCAGCTACACCCATATCTTTCATATCAAATTTAGAAGACAAAAAACTCTTAGTATTATTAATGCTTTCTAAATCAGTACCAAGAATTAACATGTCATCTACATATAAACAAATGATCACACCTTTACCATTAGCAAATTTACTATAAACACACTTATCAGATTCATGAATTTTAAAACCATAAGAAATAATGACTTTATCAAATTTTTCATGCCATTGTTTAGGTGCTTGTTTTAGGCCATATAAGGACTTAATAAGTTTACATACTTTGTTTTCTTGTCCAGGCATAACAAACCCTTCAGGTTGTTCCATGTAAATTTCTTCTTCTAAGTCACCATTTAAAAAGGCAGTTTTCACATCCATTTGATGAATCTCAAAATTATATATAGATGCTAATGCAATTAAAATTCTAATAGTGGCGGTTCTAGCAACAGGTGCATAGGTATCAAAATAATCAATTCCTTCTTTTTGTGTAAAACCTTTAGCAACCAATCTAGCCTTGAATTTATCAATTGTTCTATCTATTTTCATTTTCTTTTTAAAAATCCATCTACACTTAATGGGTTTAGATCCTGGAGGTAAGTCTACTAATTTCCAAGTTTTATTTCCCAAAATTGAATCCATTTCATCATTTATAGCTTCTTTCCAAAATGCTGAATCTATAGACTTAATTGCCTCACTATAAGTTTGTGGGTCTGTTTCAACGCTAAGAGTCAAAGCATATTGATTACAAGATGTGTTTCTAGTTCCTTCAACAAGATAGACTACAAAGTCGGGACCAAAGCTTTTTTCTTTCCTAGGTCTTTTACTTTTTCTAATCTCTTCTTGTTCTACTAGTGGAGTTTCAGGTAACTGTGAAGGAGTGCTTACTTCTTTTTCATTATTAATTCTAGGAATAGAAGAAAACCTTTGTTCATAAAAAATTGCATCTCTCGATTCAATTATTGTATTTACCTCAACAGAATCATTAGGTTCACTAACCAAAAATCTATAGGCTTTACTATGTTGTGCATAACCTATGAAATTACACTCAACACCTTTGCTTCCTAATTTCTTTCTCTTAGTTTCAGGTAGTCTTATAATAGCTCTACAACCCCAAACTTTAAGATAACCTAAATAAGGTTTTCTATTCTTCCATAATTCGTAAGGAGTTTTCTTATTATCTTTAACAGGTATTCTATTCAGAATATGACATGCAGTTAAAAGTGCTTCTCCCCAAAACCCTTTACTTAAACCAGAACAAGAAAGCATAGCATTAACCATTTCAGTTAGTGTCCTATTTTTTCTTTCTGCTACTCCATTTTGTTGTGGTGTATAAGGTGCAGTAACTTCATGTATAATTCCCATATTTTCACAAAATTGAGGAAAGTGATATTCACCACCTCTATCAGATCTAAGACATTTTATTTTAGAATCACATTGATTTTCAACTTCATTTTTATATGTCTTAAATCTATTAAGCACATCATCCTTAGAGTTTAAAAGATATACGTAACAATATTTTGAAAAGTCATCAATAAATGTAGCAAAATATTTACTACCACCTCTAGTAGGCGTTCCATGCAAATCACAAACATCACTATGTACTAATTGCAACAAAGATGTAGTTTTTTCTATTTTAGGAAAAGGCAATCTTGTTATTTTTGTTTGCATGCATATTTTACACTTTTCATTCATATCATTCTCATATTTAGGAATTAAATTTAAATTAACCATGAAATGCATTTTCTTTGTATTAACATGTCCTAAACGACTATGCCATAATGAAAGACAATCAACGATATAAGCAGAAGAATCCTTTTCATTGATATTGAGCTTAAACATGCCCTCATACAAATATCCTTTGCCTACAAAGGTACCATTCTTAGTCAGAATAAATTTGTCTGACTCAAATACAAGCTTAAAGCCAAATTTGTTAAGAAGACTTCCAGAAACTAAATTTTTCCTAACATCAGGAACATGAAAAACATTGGTGAGGCTAAGGATTTTTCCGGAAGTGAATTCGAGATCCACTGTCCCTTTGCCTTTAACCGCAGCTGTAGATGAATTTCCCATATAGAGAACATCTCCTTCCACTGTTTCATAGGCAGAGAACAAGTTCTTGTCCTTACAAACATGCCTTGTGGCACCAGAATCAACCCACCAAGAGTTGTCTTCTCCAAGCATATTAGCCTCGGATATCATAGCAGCAAATTTTTGCTTTGTGTCTGATGTCCCTCCTTTTTCCTTTAGTTTCTTGAACTCACGACAATCCTTCTTGAAGTGACCTGGTTTGTTGGAATGAAAACAATTTTCTTTCTTCTTTTTGTTTGCTTTAGAATTATTTGAAAAATTCTTCCGCTTGCTATTTTTTCCATGATTGCCATATTTTTGCTCCTTTCCTTCCTCCACCACATGGACCTTAGAAACATAATTTTCTTGTTCCTCTTTACAATCTAGAATTCGAGACTCTTGTTCAATTCTTAAATGAGTCTCTAATTATTCAAGTGAAAGATCCTCCTTTTTGTGTTTGAGTTCTTTCTTATAGTCTTTCCAAGAAGGAGGAAGTTTTTCAATTATGGCAGCAACAATTACATTATCATCCATATTTAATTTTTTCAGTTTGCAATGATTTATGATGCGTTGGATGTCATGAAATTGTTCTAGCACAGGCCTATTATCATGCATTTTAAAGCTTAGAAACTGACCGTTAAGGAACTTCTTACTTGTAGCGCCTTCCGTTAGATATTTGGTCTCCAATGTTTCCCATAAAGTTTTTGCTGTCCCAACATTTTGGTACAAGTCGAACAAATTATCAGCAAGTGCATTGAGAATGTGACCACGACACAAATAATCATCGGTCTCCCATTTTGTGCGTTGCCTCGTCTGTTCCACGGTTTCATCTTCATCTTCATTTGGTTTCGGTTGTGACAAGACATATACAATCTTCAATGTTGTTAGAAGAAAATGAACCTTTTTCTGCCAACGCAGAAAATTACCACCATCAAAACGGTCCAACTTGACAAAGCTTTCTGTTATTTGTCGAAGTGATTTGGAAGAGTCGGCCATTTCCAAAAATACTGTATTTAGATTGTTGGATATTATGAATGCAAATACAGAAATGGAACTCTTTATATATCTCAAAAATGTCAACTTCAATACAACAATGTAATTTCTGAATAGTCACTATAAAACTTCAAGGCGTGATGTCACTTTCCTAAATACAGTATTTGCCCCACACGAAGAATTTCGGTATACAAACGGGAATCAGCAAATCCGTACTCAAGATACAATGAAGCAATTGCACTGTCTGCAACTTGTATATTTGAAGACAGCCCTTGGATGTAGCAGCGAAGAACAGTCAATCAAGTTCTTATTCTGTTTATGTGCACAAAACAGAATAAGAGAATTTGTATCTCCTGAAAATTGTAAGAGAGTAATAGCAGGGTCTGGAAATCTGAAACTGGTTTTTGTTATCAATGTAATTCCGTTTTTAGGCAGCCTTTATTTATAGAAAATGAAAGGCTTTGTCTTCAAGAGTCATGACTGTTGAATTAAGTCAGTTCCGAACAGTATGACTGTTAATTACCAACAGTCTTAAGTCCTTTCCGAACAAGTATAATAATACCGAATCGGTTTTGCACGGGTCAACCAAAAAGTGACCGCGCCCGAGCTATCGCGATCCGACCCGGACGAATCCTGGCAAGCGAAGTGCAAAGTGCGCCACTAGCGCCTCTACAGCTCACTGCCCCGCACCCGCACGCGCGCGCGCGCGCGCGTGTGCCTACGGTGCTTCACACCGTATTGAGGTCTCTTGAATAGTCTCTTAAATGCTAGATGAATTAACTCTTCATTTTCCATTTGTACTTATTAAGTGTACACATTCTTAACATTTTTCCAATGTGGGACTCAAAGGTTGCCCACCCCTTTTATAGCTTAGTCGTGACACTTAACTTTGTACATTTTCCAATGTGGGACACTATCCCCTTTTATATTTGGATTAGCTTCCCACCTCTTCCTCACACTTCCAATGTGGGACAAGCTCTTAAGGCTTTTACACCCAAAAAACTCTTACTCTCTTATTTTAAAAATCTCCAACAAAATGCAGACTAATCCGTGGACTGATCCGTATAAGAGCAGGACTATATATATATATAGTATGCATAATTGTTTGATAATGTTCATTTTTTTTTGTAATGTATACATCATTTTACTGTTAATGTATTTTTTTTTCACGATGTATGTATAAAATACATTAATGTATGTGTTTAATTAACACAATGTTGGTAATCCCTTTTCCTGCAAAAAGGACATTTCGTTCCAATAGCTAAATAAACGAGTGCAATTTACAATTAAGGGCTTGTTTGGTTCGCTACTCAGAAAACTCGATTTAAACGATGTTTTTAAATATAGTTTTAAAATTCAATTTTTTGTGTTTATAATTATTGGTGTGCGTTTGGTAAACTTGTTTTGAAATATAATTTTTTGAAAATTTGGCAAAAATGACAATCATGTATATTTATATTGTACATATATATATAACTTTCATACATACATGATATATGAATGTATGCATACATACATACATCATAAATTATATACATGTACATTTAATATCATGTATTTTTAAATATATTTAATGAGGTATGTTGGGGAGTTTAACTATATATATATATTGCATGTATAATTCACTATAAAATTATATACATACATGAATTAATAATATTTTTTACTACATATGTACTATATGTATATTTTATATTATTCCATACATTAATAATACATATATAAAATTAAGTGTCTATCTGCCATGATAAACACTTAATTTTTATGTCTCTTGAATGATTTTAAAATAAAATTTAGTTTCATTTTTTTATTCAATATTTTTATAAGAAAATATACTATGGAATACACATAGTGTGGGTGATGTTTTGGATCACTATTCAAGGGATGTAATTTCAACTTCTACAATGATTGTTCTCTTTGATGACTTTTAAGTTTGAACAAGTCAAGAAAATTTGTATGGAGCTTTGATTTGTAATTTTGTGGATTATTTATCATTGTTTGAACACATTTGTAATTTTGATATAGAATTTAGGAGATTTTCCCATATTTAAATGGTGAGTTTTGAGGAATTTTTGTATTTATATATATTTATTTATTTTATTTCAATTTAAGTCTCATAATTCAAATGCAACTTTAGCACTCTCCCAAAAAACAAGTACAACTTTTAAGGATGTCATTAGTATCTTCAATTTTCATCGACTGAATAGACGTGATTCCATAAAGTCCATAAAAAAGTTGAAGTGATTAATGCATGTTCTTTTTTTCCTAGTTAAACTGAGTGCATTTAGTTGTACTTTTTTTGTTTGTTTGTTAACATTAATTGTACTTCCATTTAAATAATTTTTACTTAATTTCAACGTATTCATTTGACATGGAAAAATTGGTATTAACACGCCATTTTCAATAATTGTTACCGAAAGCGTGTTTTTTATATTAGCACACAAAGAAAATGTGTGGGAGTTTTTTCTTTTTCTTTGTTGAGTTGGTACTATTGTGAAGTTCATGACTAAATACATTTATTTTATTTTATGAGTAAAAAATGATATTATGCTTTTTATTTTTCCGTATTTTGATGATATTAATGTATTATTATTTTTCACATATCTACATTATGTGCTAACATATTGTTGTGCTATGATCTAGCATTAAGACTTGTCATGTTCATTATTATTTGCATTAAGAAATAAATTAAAGGGTCAAAGAACATATATTTTTAATTAAGTAAATTATATAATCAAATTATAGGTCCATGGCTTTTATATATGTTTTTATTAATCTACATCATTATGATTCTTTTTGTTTCACTTTTTCAACTTTGTTTTGTTATGGTATCCTCATGTGATGAAGTGATGTAAAAAATATTGTACGAAAAATACTTTTATTAATTGAATGGGCGTTTGAGAAATTTTTTGGAATAAAATAAAAGGTTTTGTATTAAATATGTATTAAAAAAATATTTGAGGGACTTTTTATTAATTGATCATTTTTTAATGTATTTAAGATTAAATTTTAATATTTAAGGAAGTGATTTGTATCTCATCGTGTCATTGACACATGTACACCCTAATATATATGCGTAGAAAGACTCTCCTACATCATACCATACATCATACCTAGTTTTAAGGCCTAAATTTTTTTTTTCAATTTTTTCCTATTGAAATTCACCTTTTAATCAAAACATGTTCAAAAAAATAAGTCAAAATACATTTTTCTAGACATTTTTAAAAAATTCAAAAAACTCTGCTGGCGCAGACCTTTATAAATAAAGTATTTTCAACAGTTTTTTGTTGAATTTTTAAAAAATAGCTAGAAATTGTATTATAGTCTAATTTTTTGAACATTTGTTGATTGGAATGTTAACTCAATGGGTAAAATAACAAAATTAAATTAAAAAAAAAAAACTAAGGTCTAGAACTAGGTGTGATATATGAGTCTCTCTCTCTCTCTCTCTCTCTATATATATATATATATATATATATATATATATACACACACACACACACACACACACACACACACACTAGGGTGTACTCGTGCCGATAGGACCATGAGATACAAATTTCTTCCTTAAATATTAAACTTTAATCTTAAATTACATTTAAAAAGGGTTCTATTAATAAAAAGTCCCTAAAATATTTTTTATTATACATGTAGTCCAAGCGTTTTTATTTTTTTTTCAAATAGTCTCTCAGATACCCATTTAACTAATATTCTCTTATTTTTAAAGGTCAACGCTAGCGATACCCATTCCCACCACCCATCAACCCCCCTTTGTCGGAGCTCTGACAATCTTCACTGGAGCTCCTTGTTTTGAGTGTTTTTATGTGATGAAGAACTTTTTGAAACAAAATAAATTTTTTTGAATTAAACGTGTATTAAAGTATGTTCGAAAGACTATTTGATATACGCTCCTTAAAAA
This sequence comes from Sambucus nigra, assembly GCA_949130495.1. Lineage (NCBI taxonomy): Eukaryota > Viridiplantae > Streptophyta > Magnoliopsida > Dipsacales > Adoxaceae > Sambucus > Sambucus nigra. The sequence continues at coordinate 714,439,357 of OX422210.1, forward strand.
AATTGTTTGAAGTCGTAGAAGTGGTTTGCATATAATATTTTTTTCATCACCTCATCACACGAGGATACCATAACAAAACAAAGTTGTAAAAGGGTAACAAAAAGGATCATAGTAATGTAGATTAATAAAAACATATATAAAATCCCTAGACCTATAATTTGATAATACAACTTACTTAATTAAAAATATATGTATTTTTACCCTTTAATTTATTTCTTAAGGTAATAATAATGAACATGACAATTCCTAATGCTATATCATAGCACAATAATATGTTAGCACACAATGTAGATATGCCAAAAGTGATAAAAAATGTATTATAAAATATAATACCATTTTTGAATTATAAAATATAATAAATGTATTTAGTCATGAACTCCACAATAGTACCAACTCCACAAAGACAAAGAAAAAAAATCTCCCAAACATTCATTCTTTAATTGCATCACCAAACACATTTTTTACCAATTTTTCCATGTCAAATGAATCCGTTGAAATTAAGTGAAAATTATTTAAATGGAGGTACAATTAATGTTAACAAACAAACAAAAAAAGGTTCAACTAAATGCACTCTCAATTCAGTTTAAGAGTAATATAGGGGGAGTGCTACTTTCTTGGCTTTTGGCAAGAAAATAAAGAACACGCATTAATCATTGGTAGCCCTATTTGCGCTCCAACAAAATTTATAGCACTCTACTTTTCTTACCAGCATAATTAAAAGACCAAACTAACTTGCAAACAAAAAAAATTATCGAATTGAACCATTTGACTTCTTTATGTTCATAATTATTTTAAATATATTATTTATTAAATATACTTTGACTTCTTTATGTGCCACAAATTTCAAACTGCAATCTTAAATCTTACAAAAAAAAAAACGCATGACATAACTTATTTTTTCACCTAAAACTAACACGATTTAATTATAGAGTGGTTCTTGGTAGACCTTTAAATTGTATATAAAATTGAAACCAAGTGATTGTGTACAATTTTGAGGATCTCTCCAAAATTATTCTGAATTATAATACAACATGACACAACGAGAAATGAAATCTCTTTTTTTATTTAACTCGAACACAATACTTGTTGATCACTTTTTTTACTACATGAGAACATGACCCAATTACAAGATGACGCCATACACATTATGAAATTTTATATTTGGCCTAATAGAACACAATTTAGGTCATGTTGTGACATTTTTATATGGATCGTGTTGTGTTGAGTAAAAATAAAATTTCGTGTTGTGATGCGTCGCATGTTAATTAGATCATGTTCATGTTAGATAAAAAGAAATAGATTTGGTATCGTGTCACATTTATTTGGGTTGTGTTATGTAAAAAAATGAGATTTCATGTCTTGTCATGTTAGCATTTTAATTAGATTGTGTTCCTGTTAGATAAAAAAAATATTGCCATTTTTTTGCTTTAAAATTAAAAAACTATATATTCCATTTTTTATATTTATGGTGCCTTTTTAACATAATCTAATTATTAAAGTTTTTTTTAGTTTATTTTACATTATTTATTTGAGTCATGTTTGTGTTAGGTGAAAAAATAATATTTCATGGCATGTCGCGTTTTAACTGGGTCGTGTTCGTACCTTATTTTAAAAAATTGTGGTATGTCGTATTGTGTCGTGTCGCTTTTATTTGGGTTGTATTTGTGTTAGCAAAATAAAAATAAGATTTCACTTCGGACCGCATTTTTAGTTAATCGTTTTCTTGTTCGGGTAAAAAAAAATTATGTCGTATTGTTTTTATTTGGGTGGTGTTCGTTTTAGGTGGAAAAAAAATTATGTCATGCGTTTTTTCCCCTTTTTTGTAAGATTTAAGATTGCAGTTTGGAATTTGTGGCACATAAAGAAGCCAAAGTATATCTAATAAATAATATATTTAAAATAATTATGAACATAAAGAAGTCAAATGGGTCAATTCGAAAAATTTCTGTTTGCAAGTCAAGTGATCTTAACTACATGTAGCGGTGTGCATAAACCCGAATGGAGCGAAATAACCGAATCGAACCGAACCTACATTTAAGGGTGTTTATAAAGGAGGTCTCAATGCGGTCTAAAATTACAAACGATCGAATAAATTGGTTCGGTCTCGGTCTTGGGTCTAAAAAAACGAGTTTAAACTGAACCGAACCGAATTTATAAAATAAAAGTAAAAATATATATATATATATATATATATATATATATATATATATATATATATATATATATATATATATATATATATATATATATATATATATATATATATGTTAAATACATACTTTATGTAAGTGTAGGCTTAAAAAAACACATCACACTTTAACTTCAGAAAATCCAACCCTTTTAAGATTCCGGCCTAAAAACTTTCAACAGGTACATCTATTTTTTTCTAATGTTTATGATGCGTGATCAACTTTGAACAAGTAGTAATCCATACTACCACTTAGTATTGAAACTTTCAACAGTTGAAACTTTCAACAGGTAGTATTGCCAATTTGCCATCACTCATCAACATGCACATATGATGAACTTTCAACAGGTAGTAAATGATCCAACTAATAATAATTTTTACCTATTAGAAATGGAAGACAAAACTTGTTCCCAAATCAGTTTTATGGTTAAAATGCATACTTGTTACCCATAAAGAAGACATAGGGTCACCCATATAGAAGACTTCCAAATCAGTCACCAAAATGTAAGAAGATAAAAACTTGTTGCCAAATCGGTTCTATGGTTACCTTTAGTTGTTAGAAATTTAAGAAGACTTTCAAACATTTTTCATATGGATAACTGTTAGTCGTTTATAGACCGAATAAGACCGAGACCGAACCCGTACCACCTAAAAACTGAATAGGACCGAGGCCGATTACTCCGGTCCGGTCTTGATCTGTAATTTTCTAGGACCAATTAATGCGGTCCGATCCCAAAAGTACCTCAAAATCGGACCGGACCGGACCGCGCACACCCCTAACTACATGGATGATTTTGTATTTGGAATGTTGAAGAGTTAATGGAGCAAAAAGAAGGTCAGTTTGATCTTTCAATTATGCTGTTAAGAAAAGTGGAGTGCTGGAGAATTTTGTTGGAGTGCATATAGTGATAGCCTTAATCATTTCAACTTTTTATGGACTTTTAAGGGTACATGTCTATTTTCTCAATGAAAATTAAAATACAAATGCCATCGTATCACTATTATTACTGTTGAAAGTTGTACCTCTTTTTGGGTGAGTGTCAAAGTTGTATTTGAATTGTGAGAGACTTAAAGTAGAAATAAAATAAATAAATATATATAAACACAAAAATCTCCCCCCCCCCCCCCCCCAAGCTCACACCATTGGCAAAATCTCATAGAATTCTATATCAAAAATATAAATTTGTCTAAATAATGATAAATAGCCCACAAAATTACAAATCAAAACTCTATACAAAATTTGAAATTACACCCCTTAAAAGTCATCAAACAGAACAATCATTGTGCAAGTTGAAATTACACCCCTTGAATAGTGATCCAAATCATCATCCACTGTGTTTGTATTCCATCATATATTTTCTAATAAAAATATTGAATAAAAAATGGACACTGAATTTTATCATAAAATCTCATTTAAGAAGCATAAAAATAAAGTGTCTAACATAGGTGGTTGAAAAGGCTTCAAGAAGTATAAGGAAAAATTTCCAAATCGAGTCAATTTGAGGTATTGGCTATTTTCGTTGGACAAAATATTTTGGGTCTTTTAGTGTCATATTACTACACTCCATGTTGAAGATATTAAGCATCTGTGATTTTTTTCGTATTGAAGACTTCATATCAGCAATACGAATGCTTATTTTTCTCCAAAGGTATATGGCCCGATTTTTAAATTTTTGTTGGAGACACATTTTATAGGTCAATTGTTGTTTTTACAAATCATAAACTTAATTTTATTTTTCATAATTTACCCAGGTCGTTCTAACGAGTTCGTTCGAACAAATTTGTTCGAACGACGTCAAAAATGAGGTCCCTTAAGGGTCTTGGATGAATTGTCATTTGAATCCTCGTTCTCATCTCATTCAAATGACATTTAGCCATGTCGTTCGAACGAGACCAGTATGTCGTTCGAACGACAGTTGCAATTTTTAAAAAATATGATTTTTTCAGTATTTTTTCTCCTCAACCTCCCTTGTCCACTACTTCAACTCTTTGATATCAAAAGGGACCCGGGGAAAAATCAGAAGCCATCCACTTTGAACTTTCAAGAAAAGCAAATATTCTCTAGTGAAAATGTCTCCAACATTTATGTGATCTTTTTGGATCATTTTTCAAGAACTAAAACCCAAAATCATATTCTCCTACATTCATCACTGATTGTGTGCGATGGACCTCCGCACAGGTTGGAGACGGTGATTGGCTTTCAATGGATATTGATACACAGGAGGTGTTGTGCAATGTGTTGGAGCTACACGTGCTATGAACGTAGGTGTTGAAGATGATATCAGTGGGTCTTGTTGTGTGTCAAGTCTGTAAGTCTTTTGTGTCTGCTTGTAAAATCGTACTCGTGGTGGATTTTGTCTAGGTCTGAACGTCCAAGTTTTTTTTATTTGAACTTTCCACATACATCGCGTCATTGTGGTTGTGCTTTATATTTACGTATCAAATCTTGCATTCTCATATAGGGTTTAGTATCAAGACTAACATTTGGAAAGTATCAACCTGCTGGTCTAATTGAATTTGTAAACCGTGTTGTGAATTTGAATCTCAGAGTGTATTTTATGAATTTGGTCCTAATCCATAAAACCTAACGATTTTAAATTGGTATTAGAGCAAGTTTCTAAAAGTTATTTTTATGAATTCTGGAGGTTATATGGAAGGCTATTCGTCAAATAGACCCCCTATGTTTGATGAAACTAATTATGTCTATTGAAAAGCAAGTATGAGATCTGCGTTAAAATCAGTTGATGAATGTGTTTGGCATGCCCCGCAACTGTTGTAGTTGAAGAAGATACTATTTAAAAACCTGTAGAGGAATGGAGTGAGGATGATTTGTAATCATGTAATTTTAATTCTAAAGGCTTAAATGCGTTATTTAGTGTCATTACTCTTGAGGAGTTTCTTCGTATTATGACATGTGAAGCTTCAAAGGAGGCATGGGACATTCTTTAGGTTACTCATGAATGAACGAGTACGGTTATGGTGTCTAAACTGCAAAAATTTAATCACTCAATTTGAAACTATCACCATAAAAGAGAGTGAATCTTTCGATGAGTTTCATGATTGTATTTCCAATATAGTTAACTCATGTTTCAACTTAGGTGATAAAATCCCTGAAAATTATGTAGTCAAGAAGATACTTAGATCTCTACCTAGTCGATTCAATTCTAAAGTCATTGTTCTTAATTATTTAGGTGTTTTAAATTCATTAAAGATCGAAGATCTTGTAGGTGATCTCCAAACATATGAGTTAGACATGTTTCCTAGAGATAACAAAAATAAAGATAAGGGAGTTGATCTAAAAGTTAAAAATGAAGAAGTGTCTGAATTCGATGAGTTCGATATGGATCATGATGATATGGCCTTATTTGCTACAAAATTCATAAAGTTTCTCAAGTTTAAAAAGAAAAACTCAAAATTTGATAAAACTAAATTTGGGAAAAATAAAAATAATGCAAGTAGAAGTTCTAACGATCGGGATCAAAAGAAATTTAAAAGTGATAACTCTAAAAGAGTTAACTTTAAAAAGGATGATTCGGAAAGATGTTTTGTGTGTGACGAACGAGGTTATAGAGCATATGAGTATCCTACTAAACTTAAGAGACGGGGAAATGAAAAATGAAGCACCTCGTACATTCTACCAAGCGAGGTGGACAGCCACCGCCGTCAAACTACATCGGGTATATCTAAATAACTTATCATTCTCAGCATGTGAGAGATATATGATATATTTAAAAAAAATCCAAAAGATAATAATCAAATTTGTCCAACAAATATAACCATTTATCTAATACTAAAATCCATCACCATGTTATCTCCAAAATTAATCCAACTGCAAATAAATATAAATCCAAATGAAATAATCCAACCATAAATATTTGATGAAACCGTAAATAACCGTGGAACCGATTGACCCACCAAAACTATAAACAAAAGTTTAATAATAAAAGCGACGGAATGGAAAGTAACTCTCAACTACTAAAGCAAGTAAATAAATCTCCAGATGTACTCCCAAAAAATCCCCAATCACTCCGATATAGCTACTCCAGTACTATACCTGAAATGTTAGTGAACACAATGGTTTAGATCCCATCGCATGAATACTAGCTACTCCTCCCAATTAGGGTTTGTAAACCCAGACAATAACATTATACATTATAAACATCACAATAGAGTATTATATATATATATATTAACATGCATGTAAAAAAATAAACTACTACCATCTACCCACAACTAAGCCACCCTAATTGTTTAAGTCCGATTATTTCATTTCATTATCTAATTTGTTGAAGTTATTAATTCCATTTTCATAATTTAATTAAATTAATTCTACTCGATTTTATTTATGCGACACCAGTACAACGAGTTCACTCCTTTACGTGTCCTGCACATATTACTGGCGCGCCCAATTCTATACGCTACATACAATCCCCTCATTATCGCCAGCTCGCCCAATTTTTTTAATCATGCAAATATTGGTGAAGTTCCACACATGACACATCACTATAGCCAGTTCGCCCGTATTCTATCAGTGCTACACATATTGGTGACGCCAACACACAGCCACATTGCTATAGTTAGTTCGCCCCTTAATGGTAGCTCTGCACATATTGGCGATGCAAATTCATTTTTATACTTATTTATTATCTTAGGCATTAATTCTCAATTGTCTCAAGTTATCATCTTTTTTATTAGCCCCAATCTTTAATCGAGCATAAATTCTCAAACCACCCCTAGTCCAATATCTAGAGGTCTCCTAAAATGCAAATATATCCTAACCTATCATTTAGGAAGAATACCTACCGAAATCATTAACTAACATCGGACTGAGGCTAATGATCCATCGAAAACAACAAAAAAACCATCCATGCCCCAGGGTCGTCCCTCCTTAAAAATCTACACTAACTGGTCCCATAGTTAAAAAGTGTTTCCAACAACCACTGTTCTAAAAAACCCACCTAGGCTCCGCCTAGGCACACCTAGGCTTGAGGCTTGGGAGAAACACCCCGCCTTAAGCTTTTTACGCCTTATTCTTCGTAAAACCTTTAAGGCGCATTTTTTTCTAAAAATAACAATGCTTTAGTGAAACGATATCTCATTTTAAAGATTTTTTTTTACAAACCGGACCATTATCTCATCCAAGATAATCAAATAGTATTTTAATTTAAAAATATTCAGACATATTTTTATGACATGTACAGTTTTAGTATTTTAATAGCCTTGTTATGGTTAAAAAATATTAAAATATATTAAGAAGGCCTAAACACCTTTTCACGTCTTTTTACGCCTAAGGCATGCCTAGGCTTCTAAGGCTTAAGGCTTGACCTCCATACCTCGATCAAGCCCCACGTTTTTTAGAACTTTTCCAACAACTAAGGCCTAGCTACTAGTCACATACCTATCAAGCAACCCAAAATATGGTGAGGGCACTAACTACCCTAACAATCCCGTCCTCTCCGCGGTGTCAATTATTAATAACATTTAACAAATAATATATGACATGTTTTTAAATTATCACAACAATTCCTTCAATTAATCACAAAAACCATATTTATCCAAATTATGCCCTTAATTATAATATTAATTAACAATTCATTCCTCGTCAACTTATAGAATTTCTATCCACGTACATATTTTATGGAGCATACAACAATAAATATCTACTCTACAAGATGCACATATTTACCATGGTTTTATGTGTCGAAATAAATTTATAGTATTCCGACGATTTATTCTACATGCGAACATAATAATTTCTAACGGAGTCTCAACCTCCATCCTAAGCATGCAAGAGTTTTGAATCTTAATTCGTATTAAATATTTGAATAAAAATAGTCCCAAATTTAGTTTCACTTTTCCTAATTAGTCTTCTTAATTTATTTTAAGAAAACAATGATTATTAGTATTAAGGCGACATTTAAAATGCATAATACTAAAAGGTAACAATCAAAGTATTCATGCCTGATAAAATTTGTTTGCAAAACCTGATTGGATGACTATGTTCCTCTTAAGAAAATAACAAAGTTGCGTTGTTGAATGATCTTAAGAAAGCACGGTTTGAACCTTCAAAACACGGGTTGAATCTTGCTTTTAAATGGGGTTAGGGTTTTGAAGACGAAAGGAGATGTAAATAAAGGAGTCTACTGATCTTAGAGTTAATATGAAAGTGTTTGAAAAAGTCTAACCTCGATTTTAATTTATAATAGAAGATTAGAGAGTTTAAATAAACTCAAACTCTAAAAAAACTCCAACCCACCGGCTCTGTCAGGGGTGAATCGATTAACCCTCCTGGCCGAATCAATTCGGACCTGAACAGGTGCTCAGGTCGCCCCAAAAATTTATAAAAATAAATAAAATAATAATTTTCCCCCGATTTCAATTCCAATTAAACTCCCATTTTTTCAAAAATAAAGCCAACATTTTAAATGCCAAAAACAATTCAAATTAGAAAAAAAATTCTCTAACTTTTTATTTACGACACTTTAATTAAACGGTCTTAACCAATCGGGTGTTACATACTTTCCCACTAACACAGGAATTTCATCCTCAAAGTTTGATGAAGCATAAAAGCAAAAAATAAAATAAGGCTCACATATGCCTACCCATAGAATACCACGATTAGGCGCCCATACACCCAATCCTACACGTACCTACCCCGCGAATAAAATATAATATATCAACTGTATATATATAAGCATATCTTACGAAAGATAATACGTATCATGCTACCCCAATAGCCACGCCTTGAATTCGACTGAGCCTGTCCTGCTTGAGGCTCCCAAATCGAAAGTAAATAACACCTACCCACTGTGGTGCCGTTGGCGCTCCATGCGCACCTGGTGTTGCTGGCGATTGAGGCTCTTGTCCCTACTGGGCCTGTGCTCCTTAGGCCTATTGACCCTTTTTTAAAAACCTGAGAGATCGATGTCCTTCCTCCCCATGATTAAAACATGCACCTCTAAAAGGTTCAAAACGCTTAGCTGGAGCTTGCTACCCCTATTGTCCTTGCCCATGCCCCTTCCCTAGCCCTTGAGGGCCCTACAGGACACCATTGCCTTACTGAAAGGCCTGCTGCTCTAGACTTGTGTGATGCCTCTTCCATTGTTGGTCATTGCGACCCTTGTTCTCCCCTGATTAACCATTCAACTGCTCTCTCTTTTCCAACTTCTTTTGATAGTTCACTTTCTCTTGCCATAACAACAGTGAGACGTCCACCACCTGGGTGTAATTAGTTTATGTCGTATTCCCTAACACTATCAGCTTAATAGACCACGAACATTTCATCTTCTTCACCTCTGTGTTCACATTTTTCAGGACAAATATCGACATATTGGTGAACTCCTGTTCATACTTAACAACTAATTTCAAACCCTGCTCTAAGTCCAAAATCTCCCTCTTCTTTGTACTCCTAATCGGATATTAAATATACTTCTTAATAAACGTCACTAAAAATTCTCCATAGTTCAGGCGATCCCTATCCTCAGATGTGGTGACACTCCCCCACCACTATAACACATACCCAGTCAGCTTGAACGTAGTCAACATCTGCTTTTGTACATCAGTGCAATCTACCATCCTCAAGTGTCTCTCCATATCTCTCCTCCATTAGTGAGCAACCGTTGGGTCAGATCCCCCTGTAAAGGTAGGAGGATTGTCTTTATGGAAACTGACTCTCACCCTGTTCCAAACTAAAGCGTGTGTATATTGTTACTGTTCCTCTTGGTTTTCCAACCTCTGTCTCCCAATCTCAATACCGACCATCCTGGCCTCATGAACGATAGCTGCTAACTCCTCGACACCAAAACAAACTGACCTTAACTCTTCTGAGCCGCAGAGTCAAAAACTGAACCCTCTCCCCTATCTCCAGATCTCCTAGTGTTCTCCATCTGAAAAGACAGGAATAAAAATAACATCAGACTCGGAATAACTAAGAGTACAAATCATCAAAGGAATCAAATATAGGCAATACAGAAGATAAACAAATTCACAACATACGAGACTTAAGACCATGCTCTGATACCATTTGTAACACCCCGTTTATTCTGGGAAGCGAGGTAGCAAGGCGCCGCCGCCAAACTACGTCGGACATTACTAAATACTTTAACATTTTCATCATATGATATATATATATGAGACATTTAAAAAATTTTCAAGAGATAATAATCAAATTTATCTAACAACTATAACCTTTATGCAATATTAAAATCCATCACCATGCTATCTCCAAAATAAATTCAACTCAAAATAAATTTAAACCTAAATGAAATAATCCAACTATAAGTATCTGATAGAATTCGTAATCAACTATGGAACCGATTGGCCCACCAAAATAATAAATAAAATTTTCATGATAAAAGCAGTGGAATGGAAAGTAACTCTAAACTACTAAAGCAAGTTAATAAACATCAGTTGCACTCATGAAAATCTGCAATCACTCCGATCCACCTACTCCAGCATTATACCTGAAATTTAGTCAACGCAATGGGTCAGATGCCACTGCATGAATACTAGCTACTCCTCCCAATTAGGGTCCGTAAACACACACACACACACACACACATACATATATATATATATATATATATATATATATAAACATATGATTAAAAAATAAACTACTTCTATATACCCACAACTAAGCCACCCCAATAGTTTAAGTCCAATTATTCCATTTCATCATCTACTTTGTTAAAGCTATTAATTCCATTTCAACAATTTTATTAAATCTCGATTTTATTTAGGTGACACCAGTATAGCTAGTTCACTCCTTTACGAGTCCTATATATATTCCTGGCGCGCTCAATTCTATACATTACATACAATCCCCTCACTATATCCAGTTCGCCCAATTTTGTAGCATTGTACATATTGGTGAAGTTCCTCACACGAAACATCACTATAGCCAGTTCTCCCATATTCTGTTAGCCCTGCACATATTTGTGACGCCAACACCCACCCACGTCGCTATAGACAGTTCTCCCCTTATTGTCAGCTCTGCACATATTGGTGACGCCACATCAATTTTATACCCATTTATTATCTCAGGCATTAATTCTCAATTTTCTCAAGCTATCATATAATCTATTAGTCCCACCATTAAATCGAGCATAAACCCTCAAACCACCCCTAGTCACATACCTTGAGGTTGTGACACCTCGTCTAATAAATTACCGGGTGATCAGTCATATATCAAATTAAAATAGGAATCCCAGTTGGTTCATTCTTAGCATCACTGTCAAAAATCTTTTTAAAACTTACTAACCACCTAATATTCCAAAAAGCCGGTGCCAAATTTTTATCTTTTTATTTAAACAAAAACATTAACATGCGGAAGTATACTATGAGTCATTCACAACAACTGAATCAAATCAACTGAATAAATAAATAAAGTACTTGTCGAACAAACCATCGTCCACAAAATTAAATAGTCCATTAACAATCGTTCAACAACCGAATAAATGAATTTGAAACTACACTTAAAAGTCTGGGTGACATGCCCTAAGTAAAACTGAAACTGATTGAGGATTCCTACTCTAGGAAACAATGAACGATGCGTCTAATCCAAACTCCTGCTAGCATCCAATTGTGCCGCAGCTACGCATCCCTGTAACAAAATATCAAGCCTGGCGTCCATGTGGCTGGACACCTAAAAGGTTTTGAAAATAGTTTTATAGCAAGGGTTAAAACCCTAAATATTTTGAAAATATTTAACAAGTGAATTAATTGCAGTAATTAAAAATGTATGAATGTGCTTCATTTTTAAGTTAGTGTCTCACTCTCTTGAGGAAATACTTACCCCTCCACTAATGTACACACCTAGTGTTTACCTTAACCCCACCTAGTCATACTACCCCGTCGAACTAGTCCTAGTATAATCTCCCCTTGCGATACTACTCTAAAGCGAGTATTATTATTCACGGGTTATGAGTTATCTCTCACGTTAACTTAATTGATTCTCTTAAAATAATATCATATAATCGTGACACACGTTATATAAAGTACATGCATTGCACTCAGTATTATTACCCGCATGTAATATTTAATACCATTATATACGTATCTTTACTACAACATCCACACATATGTCATATGTATATCCATCCTTCCGAGTATACCCTCATCGGATGATTTTCTCTAAAATATTATCATACCAGGTCTGCTCACTTAATCAAGTTACCCTAAGTCGGAATCTCTCATGAACTTGGCTAAAAACATAAACGCTGGAAGCAGTCATATTTCCTTCCTGAAAGTGAGATAAGCCATGTACCCATATAACGGATGCTATGACCCGGGGATATACTCGCCTTACTCCTCAAGCTAGGGGATTCACCCATATCTAGTAACCTCCCTTGATAGCACTAGAGTACATAATATTATTAAATATCTAGCCAGTGATATTTATAAGCACACACACAATATATATATCACACACGGTATATATATAATATAAATCTCGGCTTTACCGTGTACTGAAATTCGTAACACTAGTCTGTATATTCTCGAGTCTATGGTCCAACTCTAAATTAATCTATTCCTCTCAATATTTAATTAAATGCCTTGGCATCACTCAACCAATATATACGGACTCGCTCACTTGGCCCGTAATTTAGTATTCATAATTTATTTCATTCTACTCCCAATACTAAGTTCGACCCCCCTTTAGTGTTGATATCGCTTAATAATTAATCACGAGTCTCTATTCATGTTCTCTTTTTAAACATTTAATATAATTAACCTCCTAGAAATCCCACCATATAAATAAAGCCCAAAAATTTATATAAGCCGAATTGCCTAAAAACTGGGACTCGCGGTCGACCGGTACTTCAAGTGCGGTCGACTGGTCGGCCATGGAAGCTTCTTCCCCGAGTGGAATTTTGGCCATGGTTGTTCTTCCAACCTTTTTAACTTTCTTTCCAATAATTACCCAATCACAATCAACATTCAATTATTGAAATAGTAGGTTCTAAACACCCTAGAAACCTTGAATCATCCATAAATTCACATAAATATAATGTTTACCACATTGGATATTTTTTTCGAGTTTTATTCCACCGAATTCAATTCATCATTAAGATTCGAAATTATTCATCAATACTCACTAATTTTCACCCTACAATCTGATTTCAACAGTCACATATTATAATCTCACATCAATCGAGTAATTAATCTACACATATTACTCTAATTTGAAAAACCCATTTTGATTATCAACACACACCCAAAAAATGGATTTTTTTTATATATCCACTATAATATGAATTGATTATCATAAACTTATAATCATATCAAGTTAACCACTTTCCTTGAAAGTTCTTAGAGTCTTATCCGTTGGTGTAGAGGATGATTTGATGAAGAACACCCAAATCTCTCTCTAGATTAGTCTCCAAAAGATCCCCAATTGCTCCTCTTTCCTTCCCTCAAAGACTTCTGTTTATGAGTTATGAAATCTGCCGTAAGACCCTTTTTCTCTTAGGTTAAATCATACTAATCCCATTTTTAGTCTAATGGCCCAAGCCCAAATGACCCAAACACCTCCCTGTGGGCCCGATTATGCCTATAAACGTCCCGACACCCGATTACTACCCCCAGAGTACTCTTTTATGACTATCTCGATCCATCCGGACTCAACTGTGCACTTATAATTATCATCCAAAATACTTCATAATATTCTCTAATTTCGACCTCAAAATGTGACACAACAATAATTCGAATAATTAAACCTAAAGTTGCAAAATATAAATAATTATTCCCACTCAAATAAATTCTCCAAATCATAAATTTAAGTTTCTCCAATTTAAATAGTTTTATTTCTCCAAAAAGTAATTAAATACTAAATCCCCAAAGTTACGGGGTGTTACATACTTCCCCCCTTACAAAGGAATTTCGTCCTCGAATTTAAGATAAGCCTAGTACTCCAAGCTTCAAAAATCACTCTCTAGTCTTATGCCTCTAAGATCGTTACATCTATCTCTCCCACTTCTAATTATGAGTTACCGAAATATGAATTTTAATTAACCAGGGCGCCCATACACCCTGTCCCCATGCTTAACTGCACAAAAGTTACCCGACTATGCTAGCCGTAACCCATAATATAACTTCTAAACCATAGTCATATCACATACATGAATAATAACAGGGGTACCCAACCCATGTACTAACGACTAAACATCTCCCCACTCCCAACGATGCGCTAAGTTTCATGCGTGGGACGTCTCGCAAAACGAAATCCAAACAAAGAACCCCTCAATACACTACTACCCAACATTATCGGTCGTTGAGATTCGTTAAGACCTCGGTCCATAGCACGCACCCCCAAATACATGTCTCTTAACACAAAAGTATACACGCCCACTCTTATGCTTCAAGAGACAACATAAAATACCGCACCCTTACTATCACTAGTTCTTGTGTAAAATAAACCCCGAGTTATCTCTCCCCACTCAAAAATAATTCTAACCACCCTGACTCACTTCAGTAGCATCCATACTTACCGGGATAAAATATTATAACACAAGACATTCTTATGTGTATATTATACTACATAATACAACGTACACACACACACACACACACACATATATATATATATGCTAGACCCTCCCTCTCAGGTGACACCTAGTAGAAGTCACTCATACCCTAGTGCAACGAACACCAAAACTTACTATCATTATCCACAATAGTTCAAATCCATTGCTATCCAGCCGATACTTGAAAAATCATCTACCTTACTCCCATAATTCTCGAAAGTACTGACCCCTCGTACAATTCAAACCTTCTCTCTGTGTACACCCCCACTCTCTCGTGGTTAACACCAAAGAACTTCTCTAACCCACGGAAATTTATATACGTAATATGGCTGCTATAGCGAGTGCACCCACTAAATTTGACTTACCCGCGAACTCTAGTGAAAATAATTTTATATTATCACACCCTCACTATCACTCAAAACATACCCCATGCCCATAGGATAAAAAGATAATTACCTCCATACTCTAGATGCAATGGCTAATCCTTGGGTTTCTGGTTACAATTTTCTCATCTGAACTGGACCACAAACTGCTGTAACGGCTGTACATCCAGAACCTCGTCCTGTAGTTGCCCCCTGCCTCGCTTCAGGAAATCTCTCTTCATGTGTCTCGCTTCCCCATAAACAAAACAGTTCCTAATAAATTCACCCTACCACTGATCCCTTCCTTGCTGGCCTTATCGGAAGTCTTGGCCATCCTGTCGATAACCATCAGATCTATAATGCTTGGCCTGATTCCCCTGCCGGGAATCCTTCCCTAGATGTCCCCCTGTCTGCTGTTGGGATACCAAACTGGCACTGCCCCCTCCTGCCTTATCCGGCTGACTGGGTTCAACTCCCCTCTTGCTTCCTTTTATGTTGAAGTTATGCTCCTGACAGTGTAGGAGTGTTGCATTAACGATGTCTGTATAGGATGCTAATGCGTGATTACCGATCAAATGTTGCCTGATCCTCCAAGATAACCCATCTATGAACCTTGCTTTCTTTCTTTCTTCATTATTTACCTCATTCGCTACAAAATTTGCTAAACGAGTGAACTCTTTCTCGTACTCGGCCACTGAACGGTCCCCCTGAGTCACCTCACTGAATTTCCTCCTCATCTCGACCTCAACTGCTGGCGAAAAATACTTACGGTCGAACCACACCCAAAACTCGATAATAGTCAATGTGTCACTTTCCTCAATGGTGATCGACTTCCACTACTGGAGCACTGCCCCCACTAACCTAAAAGTGGCTAGCATTTGCTTCTACACCTCACCGCGATCTACCATGCGTAGGTGTTACTGAATATTCCTCTTCCACTAACACGCTAGCACGACATCTGAACTCCCTTGAAACTCCGGTGGATGGCCTTTCTGAAAGGCCTCTTGTACTCGCAACCAATCTGATGGCCATGGGTGGGCCTGAACATCTCGGCCACTAACGGCTATGGCAGATTTCATGGAAAGTATCTAGCCATTGCGATCATCGTCGCGTTAACAGCCCGTGCCACTAATTCAGTGACCTGTGCAGCTGAAATCATCTATGGCAGTTGCTGTGGTAACTCTGGCTCCTAGTGAGCCTCTCTAGTCTCATCTCCCCCTGCTACCCTAACTGCTCTCTCTTTACTGGGCCGCATCTGAAATGAGAATCGAACCGTATGAGTTCACCATCAAATATAAAGTAATTGGCAGAAGAACGTAAATACACATACGTATAAAATACAACAATCCTACGATAGGGATCTACATCAAAGAACGCTAAGATGAAACGTAAAAGCCACACATATCCTCATGATAAAAGAACATGATGATCTGATACCATCTGTGACACCATGCCTAATAAAATACCAAGTGATTAGTCCTATATCAAATTAAAAAAGGAATCCAAGTTGGTTCATTCTTAGCATCACTGTCGAAAATCTTTTTAAAACTTACTAACCACCTAATATTCTAAAAAGCCGGTGATAAATTTTCATCTTTTTATTTAAACAAAAATAATAACATGCGGAAGTATACAATGGGCCATTCACCACAACTGAATCAAATCAACTGAATAAATAAATAAACGACTTGTCGGATAAACCATCAGCCACAAAATTAAATAGTCCAATAACAATCGTCCAACAACTGAATCAATGAATCTGAAAACTATACTGATCCCTAAGTAAAACTAAAACTGATAGATAATTCCTACTCTAGGAAAGAATGAACGATGGGTCTAATCCAAGCTCCTATTAGCATCCACATGCGCCGCAGCTACGTGTCCCTGAAACACAATATCAAGCCTGGAGTCCCTGTGGCTGGACATCTAAAAGGTATTGAAAATAGTTTTATAGCAAGGGTTAGAACCCAAAACATTATGAAAATATTTAGCAAGTGAATTAACTCCAGGAATTAAAAATGTATGAATGCACTTCATATTTAAGTTTGTGTCGAACTCTCTTCAGGACATACTCACCCCTCCACTAATGTGCACACCTAACGGTTACCTTAACCCCACCTAGTCATACTACCCCATCGAACTAGTCCTAGTATATTCTCCCCTTGCCATACTACTCTAAATCGAGTATTATTATTCATGGGTTATAAGTTATCTCTCACGTTAACTTAATTGATTCTCTTAAAATAATATCATATAACCGTGACACACGTTATATAAAGTACATACATTACACTCTGTATTATTACCCGTATATAATATTTAATGCCATTATATATGTATCTTTACTACAACATCCACACGTATGTCATATGTATATCCATCCTTCTGAGTATACCCTCGTCGGATGATTTCCTCTAAAGTTCTATCATACCAGGTGTGCTCACTTAAGCTAGTTACTCCAAGTCGGAATGTCTCACGAACTTGGCCAAAAACATAAACGTTGGAGGCGGTTATATTTCCTTCCTGAAAGCGAGATAAGCCCTGCACCCATATAACGGACACTATGACCTAAGGATATACTCGCCCTACGCCTCAAGCTAGGGGATTCACCACATCGCGCAACCTCCCTTGATAGCACTAGAGTACATAATATAATTAAATATCTAGCCACTGATATTTATAAGCACAATATATATATATATATATATATATATATATCACACCATATATATATAATGTAAATCCTGGCTTTACCGGGTACTAAAATCAGTAACACTAGCCTGTATATTCCCGAGTTTATGGTTCAACTCTAAATTAATTGATTCGTATCGAATCTTGCACATTTTTACCCTCGAACCTTTGCATTTTAGTCCCCCTCGGATACCGTAATTGCTATAATTATGCTCGATAACCAGACAACCTCCGTTTTATATTCTAACATGTTATTTGAGGTATTATTGAACTTTTATAGGTATTACAGTGCTTAGTATGAAGTTTGAGAGCGTTCCGGTTAAGTTTCATCACGATTTGCACGTTCGGGGGGCATTTCGGTAATTTTAAGCTTTGAGATTTTTGCTCGAAGTCTTCACGGAAGTTGTAGCTCTTAGGCCAAACTTTCCGTGGCCATAAACGGTGCATGAATCGGAGTCCAAACGAATAAAACACAGACCTTTAATCGGGGAAGAAATATAAGATTCTATTTTATTATTATCTTATTATTTTACTAAAAATTCTAATAATACCCACCATGTCCTTCTTCTTATAATTGGTTTTGAAGCAAACACTTAGCCATGGGAGATTTTTGGCCAAGTTCGAGTTTGTGCTCGAGTTTTGGGTTCATCCCATATTGGTGCCTTTCGTCCGAAATTGAAGCCCAAATGGGTCTTGGACATGTAAAAATTGGAGGTTTTTATTGGCCATTAATGAACATGGAGATTTTTGTCCCTATTTGTACTTGGAAAGTGGGTATCTCAGTTTTTATGGGAGCTTTGGTCTCGGCTACTTGCTGCTGCTCGCGTGTTGGGTTTTCGGCGAGGTGGGTCTCAGTTTTCTTTGCAGTCCCGAAAGCCATGGCTTGGGGTTGCTTTGTGGTGTAGCAGCTAGATTGCGAAGTGGGCTTTTTGTAGCAGTACCGGTCAACCGCCCTAGCCGCCGCGGTCGATCGATTTTTGATGTTATGCCGTGAGATTTTTCCAGTGCTCCTCACCTTTGCTGCGGTCGACTGGCCCTGCCGCGCGATCGATCGATTCCCATTTTGTACGAGATATTTACTGCTACTTCTTTCTTTCCCTTTTCTTATTTCTTATTTATTTTTCTTTTTCTTTCTTAATTTAGGAGACATATACATCGAATTTCTTTTATTATTTCTTTTTCCTTTAATTTTGTTTCCTTTTCTCCCACTTGGTATAAAAGGAGACCTTTGTTTATTTTTGGAGATATATCATTTTTACTTAGTTCTTAGGTTAGGGTTTGAGAGATAATTTGGAATTTCTTATGGAGACCACCCCTCTCCTCCATTTTCTTTGTGGTTTGACACTCATCAATGTTAGTGGATACTTTTCATTGTCTTCCTCTTTTTTTGTATGCTTTGTTCCTATTTTATCATACTTTCCATTTATTTTCAAGCATAGTTTAAATTGTGTAGTTAATTTAATTAGTTGCCTTAATTACTTAGTTTAATTTATTTAATGCTTTTAATCATGCTTAGCGGCTAGTTTAGTCTAGGTTGAGTTGGATTGAACTCACCTAGGGTTGATTTGGTTGCTTTGCTATGGTGATGTAGTCTGACGTGTTTATTTCGAGTGGGTTATCCTAGTTATTATGCTTAGGAGATTTAACGGGGTATATCATGTATGCTCCGTATTTACGACCTTGCGTGTGTAATTTTTGGGGTATTTTGTGATGCCAAAATCTTATTAAACTTTTATGCGAATTTAAAGGTGTGACAACTCTGGGTTTAATTATCTGTCGAAATGAGACTCAATATTAATAACTCGTTGACCCATGTAACCATTGTATACTAATTAACTCGGATGAGGGATATTCGACGCAACCTATAGTTTTTATTCATTTTGTTAATTTAATTTAAATACACTTATGTCTAGTGTATCTTTTCTTTCTTTGTAGTTAAGAAAATACCTTTTACACTTTATTTAGAAGTATTAAATCAATTAAATTCTAGCAACTCGTCTTTGTGGATTTTCGATACCTAGACTTGGCCGATGTACTCCCTTTTTTAGTGTAGTCATAACTTTAGATTTTTCTATTAAGGAGGTGAACAAAAAATAACGATCGGTATGTTGACTACGCGCTACTTTTCACCTTAGTAAAAATGGCGTCATTGCCGGTGATGATTTGCTTTGAATCTTAATTGATTTAGTGCTTTGATCCCGATACCCTGCTTAATCAAAATGGCGTCGTTTCAGGGGATGAGTTTGTTTTAGAATTTATTTGATTTAGTATTTCGTAGTATTTTTTATTTATTTATTTATTTTTCATTAACCTTTTTTGAGCGCTAAGGAATGCTTGAATTTTTTGGGCGTGCATCACTTTGTAGAACTCGCCACTTCGAGCCATCTTTGGGGTACGAATGTCTTATTCCAATCCTTTCGGTAATCATTATAATAATTCTCAAAATCCTCCTAAACCTATAAATTTTGGTCAATACTTAGAGTCCCAAAAAATTGTAAAATATAAAATCACTTTGGACGAGTATTACAAAAGTCAAGTTTTGGAGTGCGTGTATTTTGAGGAGGATGATAACGATTTTGGGCCTCTAATTCCTTATAATAGGAATTTTGAAACAAATTTCAATAGCTTTCAAAATTCTTATAATAATGATTTTTGAGTATAGTTCCGATAATAATTTTCAAACTTCTCATTTCCCAGAATCCGCACCTAGGCCTATGACTTTCGGCGAGGGTTTACGCGTGCTTGAAAATGTGAAAAATGAAAATCGTTATCGGGAAGAAAATCGTTGTCGGGAGCATGAGTTGGATTTATTATTTGAATCTGGTGACGATTTTTCTTTCGAGACTTTTGAATTCAAGGAATGTTTTGAACCAAATGAGGTTTTTGTGCCTACTTTGCCCATTTCATAATAGATAATGAAAGTGAGGATGAAATGGAAGTAATATCCATTTGCAATAAAATGGTTTCTTCTTTGGCCCCAAAGAAGAACATTTCATTGAAAATGATCTTATTTCCTTTGAAACTCAATGTTCAAGCGATGATGACTCATCTCTTGAGTTTGAATTTCTTTCCCCCCCCCCCCCTTTTCATTCTCCGTTATCGCACCGTCACAAGTACCCGATGAATCGGTTCAAAACTGTATAGTGCCAAACCTTTTCACCGATGAGGAGTACTCGCTTGGGTCGCCTTCCATGAAGGCATCTTTGCCTCTATGTGCGCCACCTCCCATTCCAATTGAAAAATATTTGGGAGGAAATTCAGTTTTTTTTGGAACCCATTTGTACCTCTCCGCCTTATTATCCAAATCACCCATCATCCACTCAAAATTGATAATTGGCGATGGTTCACCTTTTCCACCACCCGCATGCCTTCCCTTGTTCAAATGAAATTCCTATATCTTGGGAGGCAGGCATGAAAGGGAGGGTCCATCATTGATCCTCCAAAGTCTAGTTGTATTTTGGGTGGACCCTAAAAAATTTTAACTTCTAGTGTATAGTTAGTTAGGAGTCTAAATGGTAGGGTTTACATAGTTCATTTATTTTTCTTTTTACTTATAGTTTAGTGTGATTAGTTAAAGTTTTATTTCTTCTTTTTGTTATGCTTTGGTACTAACATGTTTTGTAGAATCACTGGACTTGTACTTTTCTTAGATCGCTCCATTGTGGGTAATATCACTATTTCTCTCTCTTTAACTTGGTTCTTAATTTACATTGAGGACAATGTCAGGTTTTAAGTTAGGGGGTGTGGGATATTCTATCCATTTATTAGTAATTCCTTCGATTTGATTATATGTTATTCCCAAGCATGCTTTTCTTGTAAAAAATTAAAAATTTCAAAAAGATTTTCTTTCTCTTTTTTCTCCTTTATTGGGCATTTTGCCTTTGTTTTCGATGATAAATTTCAATAATTGCCCGATCTGATAGATAACTCAATGATGCATGTTCTCAATTTTAGAATTTATTAGACTTTAGTCCTAAATCATTGATATTATGAATAACTTTATGAATTAAACTTTAATCCCATGAGCACATGCGCTTTTCTTGTCCTATTGATTTGGTTCGAGATTTTGATAACTGGTAATCTTTTGTTGCATTGTATATACTTACACCGATTAAGCTTTGTACCTTTCTTCGTTTGTGAATGTTTGTACAATACTCTTTCCTCTTTGAAAACGTTACAGTAGTTAGTAATCTCTCTATTCTTTCATTGATCAATTCATTCTTGAAATATATTACTTGAGCATGATTTTTAAAGTTTTTTTTTACTCGAGAATTGCATAAACTTTAGGAAATGATCATATGTCATCTTTGTTATATCACCCTTATTGACCTTAACCTCACCTTAAATGTTTTTCCTAGCTGACCCCTTTGAGCCTAAATATAGCCCTCATTTCATAACCCAAAATCTCATAACCAACTCCAAATTGGAGTTTAAGCCATATATATTACCTCACATACCTTTGTTTGGGATGTTACTTAGGATTGAATGATGTTATTGTCGCGTGGTTGCAATTTAGGCATATGAGAGTGTGAGAAGTAAAGAAAAGAAAGAAAAGAAAAAGAGAAAGTAGAAAACAAAACAAAACAAAACAATATGTGAGAAAAATAAGAAAAGAAAAGAAAGAGAAAGTTGTATATGTTGTATATAGTGTTCAATAAGCTTTGTTTACTTTCCCCATTGTTATATTCAATGCCTTTTATGGAACTTGTTTCCCAATTTTGAAATGGCCTACATTTTCCTATTATCCCGAGTTTTCATCTCCAAACACTTTGAATCCGTACATACACATCCTTCGTTTCGTACCCTAGCCAAGCCTACATTATAACCCTATAAAGTCCTATGTTATCCAAGGGTGAATTTAATTTAGAAGTTGAAATAGTTTTGATAATCTATGAAAACACATTTTGCCTCCTTTAATGAGCAGTATCTTTCATTGAGATTACAATTTTTTATTTTATACACATCATTCTTAATTTGTGATATGTGTGCGTCCTAGTTTTCATTTACATTTACTCTTTATTCCCGCATGTTCCGTGTGTTAACTCCCTCTTTCGATTGAATGCACTTGATGAGTGTAATGACCGTGAGAATTGAATATATGCTTGCTTTAATTTTCATTTGGTTTATATAAGTTTTTGCCAAATCACACTTTGCATGTGCTCGATCCCCTCCCATTTTTTAAGATTTCAATTCCACGAGGTGCATTCTATAATGTTAATAATACGGACTGTTGTGTGAATTTATTCACCGTGCTAATAATGTGTATGAAATCTTTTTCGTATTTTTGGTCTTGTCGTATGTTGTATTGGGCATATTTTGAGGAACCATATGAGGTTTATGGGTTTCATCCCTGAAAACCCTCACGAGGCGACACTCGTCCACTAGGGTAACCTAGGGGTTTAACAGCTTATTGCATATGCTAAATGCAATCGTGTTCCCTACGAAAGTGACATTTATATTTTCATACATATATACATGTTTTGTTTTTCTTAAAGTTCTTCTTTCTTTGAATTTCATTACTAGGGACTAGCAATGTGTAAGTTAGGGGGCGTGATTCGTATCGAATCTTGCACATTTTTACCCTCGAACATATGCATTTGAGCCCCCTCGAGTAGCATAATTGCTATAATTATGCTCAATAACCAGACAACCTCCGTTTTATATGTTAACATTGTATTTGAGGTAATATTGAGCTTCTATAGGTGTTACGGTGCTTAGTATGAAGTTTGAGCGCGTTCCGATTAAGTTCCATCGCGATTCGCACGTTCAGGGGCATTTCGATAATTTTACACTTCGGGATTTTTGCCCAAAGTATTCACAAAAGTTGTAGCTCTCGGGCCAAGCTTCGTGTGATCATGAACGGTGCGCAAATCGGAGTTCGAACGAAGGAAACACGAACCTTTAATCGGTGAAGAAATATAAGATTCTATTTTATTATTTTACTCACAATTCTAATAATACCCACCATATCCTTCTTCTTATAACTGGTTTTGCAGAAAACACTTAACCATGAGCGATTTTTTGCCAAGCTCAGGTTTGTGATCGGGTTTTGGGTTCGTCCCATATTGGTGCCTTTCGTCCGAAATTGAAGCACGATTATTGACCACAATCGCAAATGGGTCTTAGACATGTAAAAATTGGAGGTTTTTGTTGGCCATTAATGAACATGGAGATTTTTGGCCATATTTGGACATGGGAAGTGGGTATCTCGGTTTTGATGGGAGCTTTGGTCTCCGCTACTTGCTGCTGGTCGTGTGTTGGGTTTTTGGCAAGGTGGGTCTCGATTTTCTTTGCAGCCATGGCTTGGGGTTGATTTGTGGTGTAGCAGCTAGATTGCGAAGTGGACTTTTTCCAGCAGTACCGGTCGACCGGCCCAGCCTCTGCGGTCAATCGGGTTTTGATTTTATGTCGTGGGATTTTTCCAGTGCTCCTCCCCTTTGCCGCGGTCGACCGGCCCCTGCCGCACGGTCGACCCGTTCCCTCTTTGTACGAGATATTTGCTGCTACTTATTTCTTTACCTTTTCTTCTTTCTTATTTATTTTTCTTTTTATTTCTTAATTTAGGAGACTTATCCATCTAACTTATTTTATTACCTCTTTTTCCTTCAATTTTCTTTCCTTTTCTCCCACTTGGTATAAAAGGAGACCTTTGTTTATTTTTGAAGATATGTCCTTTTTAGTTAGTTCTTTGGTTAGGGTTTGAGAGGTAATTTGACGTTTCTTATAGAGACCACCCTTCTCCTCCATTTTCTTTATGGTTTGACACCCATCAATGCAAGTGGATACTTTTCATTATCTTCCTCTTTTTTGTATGTTTTGTTCCTATTTTTTCATGCTTTCCATTTCTTTTCAAGCCTAGTTTAAATTGTGTAGTTAATTTAATTAGTTATCTTAATTACTTAGTTTAATTTATTTCATGCTTTTAATCATGCTTAACGACTAGTTTAGTATAGGTTGGGTTGGATTGAACTCACTCAGGGTTAATTTGGTTGCTTTGCTATGTTGATGGAGTTTGGCATGTTTATTTCAAGTGGGTTGTCCTAGTTATTACGCCTAAGAGATTAAACGAGGTATATTATGTATGCTCCGTATTTACGACCTTGCGTGCATAATTTTCGGGGTATTTGTTGACGCCAAAATCTTATTAGACTTTTATGCAGATTTAGGGGGTGTGACAACTATGAATTTAATTAACTGTCGAAACGAGACTCAATAGTAATAACTCGTCGACCCGTGTTACTATTTTATACTAATTAACTCGGGTGAGGGATATTCGACGCAACCTATAGTTTTTATTCATATTATTAATTTAGTTTAAATACACTTATCCCTAGTTTATCTTTTCTTTCTTTTTAGTTAAGAATATACCTTTTACACTTTTATTTAGAAGTATTAAATCAATTAAATTCTAGCAACTCGTCTCTGTGGATTTTCGATACCCAGACTTGGCCGTTATTCTCCCTTTTTGAGTGTAGTCATAAGTTGAGGTTTTTCTATTAAGGAGGTGAACAGAAAACAATGATCGATGTGCTGACTACGCGCTACTTTTCACCCTTAGTCATTAATCTATTCCTCTCAATATTTAATTAAATGCCTTGGAATCACTCAACCAATATATCCGGACTCGCTCACTTGGCCCATAATTTAGTAGTCATAATTTATTTCATTCTAGTCCCACTAATAAGTTCGACACCCCTTTATTCGTGTTAATATCCCTAGATAATTAGTCCCCAAGTCTCTATTCATTTTCTCCTTTTAAATATTTAATATAATTAACCTCCTAGAAATCCCACCAAATAAATAAAGCCCAAAAATTTATATAAGCCGAACTGCCCAAAAACTGGGACTCGCGGTCGATCGATCGAACCTGGCAGCTTCTTCCCCGAGTGGAATTTCGCCATGGTTGTTCTTCCAAGCTTTTTAAGTTTCTTCCCAATAATTACCCAATCACAATCAACATTCAATTTCGAAATAGTAGGTTCTAAACACCCTAAAAACCTTGAATCATCCATAAATTCACATAATTCTAATGTTTACCAAATTGGGCATTTTTTCGAGTTTTATTCCACCGAATTCAATTCATCATTAAGATTCGAAATTATTCATCAATAATCATATTATAATCTCACATCAATCGAGTAATTAATCTACACATATTACTCTAATTTGAAAAACCCATTTTGATTATCAACACACACCCAAAAAATGGATTTTTGATATACCCACTATAATATGAATTGATTATCATAAACTTATAATCATAGCAAGTTAATCAATTGCCTTGAAAGTTCGTAGAGTCTGATCCATTGGTGTAGAGGATGGTTTGATGAAGAACACCCAAATCTCTCTCTAGATTAGTCTTCAAAAGATCCCCAATTGCTCCTCTTTCCTTCCCTCGAAGACTTAGGTTTATGATTTATGAAATTTGTCATAAGAACTTTTTCTTTTAGGTTAAATCATACTAATCTCATTTTTAGTCTAATGGGCCAAGCCCAAATGACCCGAACACCCCCGTGTGGGCCCGATTATGCCTAAAATCGTCCCGAGACCCAATTATTATCCCGGGTATTCTTTTCTGACTATTTTAACCCATCCGGACACAACCGTGCACTCAGAATTATCATCCGAAATACTTCATAACATTCTCTAATTTTGACCTCAAAGTGTGACACAACAATAATTCTAATAATTAAATCTGAAGTTGCAAATTATAAATAATTCTTCCCAGTCAAATAAATTCTCCAAATCATAAATTTAAGTTTCTCCAATTAAAATAGTTTTATTTCTCCAAAAAGTAATTAAATACTAAATGCTCAAAGTTACGGGGTATTACAAAGGTCTCCCAAAATGCAAAAAATTCCTAACCTATCATTTAGGAAGAATACCTATCAAAATCACTACCTAGCCTCTTTCCTAGGCTAACGATCAAACGACAACAATGTAAAAATTCGTCCCACTTTAGAGTCATCCCTCCTAAAAAATCTACACTAACTTGTCCCAAACCTAGAAAGTGTTACAAACAACTAAGGCCTATCTACTTGTCCCAAACCTAGACAGTGTTACCAATAATTAAGGTCTACTTACTAGTCCCATACCTAGCAAGAAACCTAAAATAAAGTGAGAGAACTAACTACCCCAAAAATCCCGTCGTCCCCACAGTGTCACTTATTAATAACATTTAACGAATAAAGTATGGCTTTTTTCCAACTTATTACAACAATTCCTTAAATTAATCGCAAGAACCTTAATTATCCAAATTATGTCATTTTAATTATAATATTAATTAAACAATGAGTTTCTCATCAATTTATAGAATTTCTATCCACACACATATTTTTGTAAGCATACAAAAATATATCTCTACTCTATAAGATGCACATAATTACCATGGTTTTACTTGTTGAAATCAATTTATAATATTTCTACGATTTATTCCACATGCGAACGTCATAATTTCTAACGGAGTCCCAACTTCTATTCTAATCATGCAAGGGGTTTGAATCTTAAGTCGTATTAAATATTTGAATAAAAACATTCCTAAATTTAGTTTCACTTTTCCTAATTAGTCTTCCTAATTTATTTTAAGAAGACAATGATTATTAGTGTTTAGGCAATCTTTAAAACGCATAATACTAAAGGGTAACAATAGAAGTATTAATGTTTGATGTCCAATCAGATTTTGCAAATCAATTTTTATCAGACATTAATTAGTCTTCCTAATTTATTTTAAGAAGACAATGATTATTAGTGTTTAGGCAATCTTTAAAACGCATAATACTAAAGGGGAACAATAGAAGTATTAATGTCTGATAAAAATTCATTTGCAAAATCTGATTGGACGACTCTATTCCTCTCGCAAAAACATCAAAGATGTGTGGTTGAATGATCTGGACAAAGCATGGTTTGTAGATGGAAGGAGATATAAATAAGGGAGGCCACTACTCTTAGGGTAATATGAAAGTGTTTGAAAAAGTCTAACCCTAGTTTAATTTATAATAGAGGATTGTTTATCCAAACTCAAACTCTAAAAAAACTCCAACCCGCCGACATTGTCAAGGGAGACTCAATTCTCCCTCCTGGCCGAATTGATTCGGGCCTAAACAGGTGCCCAGGTCGTCCAAAAATGTATATAAGCAAATAAAAACCCGATTTCCCCGCCCTCCCATTTCAAATTCATTTAAGTCCCAGTTTTTCAATAATAAAACCAATATTTTAAATGCCAAAAATAATTCAAGTTAGAAAAAATATTTTCT
Source organism: Sambucus nigra (assembly GCA_949130495.1). Lineage (NCBI taxonomy): Eukaryota > Viridiplantae > Streptophyta > Magnoliopsida > Dipsacales > Adoxaceae > Sambucus > Sambucus nigra. The sequence continues at coordinate 714,467,378 of OX422210.1, forward strand.
CTAACTTTTTATCTACGGCGATTTAATTAAACGATCTAAATTTACAGGGTGTTACAACACAATCGTTTATAATGCCACTATTATCGATTGTGAGAATGTCTAAAAACTCTGATGATTATGTTCCTTCTGGAAACATCCTCACCACCTTTATGGAGAGTCATGCTAGTTCTTCAAGTGTGCCGCATCCAAGTGTTGATATTTTCGAGCATGAAAAACTTGAAGTTATATCTAATCACTCACCAGGTATTGATGTTATTGGAAGTGAGAGTGATGCTGATGAAAGTGAGTTGCAGTTAGCCTATTTTGAGTTATATACCGAGTCTGTGCGAATTTAAAAGATTAATAAAAGGTTATCTTTTAAGGTGTTGTCATTAGAAAAAGAGTTCAAAGGCCTGAAGGATAAGGAGTCTTTAGTTAGTCAACTCAAGGTGATTAAGATTTCTCTTTCTGAGAAGCTTATTGTGTTGGGTAAAGAAAATAGTGATTTAAATGATTCTCTAGCTCGTGTTACTAAAGATCTTCATAAATCCATAAAGATTCAAAAAACGCTTAAAGCAAAAAAAAAGTTCATATTGAGAAAGATCTTGAGGCCTCTCGAAAAATCAAAGTCACACTTGAGGATAACTCTAGGAGAATGGGGAATTTGTTTCTCGATCTGGTTCTAGGTTATAAGGTTTATGCATATCAAGAGATAAAAGTATAGTATATGAAGGCCGTGAGTCATCCAGTTTTAAATCCTAACCTTTAGCCAATTTTTTTTACCAAAATAAACCCTTTTAAACCTAATCTACCTAAGATAAATCTAACTAAGAAATCTTTGAAAGCTACTCAAAATCAACCTTACGTTTATAATTTTTACAAAAAAAAGGGTCATCATAGAGATTTTTGTTACAAGCTTAGGAAGAATTCTTATCTCCCTACATCTACGTCACACTATAGCCACTTGTCTAGCCTTAAAAAGCAAGTTGAGTATTTAGTCAACACATCTAAAGGTTTAATCGAAGAGTTCCTAAGGTTGTCTATACCCCAAAGAAATTATTCAAACCAAAAGACTAGAAACATTAATAGGAATAACACAACTCACGCTTGGGTTGCAAAAGAAAAGTCCATGAAGGCGTTGTCTATTTATATACCTTTGAAGACTCAAACTAACTCGCATGGTATTTTGATAGTGGATGATCCAGACATATGACAGGTGATAGATCTCTTTTTACCACTCTTGAGGATCACAAGGACGGTAAGGTCACCTTTGGCGATGGGAGTAAATCAAGAATTATGAGAAGAGGCACCATTGAAGTTTATGTTTCCCAAAACTAGAAAATGTCCTTTTATGTGGATGGATTCAAAGCTAACTTGATAAGAATTAGCCAATTATGCGATGAAAACATAACAATTATGTTTATGATAAATCTAGTGATAAATCTAGTGAGATAAATCTAGTGATAAAAGGAGTGCACTATTTATGATAAATCTAGTGAGACTATACTACAAGGTGTGAAGACTAGTGATAATTGTTATGCGATCATTCCAAAGTCTTAATTTATTTGCAATAGTAACAAGGTTTACACAACTGACCTATGACATCAACGTTTAGGTCATGTAAATTTTAGAGATCTTGATCGTTTAGTGAAGAGATACCTAGTCCGCGACCTGCCATCCTTAGGAAAACCAACCTCCTCAATTTGTTATCCTTATCAACTTGGAAAGAAAATTTAGAGTCCTCATAACAAGTTGAACTCTATGACCACCTCTCGTGTCTTAGAATTAATTCACATGGATCTTATGGGTCCTACTCATACCGATAGTAGAGGGGGAAAGGGATACATTTTAGTAATGATAGATGACTTTTCAAGATATTCTATAGTTGGATTTCTTAGGGAAAAGACCAATGCGGTTGAGTTTTTGATGGTTACATGTCGAGTCCTACAAAATCAACATGGTATCACCATAAATCGGTTTAGAAGTTATAATGGAATGACTTTTGTGATGAAGTTGGTATTAAGAATGAATTTTTGACCGTCTGAACTCCTCAACAGAATGGTATAATTAAGAGGAAGAATATAACGATCCAATAAATGGAAAGGCTCATGCTTTTTGGTATGAAAGTGCCTCATAGGTTTTGGGTATAAGTGGTAAGTATCGCTTATCATATGGTGAATAGGGTATACTTGCGTCCCCATACTAATAAAACTCCATATGAATTGTAGACGGGTAAGAAACCCAACCTAACCTATTTTTTATTTTTTCGGAGTCACTACTACATCCTTAGGGATAAAAAACTTCTATGAAAATTTGACTCGAGGGGTGATGACGGTATATTTCTAGGTTATTCACCAAATAGTAGAGCTTATAGGGTTTACAACTTTGCTATCTCTAAAGTTATGGAATAAATACATGTCACTATACAAGATGATGCTCCAATTATATTTTTTGATGTTGAGGACGATCCCTCTTGTGATAATGATGCACCCCCATCCAGCATTGATTACATTTAGTCTCACAATGCCTCAGTGGACCCTACATTTGAGAAAATGGATCCATCACCTTGGGGTCGTAAAAGTCATGACCCTGCCAATATCATTAGGAATCCTGACTTAGGTGTCAAGACTAGAGAGAAACTTGAAAATGAGGTTACTTATATGTATTATACCTCTAAAATTGAACCTAAATTTTTTAATGAAGCACTAAAAGATGAGCATTGGATAAATTCCATGAAAAAAGAGTTTCTTCAATTCCAAAAGAATGATATTCGGGAGTTAGTTTCCTGGCCTAGCGATACTAACGTCATTCGTACCAAATAGATCTTCAAAAATAAAATAAATGAAAACGGTGTCATTGTTTGTAATTAAGATAGGTTAGTTGCCTAAGGGTACACCCAAATAGAAAGTGTTGATTTTGATGAAACTTTTGCTCACGTTGTAAGGCTAGAGTCTGTTAGCCTCTTATTAGCCATTGCATGTCATATAAAATTTAAGCTTTATCAAATGGATGTCAAGAGTTCCTTCCTTAATGGAATTATTTAGGAGGAAGTCTATGTGGAACAACCAAGACGGTTTTAAGACAATCATGTATTTTACTTGAAGAAAACCCTGTATGATTTGAAGTAAGTACTACATGCTTAGCTTCTCGACAGAGGAGTGGATAAGACGTTATTTGTTCGTCAGGATGAGAGTGCTATTTGGGTTGCTCAAGTTTATGTCGACGATATAGACTTTAGGTCCACAAGTAACAAACATACTCACCTATTTGTGAGAGAAATTCAAAGTGGGTTTGAGATGAGTATTATCGGGACCTTACTTACTTCCCAGGTCTTCAAGTGCATTATCTCGATAGTGAGATATTTTTGTCCCAATCTAACTATGTGAAAGATATTGTGAATAAATTTAATTTAGACTCCGCTAAGCATGCACATACACCCATGAATTCATCCATTAAGCTTAGCAATGACATCGAAGGAAAGGATGTAGAGCACACTCTTTTTAGGAGTATGATAAGTAGTTTACTCTACTTAACTGCTAGTCATCTGGAGATTTCCTTTAGTGTAGGAGTTTGAACCCGTTACCAAGCCACCCAGAAAGAGTCGCACTTACTTGTCGTTAAATGTATTATTAACTATGTAAGTGGGACCCTATCATTTGGGATTTTCTACTCCTTCGACACGAATGATTGCCTATCGGCATATTTTTTGTTTGGAAGAATAAGAATTTTTTAGATAATTGAGAGAATAACCCTCTCAAGGTGGCATGTACATGAATCTAGCACAGTGAACATGAAAATCCAAAATAAAGGAATGAAAAATTGTAAAAGTGGATCCTTTGTAAGGTTTTACATGAAAAGCCACAAAAATATCATTTTTGATCCTATTAATTGTGAGCTGTGAATTGAAAGGAATATCATCAAAACAAATTTGCGTTTCCAGCTTTCCAAATATGCCAACAAATGAGATATGGGATGATTTTGCAAAGTAAGCTCCGGATAGATTTTCCTCTAGCTTGAAACCACCATAGCATTAAATTTCCTTTGAAGGTCGAAGCTCGAAAGGAAAGACCCATTAAAGATTGAAAATCATCCTAAATATTTTTAGCAAGAGTACTGGTGAAGAACAAATGATCTCGGGTTTCTTCTTTGTGAATTGAGCAACATCTACACATAGACGGGAGACTCATATGAAGATTTTAAGATATTCATAAATAGGGGTTCCTTGCTGAAGTAATTTCCACATGAATGTTGAAATCTTTAGCTGGATTTGAGAATTCCAAATGTTAGAGAAGCAAAAGTGGGAACAAGATGAGTGCCGAATCAAATCCCATGCCAATTTAATGGAGAATCCTGTTAGAGAAGGTTTCCATATAATGTTATCTCCCAAGATGAGATTATCATGCATGATCTTCCAAAACTTTTGCATACGGTGCCAAGTATGAGATGTTCGAGAAGATAAACCTTGATAGTTTGCTGGGACTAGACTTGCATATTTAGATTTAAGAAAGCGAGCCCACAATCCATTATAATTATAGAAATTCCACCATAATTTGTAGGTAATAGCGTCAAAACTGTCACTGATACGATGAATTCCTAGACCTCCTTAGATGCGAGGAGGACAAATTTAATCCCAGGAAATCCAGTGATGTTTGCTGGTAGAATTAGCGCTGGCCCAAAAAAAGTTACTGAAAATGGATTCAAGAGAGGATATAACTGATTTCAGATGATTCAACGCTGCCAACAAGTGGAAAGTTGATGAACGAAGAACATGCTTTATAAGGATGATGCGACATGCTGGAGGAATAAATTTCCCAACCCAAGTGTTAACTTTACGTGACAGATTATCCATAAGGCCATTAAAGATATATTTATTTTTCCTACCAACATAGAGAGGGACACCCAAATATTTTAAAGGGAGCTCTTTACGTGTGAAACTCGGGACTTCATTGATGATATTCCTTCTGGTGATATTGGTATTAGTAGGAATAATGTAAATGCTCTTTTCTTTGTTGATGATGAGACCTGAATATGATTCAAAGTAATCTAAAAATATGGTTAGATTTTTAAGAGATCTTTTATCACCATTCGAGAATATTAAGAAAGCATTCGCAAAAGAAAGAGAAGATATGAGTGGGCATCCTCTGGGATGAGTAAAATTTTTAATGAAGCCCGATACCATGAGCCTGTGAATGCCTCTTGAAAGAACATGTGATGAAATAAAAAATAGAGTGGGTGAAAGAGGGTTGCCTTGAAGTACGCCTTGAGATGATATGAAAAATCCAGAATAAACAACATTGATGCAAATAGAGTACCAACAGTTTGAAATAAGTCGCCAAATCATATTGATGAAAGGTTTCCTAAAGCCAAAATCTCTCAAAACTTTTAAGGTGTAAACCTAAGACAAGCAATCAAAGGCCTTTGAAAAATCTAACTTCAATAGAACAATAGAACCTCTAACTTTGTTGTTGAAGTTGGACATAAGTTCCTGAGCAAGAAGTGTGTTTTCATGAATTCCCTCACCTTTGATGAAACTTGTTTTAGACTCAGAAATAATATTAGGAAGAATTGAACTTAATCTATTCACTAAAGTCTTAGAAAAATTTTGCAGTAGAAATTACAGAGACTAATAGGTCTGTAATCGCTGCATAATTTAGCATTTATAATTTTAGGAATAAGAATGAGTAGAGTGGAAGTCCAACTCTGTGGAATATAATGCCCCAGGAAAAAGGATTGAATTGCCAATGTTAAGTTTGATTTGATGATATCCCAGGCTGTTTGAAAGAATTTTCTGTTGCAACCATCGGGACCAGCTGCGTTTAGACTCTCCTTAGAAAAGATTGTCTTCTTAATTTCCACTTCGTCTCGAATTTTGCAGAGATTGGTGTTGTCATTTACTGAAGCAATTGAAGGTATATTAGCTAAAAAATCATTTGAGGAAGGGATGAAAGTAGGGGAGAAGAGAATATCTTTAAAGTAGTCCACAAAGCTGGTTTTAATGTATTCTTGACCCTCTACCGTGTTCCCATTTCAATCAGTGATTTTATGAATTGATAAAGATGAATGTTTTTGGTGAATCATTGCGTGGAAGAGACTTGAATTTTGATCACCCTCAGAGGCCCATTTAAATGTAGTTTTTGCTTCCAGAAATCAAACTCATTTTTTGCTCGCATCAAATAAACTGCTTTGGCTTTGTGGTATTCACTCCTTGTTGAAGTTGAGGGAGTAAGGTTATAGGCAGATTCAGCTCTAGTAAGGTCATCTTCAGCATGCTTAACCTGTTGAAAAACATTTTTGAAAACAGATTGATTCCAATCTTTAAGATCTCCTTTCAATACTTGGAGTTTAATGGACAATCTTTGAATGGGGAGTCCATCACATGGAAGATACCATGATTTAGAAATGACTGGAAGGAAGTCGTGATGATTAGTCCGCATTTATTGAAATTTAAATGGTTTGTGAATATAATTCGTAGATTTCTCTATATTAATGAGTAAGGGGCAATGATCCGATTCAGTCTGATAGAGATGTTATATTCTAGTTAAAGGATTGAGATTGAGCCAAAGAGAGTTACAAACAACTCTATCAAGATGGGCCCATATACGAGATAAACATTCTCTATTGTTACACCATGTAAATTTGGAACCCTCAAAAGGAATGTCAATTAAACCTGAGGCTGCTAGAGTGCTTGAGAAATCAATAAATGCTCCCCTTTTGATAGGATGACCCCCAATCTTTTCAGAAGCATCGCCGACTATATTAAAATCTACTCCTACAAGCCATGGACCATTAAGGGTTGTAGAAAGAGCCAACAATTCATCCCCAAGATCCAGTTTGCTAAACCTCTTGCATTTGGCATAAACACAATTAAGTATAAAGGGTTAAGTAAAGAAACATGAAAAACTTGAAAAGTTACACATTGACAAGATGATTAAATGATATCAACAGTCCAATCTTGACTCCAAAGAACCCAAACCTTATTGTTGCTGTTGGAAAAACCCCCACTGAAATTTAATTTATTGCGAAACTTATCCAATCTACTATCATCAATTTTAGGTTCAGAAATGGAAATCACACTAATTTTGTGAGTTCTAATTAAGCTCTTAATCCTAGAAATAGAGGAATCTCTACCCAAACCTATGATATTTTATATAAGAACTTTAAAAATTAGAAACAGTGGTGATAGAATTTTTTGAGGACCTCTTGGCAGAACGAGTAAGAATGCTAGATGTTTTGATAAACACTTTTTGTCTCTTCTTCTTGCGCAGTTGTTTGGGTTCAGTAGGAAGAGCATAGAGTTATTCTAAGTGATCAGTAAAAAAATGTTGATGAGATTCCACAAGAGTGATGTTATTGTTGCCTCCTAGATCTGAGTTTGAAGCACAAGGTCTTTGCCATTCGTGGGTGTGAGATCCTAGTTGTTCTCCATCCGAAAAGTTAAAATGTGGAGCTTGAACAACATGTGAGGTATCTGATTAAATTTCTCCTTCTTCATGTAAAGCATCAAATGGTTCAGGTGATGAAAAAGATGTGGGAGGAGTTGAGGTTAGGGTGGTTTCTGTTTCAAAAGGGTTTGAGGTGGTATAGGTTAGGGCTAGTGGTATAGGTTTGAAAAGATTTTGAGGAGAGTGGTTATAGAGAATTGGTGGTATCAGGTTATATGGAGTGGTTTTGGATGGGACATTATTGAAAGGTATAATTCTTGTATTGGGGTGAGGTTGAGTGGTTTTAGGTATGGAGGTGGTTTTGGAATAAGTGGTTTTAGGTTTGAATGTTGGTTTGAAGGAAGTTTTTGGTAAACTGGTTCGGTGATGATTGGTTTTATGTCGGAATGTTTTTGGATTGGAGTTGGTGAATGTATGAGAGGCTTTAGGTTTAAAATTTGAAATGTGATCAATGATGATGTTTGACTTGGGAAGGTCAGAGTCAGTTGTAGAAGGTATACTTTCTTTGGGGAACAAGTCAGGTTTAGCGTGGATTAAGGTATCGGTTGTACCAGAGTTTCCACAAATAGACGTCAGATTGGTTCTTGAATGTAATTATAGTTTAATTCTGACCACCTCACACCTGCCATTCATAAATTTTATTTTTAACGACAAAGTCTATCAAGATTGCTTTACCTTTATCCACAGTGCATTGCGTAGAATTATTGTTGCATGAAGTATTTGAATGACCCAACTTCGAACAATTGTTGCAAAAGGATTATAAGTTTTCAAATTCTACTGATTGCCAGAATCCTTTGCCTTCACAACCAATCCAAATTCTAGTGGGGAGGTCCTATGATAAATCAATTTCTATGTAAATTCTTGCGTGGCTGGGTCTGGTTAAAGAAGCAGTAGCTTCATCTAACATCAATGTCTTGCCTACCAAGGTAACAATGGTGAATAAAGCACTTTTTTGAAATAAGTGAACTAGAATATTAGGAAGAGTAATCCAGATTGGAGTAATAGAACAGTCATGTTGAGGAGAAAAATCAGATGTCCATTTGAAAACCTTCATACGTGCTTGTAAAATGTACCAATATCCTCTAAGCCAAATCCGAAGGTAGTCTTATTCACATCCAAGTTCAATGAGAATATGACGAGAGGTAAGCAGTCCCACTTTAAAGGATTTTTTCAGTGAAAGATTATAACATTGTTCGAATGGAGTCCATAGAGGGTGTCGTGTGATAAAAAAAGACAATGAGTGAATATTTGAAAGTTTATGAAAGTTCTGCTATATCAGAAGCAGGAAAAAAGCAGTCAGGTTCGCCTTTGTAAGGAGCAAGTTTACCTCTCAGTATTTAATCTGTGTTATTTGATGAAAGAATCGAAGCCAAATATTTTTAAAGAGTAATGTATGGAGGTTTGGGTTTGAGAGGAGGGTTAATAGGCTCTACTGTGGTGGCCGAAGGTGAAGGAAAGGAGAGAGAGGTCGTACTTTAGGCAAGGAGAGAGGTTTCGAGTTCCCCCTATAACACCTTATAAACCAAGATAAGATAAATTATTATTACTGATGCCTATCGGCGTATTCAGATTCCGATTGGGAAGGAGATGTTGATGGATGTAAGAGCAGCTCGGGCAAATGTTCCCATTTTTGGAGATCACTTGTCTTATGGATTAGTAAACAATAAAACTCCATCTGTTTATCAACGAAGAAGGCTGAATACATAGCCGCCAAAAGTTGTTCCAGACACCTTATATGGATGAAGCAAATGTTGGAGGATTATAGTATTTCTTAAGGCAATATTACTATAATACAAATGAAACCCATATTTCCTGAAATCCCTTCCAACATTCAAGAACAAAGCACATTAGGATTCGTGAGAACTTTATCCGCGAGTTAGTTGAAGAGAAAGTCATTTCCTTAAGCTTTGTAAGCACCGAACATCAATTGGCCGATATCTTTACCAAACCTCTAGATGCCTTTATATTTGAGGATCTTAGGAAATCCATCGGGGTTTGCTCCATTGATTGTGTTCGGAGTTACTTATCTAGTTTAGGGTGAGCCTCATATTTATCATTTTTCCTACGAACTAGATCATATAAGTTCACATATTTAAAAAAAAGAATATTCTCATTTCTTTTGTTGTATAAAAGTTTTCGTACATAAAATCTTTAATTTTGTCCGTATAGGATTTGTTTGTGAGATATTTGGGTCACAATAACATTTCATGTTCATATGGCTTTCGATGAGTTCTATTTTTGATTTTGTCTCACTTGTGTGCTTGATGCATTGATATGATGCTTTGGTGCTCATTTATAATATATTCTTCTATGTTTGCCTCGTATCATTGCCTTTCATGCACACACCTCTCACGGAATCTTGAGGATGTTAATCTCGCATTACATAAGCTAGGTGAAGTAAGGTGTTGTCTTATTAATTTTGTTACCTAATCTTATAAGCGATAGATATATAAATGGTGCATGTAAGAACCATTGCCCATATGTATGGATTGTGTTAAAATGTGTGAAATACAAAATCGGGCTGCGAAAAGAGCAAACTCTTTTGCGTGAAAAGCCACCATTGAAAAGAGCTTAAAAGAATATACGACACAAAGAATCAAAATTTCCAAGGCCAATATTTGGTATACAAGATATTATGTAAAATTTAAAAAATATATACAGTCAAGGTAGATATAAGTTGAAGATCAATATGTTTTCACAATAAGTCATTAAATTGTATTTTAGGTGATGCTATATGCCGGAGAATCATCATACTTCTAGGCATTTTGTTTATGTGACTTGACTCCAATTAAATTCCCCTTATTTGTCACAAGGTTTATTTGAGTGCATAACGTGTAGATATATTATTTAGTTTCTCGTACGCTGGCTTAGGTGAGGTTCTTATTTGAATTGTTCGCACCCATTCATTTTGTTTTCATGGTCCGAATATTTTCAAGATTTCCCAATAAATTTTAAAACAAAAATTTATTGGGTTTGCAACCATGTTAGGTTTTTGTGTTCTCTATTCTTTTCTATCCTTTTCTTTCTTTTTAATTTTTGAGGCTCTGAAATCTTGTTTGATTTCTCATTCAAACAAGATTCGAACGAATCATGCCTCAACCTGTCCTGCAATCTCGTTTGATAGATCACGTGAATGTCATTCAAATGACATTGTTCGAACGAGATAGTCGTTTGAATAACCGGGCTTATATTAGGTCGGTTGGGCCAGTTTTCTTCTAGCTATTTCATTTTCTTATTTTCCCTATCTCTCTCTTAGTAAAAAAATGATTTTCCTTCCCTTACAATCTCTCACCCCTTCAAACCATATATTCCACTCTCTCTACTTTGTCAACCCTTTATCTTCCATCTACACCTATATCAAACCCACATTTCCATTATTTTATTCTACATTTCTCCTAGAGGTTTGTTTGGTTCTTGGAAATTCATTTTAGGGTATTCCCTTATTCTATCTCTTACACTTGTATATTTTTATTTAGGTTTGAGTTCATATGTTTTGGGTATATTTTTACAGCATGCAAACTTTTTGTGTTGTTTTGTTTTTGGTTCAAACATAACCCATCTCATATAAAAACTTCACATTTTTTTTTCTCTTTGGGGCTATATGTGTATATTATACATATTTTCTTACACAAATTCATAAAAAAAGTTTTTTTATTGCCCCAATTAAATGTAAATTCATGATTTTTCTATATATTGTTTTTAACTCCAATTTTTTTGTCAAAAGACTCGTGAAGTTTCATTTAATTTTATTCTCTCTCTCTCTGTATATATATATATATATATATATATATATATATATATATATTGGCAGTGTTTTTGGTGGTGTAACAGATTGGTTGGTGTTATTTGGGTAGGTTGTAGAAATCATTCCATCTTACCCGATGACTCGTAATAGGCATCCCAGGCGTGCGACTCAATCCGATGAGGAAAGCTCCTCGGATGAAGATGTTACCGTTCCCAATTTTTGACTTTGTTGGGGAATGCACACTAGTCACACCTGCTTCCACACCCTACGCTTCCCAACTAGGTTCATGATTAGAGAAAAGATCGTTAACCTAGTCTCTTTATCCGACACCATTGTCTTAACTTTGCTTGCCACTCGAGGTTGGGACCCCATTTTTAACTTTCGTGAACCTATTTACCTCGACCTCATTAGGGAGTTTTTTTACTATGTCTGTTAGTGAGAGAGGCCAAGTTTCTAAGGTTCGTGGTAAGGAAGTCGTTATCACCACCGACTCTATTGCACACTTAGCTAGTTTGCCCCAAGTGGCCAACCCTATGTTGCCTTGGTCCGGTGATGCGAAACCCTAACTTTCCCTTATTTATTAGACAATATTTGAGTTGTTAGAGCCCTACACATGTGTTTTATATTATGAGAACCTTAAGGATGATTTTATGATCCTTAATTTGATCGTTTGTGCGTGTCTCATTCCACGTGAAAATCATACTCAAATTATACCTGATCATGTGTGTCTAATGCATGCTATCAACATTGGGGGTTTTCTTGATCTCCCTTCTCATGTTTTTGGAGTTCTTCGAGCTTCTAGGATTTCCCCCTCTACACAAGTTAGACACGCCTTACCGTTCGCCATTCTAGTCACTAGACACTGTCTTGACATATGTTACCCTTTTCTCCCTAATGATACACCTGTGACCCGTTATCATACCAACGACGCTTCATCTATTGGTCATCTTCCTAGAGGCTCTCATCATCCCATTCCATCCTATTCTGAGTCATCTCACTCTGCCGCCTAATTTACACCATCTCAGTCCAGACCCTCTACCTCTCTTCGTCATTCTCCTTCTGAGTCGAAGGAGCTTAGGTTAATGGGTTTACTAGTTGAGCAAATGCAAGGGGAGATACATGAGGATATGGTTATGATGCAGGAGTTCATTGCCTCTATGTATAGAGAGAGAGAGACAGAGAGAGAGATGAGGAGGCCCAGGCTCATAGAGAGGAGGCTCAGGCATGTCATGATTCTCTTATGATTAAGAAATTTGAGGAGCTTTATCGTGCTGAGATGCGACGTGGTGCAGGACGTTCGGGTACCGAATTTTCTCTTGGTAACGATACTCAAAATGATGCCCTATGATCCGACCCAATGACTTATTTTTAAATCGATTTCCTTTTTATGTACTTTTGAGAGAGAGCTTTCTAGTTTCATTATTTTTACTCTCATTTGTACCAGATATTGGATCCTATATACTTTATCCGCATTTAGCTTTGGATACTTATTTATGGTACATTTGTTTTAATTGGGTTTGAAATGCTAATCATCTAATGTTTATCCTTATCATGTATCAATCTTTTGGATGATTTACATTCTCTATTGTGTTATGATTGCTGTTTACTCTTGTTAGTGTCTAATTTTATCTATATTCAGCTTTATGATTTATTCACTAATATTACAGGTTTTGTTCTATACCTTTGTCCGTTTCGGGAAACAAGGGAGAACATGTTTAGGGGGGGGAGCGTTTATGTGTTTGTTGTTTCATATGTGTAGGGTTATTTAATTATTTTCCAAATTCTTTCCTATAAAGATTTTCAAGTAGCTACCCCTTTTTTGCTTAATTATCCAACGCGCCACATGGATGCCTGCGATGGTGCCACATGGTAGTGCTGGTGACCATTAGATCATACTCGCCCAGTAATGCCCCCATGCACCTAAGAACCTCCACGCATGCGTCAGCGTGTCCTCTTATTCAGCCTGTAGAGAATCTCTTTTATTCCTACTTTATGCCCCAAAAGTCCCATTTCTTTAATATCTTCTCAATTATTCTTCCTTTTTTCCTCATTTCCTTTTCATTTATTTAAAAAAAATATTTTTCTCCCACGCCTCAATTATCAGCAGCTAACCCTTGTATTTTAAATATTCCTTACCGATACTTCCTTTTATTATATTATTTAGTAGAATATAATTTTGTAAAATAGAAAAAGTGCCCCAAACCCTAATTTCCACCTATAAAAGGGGCATTTGGTATTTATTTTTGGAAATATTCATTTAAGTTTTAAACATGGGATATATTATTCTTCACCACTCTATAGAGAGTGTTGGTGTTTTTAGTAAATATCTCAATATAGAGTGATGTGGTAAAATTTATCTTTTTAGGATGTGTCTTTCATGTACATATTTGTAATGGGAAGGTATGTAATTTTTGTAAATTTATCTTATTATTTAAGAGTGCATTGAGCGTTCATCCATTGTACATATTGCAAATAGTCTTCTTCTTTCTTCTGTTATAGTATTTTCTTCATTTCAAGGGTACTGATTTTGAGAGCTAAGTTTTAGTCAGAAGAGACTCTTCTAGTTTATTGGTTAATTTAGTTTAGTGCAGGTTGAATTTTAGTTCTTTTGTAATTTTATAGAGAATTGTGTGAAATAAATTGTATTCCGAGAAATAAATTGTGAATTTGTGAGCTGTGTTTCAAGATACAAATAGTATCATAAATTTCAGATTTGTGGGTGTTCTTCAATTCATAAATTTGAAGGTTCAAATAAAATGCAAGGAGACTTAGTTTATATATTGTTCTCTTCATCTTTAATTTTTTCGTTTAGCCTGTCATGAATCATTTTTTATATTTTATAAGTAAAAATAATTCACGTGTTAGACTAAATACCCTATTTTCAAGGGGAGAGATGAAACTTCTATGCTCTTCATTCATTTAGTTTTGTTTAGTAATTTCTAATTTATTATGCTCCTTTGAAAATAGATATTGAAATTTTACATATCAAAATGGGGTTCGAGAGAAAGCATTTGGTTCTTGTCATGCTTTGAGAGAACGTGATTTATTTTTAATGAATCGAAAAACTTTGCTCCTATGAGAGATGGGGTGATCTTGTCATTAAGAAAGAACCCAGAATTTTTATTACATCATTTTCTTAAGAATCAAACTAGAGATAGGCTTTTCTTAAATTAAATAATTTTTTAAGAATTTCTAACTCTAAAATTAATTTGTAAAAGACTTAAGATAATTTTAATAAATGATCCCTAGTGGGCAGTTTATTAGATATATTTTATTCTTGTTCTTCGAGAGTTTTGTGAATGTCTAATATTAATTTTCCAAAGAAGATTTTATTTTCATAAAATTTCTGACAAGACATAAACCATGCTCTGATACCATCTTAACACTCAGCGCAACTTGACAACCGAGGTGGCCAGCCGTCGCCACCAAACTACGTCGAGCGTCACTAAAGAAATAATCATTCTTAGCATGTGACAAATATGTGACATATAAAAATTTCATTCGATAAAATAATAATTAGATTAACCCAATAAATATATCCATTCATGCAATAATAAATCCATCGCCATTTTTTGACAAATTTAATTTTTTTAGTAGTTTTTCTCGTCAACCTCCTTTGTCTACTATTTGCAGTCTTTGAAATCAAAAGGGACTCAATAAAAAATCAGAAGCCATACACTTTGAACTTTTAACAAAAAGAAAATATTCTCTAGTGAAAATGTCTCTAACATTTATATGATCTTTTTGGATCATTTTTCAAGAATTAGAACCCAAAATAATATTCTCCTACATTCATCACAGATTGTGTGCGGTAGACCTTCGCACGGGTTAGAGACGACATTTGTCTTTCAGTGGATACTGATACACAGGAGGTGTCGTGTAACATGTTGGAGCTACACTTGCTACAGACGGAGGTTTTGAAGACGGCATCAGCAGGTCTTGTTGTATGTCAAGTGTGTAAGTCTTTTTCGTCTTCTTTTAAAACCATAATCGTAGTGGATTTTGTCTAGGCCTGGCCGACCGAGGTTTTTTCCATTTGGATTTTTCTTGTACATCGTGGCATTATGGTTGTGCTTTCTATTTATGTATCAAATCATGCATTCTCACGTAGGGTTTAGTAACTAAGATTAAAATTTGGAAAGTATTAAGCTACTGGCCTAATTAAATTTGTAACCTCTGTTGTGAATTTGAATCTCGAAGTGTATTTTTGTGAATTTGGTCCTAAGCTATATAACCTAAAGATTTCAAGAAGAAGTATTTTAAATTTACCATTATCAATGTTTACTTTTTTTACTTTCGATCATTTTCTTTGAACGTTACACTACCTCATAATTATTTTGAAGAAGAATACGGGTATGACTTTGGAGCACGTCCTTCATATCTCAATACCCATTTTGCAAACTCGAGAAAACTTTAGACTTAAGTTCTTAATTTAAATAATTTTGAGTGCTTTCAACTTCGATTGAGACAATTAATGTAGAATATTTCAGAGCTAAAGATGATGGAAGTACTGATGACGAAGAATAATGGTAGAGGCGAAGTAGAATCCCATTTTTTTTGGCTGTAGATTTTCTCGATATGTTGATCTGCAATAGAACTTTCCAGACAGAGAGAGAGAGAGAACACGGTGGTGAGTGGCACCACTTTATATATATATATATATATACAAAGAAATAGTCCAAAATGGCTTTAAAAGTCAGATTCTAGCTCATTTTCATACACTTTAGTCCCTACGCCCCCGTGAAAATTTCACGACCCGCTACGTAACCAGACCCACTTGCTATATTCACTTAACATCAGCCTTACCCACCTACACTGCCTAAACCCATTAAATACCATCTCTTCTTTTCCACACACTATCACGTCATTTCCTAAAACATAAAATGTATAGAGAGACTTGTAGGCTTTAAAAAAGCATAAATCTGGTTAAAAAAAAATCCATACCTTCCCTGTGAAAATTGTGCTCCATTTCAGTCCTCAAAATAACCACACAATCAAAAAAGGAGAAAAAAAGTGAGAAAGAAGAAAACAACGGTGAAAATAAAGAATATAAGTTTGAGAGAGAATATGAACCTTCTTGGGTGAGAGAGGCTGAGAAGTAGACACTGAGAGAGAAGATAATATAAAAACTAATATGAGTGTCTTAAAGTACCCAATGAATATAAGTGTCACTACATCAAAAACAACAATCTGGCACGTTTAAAATTGTACCAGATCAAATCTGGTATGATTTTGAATTGTGATAGAATCAGGTGTTTCAAAATGGCCAGTTTTTTCTGGCACAGTTTAAAAGTGTGCCAGTTTTGACAAAACAGGAACACAACTGGCACACTTTATAGCTGTGCTAGAATTTAATATTTCTGGCACACTTTTGGCACACTTTCTAACTGTGCCAGCTTGAGTACATTTTGGTACACTTTTGGCACAGTTCAAAACTGTGCCAAAATTTGATACACTTTTGGCACGGTTTTGAACTATGCCAAATTTTTTGATCAAAGAAAAAAAATTATATATAATATTTCCCAAACAAAATCAACAACATTTTCACTATTTTTTGTACCTGTTTTACAGTAACAAAAATTCAATAATAATATAAAACCAGCATAGCAAAAATAATACAATAATATAGATAGTCCACAATAACACAAATACACATACAATAAGCCCACTAAAAATTAATGGCTCAAATTCTATTAATATAAAATTCATGTCAATACATATGAAATTCATCTCAATACATGCACAACCATCATGTCGATACATATGAAATTTCATTAATATAAAATTCATGTTAATACATATGAAATTCATCTCAATACCACTTGCAATAATCTCCAAGGCTACTTGAGTGAACTCTAATGAATTGGTACCTGCAGATGCAAAGTAAGAACTGGTATTAACACTAAAATTGTGTGTATAGTTACAATGATTTGAGCCTAAAAAAGACTAAAATATGAATAAAATATTCATGAAATAAAGAAAGTAGCAGGTAAGCGTTTTACAGAACTAATTCCATAGTTTTATCTTGAGATATATGTGAATTGCATACAATTTGTAAACAGTTTACAAAATTTGGACAGAGTTTCCTTTGTTTATAGGACTATCCACCCCGTTTAACAACTAAAAACTACTCAAGCCACAAAAATAGTAATATTATTTACTGAACCTAGAGGCTACATTATATGGGTCTCATAAGCAAACATCGATTGTGCACCTAACCAAGTCCAGTGTAAAGCATACCGGTGCCTATCACCTAAATCCCGTGTCAGTGGAAAGCATTTTAGCTGGTGTTATGTACCACTTCAAAAACAATAGACAAACAATTTATAAGAATACAATTTGAAATTGTACCGAATCAGCGTTCGTTTCTGTGTGACGATAATTTGCCAAAATAGTGCGTCCAACTCCACAACAGTTGTGCATTGGTGCAATTGGTCGTATAGAAACCTGAAAGGGAAGCAAAAAATTATATGATATGAAGTTAGGTGACACACGAAAAAATATGAAATAAAGTTGTAAGATTATACACAGGGCGTGACGGAAAAATGAAATTAACATAAAATGCCATGTAACTAATCACGAAATGCCTGCTATATATATAGCAGTTGCTGCTATATATGTATAATATATATATATATATATATATATATATATATATATATATATATATATATATATATATATATATATATATCGCAGCTGCTTGTGATGATTACTGGATTCAACTGAAATCGGAATCGGCGGCATCGTGATCATGGAGTTTTTGGTGACGTTGTGTGGATGAGTTTTTGGTCGAATTGGGTGGATCCCAAAAGTGTGAAAGCTTCAATTTTCAATCATAAGAACCTCAGTACTTCCCTCGGTTGACGTAGTGGAGTAACTCGAGAACACTTGCAACTTCTCCTCCACATTGTTGTAATCAATTCAAGATGAAATAGAATTACCACTTTTAAGATCAATACCCTGGGAATTACATTCAGCAGATCTAAGCGAACATGGTTATAACCTTTATTCGTGATCTCATACTCTAAACAATCAGATGCAACACCTGCTGCAAATAATCAGACTCAACACCTTCTACAAACAATTAGTTGCAATGAATGCATAGTGCTAGTTAAATGGATGATTGTTTCAAACAATTAACACTGAATGATTCATAATGTAGTACACTAACTGATCAATATTAACACTGGATGATTCACTTTAGCCGATCAGTATAATCATATTTATAATACTGCTTTCAATATTAACACATTTAAACAATTGATGAAGCATATGGAACACAAACAATTGATGAACACATTCCAATGTTGATTAGATGTACCTCATAGTCTCAACACCAAATTTATTTGCAACGGTTTGAAGGCTTGAGTAAAGAAGGATGCCCGGATCGATTTACGTTCATATTGAATATTAGAATGCCCAGACCGATTTTAGAGGAGATTCTAGTGGGGGTTATGAGAACAACTTCCCATTATTTGCTAATGCATATATACAATATGCATATATGCAATATGCATATATGCATCTGCATATATTCATATGGCATACATGCATATGAAAAGTACCAATTTCAACCATTCTTTAACCTAAATCCTCTGGTGACATTTTCCCCCATTTTTTGACCTGCCAAAAAACCCAACCTTAACTCCGGCGTGATCAATCTTTAAACCGCATATATGCCATATGCATATATGCCACATGCATATATGCAATATTCATATATGCATATATGCATTGCATAAATGCATATGGCATATATGCATATGCAAAGCACCAATTTCAACCATTCTTTAACCCAAACCCTCTGGTGACATTTTCCCCCATTTTTCGACCTGCCAAAAAACCCGACCTTAACTCCGGCGTGATCAATCTTTAAACCGCATATCTGCCATATGCATATATTCATATTGCATTTATTCAATCTGCATATATGCATATTGCATATATACATTGCATATATGCATATGCAAAGCACCAATTTTAACCATTCTTTAACCCAAACCCTCTCGTGACATTTTCCCCCATTTTTTGACCTGCCAAAAAACCCGACCTTAACTCCGGCGTGATCAATCTTTAAACCGCATATCTGCTATATGCATATATGCCATATGCATATATTCATATTGCATATATTCAATCTTCATATATGCATATTGCATATATACATTGCATATATGCATATGCAAAGCACCAATTTTAACCATTCTTTAACCCAAACCCTCTGGTGACATTTTCCCCCATTTTTCGACCTGCCAAAAAACCCGACCTTAACTCCGACGTGATCAATCTTTAGACCGCAGGATATAATCCCCAAACCTAACCTTAACACCGGCAAAAAACCCATCCTAACCCGAGTTCACCAAACCGAACCAATACCCTTAGTTTCTAACCTAAACCGAACCAATAACTGCGTTTCTAACCCAAACAAAACCTCTGACTATTGTGAACCAAAACAAAACAGTGGTCGGGATATTATCAAATAAACCCCAGTCAAATATCTTTGAACCAAAACCCAAACAAATCTCAGCATATAAAACTCTATGAACCAAAACTCAAAATTAAGAGGCAACGATTAGAAATCTCACAATTTATTACCTTCGATTAGAAATCTCATAACGGAGGTGTTGGTGGTGGTCTGAGATACCACCACTGATAGTTGTGGTGTAGGAAAATGTAAAACCCATTTTTCCTTAACACAAAGATAAACTCCATTTTTTTTCGTGGGATTTGGTTTGAGAGTTAGTGGTGGTGGTCGTCGGATAATTAAGTGGTCTGAGATTTGTTAGTGGCTGAAAAACCTGCAAATGGTAAATTAGATGATGAATCCAAGGAAAAAAAATACCATTTTTACTTCCATCAATAACCTGCAAAAGATAAAATGAAATGGAAACCAAGAGAAGAAACATGATTTTACCAAAAAAGTGAGACATAGTGTCCCGAATTTGTTTCCATCACCTCATTGGCACTCACTGACCAATACATCCATAATCGAGTCGCGCATGCTCATTTTACTGAATTTATAATCATCATCCATGACAAAAATATTTTATGCAAAGAAATAAATGATGTGATAATAATATTTTATCCCAACACCACAAAATCTAATATAATTTGCAAAGAAACGAAAAATAAAGATAGCGGTTATATTGTCAGTAGTGATAGTTACTTTTACACTTGGGACTACAAAAGTTGATGCAATACCTAATTAGTACCCAAACAACTATTTTAACGATGTAAGAGACACATGCTCATCAAACACAAAACCACAAAAGTTACAAAAGTTGACTCAATTACATCATTTATCGGTGTCACCAATGAGAGGACAAAGGTCGTCGATCCAATACATAATTCCATTTTTACCAACATCTTCCAAGTTCTCGCAATGAGCTTTTTTTCCACCCCAAACTGGATACTTGGGCACTTTGATGTCATCAAGTAAAACTCACACCTCATTCTTTCTCAACGTATGGGAGTGAACGGTAGAGAAGGCTCTTAGTTGCGTTTTCCTCCCATAACCAATAAGTTCATGTGTGTGGGATAGTATTTTGCATTCAATTAGAGAGGTGAAATTTGGAACCGAGAATGCAGGGGAGGAAAGAGAGCACGAAGTAGTTCCAGTGCCTAAAGTAGGTAACTCATGAACGTTATGTCCAAGACATGAAAATTTTCCGGTTTTGAAGTCAGTAATGAATTCTGATAATGAGGACTTCATCCCCTCTACTTCACTCCTAAGGTGATCAACATGATTATTCCAATTTGCGGTGTCCTCTTTCACCTCTTCAAGCATTTCTTTAGCAAATACCGACCCTAATATGGCGGTTCTCGAAATTGTGGACCCAACACAACGAACACGTCCTCGCGTATCTTTTTCGAAAACCTCAAAAATAGGCCCGACATCCAAGGTCTCCTCCCGACCACGCGCTCTGTATACATCCAGAAGCAATTGAATTTGGCCCTGTACAAAAATATATTAACATTATGTTCGATGATATGATACTTTTTTTAGACAAAACGAACATTAAAAAATTTAAATTACCGCAAATATTTTATCATGAGGGGCATAACCACCTCCTTTGACTATATGAGTTGCCAACTATAATTCAGCACGAGTGGGGGCACGTCCATGCTTCTTTATCCAATTCTCTGAAGCTCGGGCATAACCATGACGACCTGTGTTATGAGTTATCTTTCTCACTCAATTTTGTTTAGTCTTTTTGTTCTTTCTTCACAAAGTTTTTTGAACCTCTAAATCTTCATTATTGCAAAACACCTCCCAGTCCTCAGATTTGACATTTCGTGGAACTTTCTCCTTCCACTTTCCCACATAACCATCCTTCAAATTAACCCTTAGCTTTGAGTTGAACTTTTTCCAAGCATCGTTTGCTTTTTTCATAACAAATTTCTTCTGACTTTCGCGCACATCTGGGAACTCTTTCTACAATATATGAAGAAATAAAATTAAAACATAACATAATTGAATTTACTAACTATTACATTCTTTGGAATAGACACTAAACCAAATCTTCCGAATTGTCACGGTCACTGACCTTGACAAGTTCAACTTGTCAAGGTCAATGACCGTGACAATTTTTAGGGTGATAACTTTTTTTGTCACGGACTTGTCACGGTCATTTATCGTGATAAGTTCGTTAGAATTATCACGGTCATGTCACGTTCCTTGACCTTGACAAGTTTATCATGATTAAGGACCACGACAAGCCCATGACAATGGTTGAAAAATTGTCACGGTCAATGACCGTGATAATTCTGAGCAGAATTGAAAAAAAAATGTTGGGCAGTGTGGCCACTGCCACTGCCACTGCCCAGTAGTATATTTGTACCTATTATAGAAACGTTGTACTTGTTTAAGCATCATATATCCAAATAAAATAGAGATAATGAAAATATACATCCAAAATAGAGACAATATGCATCACGATATAATCCAAATATAATTCAAATGTACCAACTTAAAAATAATTCAATTCAAATAATGTCACTACATGTCTTGGGTAAGGTTAACTCTAAGGAGGTGAGTAGGACACACGATATACGAATTGACACACTCACTAATATACATCGTGATGCATTGTTCGCGCAACCACAATGGGGATCTCTGCTTCCCAGGTATCACATGCGTGACGAGCACCTTGGACTCGATGTCTTAAAGCTCACGTCCATGAACTAGTGCACCCTGGACGATATTCGAGTCCCTTAACCCCCGACCTATCTACTGGACATCAAATATGTCCAGTATAAACATGCTCGGCCAACCAAGTGTCGACATCGATCGATCGAAGGGAGCCAAATAGGGAAGTGGATCATCAAAATCCGCACGTGTCGGCGATGAAGCAGCGAGGTCCACATCCTTGTCATCCTTCACCTCGTCCTCCTGCACCTCGTCCTCCACCACCTTCTCCTTCTCCTTCCCTTTTCCCTTACGATTTCTGCCCAACGAACGCTTCATGAATGAGAATATATCTTGGATCGTTACCTCTAAACGGGATAGCTTCGCGTCATGCGAGTTCACCCTTCGAGCCAACTCGCTGTCGCTCGTCTCCAATTCGATGATCCTAGATTTGGCCACCCGCGAGCTCACCCCCCTTTTCCTCCCCTTGCGATCAGAGCCAAGCACTTAGCTGAGTACGTCAGTGGACAAAGATTCCTTATCGGCATCAGACTGCAACTCTTGCACTTCCTTAAGCTTTGCCTGAAACGATAAAAAACATATGATTAGTAAAATAAGTATTTTAAAAAATTGTAACGTAATTAAATAAAAGTAAACTGTCGAATTACTTACAATCGTGGCCGCGACGATAGGGGACGCCTCTTTATCCTTCCCCTTCTTCATCCGAAGAGCCACGTAAGTATCGAGCCTATGTGGCTTACCCCCAGGGCCACTCCCTGTCCCCTGAAATAAAATAAAGTAAATTATTATCGGCCCCACAAAGTAAAATAATGCAGAATAATATATTTTTGTAGTTATAGAAAAATTAAATCTTACCATCATCCAATGCTCTATCTCGGCGTAAGATGTCCGGCCGGAGTAGTGCACGTCCTTCTTTTTTGCCCGATTTTCCCTTCCCGATTGGCGAGATGACAATTGTCGCTACCCGATATCATTGTCAATGAACTTTTGCCATTGTGCCAATGAGATCGGCTCCTTTGACGGGACGGATTCACGCATTCGGATAACGAACTCTTGTGTCTTCCCAAAGTACCGGGTCCGCATATTTTCTTCCATGTCTTGTGTTGCTCCCTCAACTGCTCCAACACGGAATCGCGTAGCTTTGGATCCAGGATGAATTGTTGCTGTCCAACAAATACAATGTTAACTGCGAATAAATATAAATATAAATATAATTTGAAATCAAAATCGAAATCGAAATCGAAATTGAAATTGAAATATTCATATAAATATAAATATAAATATAAATACAATACCTTTAGTGCCACCCAAACAGCTAACTTGAGCTCATATGGTACCTCCGTCCAACTAGTGTACCCCGGGCCGATGATCGTCTTTACCAGCTCGAGGGATCTCGTTAATAGCCCCGACTTGTTCTCGATGGCCATCCCCAATTTGCCAAATTTGGGGAGCCTAGGGGCTGAGGAGCCCTCGTCGCCTTCACTACCACCAAGCACATACGACATCATCATAACCAGCATCATCATCCTCGCCATAATACCTGAAGGAGACATTTTATGTAAAAAAAGTTATTAGTACAAATCAAAATGAATTAGAAGAAAACATGCAAATATGTATAATTGCTACAAATAAAAATGAATTGTTACTGTTAAACATCCCCATCCCCACCCCTACTGCCCACACACATGCACACTACACAAGAGTAAAAATGATAAAGTGCAAATCAATTAAAAGCATTAAAAATGGATGTTTCGGTACAAATTTGAATATTTATTACAAATTGAAAAATTATTTAAAATTTGGGTTATCATAAAAAATGGATTGATATTCGATAGGAGCAGCCAAGTCATCCACACTACTATTTGGAAGCTTTGGCGCATGTTGGACAATTGACCACGGCTCGTTGTTGATATACTCCAAGTAAAACACTTGCTTAACCTTTTGCAATGCACAAACAAACAGCTCATCGCTCACGTGGTCGTTGCTCTTCAACATGGACAAGTCAACCATGATCAAATTGGTGATAGGATCAACTTTACAAGCATTTTTATCCTCAACTCTTACGTAGTCATAGTAAAATACAACCTCTTTG
The DNA here is from genome assembly GCA_949130495.1 of Sambucus nigra. NCBI lineage: Eukaryota > Viridiplantae > Streptophyta > Magnoliopsida > Dipsacales > Adoxaceae > Sambucus > Sambucus nigra. The sequence continues at coordinate 714,491,788 of OX422210.1, forward strand.
AAGCTTATATAATCCAATTAAAATATATTTAGGATTACACCATAGTAAGTCATTTCATCTTCGACGAGGTTTTCATCTTTTGCGCTCGCTCGAAAGAAAGTAAGAGCCTTGTATGAAATGCCCGAGTTCTGTACATTTGTACTTTCCTCGTACACGTTAGCGCAAAAAATGTAACCGTTCAATCGATACTTTTTGTACTCTTATGCCACGAACAAGGGTCCAGTGGCTAGACAAGCAAGCCTTGATGTCGCATCACCCGTCTTTAAGAGCTGAGAATATAGATAAATTAATTATATTAGTTGTAAAATTTGAGTGTAATGTAATGTTATATAACGGCCCAGAGAACATTAGGATACGACTGCAGAACTTCCTCCAAAAGTAACAACTTTAAGCCACTAAGAATATTATTATACAGAAATTATGCAGTCACAAACTGTCCAAACGGGACAATTCGAGAGATCTCATTACAGGGGTAATGACTCTCGAACGGGTCTAAGGGCTATTGAATGCGTACGCATAAGAACTAGAAGGATAGTATCTATGCGCACTATATGTGATTTCAAGTATGTTTCATATAATTATCATACTATATATATATTGTTCGTTATACAAAGTAATTTTCAAAAAAAGTTGAAAAATCTCACCCCCATATGGACAATAATGCAGTGGTCATGCCACTTTTAAAATTAACCAACCCAACATCGATCCACTATAATCCAACCGCAATGTCAACAACAAATGTGTATCTCGTACTCCTAATTCATCTACTCAATTAATTATTTTCATCAATTAAACTAACAATTAAAGTATACAATTATTAATTTACTAATTTACAATGAAGGGCATCCTACTTTCATATATTAATTTACTAAAAAAATTAATAATCAATCAATTCGTTTACAAGGGACAGTACTTGCATATTAGGGAAAATATCTAATAAACCAATCAAAATTTAATAAAAAAATTAACAAGCCCCACCCCCACCCCCGCCCCATTTCCCCTTGCCCCACCCCTCCCCCCTCCCCCCTCCCCACACACAAGCAGACACACACACACACGCACGCAACCCCACCCCCCGTCAAACCCCCCGCATCATTCCCTCTCTCGCACAAACGCACAAACACGCACATTACACACACGCGCACATACACACACACATGCAGCCCCACCCCTATCCCTGCTCCCTCCCCCCGTCAGCCTATCCCACCCCCTTCCCCCACCACACACACACACACAAACAGCCCCACCCCCCACCACACACACACGCACACACACACACAGCCCCACCCCCTCCCCACCCCCACCCCCTTCCCCCACCACATGCACACACACACACACATATAAATGGAAGAGATATAGAGAGAGAAATCAACCTAAAAGTAGAGAGAGAGAGAGTGAGAGCAGCGCGTAGAGAGAGAGAGAGAATTTGGAGAGAAACAATGCGGTGAGGAAAAAAGGAGGGGAAAGGGTTTTTTGCTGACAGAATTATCACGTCATTGACCGTGATAACTTTATAGAATTGTCACTGTCATTGACCGTGATAAGTCCGTGACAACTGTACTTGTCACGGTCAATGACCGTGACAAGGCTAGCTGCTGAAAGGGTGCTAATTTTCCCATTTTGGTGTAGTGATAAAGGAATAGTATACCATTAATGATGACCAATCTGAGTTCTTATATCGCACATCCACTTGTTTCCAACTCGTATAAGAAATGGGAACATGTGTCCTTGCTAAGTCTCCCAACCTGGTTGAGAGTGTATATGAATCTTCACCAACTGGAAGGCCGTGCTCATTAAATTTTAATTTCTTAGCGAAAAAGTCACCGCCTACTCTTGAAGCACCCGAAGAAACCTTAGAATAGGAGGTTGATATAGGAGTCTCCCCATTTATTGACGGTTGCGAAGTATCACCCATATGAGACATTTATCTGGAAAAAAGTGACTATTGGACACCAAAATAATCAGAATAAACATTTACAAGAATATTACATGTTCAAATAGCAATATAAAGAAGATTACATGTTCAAATAGACACCAGTATATTACATGTTCAAACATCAGTAAACATAGAATTACAAGTTCAAACAACCATACCTGTATTAAATGTTCAAACAATAATAAACTATTAAATGTTTACAACAACAACAACAAACGGAATAAAAAGAATATTACCCATTCAAAATAACATAAAATATAATATTGCATATTCAAAAACAATTTCAGAACTAAATCATTGCATTAGAAACCCGTGTCCAAAAGCTCCAACAATTTATCATTTTCCTCGAGAATGGAGTCATACACCGTATGGTCAATATCAATTGCATCTATTTCTTTTGTCAGTCTCCTGGGAGAGTGTAAAACAATTGACCACCCCTTTATCTTTACATCTTGACAATAAAATTATTGATTGGCTTGAGATGCAAGGATGAACGGATTATCGTGAATGGTATTTTTACTCATGAGCTTACTAAGATTCACCATCACCAATTTTGAGGTGGGTTCAACTTTGAAAGCATTCTTATCATCAACATCCACCCAATCACAATAAAAGATAATATGTGTGAACTCAATGTAATTGAGGTCGAGTATTTGTCTAATAACTCCATAAAAGGTTGTCATAATCCCCTTCTTATTAAAGGCCTTAGTGGATACACCACTACTCTGAAAGTTATGATTCTCTTCATGTCTAGAAGTACAAAAGGTATACCCATTGCATTGAAATTTCTCATAACTGGTAACCCTATGGAGAGGACCATTGGTATATGGCAAAATTCCCGTATCATTAAATCTTGAGGCCTGTAAGGAATTGATAATTTTTTAGAGTTTCATTAAAAATAATTACGGTTGATAAAAAAGTACATGTATAAATAAAGACTTGCCTCGCTCCTTTACAAAGGGATGAAATCATCAATTCTATGCCTCGATTGAGTCTCAGTTGCCACAAATTTGCTACAATAAATTAGTTTCAAAATTAAGAAATATCACATTACAATCAATTAATATGAATTAACATAGAACTAAGTGTGTACCTTCTTCATTCATCAACACCGTCGCATTGAGATAAAATCCATCTTCGTACTTGCTCATATTGTACATTATTTAAGATAAATTCTTTACTTTTACCCAATGCTCGTTGGCATTTCGAGTCATCAAACTCTTCATCAAGAAATTCCTCAAGATTCCTCCTATGAATTCCTTCACCTCTTTTCGATATGTACTTCATGGCATACAAAGAAGCTTTATGTAATAAATATGCATTAGAAATGCTCCCTTCAATGTACCTCTTATTTCGTGATCACTTTTTATATCTTCCCATTTCTCTCTCAAACAACCACATCACCCGATATCTTGGTGGCCTAGCTGTCAAAGCTTCTTTGGCTAAGTAGTGCATGAGGTGGATCATCACCACAAAAAAGGAAGGTGGAAAATACATTTCAAAGACACAAAGTGCCTCTATCAATGTGTTTTTAGCCTTTAAAAGATGTTCCCTAAATATCACTTTGACACACAACACATGAAATAATATGGTTATCCGTTGTATAGCTTTAAACAAAGGCTTATGATCCGGAAATGAATGCATAAGCAACGCAAGAAGCAACCATTGCATAATGACGTGATAATCGTGGGACTTGAGATTAGTAAATTTAGGTAAATCGAGGTTAACATTGTTGCTAAAATTTGATGAAAATCCAATCGATACCTTTAATGTTTTTAGTGTACGAAAAAGGCTTAATTCTCTTCCTTTCCTAATGTGAAAGGTGCCTTTGGCAACAGCCTCTTGTTACCACCTTCAACATCTTTCATTCATAATTTCCTTTTAAGATTCAAATAAACTTTCAAGTCTTCACGGGCTTTGACTGTATCTTTATTTAATGAATTTTTCATTGAGAGTATTGTATCTAAAAGAGTTTTTGTGACATTATTTTCAACATGCATAACATATAAATTATGTCTGATATCATGATCCTTCCAGTACTCTAAGTCAAATAAAATTGACCTCCTTGAAAAACCCTCGTTGCCCGCTAAATTCCCATCATCACCCTCACTTGGATAATCATCGTCTTTCGTTATCACATCCTCCTTATCCGTCCCCTTCCCCTTCCCCTTCCCCTTTCCCTTTCCCTTTGCCTTTCTCTTTTTGTCTCCCTCCCACTCTCTTTAACCCCTTCTCGAGCGATAAGTGACACTATCTGCTCAACTTCTACACTTGTTAACTTTCTTGGAGCCATAGCATCCTCTATTTTACCATTAAATATTTTCTTTGATGTGTCAAACCTATAAGGATGGTCTTTAGGATAGAACATACGAGATCGTTGGTAACAACATTTCGTTGACTTAGGAAGATATTAAGAAGGTGTATTTGTAGAACAAATAGGACACCCATTGTAACCTTGAGTTGAACAACCTGCTAACATCCCATAAGCTGGAAAATCATGTATACCCCACATCAACATGGCTTTTAACTGAAATTTCTCATTTTTGTACGCATCCCAAGCCTCAACTCCAGACCGTAAGATCATTAAATCATCGACCAACGGTTGGAGGAAGACATCAATATTACTTGATGGTGACTTTGGTCCGGGAATCAATACAGACAACATTAAAAACTCACTTTTCATACACATTGATGTAGGAGGGTTGAGAGGTTGAATTATCACTGGCCAACAACTATACTTATGGCTAAACATGTTATTCAGGCTGAAACCATCAGTTGCTATTGCAAGTCGAATGTTCCGTGGAACTTTTGCAAAATCTCTCCACATAATGTTTGAATTTACCCATTATGCTGAATCTCGGGGATGATGCAAGAATTCCATACAAGATCTTGCACGAGCGTGCCAAGTAATTTTCTCTACTATCCATTTTATGGTATACAACCGCTTTAGCCTAGGTATTAGAGGGAAATGTCGCATTACCTTCTTAGGAACCCTAGAGTACTTTTTTTTCCATTAGTATTATGAATTTCTACCCCGTCCTCGTCTAGACAAGTAAACTTGTAGTATAAAGAACCACATTTTATACATCTAGTAGATTTTTCATGCTCTTCGAAAATAGCATACAGTTGTTAATGCACACGTCATACTTAACATAATCCATACCGAGATTTCTAACGATGTTTTTCATTTCTGTATAATTAGTTGTCAAGTTTTTCCCTCCAGGAAGTAGTTCATTTAACAATCTAACTATTCCACCTGTAGCACCATCCGATAAGTTGAATTATGTTTTCAAATCATTCAACTTTATAAGAGCATACATTGTGGTATGACGCGAAGAACCAGTAGTTGGGTGCAATGGTTCCTGTGCGAGTTAATGTAAACGATCATACTTCTAGCCTTTATTTTTATGTGTGTGCAAATAAGTGGGAACCTCAAAAGTTGGGGGGGCTTCATCACTGCCTACACAATTAGGTTCATTAGGTTCACTAGGTTCTGCTTCACCCATAAACGTCTCACAATCATCATTCACAAGATCATTCAAAATTGGAATATTGTGCACATCAGCGTGTTTTGTCGGTGTCACAGATTGAGGTGTTAATTAGACTTGATCAACAACTAATGTCTCACCATGAAAATTCCATAAGATGTAGTTCATGTCCATGCCATATGTCATTAAATGAACGAATATATCATCTATAACAACATGTCTTTTCCCATTTCGACAACGTCTACACGAACATGAATGTTTAGCATTCGAACTATTATTACTCACATAATGTAGAAAAATATACATATCAGTCTCGATATTTTTCTCATTTATCCACTCTTTGTTGATTCCCGACGACATACTGATATGTTTAAAGAACACACATTATAATATAAACGCTTACTATAAATGTATTTAATTTTATTCAAGTGTAAATATGTATATATTTTAGCTCCTATATTTTCTCCATCTCCTCTACAGGGTAAGGGTCCTATCCCATTAGAAAATGCATATTTTGTATTGTTCATAATTTCTTATGCCATGTCCTAATCTGAAAAATTTCGCCAGCATCTCCCTATAGTTCTTCAAGTACATAACTTAAATTGGGAGTGTTCATGTGTTACTTAAGTTTTTCAACCAAAAAAACACAAAACACTACATCAATCTAGTATGCACCCAAAGAACATAAAGAGATACCGCCAAAATTTTCAAAATAGGACAACATAAACATTATGTACAATACAAACTTTTGCATTATCAAACTGTCCAAAAATGGGACAATTCAAGAGTTCTCACCACAGTCATAGTGATATCTCTTGAACGGGTCTAAGGTTTTTCTACATGTGTAACATTATTATTGAATGTTTAGTATTAATGTCTACTTACTATTTAAATAGTTTTTTTTGTTTTTTCTTAAATTTTCAACACAAAATCTCATTTATCCATTTAATTAGTGGAGTGTCTACTTACTATTTCAATTTGTTGTTGTTACATTATTATTGAATATTTAGCACTTAAATTTTCTTAAAACTCCGTAACATATACGAATCAGAACAAATATGCATTTTAAATAGAAAGGTAAGAACCTAAAAATATAGATTACCATTAAAAGATCCCAAGCTCTGTCCAAAAACCATTGATTTATTTTTTTCCATTATCAACATTCAATTTGCACCAAAAACTCACACATTAAGAAAAACACAATAAATATTTAAAAATGTATATGTAAAACCCTAAATACGCAAACACAAATCAAATCACATATTGTATAAACTCTACGATCAAATCTGATACCTAGGTTAAAAAAAATGCACAATGTTAATATATATATATAGGAAAGTGATAAAGGTTAAAGATTACCTGATTGGAATGAGTGGTGAGAGAGGAGAATGAGCGCTGAGGGGCGAGAGTGTGATGGAGATAGAGAGTGCGTTGAAGAGAGAGCACTGAGGGGCGAGAGTCCGTCGGAGAGAGAGTGCGCCGGAGAGAGAGAGCGCGCCGGAGGGGCGAGACATGTCATAGAGATAGAGAGAGAGAGAGCAGGAATGAGGAGAGAGAGCCCTAGGGGCGAGATATGAGCAGGAATTGAATGAAAGGATGTCTAGTGTTTTTTGGGGGGTATTATATATTTTAGTAAGTGTACTCAATTTTGACACATTTTAAAACAGTGCCAAATTTTGGCACTAATTTAAAGTGTGCCAAATTGTTATTAAATCATGCCAGAATTGGGCACAACTTTAAACTCTGCCAGATTTTTAATATCAGGGTGTGCTAAATTACTGTTTTTGGTGTAGTGTGTGAGGGAGAGTTAAAATGCAGTACTATGGCATGTTTTGAGCCTTGTGCTCTGACTCCATGTTAACTAATGACACATCTTCAAATTTAAGCTACGTGGAATCATTTTAAATCATTAGACACAAAGTTTCACACTCAACCTCAACCGTTAAATAGAAAAGAACTCCATCCTCATTTATTTTATATATACTAGTTGTGCCCACGTGCGTTACACGTGTGAGAGGATTCGAATATTCAACGTGATGAGATAAAGTACTGAAAAATGCGTTATAAGTAGACAAATTTACAATGTAGCAACTTAAACCCATAATAATGAATGTGACGATAATAAAGTAAAGAAATTTAATGTAAAGAAAAAAACTATCGAGCAATGCATAATAAGTTTAAAAAGGCATAATGAGTTTATAAATCCATAGCAACGAATTCGGCTTCCAAAAACTGAAGTGAAGATGAGTAGAAATATGTTTTGACCAAGATACAACATTAAAACCAAAGTATGACGATAAAAGATGAAACCCAAAGCGTCAAATATTTTTCTTTTGACGTTTATTAGTGTTCGATGTTTCTTCTACTTCTTCTAATTTATGAGCGATAAAACGTCCAAGTTTTCGATCCAAATCTTTTAAGTGATTTGCCTTTGATGTAGAACTTTCCAATACAGGTATATAGCTTTCGAATGTAATCGAAATGCATAATGCCCCGCGGTAAAAATTAACATATATGAATAATAAGTATATGGAATGAATATAAAAGGCATAGAAGTTATGTAGGAAAAAAGTTTGAATACGAATGGTAGTACCTTTTCTTTCGAATCAATGAAATTGGAATGGATCAACTTATGAAAGATTATTCTTCATCAAACAGTGTGATAGATGCTCTTTCGTACTCATCTTAGACTACTATTTGAAGTAATTACCTTTTGTTTGGTTGAAGAATGAGTGAGAAAATATGAATGTATTTAGTATGCTACTTATTTGGGAAAGATTTGAAAATATCTGAGTTTACCTTGTCATGTATTTCACATCCGAGGAAGCACAATTTAAGCATGTTGAAACTCCATTAGCAACAATGACTTTCGTGTTTCATATATTGCAAGCATCGTACCGTGGCTTTTCTTTGTCTCTGACTTCCATAATTATTGCGATGAAGGAACACAATAAATTCTGTTGGAAAGGAAAAAATTGGATAAGGTATATTTTGCAATTGAAAATGTTAGACAGAAAAAGGTTGTTGAAAAGATAGTGAATCCTTACATCCTTAGATGAATGAATTTCGTTCATAACGTCACGAATAGTAACATTATCATCACTCTATATGATTTTTTGTTGCAGTGAAGTAAATTTCTCCTTTTGTGGGGATGTTAAGGAGAGAGACAACCTGGAATTGTAATATTGCAAATGTATGTAACTACATATGAAGTTAAATTGTAATTAAAATAATTAAATATCGAACCATTCTTTCAATTCCGTAGACTAAATTATATTTAGGTCAATTTGAATTATAGTCTTTGAGATACTGCTCAAGTTATACTCCCCTGTTAAGATCAAAGTAAATTATTTTGGATTATTAAAACTTGTAGTTATTGTACAGGAATGAAAAATAGAATCACTTGCCTTCGTAAGATGATTTTTTTACCTTGAGAAACAACCATTATAGGAAATTCCGATGACAAGTAACTTAATTGTTGGCCTTCATTCTCTGCTAAGTCGACCCATAAAGTAAATTTAAGTGATTGAAATCTACGAGTTAGACGAATAAAAATATCAAATAGTATGTTAAGAAATAGAATATAAATGAGATAAAGAAGAAGTAAATGTATTGACTACAGTAGGGGACTAATGATAAAAATTAGATGGAGAAGTTAAGAAAAGTAGAAGTGAAGAGAAATTTTGATATGTATAAGACCCACTTTGTATCTCGTAGTGCTATATCGCGCAATTTCATTTTTGCAGAGTTTGATGCATTTGCAGTGGTCCTAATTGGTTAGACATTTATTACAAATACGATCACATTTGTAGTGGTGAAAAGAAGAAATAATTGAAACAACATGAACATATTTAAATATAAATTCAGTCGGTGTATGGGCAGAATAAATGTTTGACCGTGCAACACTCACGTCATATTGTTACAAGCACCACTCATTTGGTGTATTTATTATATATGTACCTAATAACATGGGTGTATAAAATGTTGGGTAATTAGAAAAAGAAAAAAAATGGGGTTGGAATAAAAAAATCTACCCGAGAAATATTTTATGAATTGAGTCCTTTTAATTTAACATCACTTGGTCACTTCAATTAAGCATTTAAATCAAAATAATTCAAATAAAAAATTAATTAACACGCAAATTAAATTCATTAACCCACTTATATATGAACTTTTGGTGTATGAATATCTTAATTTCAAGTGGGTCGTTCCCATGTAGAGTTTGGATACGAAGAACAATAGCCATTTTAAATTTGAACTTTATGCGTATTTTCAAGCGGATGGACTGTTTTATATCCTTAGATCAATCTGGTCCACCTTCTTCCACTCTCTTACACCCGGAAGAGCACCACCATAAACATACCAGAACTTGATATCATTAGAGCTTTTGATGTGAATGATTTTTTTATTGTTATCGATTACGCTCTCAGTAAAAATAACTATGATCAAATTTTAAACGTTGAGAGTAACATATAAACCTATTCGAAAGAAATGTGAGGTAAGGTTAGGACAGGTAAGGTTATAAAAGTCAAATATATGCTTCTTAAGTTTTTTACGATTTTATAGTAGTAGTAGTAGAATATAATAATAATAATAATAATAATAATAATAATAATAATAATAATAATAATAATAATAATAATAATGCTCTTATGCGGATCAATCTGTATTTAAAAATGCGGACCGAACATGTATCACCTGATGGTGAGTTTAGAAATTATCGCCTAAATTATAGGGCTCACCGCTAGGTGACAAATGTCTGGTCCATACTTTTAAAATACGGACTGGTGTGCACAAGAGTATATATATATATATATATATATATATATATATATATATATATATATATATATATATATATATATAGTCTCCTGACGAAGACCACCCGTGCGGGCCATTTTTATAAAATATTAAAATAAATTGAATTGATTTTTTTGTGTGGTATTTAAACATTTCAAAGAACCCTAAAAAATAATTTAGCTCAAAATGATTGTTTTTGCTATTAAAAAAAATCGGTCAAAATATATCACTTTTTAAGCTCTTTAAAGGTATATATTTTGACCGATTTCTTTAAAATAAAAAACAAATATATCACTTTTTAAGCTCTTTAAAGGTATATATTTTGACCGATTTCTTTAAAATAAAAAACAAATATTTTGAAGTAATATTTTTTAAGAATTTCTTTAAATGTAGAAATAACACACACATAAAAACATAACATTGAAAATGGTAACATTATAGGTATATGCATTTGGCATCTAAAATCAGAGTTTATCTGCTAAGTGGTTGCTCGAAGTGGATTAACCAAAAACATACTGTGCCTTCCCAAATGGTACAACGCATTAACTTGGAAGTGTATTTCACTATCATCTTCCACAATCAACTAATCAACTTATCAATCAAAAGCTGAGTGATGATCTACAGCAGTCCTAATTGTTACCACATTTTTTCTCCACCAAGAGATGTAGTCTGCATGAGTCTTGCTTCTGACCCCATTTGCTCTCCACCACGAGATTTGTAAGATTTTAGTAGGAAGCTGTTAAAAGACAGGTTTAAACAAGAATTTTTTTATAAAAATATAAATAAAAATCATTTTTTTAATAAAAACTATAGTTTTCACCTCTTTAAAAAAAAACTGTTTTATATACATAAAATCTTTTTAAAAACTCTTACAAATATAATTCATTTTGTAAACAAGATTGTCTTTATAAAAACATAAATATAAATCATTTTTTTTTAATAAAAACTATAGTTTACACCTTTCTTAAAAAAACAGTTATATATATAATATTTTTTAAAGATTGTTTTATAAATATGTGTTCTTATGAGGTAGAAAATACGATTTCGTATAGTACCGTGTTGTGTCCGCCCAAACACGACATCTATTATAAAGTCAGAATATTATAAATTCAAATAAGTAAAATATGTCAAAATACATGTCCGTTATGAAAAGATGTTGTTCAATAATATAGCCATCTTGATATTGAATAGTACTAATGGTTTGGAAGTGTATTGCAAAATTTAAAAAAACGGGGTATATTGCAAAACTGATCACAAATGCGGAGACAAACTCAAAATAACCCTAGTATTTAAAATGGTGTGAAAATTTACACTATTCTTATTGTGTCATGTAATATTTAAAACTAATTATATTTGGGTGTTGTTTGGGAAGACACGACACAGTATGACACGAAATCGTATTTTCCACCTAATAATAACACATATTTATAAAACAATTAAAAAAAAATATTATATATATAACAATTTTTTTAAAGAAAGGTGTAAACTATAGTGTTTATAAAAAAATGATATATATTTATATTTTTATATAGACATTCTTGTTTAAAAATGATTTATATTTGTAAGAGTTTTTAAAAAGATTTTATGCATATAAAACAGTTTTCTTTTAAAGAAAGATGAAAACTGTAGTTTTTATTAAAAAAAATGATTCATATTTATAAAACAGTTTTTTGAAAACATTTTATATATATAACTGTTTTTTTTTAATGAAAGGTGAACACTATAGTTTAAGAGCCTTTCTATTTGCACCGAGATTACTTGTACATAAAATATACATAGTGAGGTGTCCTTCTCTCCTTTTTTGTAATGGCATTTTTCAATTTTTTTTTTTTTTTTAAGTTTCTTATTCTTTTATTTTTTATATAAAAAACCGTTTTTCTATTAATATAAAAAAATATTTTTTAATTAAAAATAAACATTTTTTTAATTAAAAATAAACAGTTTTTTATTAAAATTAAAATTTAAAAATATATTTTTTTCATAAATAAAAAAAATATATTTATTGACATGATATCGCGATTGATTAATGTCACTGACTCGGACCCCATTTTCGGACCGACATCATTTGTTGAACGTGGATCCGCGCCAATGACACTAATCAATCGCGAATCTAAGATATCAAATTAAACAGTTTTTTTGTATTAAAATTAAACAGTTTTGTTTATTAAAATTAAATTAATTTTTTTTTTCATAAATAAAAAAAACTATTTTTATTGACATGATACCAATCTCGACACGCCGTGTAGCCATGCGGTCTTCATTTAGTACCGTTGGCACGGACCTACATCATCATCACGTTTGGTTAGTGCCGTTGGCGCGGATGCACGTCATTTAATAAAAGAGAAATTCTAAACGTCCCGCCTGGGGACCGCCTACAAACCGCATTCTTCGTTTTTCTTTTTTTTTTTTTTTTTTTTTAAGTTTCTTACTGTTTTGTTTATAACTTTTAATATAAAAACAGTTTTTTATATTAAAAAAAACTGTTTTTATATTTAAAAAAATAGTTTTTTTATATTAAAAAAAAAACAGTTTTTTCTATTAATATAAAACGTCCCGCCTGGGGACCGCCTACAAACCGCATTCTTCCTTCTTCTTCTTCTTTTTTTTTTTTTTAAGTTTCTTACTGTTTTGTTTATAACTTTTAATATAAAAACAGTTTTTTATATTAAAAAAAACTGTTTTTATATTTAAAAAAATAGTTTTTTTATATTAAAAAAAAACAGTTTTTTCTATTAATATAAAAACCATTTTTTTTTTCAATAAAAAATATCGCGATCGCGATTAATCAGTGCCGCCGGCGCGGAGCCACATTCAACAAATGATTTGGGTCCGGAAATGTGGGTCCGCGCCAGAGGCACTGATTAATCGCCTAATGTCGCTGGCGCGGACCCACATTTACGGACCGAAATCATTTGTTGAATGTGGGGCCGCGCCAGCGGCACAAATTAATCGCGATATTTTTTTCAATAAATTATCATGATTAATTTGTGCCGCTGGCGCGGACCCACATTCCCGGACCAAAATCATTTGTTGAATGCGGGTCCGCGCCAGCGGCACTAATTAATCGCGATATTTTATTGTGGGTCCGCGCCAGCGGCACTAATTAATCGCGATATTTTATTCAATAAAATATCACGATTAATTTGTGCCGCTGGCGCGGACCCGCATTCAACAAATGATTTTGGCCGGGAATGTGATTCCGCGCCAGCGGCATTAATTAATCGCGATATTTTATTGAAAAAAATATCGCGATTAATTTGTGCCGCTGGCGCGGACCCACATTCAACAAATGATTTCGGTCCATAAATGTGGTTTCGCGTCAGCGACATTAGGCAATTAATCAGTGCCGCTGGCGCGGACCCACATTTCCGGACTCAAATCATTTGTTGAATGTGGCTCCGCGCCAGCGACACTGATTAATCGCGATATTTTTTATTGAAAAAAAAATATTTTTTATATTAATTGAAAAAACTGTTTTTTTTTAATATAAAAAACTATTTTTTTTAATATAAAAACAGTTGGTTTTTTTAATATAAAAAACTGTTTTTATATTAAAAGTTATAAATAAAAGAGTAAGAAACTTAAAAAAAAAAAGGAAGAATGCTTTTTGTAGGCGGTCCCCAGGCGGGACGTTTAGAATTTCTCTTAATAAAATGACTTTTATTAAAAATACAAATTTTTAATAAAAGTCATTTTAAAAAAAAAATAGTGAAATGTTTTTTTGTTTGTTTTTTAAAACAGTTATAAAAAGTTTAAAATATTTTTGTTTAAAAGAGTTTAAAAAAAACGGTTAATTTTTTTTTTTATTGAAAATACAAAATTTTAATTATTATTAAAAAAAAATTGAACAAAATCTCAGTGAAAATATTCATCAACTCTCCCTTTCCTTTTGTCTTTTAGTCATGCCAAGTCATTATGTACAAATCTCGGTAAAAACCTCTCGGTGCAAATAGAATTTTTCATAGTTTAAAAATGATTTATTATTTATATTTTTATAAAAAAAAGTCTTGTTTAAAAAATGATTTACATCTTAAAAAATAGTTTTTTAAGAAAGGTGAAAACTAATTGAAAGAAAATTATGAGGATAATTGGCTTAAAGTTAAGAGGGTATTTTCGTAATTTGTGTTTGAAAGGGTGTGGGGGAGAACATTTGGGTGTAGGGATAGACTTTCCCTAATAATTAGTCAACAACAATAGTAACACTGAAAATCTAGAATTTTTTGAATGGGAAAACACCTTATATATATATATATGTAGGCGAGGAAGATGGATCAAACCACACTTCACTCCGGCGAGTCACCAACGTGTCATCAGTGGGTCATTCACGGGTTATAAAAGCATAAGCTAGTTTACTCTCTCCATTGTTTTTCTCCCTCAGAGTCATCTGGTCATCATCTTTGTTTGTCTAGTCAAAGGAAGTAGAGAGAGGAGGAGAAAAAGAGGAAAATCGGTTTGGCCGAAAATGCGCGTTACAAAGTCGATTCAAATCCAACACGCAAATTGCATCAATCCGTGTCTGATCCGCCCAAAATCGACCCAATCCATTTGTAATCCCACCATAACCTCCCAGTTGCTGGATCTATATATATGGAACATTTGAGACAATCATGAAAAACTGGAATAGGGCCAATGTAGAGAGATTTAGATGATATCCGTTCACGAAAATGTAGGGTTAATTTAATATATATAAATTTTGTTGGGAATTTCTATTTATAATTTTTTTAAGGGTAAATTACACAAAAACTAACTGAAGTGTTGATTTTTTCACCCCACCCCATTTTCATAACAAAAATGTTGATAAAACATGATTTTACATATAAAAATGTTAAAAATTTGTTCATAAATGGATAGGTAAAAAAAATTCAATAGTTCGGGGGCTCTTAATGTAGTTTACCGATTGCTTGAGTACTATATAATAAAAAATAATAATGGCCTTCTCTAGAAACAAATTAACATAAGAATTAACCTGAGTTTAGTATACTTAAAGTCATTATCCCGTGATATGTATACATTAAAATAAAGGTACACTAATCAACACAATAAGCTTACAAATAAAAATGTGGTACCAACGATAAGCAATATTGATCTTCTATTGAGAAGATATTCTTTTAAATTTGTGAAAAAAAGTATGTAGTCCACTAAATATTTTTAATATATGCACTCGAAAAAAAGGGAGAGTTTTACTATTTCGTGCGTCAGCAATTAGATGTAGCCCTAGAAAAGTAGATTTCATGTGCACTAATTGAAGAACTAGTTTAGGAGTGTTCTATAAATTTTATATTCCGGCTATGATTATGCATGGTTATGCATGTCAGGTTGTTTTTTATTTAATAATGTTGATAGACAGACCAATAAAATTAAGTCTCAAAGTTGAAGTATTGGCATATCTAGTGCATAATAGTTTAGAACTTCTCCATTCGGTACAAATTAGATTTCGGCAAGGTGAAGAGAAGGTGTTTATTAAAATTGAAAAAATATAATATGTTAGGAAATTGTTTGCAATAATGGAAAATATGTTTACCAACGTAGTATGTATCATCTTATTATAATATATTGCATTAAAAAAGGTAAAAAGGTGGGATGAACTCAAATTCACATAAACTACAGAAAAGGATTTATATAAAATGTCAAATCCCCGGTTCCTATATTTTATTCAACAAACCTTCATCTAAAAGAGTTTCTAACAGTATCCATAATTTGGGATGGGTTTGGAAACTCTAATTCTTTTAGTAGTGGTCTTTGCTAGATTCTCAAGTTCATCCTAAATTATAAATTTTGGTTCGTATAGTTAAAACATGTTACCAAGCGGGGCATTAAAATGATTGAATATTTAGCCGCTCACCATGCTTGTGCTAGCAATGACACTTAAGATTAGACTTTTAAATAACCTAAGCGGTTAGCTCAGCTAGGCAGGTTTTAGATTTGTTCACCAGAGGTCGTCAGTTCGAATAATCGTAAGGACCACCGACCGCAAGTTGTTTATGAGTGAATCCACACCGTCTATTTCGAAAGTCTTGTTCGGGGCGAAGGGATTAGACTCGAGATGTGCGCAAGCTGATCCGGAAATTACCCTCCATACCAAAAAAATAAAAATAAAAGAGAAAAGAGAAAATGATGAACAAATATATTCCAGAACTATGTTTTCACATGTTAAAGCTGCTGCTGTACACAGTTCAGTTATACACTCGGTGGGTCAAACAAAAAAATAATTGAAGGCTAAAGCTATCTCCTAAAACTATGGTAGTCAACCAATATATAAGGGAACTGAAAGACTTGGTAAAACCCACGTGAGCAATATGCTGAGAAATATCCTTAATACTTCTCTTTAGGTCGGTAAACACATCAGATTCGGATCGAATCAGGTAAATCAAAATTCATATCTGTTTATATTAAATAGATTCGGATTCGATCCGTTTATTAATCGGATCGGATCAGGAAAATCCAAATTCATATATGTGTATGTTAAACGAATTCGGATCCGATCCGATTATCCAATTATCCATTTATATTAAACTTGATTTGCAACATTTTTATTATCAACTCTTATTTCATAAGTTTATTTTGCAAATGTTAAAAAAAAACAGATAATGAAATAAAGAACAATTATAATATATATTTAAAATATTATTAAATACAAGATATATCAATTAAAAATATATATATATATATATATATATATATATATATATATATATATATATATATATATATATATATATATATATATATATATATATATATATTAAAAATATTAATCGGATCGGATTATTAATGGATCGGAGTATATGAATTCAAATCCACTCTATTTAATAAACGGGTAATCGGATAATCGAATTTTAAGCATGATCCATATCCGCTTAAATGGATCGGATTCGAATTCGAATTTGGATAAAATAAGATCCATTGACAGGCCTACTCCCCTTCAATTCCAGGTGTGATGGTTGACATTCAACAAGCTTGTACCTAAGAAATTGGAACGGTTTAGTGAAGATATCAGCCAGTTGGTGAGGGGAAGGTACAAAATGAGTCACAATTAGTCTCTGAGTCATATAGAGAACACTTAAATTGTCACACATTAAGATCGAAGAAGTCGAATCCACATAAGTTCAGTAGTAGCATCATCAATAGCATGATATTCAGCCTCATAACTTGAGTAGAAATAGTAGGCTTCTTTTTAGAGGATCATGAGATACAATTAGCACTTAGAAACACACAAAATCCGAAAGTAAACCGACGAGCAATGGGACAACCAGCTGAGTCAGCATCAGAATAACCATATAAATTTAAGGAAGATTGAGCGAGAATACGAAGCCCAATAGTGGAAGTACCACTCAAGTAGCATAGGAGACGTTTAAGTTGAACAAAATTGGCCTTTGTAGGTGAGTGAGTGCATAGATTGAAAAATATTGTTCACGGCATGAGTGTTGTCAGGGCCAGTTAAAGTTAAATATTGAAGAGCACCAACCAAGGAACAAAATTCTGTAGGATCACCTAAAAGTGGAGAGGAGGAAGTATCTGATTTTTCGGGAAGTGAAGTCGGAATAGCATGACAACACAACATGTTAGCCCGTTGTAATAGGGACGAAGTATATTTATGTTGGGATAGAAATAAACCGCTTGAAAAGGATGTCACCTTAATACCCAAAAAATAATGTAAGTCCCCCAAATCAGTAAGAGCAAACTGAGTGGCTAACTTTGTAGTGAGGGAAGTAAGAAGTGTATTACTGCTACTTGTGATAATAATGTCACCAACGTATAGTAAAAGAATAATAATACCACCGCCACATTGAGAATGAATAAAGAGGAATCAACTTGACTGCGGAAAAAACCCAACGATAGCAAATAGATGCTGAAATGATCAAACCAAGCACGCGAAGCATGTTTTTACCCATAAATGGCCTTATGGAGTTTGCAAAAATGATCCGAAAATTAAGATCCCCAAAACCTGGAGGCTGCCTCATATAGACCTCTTTATTAAGAACTCCACAAAGAAACACATTTTTGATATCCAACTGTTTTAAGGGCCATTTTCTGAGATACTACAAGCGAGAGCACAAGACGAATAGTAGTAGGTTTTATAACCGGGCTGAATGTTTCACCAAAATCAACACCCGCAATTTGATTAAACCCTTGTGCAACAAAATGTTCTTTGTATTTATCTAGCGTAGAATCAACTTTTTATTTTGTACGATAAATCCATTTGGACCCAATAGTATGCATAATTGCAGTAAATAGAACGAATGTCCATGCATAATTTTTATGTAAGGCTTGAAGTTCATCACACATAGTAGAGGCCCATCCAGGGTACGTGAAAGCTTATTTGTAAGATCTCAGGATTGTTCCAGCAAGTAGGTCAATGTGGTGTTCTTTAGAACGAGTAACCATTGGATGTTGATTTGTAGGAGGGATAGGACGAGTACTCATAAAAGGTATGGGTGATAGAGGTAGATCAATAGTGAGATCGAGGGAAATCTTAGAGTGATCAATGGAGGTTGGCGTGTGTGGACAAGGAGATAGTGCAAGGGAGTACTAATTTGAAAGGATAAGAGAGTTAGATTCTATAGGAGATGGTTATAAAGATGTTTGAGAGGTTAACAGTTGAGTGATAGGAGCTGATGGGTTATTTGACGTGGTTGACTGAGAAGTATTTGAAAAAATGGTAGCTGAAGACGGTGGAATATAGGGCTACCATAGCAAGAATAGGTTTAGTCGAGGACGGTATAGCAGGTATAGTGGGTAGTATAATAGGTGTAGAGGACAGTAAAACAAGTATATGCTGAGTAATGGATATCACAATAGGTATAGGTTGGACAGTTTCAACCATGGGTACATTAGAGTATAAAAAACACTCCTGATATGTTATCATATCAATATGAGTAATATGAGATTTATTTTGTGTATAATTAATTTAAGGCAAAAAAAATTCATAAAAAATGACATGTCTTGAGATAGAAACGCTTTTAGTAATAGGATGATAACAATGGCAACCTCTATGAAAACTAATATAACCAATAAAAATGAAATTTGTTTTGCATTTTTGAACCAAGATGTGGAAAGCACTGGTAACCATAAGTTCGCACAATCGAATAATTTGGATGGACATCATGAAGTTTAAAAAATTGACTTATTTGTTTAAATGTTGTTGATGGCCAAAGATTAATTAGATATATAGTTGCCCAAAAATCTTCTATAGAAAGAAACATTGGGAAATTTTCATGAAGTAATAGGGTTAATCGTGTTTCAACAATGTGATGATGTTTGCATTCGACAACATTGCTTTGTTCAGGTGTATGAGGACATGATATATGACGGACAATGCCATGTTGTTCAAGATAATTAATAAAGCCATTAGTAACCATTCACCACCACTGCCTGCCCCGGTGGTGGACAATGTTGCTACTGTTGAGGTGCAACAGCCTCCGACTCGGAGCTCTCTTTCAATCGTTGATGTCCATGTCGTCTACGAGTTTTCACCATCTGAAAGATATTAAAAAAAGGTGTATGAGTAACATATGAGTAGTATAGTATAAGCGCTAAATATATGGATTAAAATCAAGGAACGTAACGCGGGAATAAAGATAGACACACTCAAGTCCCCTAGGACACTAGAACCTGAAATGCTCTGATACTAACCATTAGACCCCATATAATCTAATAATAGATTGATCATGTCCAAACTAAACAATACAAGAGTCTAAACAATTGAGTACCATTCATAGCTTGACTAATAATGAAATAACCAAAAATAAATAAGTTGACAAAAAATATGGACAACCCAGTGACATTTGATACCACAACTAATAGTAGTAAAATCGACACCACATAAACATAATTGTCTTATAAATGCCATCAACAAAAAATAAATCTGCTACATAATCCGACTCGTTTGAAATTGAAATAACATAAATGAAAAGGGGCACGCAGGCTTGACACCTACATCTGTAGGAGGGTAGTGAGACTGGGGTCTATGAATAACTGGAAAGGGTGAGGCGTGACCCACTCCAATGGACGCTGCCTGCAAGGTCTTCAAGGTCACCTGGTGCAACTTCTAAAGAAAACTTCTCCTTCTGGTAACAATGGAACTCAAGCTTCAACTCACTCCCTGCAAGAAGATAAACTTTCACAGCAAAAATAGTAATTTTCTTAAGGGAAACACCTGAGAGTGATGGCTGTCAGTGGGGAGTGAAGGAACAAGGCACTCAGCACTAAGAGAATGAGTAGGGAGAGAATACTTAGGTAGGTCTGGTGATATTTTGGCAGGGTAACAGTGCAATTTTCTATTGTCTATCTCCTACCTTGCCCAGAGGTCAATTTATACTAGGGCGTTAGGGGTGAGTTGTGTGACACCCCGCCTAATTAAATACCGGGCGATCACTCCTTTATTAAATTAAATCAAGGTAAACAGTTGGTTCATTCTCAGCATCACTTTCGATAAAATACATTTTTCCAATTTAACACCCTAAATAATTAAGCTAAGTGTCAAAACCATTTTTATACATACTTTCCAAATTTTATTTAAAGAAAAACATTTGTTTTATTAACAACATTTCTACAATTAAGAATCACACCACAATAAACCTGGAACACAAAGTCTAATTAATATAATACATTCGTCAATCAAATGTCCACATATGAAGACTAAAGTCACCAATACAAACTGAATAAAACCCATACTAACAATACTGGAAATAACTGAAATACAAATGTCCCAACGATAATGAAATAATGGAAAGGGCGACACATGCCCAATAAAGGAGAATGCTAAAAGTGGAGTCAATAAGGGAAGCCGTCTACGCAAGTAACCTGCAACTCCCACCTAAGTTGGAGCACGTTCCTTTCAAGGGATCCTAAGCAAGACGCCCCTGTGGTTGGGCACCTGAAATATACATATATATACAAGAGAGAGAGAGAGAAAAAAAGAAACGGGTCAGAGCCCAAAAGTGTGTTTGATTTAAAATACGTTTAGCAAGTATTTAAATTGTTACAGGCCAATGCAACAACATATTAGAGCGACACTCTCTTGAGAAATTCTCACCTCTCTTCTAATGTGCACACCTATCGTGCTAACCTTCTCGATGGGTTATCTTAACATTTTATCATACTAACCTTCCCAATAAATTAGTGTATCTTAAACTTACTCATAAGATTTCAAAATCGAACAATATTATTGTTTAGAAAGAATACTTCCAATTAGCAGCACAACTCTTGTTTTAACTTTTATTAATTTATAAAGTTTCCCAGTATCATATTATACTTTCACAAAACCAGTACTTACTATATATGTCATCAACCATGTCCTACTTATCAAATCACAGTGGGCAGTTTCAAATTTCCAAATCTCATATATATATTAACTAGTCGTATAATATATATAAATAACAGCACCCCAAATAAAACTATGGTGCGTGCATACTTTTACTATCCAGACCCCATACCACTCATATCAAGGGGAATACAAGTTTGGAATCACTCTCGAACTGTATTAACACATACATAAACAATATCGAGGCGAAGCATAGATTCCAAGTCTCTAAGAGGATGGCACATACTCGCGTCTCTTAGGACCGTCTGAACTATCGATTCGATAGCCTGTACCAAGGATATCTATCTTCTAGGGTACAAGTCAATATCCCCCATAAAGGTCCCATCGAGATAAGACTGTCCCAGCGCGGTAACCTCAAGGATATCAAGTAGCGCGGTATGTTTTTCACATGCATATAATATATGTATACACAATCATATAATTATACCACTTTATCATATTAATATAGGTTCTTCTCGTCACCCATAATTATACCATTTATCCTTAATTTCACATTTATAAAATTACGTATAAGGTTTCATCTCTAACCTTAACTCGAAGGGTTTTCTCACTTAATACGTGACATTCGTTGACTCTATCCTTCCAAGTAGGAGAATTCAGTAGGTATACCTCTATTTACTATCGTAGCTATTCGCCGCATTCTCTCACTTGAAATACGTAGTTTCATTGTTCAATATATAATTATCCCAAAAACAAGATTCTCGTCTTATAATAACGTTCTCAACATTTATTCATATGTCCTACTGGTCTTTCCTATCACCCAAAAAATTTCATTAAGGATACCCAAGAATTATTACACGATAAATTCAATTTAACTAAGTAAACAAGGTAAATAAGAGTCTGCCAGGAGGGGTCGATCGATCGAAGCTCTAGGCTCGATCGATCGATCAAGCAGGTCTGCGAAAATTCTGCAGAAATGCAGTTACGGGTTCTACCAAATTTCTTCATCCAAAACCATATTTTTCCATTCCAATCGTCCCAAAAATCTTACTACTATCATTATAACATTATACCAGATGTTTTCAACGTAAAGCATGTGTATATCTAACATTAAACATGGATAATTAACCCAAAATCCCATCTAATCATCAAGAACTCTAGAGTTTTTCTTAATCTAGGTTCTAATCTGTTTTTACCAAAATTTCCTTCTAATATATCATCAAAATTTCATGGGTTATATTCCTCTACATGGCAAGGATTCCAAAATTTCATATAAATCATTTCTACATACATTTTCCTAACACAAATTGGGTGTTCTTCCATATTTATCATCTCTAATCAATCCTAAACCACTATGAAGATTGCACTAAAGAAAATACGCAAGTTAAACACTTTCCTGGGATTTTCTGAAGTCCGGTTTGCAGATGAATTCGGTGTGGTTGCGTTCCCCTTCTCGCGATCTACGCGTTGGTGGTGGCGGCGGTGCAAACCGGTGACTTTTTGGCCTTGAATTGCCTTGGAGCTCTCTCCTCTCTTCTCCAATGGCCGTCACTTGATTTCTGGATATTCTAACCCTAAAAGGCTTACCTATATGGCTGATATAGGTTGCTGAATTTCGTGGGTTTAATTACCCAATTATGTAAAATGACAAAAATGTCCTCCCGGGGTATTAATTAAGCCTAAAAATGCCCCGAGACCCAAACTACACCCCCGGGTACACGTTTCTGACTATCTCGGCCCTACCGGACGCGTTGGCGCACTCAAAACGACCATACGGGCAACTTATAAAATATTCACTTTTTATTTAACAAAATTAGTCCTGACGTGACACGGACACGCCCCGACTTAAATTTCCGAAATAGTCATTTAATTCACTCATGACATTCAATATAACCAATATAATATATTACTTTGCTCATTAGTAATATTCAACAAGTTTTCCATAATTACTAACTCTCGTCACGTTAATAATTATAACATAATTAATTTCTGAATTTTTATTAAAAAATCATTCACATTAAATTTAATAAATCCCCAAATTAATATAGCATAAAAATACGGGGTATTACATACTTCCCCCCTAATAACGGAATTTCGTCCCGAAATTCGGAAAATAAGGCATACGTGGTAAAAATAACTCTGGATATCTCTCGCGCATATCTGCCTCGCGCTCCCAAGTGGATTCCTCCACATTATGATGCTCCCACTGGACTCGCACAAGTGGAACTATCTTCGACCTCAATTTCCTCTCACTATAGTCTAGAATAGCCACTGGTCTCTCCTCGTAAGAGCTATCAGACTGTAAGTCTATCTCATCTATCGCAATATGAGTATGGGCCATATCATCCCGAAGATATCGTCTCAACGACGAGATGTGAAATACATCATGGATGTGATGTAAATGTTCTGGCAGTCCCAACCTGTATGCAACCAGCCCAATCCTCTCGATGACGGGAAATGGTCCCACGTACCTCGGAGCCAACTTCCCCTTCTTCCCGAACCTCATCACTCCCTTCATAGGAGATACACGCAATAACACTTGATCTCCCACATTAAACTCTCGAAAGAACCGCTTCGCATCGGCGTAGCTCTTCTGCCTGTCCTGGGCTACCCGAATACGACTCCTGATTATCTCAATCCTCGTGGAGGTCTCCTGAATCACTTCTGGTCCTAGCAACTTGTTGTCCCCCACCTCGATCCAACAAGTTGGAGAACGATGAGGCCTGCCATACAAAGCCTCAAATGGAGCCATACCAATCGTAAACTGATAAGAGTTATTATAAGCAAACTCTACCAGTGGAAGATGTGGCTCCCAACCTCCTCCAAAATCGAGAACACACGTGCGTAGCATATCCTCTAACATCTGATTAGTACGCTTTGTCTGTCCATTTGTCTGTGGGTGGTAAGCTAAACTCAACCTCAACTCAGTACCCATAGCCTCTTGAAAGCTTTCCCAAAAACGAGACACGAAAATATTGTCTCTATCTGACATAATATTCAGGGGCACCCCATGTAATCTGAGAATCTCCGCAATGAACAACTGAGCATACTGACTCGTGGTATAATCTATCCGCACCGACAGAAAATGAGCCACCTTGGTCAAATGGTCTGCAATCACCCAGATAGAATCGTGGCCCCGCTGTGATGTAGGCAACCCTGTAATAAAATCCATGGAAATACTCTCCCACTTCCACGCGGGTACTTCCAATGGCTAAAGCAATCCTGACGATTTCTGATGGTCCACCTTCACCAGCTGGCAGGTAGAACACTTGGACACGAATTCAGCAATGTCCTTCTTCATCCCACTCCACCAGTATTGCCTCCTCATATCCTGGTACATCTTATCTCCTCCAGGATGTACTGCAAATCGGGACCCATGAGAGTGAGTCGTCACTGCATGACGTAATTCTGCTCCTTCTGGAACCACTAATCTCCCATTAAACCTAAAACCTCCATCGGAACTAACAGAATAGGACTCAGCACCCTCGGCTAGAAGTCGCACAATCTGCTCCTGGCAAAACGGGTCTGTGGTCTGTTCCTGTATCACCCTCGTAACAATCTCGGGTGTGACTAACATCTCGGATATGAAAGAACGTGCCACTGCGTCCTGGTGACCCAACTCCTTCCATTTTTCTTTCCATACGTCCGCTACCTCGTCTACCGGTCTACGGCTCAACGCATTAGCAACTACGTTGGCCTTCCCCGGATGATACTGTATATCGAACTGGTAGTCCTTCACAAACTCTAGCCATCTGTGCTGACGCATATTCAGCGCTCGCTGAGTGAACAGGTACTGCAGTGACTTATGGTCTCTGAACAAACGGAATATCTCCCCCAATAAATAGTGCCTCCATATCCTCAATGCAAAGACGACCGCTGCTAACTCCAGGTCGTGGGTGGGGTAATTCTTCTCATGCGGCTTAAGCTTGCGGGAAGCAAAAGCTATAGCCTTCTCCTCCTGCTGGAGTACACCTCCAAGTCCCCGTAAAGACGCATCGATGTAAACCAAGTACTCCACACCCGATTTCGGTAAAGCAAGGACTGGCGCTGAAGTAAGCTTGTCTTTCAACTCGTCGAAAGCCAATTGACAAGCGTCATCCCAAACATATGATACCCCTTTGCGAGTCATATTCGTCAATGGACCCACTATTTTGGAGAATCCCCGAATGAATCTCCTGTAGTATCCGGCTAATCCCAAGAAACTACGCACTTCCGTCGGTGTCGTGGGCTGTCCCCACTCTCTCACCGCTGACACTTTGCTCGGGTCAACTGCAATCCCCTGCTCAGAAACAACATGGCGCAAGAACTGTGCTTCTCGCAACCAGAATCCACACTTCTCGTACTTAGCATACAACTGATGCTCTCGTAGAGTCTGAAGAACCTGCCTCATGTTCTCGGCATGCTCCTCCTCGGAGTGTGAATATATCAAGATGTCATCTATGAAGACGATGACAAACTGATCCAAGAACTCTCTGAATACTCGGTTCATCAAGTCCATGAAAACGGTTGGGGCATTTGTGAGTCCGAACGGCATCACCCTGAACTCATAGGACCCATATCTCGACAAGAAGGCAGTCTTTGAAACATCCTGCTCTCTAATACGTAACTGATGGTACCCCGACCTCAGATCTATCTTCGAAAAGAAGGTTGCTCCCCTCAACTGGTCGAACTGATCATCAATTCGAGGCAACGGATACTTATTCCGTATTGTGACCTTGTTCAACTCCCGGTAGTCCACACACAATCTCAGTGAACTATCTCTCTTCTTCACAAACAAGACTGGAGTGCCCCAAGGTGAGGTACTCCTACGAATGAAGCCCTGACCTAACAGCTGCTCTATCTGATCTTGTAGCTCTCGCATCTCTACCGGAGCCATACGGTACGGTGTACGTGCTATAGGTCTCGTATCTGGCAATAAATCTATAACAAAGTCTATCTCACGACTGGGCGGTAGGCCTAGTATCTCCTGAAACACATCGGAATACTCCCTGACAACAGGGATCAAATCTAAGGGAATCACAACCTCCTTAGAGGTATCCTCCTCTATGTAATAGAAATGAGCGGTCGAACCTCCCTCTGGGCGAGGCATCGCCACTACAAGCATCTCTTGCCCCGGAATGGCAAAAACAAAGCTCCCACCGAAGCAATAAATCATGGCTCTATAAGCTGCGAGTCAAACCATACCAATAATCACATCATGCTCGTGCATGTCTAAGACTAACATGTCTGCAGGTAATACCAAGCTACCAATCTCTACCCCCAGTCCCCGGCATATAAAGAAAATAAGTGACCCACTCCCTAGTGGTGAGTCAACACACGTCACTGTGCTCTCTGCTGTGGCTAACAACCCTAAGGCCTTCACAAAATGCGTAGCTATAAAATAATGCGTTGCCCCCGTATCAAACAAAACCCGACCTATAGTACCATGGATAGGAAACATACCCTCAATCGCGAGTGGTGCCTGTGGAGCTACTGCCTGGTGGACGTTATAGACACGTCCATACTGTAATTACCCCTGCTGCACTGGAGCTGCTGGAATGGCTGGTAGGGCTGGCACCTGGGCTGGGGCTGGGAGGGCAGGTGGAAAAAGTGGTCTCTGCAGCTCATTACGGGCTCCCTGCTGCTGTGGGGCCCTATCGCCCTCTGGGCAATCCTGACGCCTATGTCCATGTTTACCGCACCCAAAACATCGGCCTTTGAAGTTACCTCCCCTTTGACCCTGCTGTCCACGGCCCTGCTGGCTGTTACCTCCGCGCCACTGGCCCTGTTGGCCCTGATGTGCACGCTGTTGGCCTTGCTAGCCCTGTTGTTGTCCCTGTGGTCGGTATTGGCCCTGTTGGCCTTGCGGATTAGGCTGGCCCTGCCTGAAACCCCCGAATCCCTGCCTAGAATCACCTGAGCGGAATCGCTTAGCAGGGTCCCCCTGATGGGAACTCTGCTCGTGCTGACGAGTCTGTCCATGAGTTGGTGCTCCACTGGCACTATTACCCCCGGTCCTGCCCTGCTGGCTGGACTCTCCTACTCTCTTGCTTCCCTGCAGATGGAAGCGGTGACCCTGGCAATGTAGCAATGCGGCATTGAGTACATCAGTAAAAGTACTCAGGGATAAATTCCCAATAAGGTACTGACGGATCCTCCAAGCTAACCCGTCGACAAACAACAAAATATTCTTGCTCTCAGTTGGTGCCTCATCTGGCACAATGGTGAGAAGTATCGTGAACTCCTCCTCATACTCATCTACAGTAAGGTTCTCCTGCTTCAGATTTAGTAATTTTCGCCTCATCTCAGTCTGCACTGCGGGTGGAAAGTACTTGCGGTCAAACCGCTCCCAGAATAACTAAATAGGGATCGTGTCCCTCTCCTCCAAAGTAGTAGTGGCCTCCCACCACTGTAAGGCGGCTCCCACCAGCTTAAAGGAAGCCAATAACTGCTTTTGCACGTCAGTGCACTCATACATACGGAGATGCCGCTGGATGTCCTTCTTCCATTGGCTAACTGTAATAATATCGGAGCTACCAGAAAACTCAGGGGGATTCGCTTTTTGAAAAGCATCCCGAACCCTCTCCCATGAAGATGGAAGTTGTGCTGGTACTGGCGCCACTGCCTGAACCTGGGGTGGAGCCTGCTGAATCACCGCTATCGCGGCATTCACCGCCTGAGCAATAATGGCGGTTACTTCGTTTGCATTCATTGTGCCTGGTGCCGGAGTTGCTGGCTGCTCGGCTTGGGCACGCCTATCTTTCGGAGCACGTCTCGGAGGCATCCGAAACGTGAACAAGTTTATTAGTCTACAGTTATCATCAAATCTCAAATAGCTAAAGACTTAAACGTAAAAGCAAGAATACAAAAATCCTAAAAATAGGGCTCTATAGCAATAACGTTAAGCTGAAAGCGAAATAAGCCGTACAGATCCTATGGACACTAGAACCTGATGCTCTGATACCACCTGTGACACCCCGCCTAATAAAATACCGGGCGATCACTCCTTTATTAAATTAAATCAAGGTAAACAGTTGGTTCATTCTCAGCATCACTGTCGATAAAATACATTTTTCCAATTTAACACCCTAAATAATTAAGCTAAGTGTCAAAATCATTTTTATACATACTTTCCAAATTTTATTTAAAGAAAAACATTTGTTTTATTAACAACATTTCTACAATTAAGAATCACACCACAATAAACCTGGAACACAAAGTCCAATTAATATAATACATTCGTCAATCGAATGTCCACATATGAAGACTAAAGTCACCAATACAAACTGAATAAAACCCATAGTAACAATACTGGAAATAACTGAAATACAAATGTCCCAACGATAATGAAATAATGGAAAGGGCGACACATGCCCAATAAATGAGAATGCTAAAAGTGGAATCAATAAGGGAAGCCGTCTACGCAAGTAACCTGCAACTCCCACCTAAGCTGCATCACATTCCTTTCAAGGGATCCTAAGCAAGACGCCCCTGTGGCTGGGCACCTGAAATATACATATATATACAAGAGAGAGAGAGAGAGA
The DNA here is from genome assembly GCA_949130495.1 of Sambucus nigra. Classification (NCBI taxonomy): domain Eukaryota; kingdom Viridiplantae; phylum Streptophyta; class Magnoliopsida; order Dipsacales; family Adoxaceae; genus Sambucus; species Sambucus nigra. The sequence continues at coordinate 714,520,798 of OX422210.1, forward strand.
GAGAGAGAGAAAAAGAAACGGGTCAGAGCCCGAAAGTGTGTTTGATTTAAAATACATTTAGCAAGTATTTAAATTGATACAGGCCAATGCAACAACATATTAGAGCGACACTCTCTTGAGAAATTCCCACCTCTCTTCTAATGTGCACACCTAGCGTGCTAACCTTCCCGACGGGTTATCTTAACATTTTATCATACTAACCTTCCCAATAAATTAGTGTATCTTAAACTTACTCATAAGATTTCAAAACCGAACAATATTATTGTTTAGAAAGAATACTTCCAATTAGCAGCACAACTTTCGTTTTAACTTTTATTAATTTATAAAGTTTCCCAGTATCATATTATACTTTCACAAAACCAGTACTTACTATATATGTCATCAACCATGTCCTACTTATCAAATCACAGTAGGCAGTTTCAAATTTCCAAATCTCATATATATATTAACTACTCCTATAATATATATAAATAACAGCACCCCAAATAAAACTATGGTGCGTGCATACTTCTACTATCCAAACCCCATACCACTCATATCAAGGGGAATACAAGTTCGGAATCACTCTCGAATTGTATTAACACATACACAAACAATATCGAGGCGAAGCATAGATTCCAAGTCTCTAAGAGGATGGCACATACTCGCGTCTCTTAGGACCGTTTGAACTATCGATTCGATACCCTGTACCAAGGATATCTATCTTCTAGGGTACAAGTCAATATCCCCCATAAAGGTCCCATCGAGATAAGACTGTCCCAGCGCGGTAACCTCAAGGATGGCAAGTAGCGCGGTATGTTTTTCACATGCATATAATATATGTACACACAATCATATAATTATACCACTTTATCATATTAATATAGGTTCTTCTCGTCACCCATAATTATACCATTTATCCTTAATTTCACATTTATAAAATTACGTATAAGGTTTCATCTCTAACCTTAACTCGAAGGGTTTTCTCACTTAATACGTGACATTCGTTGACTCTATCCTTCCAAGTAGGAAAATTCAGTAGGTATACCTCTATTTACTGTAATACCCCGTATTTTTATGCTATATTAATTTGGGGGTTTTATTAAATTTAATGAGAGTGAATTATTTAATAAGAATTCGAAAATTAATTATGTTATAATTATTAACGTGATGAGAGTTAGTAATTATATAAAATTGTCAAATATTACTAATGAGCATAGTAATATATGATATGGGTTATATTATAAGTCACGAGTGAATGAAATAACATTTTTGAGAATTTTAGTCGGGACGCGCCCGTGTCGCGTCGGGACTAATTATTGAGTTATAAAAGTGAATATTTTATAAGTTGTTTGTATGGTCGTTTTGAGTGCGCCAACGCGTCCGGAAGGGTTAAGATAGTCAGAAAAGTGTACCCGGGGGTTTGGTTCGGGTCTCGGGGTGTTTTTAGACTTAATTAGTGACCCGGGAGGGCATTTTGGTCATTTTACAAAATAGGGTAAATAAACCCACGAATTTCAGCCATCCTTAGCAGCCATTTAAGTTAGCCTTTTAGGGTTATAACATTCAGAACCCTAGAACGGCCATTGGAGTAGAGAGGAGAGAGCTCTTAAGGAGGATTCAAGGCCAAAACACCACCATTTGCACCACCGTCACCACCAACGCGTAGATCGCGAGGAGGAGAACGCAACCACACCAATATCAGCAGGAAACCAGACCTCTAAAATCCCAGGCAAGTGTTTAACTTGTGTATTTTCGTTGGTGCAATATTCATATTAGTGTAGGAATGATAAGGAGTGTAATCAATGGAAGAAAACCCCAAATTTTGATAGGAATTTGCATGTAGAAAACATTATAACCATATTCTGGAAATAGTATGTGAAGTAGATGATTAACCCACGAATTTTTGATGTTATGTTAGAAGGAAATTCTGGAGAAAACTGATTAGAACAAAAGTTAAGAAAATATTAGGGTTCTTGATGTTTAAATGAGATTTTGGGTTGTTTAATCATGTTTAATGATGGATATACGCATGCTTAACGTTAAAAACATCTGCAAATATGTGATTATGTTTGTAGTAGGAGTTTTGGGACGATTAGTGTTGGAAAATATTGATTTGGGTGAAGAATTTTGGTAAAACCCGTAACTGCACTTCTGCAGGATTTCGTAGACCTGCTTGATCGATCGATCGAGCCTAGAGCTTCGATCGATCGAAGGTTCGATCGATCGAGCCCCAGACCTCGATCGATCGACCCCTCCTGGCAGACTCTTATTTCCCCTTGTTGAATTAATTGAACATGATTCATCGTGAAATAATTTTTGGGCTTTATGAATAAAATATTTTGGGATATAGGAGAGACTAGTAGGGCATATGATTAAGTGTTGAGAACTTTATTATGAGACGATAATTGTATCTTAGGGACAATTATTTATAGAACGAGGAAACTACGTAATTCAAGTGAGAGATTACGTCAAATACTTACGATAGTGAATAGACGTTTACCTACTGATTTTGCTACTTGGATGGATAGAATCCACGAGTGTCACGTAACTAGTGAGAAAACCCTTCGAGTTAAGGCTAGAGACGAAACCTTATACGTAATCATAATAATGGGAAATTAAGGATAAATGTTGTGACTATGGGTTACGAGAGGAACCTATATTAATATGATGAAATGGGTATATTTATATGATTGTGTGTACATATATTATATACATGTGAAAAACGTACCCGCGCTACTTGCTATCCCTGAGTTACCGCACTGGGACGATCTTATCCTGTGTTGCTTTATGGGGGATATCGATTCGTACCCTAGAAGATAGAGATCCTAGGTACGGGCTATCAGATTGATAGTCGGACGGTCCTAAGAGGCGTGTGGGTATGTACTGACCTCTTGGACTTGGAATCTATGCTTCGCCTCAACGTTGTTTTGTATATGTTAATACAGTTCGAGAGTGATTCCGAACTTGTATTTCCCTTTGTGTGAGCGATACGGGGATTGGATACCAGAGTATGCCCGCACCATAGTTTAGTTGGGGTGCTGTTATATATATATATTATACGAGTAGTTAATATATATATGAGGTTATAAACTTTAAACTGTCTACTGTGATTTGATAAGTAGAACATGGTTGTTGACTCAAATTATTAAATACTTGTTTTGTGAAAGTATGAGAAGACACTGGGAAACTTTATAATTTAATGAAGCTAAAACGAGAGTAGTGCTACAAATTGAGAGTACCTTTTTAAAACATTGTCATCATTCGGTTTTGAAAACTTATGAGTAAGTTAAGATAAGCTAAATTATTTGGGAAGGTTAGTACGATAGGCGTGCACATTAGAAGAGAGGTGAGAATTTCTCAAGAGAGTGTCGAACTAATATGTTTTGCATTGGCCTGTATCAATTTAAATACTTGCTTAACGTATTTTAAAATCAAACACACTTTCGGGCTCTGACCCGTTTCTTTTCCTCTCTCTCTCTCTCTCTTGTATATATATATGTATACTTTCAGGTGCCCAGCCACAGGGGCGTCTTGCTTAGGATCCCTTGAGAAGAACGAGCTGCAGCTTAGGTGGGAGTTGCAGGTCACTTGAGTAGACGGCTTCGGTTATTGACTCCACTCCTATTATTCTCATTTATTGGGCACGTGTCGCCCTTTTCATCATTTCGTTTGTTGTTGGGATTTTGTATTTCATTTATTTCCAGTATTGTTCTATGGGATTTATTCAGGTTGGATTTGTGGTTTTAGTTCCATTTGTTGACATTCGATTGACAAATGTATTATATTATTTGGTTTATTGTGGTGTGATTCTTTATTGTAGAAATGTTGTTTTAATTAAAATAAATCTTTTTCTTTAATTAAAATTTGGAAAGTTTTGTATGGAAAATGTTTTGACACTTAGCTTAATTATCTAGGGTGTTAAATTGGAAAAATTATTTTTTTATCGACAGTGATGCTGAGAATGAACCAACTGTTTACCTTGATTTAATTTAATAAAGGAGTGATCGCCCGGTATGTAATTAGGCGGGGTGTCACATTTACTATCGTAGCTATTCGCCGCATTCTCTCACTTGAAATACGTAGTTTCATTGTTCAATATATAATTATCCCAAAAACAAGATTCTCGTCTTATAATAACGTTCTCAACATTTATTCATATGTCCTACTGGTCTTTCCTATCTCCCAAAATATTTCATTAAGGATACCCAAGAATTATTACACGATAAATTCAATTTAACTAAGTAAACAAGGAAAATAAGAGTCTTCCAGGAGGGGTCAATCGATCGAGGTCTGGGGCTCGATCGATCGAACCTTCGATCGATCGATCAAGCAGGTCTGCGAAAATTCTGCAGAAATGTAGTTACGGGTTCTACCAAATTTCTTCATACAAAACCATGTTTTTCCATTCCAATCGTCCCAAAAATCTTACTACTATCATTATAACATTATACCAGATGTTTTCAACGTAAAGCATGTGTATATCTAACATTAAACATGGATAATTAACCCAAAATCCCATCTAATCATCAAGAACCCTAGAGTTTTTCTTAATCCAGGGTCTAATATGTTTTTACCACAATTTCCTTCTAATATATCATCAAAATTTCGTGGGTTATATTCCTCTACATGGCAAGGATTCCAGAATTTCATATAAATCATTTCTACATACATTTTCCTAACACAAATTGGGTGTTCTTCCATATTTATCATCTCTAATCAATCCTAAACCAATATGAAGATTGCACTAACAAAAATACGCAAGTTAAACACTTGCCTGGGATTTTCAGAAGTCCGGTTTGCAGATGAATCCGGTGTGGTTGCGTTCCCCTTCTCGCGATCTACGCGTTGGTGGTGGCGGCGGTGCAAACCGGTGACTTTTTGGCCTTGAATTGCCTTGGAGCTCTCTCCTCTCTTCTCCAATGGCCGTCACTTGATTTCTGGATATTCTAACCCTAAAAGGCTAACCTAAATGGCTGATATAGGTTGCTGAATTTCGTGGGTTTAATTACCCAATTATGTAAAATGACAAAAATGTCCTCCCGGGGTATTAATTAGGCCTAAAAATGCCCCGAGACCCAAAATACACCCCCGGGTACACTTTTCTGACTATCTCGATCCTACCGGACGCGTTTTCGCACTCAAAACGACCATACGGGCAACTTATAAAATATTCACTTTTTATTTAACAAAATTAGTCCTGACGTGACACGGGCACGTCCCGACTTAAATTTCCGAAATAGTCATTTAATTCACACTTGACATTCAATATAACCAATATAATATATTACTTTGCTCATTAGTAATATTCAACAAGTTTCCCATAATTACTAACTCTCGTCACGTTAATAATTATAACATAATTAATTTCCGAATTTTTATTAAAAAATCATTCACATTAAATTTAATAAATCCCCAAATTAATGTAGCATAAAAATACGGGGTATTACAAGTTGGCATTTTTTGGGCTCGAAAATTGAGAGAGTTGGTGGGGAACAATGTCTGAAGTGTACCATTTGTCCCTACCTGTAGGCAGCCTGCCTGTCCCCCCTGTAGGCGCCACCTGGCGCCGACCAAAAGTCAAAAAGTTCATATGTCCCCTAATGGAGACAAAATATCAGATTCGGTAGTTATCTTTTGAAACGGTAACTCGTGGTGCAATTTTGTAAATCTTGAGAGAGGAGACCTGAAGGACTCATTTCCTCTAAAAATGTTGTTTTTCTTGAGCGGGACCTTGAGGACCCCCTCTTCTGGAAAAGTCATTTTCTTGTAAAGAGTTTATTTCTTGTGAGTAGCCTGCTCTTTGGCTGCTCATTTCACTTGTGACCTAGTGTGCAGTGTGTGTAGTCTCGAGTGACTTCTGGGTCTTCCTACTAGTATTCTCTCAATCCTATAGTGCTAAGTGGTTGAGCTTGCTCAACATACCTTGTCCCTCAGCCGCCAAGCCAAAACTCCCAGGAGGTCCCAACGCACCTGTTCGAGCCCTGCTTGCTCGAATAGGCAACCTGTACAAGAAAGTAAAGTGTTAGTGTTGTTGTTCATTTAGAGACTGATGTTTCATGATTAGGAGTTGTTCGTGATAGCTACTCCCTCAATATGAGTTTCTGTCGAAACCCTTGTAGCAACACCTCTCGAATAACATTTCTGCAGTGACCCTTGCAGTGGCGCCGAGCCTTGCAGTGACGCTGACTCTCTCGACTGTCGTTACTGCAGTGACCCTTGTAGCGGCGCTGACCCTTGCAGTGGTACTTCTTAATTTTGGATTTCTGTGGTGACCCTCGCGGGCACCTCTCGAACGTTATTGCTGTAGTGACCCTTGTTGTAGTGGCGCTGACGCTTGAAGCGGCGTTGACCCTTGCAGTGGCGCTGACACTTGTAGCGGCGCTGGCACTTGGAGCGGAGCGGACACTTACAGCGGCGCCGACCCTTGCAGCGGAGCTGACACTTGCAGGGGCGCTGGTACTTGAAGCGGCGCCGACCCTTGCAGCGGCGCTGACACTTGCTGGTACTTGAAGCGGCGCGGACACTTGCGGCGGCGCTGATACTTGCAGCGGCGCTGGCACTTGAAGCGGCGCTGACCCTTGCAGCGGCGGTGACATTTGCAGCGGTGCAGACACTTGAAGCGGCGCTGGCACTTGAAGTGGCGCCGACACTTGCAGCGGCGCTGACCATTGCAATGGCGCAGACACTTGCAGGGGCACTGGTACTTGAAGCGGCGCCGACCCTTGCAACGGTGCGGACACTTGTAGCGGCGCTGGCACTTGCAGCGGCGCTGGCACTTGCAGCGGCGCTGGTACTTGAAGCAGCGCCGACACTTACAGCGACGCGAACAGTTGCGGCGGCGCTGACACTTGCAGCGGTGCTGGCACTTGAAGCGGCGCCGACCCTTGCGGCGACGCGGACCCTTGCGGCGGCGTAGACCCTTGCAGCGGCGCCGACGCTTGAAGCTTGCAACGGCGCTGGGGGTTCCTGCTGAATATGAGTTTCTGTCTGGACCCTGGGGTGGTTCCTTCTCAATTATGCGTTTCTGCCGGGACCCTAGGTGGGTTCCTTCTTAATACGAGTTTCTGTCAGGACCCTGGGGGGTTCCTGCTCAATATGAGTTTCTGCCGGGACCCTGGGGTGGCTCCTCCTCAATATGAGTTTCTGTCGGGATCCCGGGGGGTTCCTGCTGAATATGAGTTTCTGTCGGGACCCTGAGTTTCTTCTCAGTATTTCTAATAAAATAATATTTTTACTTTTTTATAGGTAGACACCCTTCTACAACATCCTAAGATCAATAGCACTAGATCATATATAATATCACAGGATCAAGGTTGAGGCAGCAATGGTGGACTAAGTCTCGAAGTATAAAGTCCACAAAAAATCGTACAACAAGTCTATATAGAATGGCATTTATGCTGAATGGCATTTATTCTGAAAGCAAAACGTGTCCTATTTGTTTAAGACTTCATGATTTCAAAAGAATGGCATTTTCCTTCCATAATAGAAACCGACGTTACAAGGGATACTCGTTATTTTCTATATTCTTATGGTTTTTTCGCCTGTCCACGTGCTTCAAAAACTCAAGTGAGATATTTCCCACACGTTTTCATTTATTTTCTCATGTCTTGAGCACTTTGCATTATGCATTTCCCACTAGTGCTGAATGGATCAGTCACAAATAAAAAGAGAAATCCCACTAAGTTGGAGAGCTATTTTCTACCACATTTGTGCCTCTATAAATATGTTAACTCTAGCTTTTTGTCAATTCACTTCCCAAGTAAATATGAAGAATTTTTCTTTTTTCCACCGGAAAAAACATTATTTTCCCAAATGTTTTTGGATGCAATCCTTTTTTCTAGCAAACCCATTTTGGATTCAACTCCTCTACTTCATAATCCTCTCACTTTTTGGTTTTTTGTGCTTAAAAGTCACTAACCCCAAAACGGTGTCCTTTAAGCCAAGAAACATTGATGTTTTTTTCACTTCTGTTTCAGCTTCCGCTGTTTCAAGCATGTCAACAGTTGAGATGGAGGTTTTTTCAAACACCCAACTCATAATTATGACCATTTTGATGGCTTTAGGTGGTGAAGTTTTTGTTTCCATGCTTGGGCTTCAATTTATGAGGTACAAATTTAAAAAACAAGAAAAGAGTAGTAACCGAGTCGACTCGTGTAACCGTATTGAAGTCGAACTCGGTTCTGTGACTCACACAAAAGTGACCACTAATGTAGATTTTGTTTTGAGAGATTTGAAGTACAAATCTATTAAGTGTTTGGGTTTGGTGGTGTTAGGATATCTTATCGTGTTTCATGCAGTGGGTTCTACTTTAATTGCACTATATGTTAGCTTTGTTGATAGTGCAAAACAAGTGTTGGAGAAAAAAGGTATTCCAATTCATATATTTTCTATTTTCGCCACAGTTTCTACTTTTACAAATTGTGGTTTTATCCCAACAAATGAGAACATGATTGTTTTCAAGAAGAACACCGGGTTGTTGTTAATTTTGATCCCTCAAATTCTTTTTGGAAATACTTTATATCCTGTGGGGTTGAGATTGTTGATTAGGGTTTTGGGGAAAATAAGTAAGAGGGTGGAGTTTGAATACCTTTTAGAGAATAAAGGGGAGTTGGGGTATAGTCATTTGTTTGGTAGAGTGGAGTGTTGTTATTTGGGTTGGAGTGTTTTGGGGTTGTTGGTGGTTCAGTTGGTGGTGTTTTTGTGTGTTGAGTGGAATTCGGTGATTATGGGGGGGTTGAGTAATTATGAGAAACTTGTGGGGTCCTTTTTTGAAGTGGCGAATTCGAGGCACACTGGTGAATCTGTGTTTGATCTTTCAACATTGTCTTCGGCCATCTTGGTGATGTTTGTAGTGATGATGTGAGTCCTCTCTCTCTCTCTCTCTCTCTCCCCTCTCTCTCTCTCTCTCTCTCTCTCTCTCTCTCTCTCTCTCTCTCTCTCTCCATATATATATATATATATATATATATACAAGGATACAACCATAACTATCCTTTATTCCCACCCCAAATCATTGACTCACGAATTGGATTTTTCCATAAATTTCCACGAACTTTTTTCTACAATTCCAATTCCAAATTTAAATACCACCCTTCTGTATTCCGGGTTTCTAATTCAAATCAGATATATATACTCAGAGATATTCAACACAACAAATTCTTAATTTGAATCTCATTCAATAGTTCCATGAACAAAAACCCCATTTTATACCCATTTATCCCAAAACGGATTTTAGTTTACACATCACTAAAATATGAATTGGATATCACCATTTACACATTACTATAAATTAACCACTTGCCTGTAATTGTTTGTAGGGTCTGATTCCGTTGGTGTATGAATGGTTGATGAAGAACACCCCAAATTAGCCTCTTAATTTGGCTCCAAAAGATCCCCAAATTGACTTCTTGATTAGCTTCCTCTAATCCTCTCCCAAACCCTAGGTTTAGAATTTTCTATCTGCTGTTTCTAGTCCCTCAATTAGGTTAAAAATACTAAATCCTATTTTTTTTTCCATGTGGGCCTAATTAAAAAGGCCCAACTCACCCCGTGTGGGCCCAGCTATGCCCAAAAATATCTCGAGACCCAATTACTACCCCGGGTACTCTTTTTTGACTATCTCGACCCATCCGGACTCAACCACGCACTCAGAATTGTCATCTGAAATACTTTTTGACGTATCCAAATTTTGACCTCAAAATGCGACACACATTAATTCGGACAATTAAACTTAAAGTCGCCAATTATAAATAATTCGGCTCACTCAAATAAATTCTCCAAAACATAAATTTAAGTTTCTCCAATTTAAATATTTTTATAACTCCCAAAATAATTAAATATTTAATCCTCAAATTTACGGGGTGTTGCATACTACCCCCCTTACAAAGCAATTTCGTCCTCGAAATTAAGATGAGCGTAATGTTCCAAGCTTCGCATATCACTCTCTAGTCATGTGCCTCTACGCCCGCTATTTCTATCCCATCCGGCATAAGTTACATAATCATGCATTTAAATTAATCAGGGCGCCCATACACCGTATACCCATGCTTAATAGCACAAAATTTGCCTTAATTAACCCGGGTGCCCATACACCCTATCCCCGTGCTTTACCGCACGAAAGTTACCCGACTATGCTAGTCATAACCCGTAATATAACTTCGAACCCGTAGTCATATCACACACACACACACACACACACACACACACATATATATATATATATATATACATATACATATATATATATATATATATATACATATATATATATATATATATATACATATATATATATATATATATATATATATATATAAAGACACTCATACATTACACTCAATATATCACACTACACATCACACCTAATTCTAAATTATAAGAATTTTTTTTTTCAAATTTTTTTTTTTCTATTGAAATTAACCTTTCAATCAACAAATATTCAAAAATTAGGTCAAAACACATTTTCTAGCTATTTTTAAAAAATTCACAAAATTCGGTTGGCGCGAAACCTTATAAATAAGGTATTTTCAGCAGTTTTGTGTTGAATTTTTAAAAAATAGCTAGAAATTGTACTTTGACCTAATTTTTTTAATATGTATTAATTAGAAGGTTAACTCCATGGGTAAAATAATTTTTTTAAATTTTTTTTTTTTTAGGATCTAAAACTAGGTGTGATGTATGGATGATATAGGAAACATGATATATAGGAATCTTGCTGTATATATCTAAGACACAAATACTTATATTGAGTTCTTATACTTACTATTATGAGACTCAAAACACATCCTATATGACAAATGTTATCATTTTCCTAAAAAAAATGATGTGATTTTTTTTTATATGAAAAGCTTTTGAAGCATTTTTTTTATCTTATGTGTACGTAGTTGATTCAAATGACATAAAATAAGTTGTTCCAATCGAAAATGAAGCCTTTATATAAACTAAACTTGTCTTAGCTTTCCATGAAATGCATCCCAACATGTATAAAAACTTTAGCTATTAGTCACAATCAATCATAATGCACTTTAATTTTGATTAAAAACATTAAATATCAATCACTAGCAAATGCACCGTAATTTATATAACCTAAACTTCTCTAATTTTTTATGTAAACAACGTGCCTAATATTCATCATATCACCCTCTCTCATATTAAGAATCACATTTTCATTAAACAAATCAAGTGACATGTTTCTAAAATAAATTAATAAAAATATCACTATAACTAATACGTCATATTCATACTCTTTTTATCAGAATAATTTTATATTTATCAAAGGAAAACTAAGATTAAACGCGGGGGTATTTGGAAAGGTCTAATTGGTAGGTAACAATATATAACGTTATTCTATTGGCACTATGAAAATTTACTAAATAAAATCATAGAACAGTAAAATTTTACCGTAAAATGGGAGAGTGACATATGGTTTTTTTGGAGTCATTGAAAGTTGCAATTATAACATTTGTTTTTCGTGAGACCTTTTCCGGTCGGCGCCACTTTGTAAACGTTGACGGGTATTTAACTCACCATCGGCAAAGCTCGACCCGACAATATGCCAACAATGTGTGTCAGGGACTCACAAAAGGCGGTAAGTATCGAACTCACGCAAGATGCCAAAAACGTGGGCTTAAATTATTTTGCAATGGTACCGAATTTTTTCCCGTGCCTTCCAACTAATATGGATTCTAAATATTCTAGTGCTTTAACTTAGATATGTTCCCCTTTACATGATTTTCGTATTCATTATTATTATTATTGTTATTCTTGTCGTTGTTGTTGATAATAATTGAAGGCAATGTAAGATTTGTTAAGGATGCTAATATTCCGTACTTTATTATATTTTTTTTATTGATGTTAGCATGACTTTGTTATCTGCTTCTTTTGATCCCATTCTGGTATAAATTCCAACTGTGTATACTTCTAATGTAAGAATAATGCCCCATCGCTGTCTGGTTACTATGGAACTCCCTAGCTTTTCTCGTGAACTAGTATCGTTTTCTAGTTTCAATAGATAGCATATTTATTATTATTATTATTATTATTATTATTATTATTATTATTATTATTATTATTATGTTGAAATGTGATTTAATTAGACTACGCCAAAGCCCAAAGAAACAAAGGCTAAAATCAATGGCTACAGGCTACCAAACTAACAAAACCCAAGCCCAACTACACACCAACCCAACGACTACAAAATAAGCTCCCTAATACCGTGTTTTGATAACATTAGAGTTCAAATACAAAGAATAAATTATAAAATTTAACTTCACATCCTATCTTATACTGTGACATCCCGGGAGGGATTTGAACATCGGATGTCACCGGATGTATGAAATTGCAAGTCATTTTAAAAAATTAAGGTCAAAAGTAATTTATAATACATACGTATTAAGTTTGTGTACACTTCAACTTATGATGCAAATATTATGGACAGAACATAGTGTTAAATTTTTTTCGTAAATTCACTAGAGCAAAAAAAAATATAGACCAATGACTAAAATGAAAAACTGCCAATAATTTTTTTGGAACTGATGGAGTATCTGATAATGTTATGAGTTGGGTATTATGATACAAAGTGATAGCTTTGGTTAACGAAGGACCATGTTAAATATTTGAGAGATTTTACTTGTTTAAAAGAACCATTGTCAATCAAAGTAAATTAAGAATTTTACATTCTTTGATGATTGAAATTTGGTTACCACCTCTTACAGGTACCTTCCACCATATACTTCCTTCATAAGAATTGAGGATAATGAGAGTGTTTCAAGTTGCGATAACAGCAAAAAACAGAAGACCAATGCTATGGAGTATATAATCCTATCACAACTCTCCTATTTAGCCATCTTCACAATCCTAATTTGTATCACAGAGAGAGAAAACCTCAAGGAAGATCCTCTCAATTTCAATGTGTTGAACATTGTTGTTGAAGTCATTAGGTGAGGCTTTCATTTTTTTTTTAATAACTACTTCTTTTCTATCTTTAATGATAGCTGCAATTAAAAAATTCTCTAGGAAAGAGGTTAGACTAATTGGGGGAGTAACACTACTTTTCTTCTAAATATTAAAATAATCTTTTTATTAAAAAGAAATGTCACCTATAAAAATTTTACAAAACGTTATCGGTTTGATAGAAAACATCTTGTATTCACCCAGTATAATTGACGACCATGAAAAAAGAAAAAATAAGTGAACATCCCGCCCTAATTTTCCACTTTTTATATTAATTTTTCCCAACTTTTCATGAAATTTAACCTTTGTTTTAAAAAATTTCCTAACATCTTAATTAAACACACCAATAATGATAACAAATCATAATCATTCCGTCAACTGCTACCATTAAAGGATATATTAGGCCAATACATATATCCTTTTTTAATGTTGGCTTGGTGACCATGGCCCCCAAGCCCCCACGCGAACACACACGCAACACCCACATAAAAATTATAATAAATAAATAATTAAATGAAGTTAAAAATTTATTATTGTATAAATTAAAATTAATATGTTTATAGATTCTTCGTCTATAAATAAATTAATTTTTTAAGCACCAACTCTCTAATTTCTGTATCCTCACTTATTCATGCACATCTTAATAGTATAGTTTGAGTCAAGAACTTATGTCCTTTTTCAGTGCATATGGAAATGTTGGATTCTCAACCGGCTATAGTTGCCAAAGACAACTCAAACCCAACAGTTACTGCAAAGACACGTGGTATGGGTTTGCGGGAAGATGGAGTGTTGAGGGAAAGCTGGTTCTTATTATTGTGATGTTTTTTGGAAGATTGAAGAAATTTAACATGCAAGGTGGTAAAGCTTGGAAACTTTCCTAACATCAGTTCTACCAATATCACTCTTATGTCTAAAGCTTGTAGATATAGTTTGTAGTTTTTCTCTTTTCTTTTTTCAAAAAAAAAACTTTTAATACACTAATAAATGATTCGGATTTTGACTTAAATCTAACTTTCATTTTATTTGAAATTTCGCTAAAAGTGGTCTTTGGTACATTTTCGTCGCTAAATGTCACCAAAGTTAACTTTCAGTGACGAAATTTCAGATACAACGAATAGTTTAGATTCAAATCTAAAATTGCAAAGTTGCAATTTATTATAATAATATAAAATAAAAAACTAGTTTGTATTTTGATATTTTACTTTGGTTAGTTGACAAAGATGGTGTTCGGGGTTTCACCCTACTAGTGCCTAGAATCATACATATATTAATATGAAAGCCTTATATGTATTTGTTGAGAATTTGTGATGACAAATGTAAGCAAATGTTGCTCTAGTTTGACTTGTGAACCTTTGCAAATCAAGGACCACCATCTAGCATATTGTAAATGGAGAAAGAATGGAAGAATAGTGTCTTTTTTAAAAATATAATTAAATCTATTGAAAAAATCAATCGCTAAGGGAGCGCAACTCTTATAAAGAAATATACAAGATAGGCTACAAAAAAACGAAAGAAAATTAAAGGTCGGGACCAAAAAACTCGAAGCTACGAAACAATGTAGATCTCCTCAATAAAATGTAGAATGTCCTAAGTAGAAACAACGAGAGTCTCTTTATACCGGCTAAGAAGGGTGCTCAAAACTGAAAACAAAGTCTCGATGATGTAGTCTCGATATCTTCAAAACATTTCGCATTCCTCTCCTTCCAAATAGTCCAAAAGATACAGTGAGGAACCAACCGCTAAACTTTGATGTCACCCTACCACCCCTAAGGAGGGCTCCACACCTCTAAAAACGACCACACTAAGAGTATTTAATCCACCCTCCAGAGGCTAGACTAGCGACTGAGAGTTAGGGTAAAGAAATAGTGAACTTGGTAAAAAACAGTAGCCTAAAAATGGAGTTTTGAATCTAGATAGTTTTACATGGAAGAAAAAAATTTAATGATAGTAAAAAAAATGAATAAAGGGAAGAAACCAAAGAATGTTGCATAAGATAATTTAAACTAAAAGACTAATGTTAGGGAGACTATTTATTTTGAATCTTTTTTGTTACTCAGTTAATGTGTTGGGTGGTTTGTGTAATTCACACGAGTTCATTTGAAGCACTACTCAATATGTGTTTCAAATTTGCAAGATCACAAAAAGGGGTTACTGTAACAACTCCATTTTCTTACGTAAAGGCTGACCAAGCACGATACGCCGAAGATGGGGATTGTCGATAATTTAATACCATTCTCAGCACAACATAATAAAATATTATTATATAAAAAGGCTAATACTTTAAACTTTATGAATACTCCATTGACAATAATTTAAACTCAGACCAAAACAAATCTAAATAATAAATCGAACAGTAAATACAATCACAACTCTAGCATAATTAAGTAAATAAATAAATCTCGGGCTTATGACCTTACAAATATTTCAAAAAAAAAAACTAAGATTGGAAAAGCACCTAAATTAGAGTCAATAATCTAAAAAGCTGCAAAGCACGAGACATCGCAAGGCTGGTACAACAACAGTCCCGCTATCCTTGTCTAGAAATAACCTGTGGGAAAAACATTTAAATTTGGATCAGAGCCCGAGCTGTGCAAGAATTAACTTAATTAATTTTTACTTCAATAGTACAGTCGATGCAAAATAAATATTCCCCCTTAGTCACTCACATGCATTTAACACCTCACCCCTCATATAAGTGTGATATTATTCGCATCACAAAAAGTCACATATAATAACTACAACCACGTGTCATATAAGTAAAAAACATGTAAATGATTTAAGTGTACCAACTACATTTAATTATCAATACCCGTAATATCCAGTCTCATAATTTTCACATAAGAAGTATAAACATATGTTATGCATTAAAGTCACAATTGTAATTTATGTCCACATTCTTAGACGTTTCAGTTGATCTCATATAAAGTCCGGATATTTATATATGTCATTTATATATATATATGACACACAAGGGCATATACCGTTGTTGTCTAATTCGTGCTCTATCGGCAAGTCCAATGGAATCCCTTATCCTGAGCGGACAATACAAACACACATAAATTGGGGACGATCCCTACATAAGACACGTGTACACGGCCCATACCCAACAGCGACACTGGAACGGTCAGCGCCAACATCTACCTCTCGTAGGTGACGCCTCCACGTAGTACCTGTATGACCTACACATCGTCAAGCCCACCTGTGCCGATGTGTACAACACCGTCCGAATGCGTGAACCCCCGAGCTGATATGACGATCCACTGGTATGTCCACACAAATACATAATAGTATATATTATTATCTCATATAATATGTATAGGGATTACTCCATAATTACCATAAAAATCCCACATAAATACCACCATACTCTTATTTATTAATAATTTACCATCTAGCAAATTATTAATTCCATTTCATAGAATAATTTCTAGCCATTTAATTAAATGTAATTTTTACAAATTAAATGTGGCATATTCGTATTTTTAATAAATTCCCCGTTAATTCATACACGGTTCCATTAACTCGCATGGCCGCCTCATAAAAATCCTTAGATAAAATCCCAGGCCAAATCACACAAATGACGAATTTTCTATCACCCTTTAACGTCGCTCAAACGACATTTGCGGTCGTTCATTCTCTAACACCTGTAGAACTAGTCCAAGAACAAGCCTATATTCCGACTTGTAATCTAATTAATCTCTCATTAATTATTTTTTACTAAAGTAGTGTCACCAAACTACAATACCTAGACTCACTCATTCGGTCCGTAACTTCATCTCTTAGAATATGTTACACAAGGTCCCACTATCAAGTTTAACACTCTGCATTAATTTTAATATTCGATAATTTATTATATATCTCTATAATAAATTAAATCGGCTACCCCATGCCTAACTCTCGTAGCACTCCGCCGAAATATCTCCGAGTCATAGCCCCGACTTTTAATTCCATAAGTATTAACTTATATTCGTATTTTTATTCAAGATACTAAGCACATCTCAATCCATCCGTATCCTCATTTCATCCGAAATTTTCATTTGAATCTGTTCATATATTTTCGAGTGTTGTTCACCATAAACACTCTAATTCCATACCCCGAATTCATTTCCATCCAATTTTATGGTAAAAATGATGTTCTTTAATATTTTTTAGAGTCCTACACTTATCTACAGACATCCCTAAGTAATCCAGATTTAATTTTTGACAAAGGATTTCAGTTTCAAAATTGGCGATGATGTGTTCATAATGAAAAAATCTATCTCCATTTACAAAGTAATGGTCGTTTGAACGAGATAACAATCTTATTCGAACGAGATACCAATCTCGTTTGAATGACCTTTAGTGTCGTTCGAACTACCCTCCCACTCTGCTTCTTCCTGTTCAACATCTCCAACCCAGAAAAAGTGTGCGAAACCCCAAAAAATCAACACGTGGCAATGTATATCTAAACCCCAAGTCTCTCATTTGTTAGGACTTGTAACGAGGGAAGTATCCTTAAATTCTAAATCTAATTAATTTATTTCATGAGGCAATAACTGCGATATTTCTACCAAAATTCAGTCCATAAATTTACAATAACATCTCTACATCAATAAATTAAATTATCTCCAATTTAACTATCAAAACCCTAAAGGAATCTATCACCAATTTTTCAGATTTATGATACCTAATATCTTCGACAAATTCTTCACAAAAAAATCTGTCATCTACATGTGTTGTTCATCATAACATCAATCATATTCAAACCTAAATCCCAGAAATTAAAGGGGTCATTACATGCATTAAGAAATAAATTGGAAATATAAATTAAGCAAGAGAATTATTGCCTTAATGATTTGTATAAGAAAAGCTCCTTGAAATTATTGAGATCCATTGGCCAAAGATTAAAAGAAAATGGAAATAAAAAATAAATGTATGCAGTAATCATGTAAATTCCACTTTTTTCCATTGCTATTAAAGTCTCATATTGCCAAAGGAGTACACTAAATCCCCACAAACTAATCCATTTAATTATACTAAAATTAATAATCCAAAATGTCCTAGGGTCTAACATCTCCTAGCTCCTGACATTTGCTACTTTCATGCGTGGGATGTCTCGCAAGAAAAATCCAAACAAGGAACCCTCCTAATACACTACTATGCAGCTCTGTCGGTCCATGACCTAAGTCTATTAATGTGTTTAAATCAATTTATATTGCTTCACAAACCTAATTATTCCAGTAAAGGTTACCACTATCCATTTCTAATGACATCATCATTATTTATGATTGTACACCTCATCATGTAATTGGGACTGCCACTAGTCCTACTACTCCCAAATGAACCAAATTTTTTTAAAATATGAATTCTTTTCGCTTTGCATACTCTTAACAAAAAAAAAGGTTTCATCGCTGGATAATTATCTTACTATAACATATCTTAACAATTACGCCTAAAATAAGCATATGCCTCCCCGTAGGCATTTCTATACATTTACTTACCAACCTAAGATTGCCCCTTCTCACCCACGGTGAATCAATGAAAACACTATCCCAAATACGAAGTCCAACTTCTCCAATGTACCAACAAAGCCCGAATGAACACTATGTCCACATATCCAACAAAACATATCCTACACACTCCAAAGTAGGGGAAAAAACATCATTTATCCCTCATACTATCACTTGTCCCTATCTTCGCAATTAAATTTCTCTGTAACTCGATGCCCATCTCACTGTGGGTCCTAGTTTACACAAACTAACCTCTGCTGGTGCATTATTGTATCTTACCACTTCCTCAAATTTTCTAAATGTATTTCATAAAATTACTAGATACTAAATTTCCCGAACTCCTAGAAATTCTAACAAGTGACCCGCACTAAGGTCTTTATGGCTCTCTCTCTCCAAAACTGACTCCTTTTCCGAATGGGTAGTAATGACTCACAACGAATACAATGATTCCTAATCATATGACTCTACATCAAAGGATGCAACACAGAACGTAACGAGCTCAAACACATATCCTAAGGACATTAGAACCGTGCTCTGATACCAACGGTAATAACCCCCATTTTCTCATGTAAAGGCTGGCCAGGAAAGATACACCGAAGATGGAGCTTGGTGATCACTTAATACCATTCTCAACATAACGTAATAAAATATTATTATATAAAAGGCTGATACTTTAAACTTTATGAATACTCTACTAACAATGATTTAAACTCAGATAAAAAAAGATCTAAATAATAAATCCAACAGTAAATAAAACCACAACTCCAGCAAAATTAAGTAAATAAATAAATCTCAAGCTCATGCCCTTACAATTTTTTCACACAAAAAAAAAATAAGACTGGAAAAGCACTTAAACTAGAGCCAATAATCTGGAAAGCTGCTAAGCACGAGAGATCGCAAGGCTGGTACGACAATAGTCTCGCTATTACTGTCTAGAAATAACCTAGGGGGAAAACAATTAAATTTGGGTCAGGGCCCGAGGTGTGCAAGGATAACTTAATTAATTTATGATGAAATCGTACAGTCGATGCAAAATAAATATTCCCCCTTCATCGCTCACATGCCTTTAACACCTCACCCCTCATATAAGTATGATATTATTTGCATCCCAAAAAGTCTCAAACAATAACTACGATCACGTGTCATAGTAATAAAAAAAGCTTAATGATTTAAGTGTACCGACTACATTTAATTATCAATACCCGTAATATCTCAGTCTCATAAATTTAGCCTAAGAAGCTTAAGCATCTATTATGCATTAAAATCACAATTGTAATTTATGTCCACATTCTTAGACATTTCAGTTAATCTCGTATAAAGTTCGGGTATTTATATATATCCTTTATATATAGATGACACACAAGGTAATATACCGTTGGTGTCTAATTCATGCTCTATCGGCAAGTCCGTATGAATCCCTCACCCAAAGCGGACAATACAAAGACACATAAATTGGGGGCGGTCCCAACAGGACACCTGTACACAACACATATCCAGCAGTGACACAAGATCGGTCAGCGCCAATATCTACCTCTCGTAGGTTACGCCTCCACATAGTACCCATATGACCTACACATCTTTAAGCCCACCTGCACCGACGTGTGGTACACGGTCCGAATGTGCGAACACCCGAGTCGATAGGACGATCCACTGGTATGTCCACACAAATACATTATAGTACATATTATTATCTCATATAATATGTATAGGTAGTTACTCCATAATTACCATAAAAATCCCACATAAAGTCCACCACACTTTTAATTATTAATAATTTACAATCCAGCGAATTATTAATTCCATTCCATAGACTAATTTCTAGCCATTTAATTATATGTAATTTTCCCAAATTAAGTGTAGCATATTCGTATTTTTAATAAATTTTTCGTTAATTCCGACAAAGTTCCATTAATTCGCGTGTCTGCTTAATAAAAATCCTTAGCAAAAATCTCAGACCAAATCACACAAAGGACGTATTTCCAAACACTCTTTAACGTAGCTCAAACGACATATGGGGTCGTTTGTGCTCTAACACCCGTAGCACTAGTGCAAGAACACCCAAGTCTATATCATGACTTGTAATCTAATTAATATCTCATTAATTATTTTGTTATTAAAGTAGTGTCACCCAACTACAATACATTGACCCACTCATTCGGTCCGTAACTTCATCTCTTAGAATATGTTACACAAGGTCCCACTATCAAGTTTAACACTCCGCATTAATTTTAGTATTCGATAGTTTATTATATATAGCTATAATAACTTAAATCGACTACCCCATGCCTAAACTCAGCCTAAAAATATTCAAGTCACAACCTCGAATTTTATTTCCATAAGTATTAACTTACATTCATATTTTTATTCAAGATACTAAGCACATCTCAATCCAACCGCGTCCTAATTTCATATGAAATTTCCATTTGAATTTGTTCATATATTTTTTAGTGTTGTTCACCCTAAACACTTTAATTCCATACCCTGAATTCAATCCCATCCAATTTGAAGTTAAAACAATGTTCTTTAATATTTTTCCGAGTCCTACACTCATCTACTGACATCCCTAAGTAATCCAGATTGATTTCTCACAAAGGATTTCAGTTTCGGACTCCCTTTAGTAATAAAATCATAATTAATTAAAAAAAATCAGAAAATACAAATCTGGGGGCCACGCGTTCGTAACGAAAAGATCTATCTCCATGTCCAAAGTCATGGTCATTTGAATGAGATAACAATCTTGTTCAAACGAGATACTAATCTCTAACCCAAAAAACAGTGTCGTTCGAACGACCCTCCCACTCCACCTTCTCCAATTAATGTTCTTTATCTTTAACATCTCTAACCTAGAAAACAGTGTGCGAAACCCTAGAAAAACAACATGGCAATGTATATCTAAACCCAAAATCTCTCATTTGTTAGGACTTTTAATGAGGGAAGTATCCTTAAATTCTAAATCTAATTAAGTTATTTCATGAGGCAATCATCGTGATATTTCTCCAAAAATTTAGTCCATAAATTTACAATAACATCTCTACATCAATAAATCAAATTATCCCCAATTTAACTATCAAACCCCTAATGTAACTTGTCACCAATTTTTCAGATTTACGATACCTAATTTTGGGGATAAATTCTACACAAAAAATCAGTCCTCTACATGTGTTGTTCATCATAACACCAATCATATTCAAACCTAAATCCCAGAAATTAAAGGGGTCATTACATGCCTTAAGAAATAAATTGGAAATATAAAATAAGCAAGAGAATTCTTGCCTTAATGATTTGTAGAAGAAAAGCGCCTTGATTTCCCCTTTGTTCTTGCCCCTTCTCTTCTCTTTCGGATCTTCTCCTATTTTCTCCCGTTAACTGATGTTTTAGGTTTTGTGTAGAGATAGTGTGTGTGGGGAGGGGGGGGGGGGGGGGGGGTGAGTGGGGTGGGGAGGGGGGGTACCCCCACTTAAACACTAAATAAAAGGCTAATCTCGAGTTGGGCCTAAAACCTAACTTTTGGACTCTCAAATGGATCAGAATCCATAACCCACCTAGCCCAAAAGTTCCCCACCTCTTATACCTATGACCCGGGACCATTTCTAAATATTTGAAAGACTAAATTGAGTCTCTAACGCTCCATAAAATGCGTCCCGATTATTTTTATTTCACTTAGACATTTTTTATGTTCCAACAACACACGTCCTCAAATTTATTTAATGTGTGATTTATTTTCACTAACAAGTCCATAATGTCAAATTGGGTTTTGTAATTATAAAACCATGAATAGATATTTAGTTTAAATTAAAAATTTTCTCATCTAGATTTAAATTCATCCGATTCAATTTATTTTCGAAATTAATATTAAATTATTAAATTTAAATTAATCAAAATATTTTATTCTAAAAATTTCATGGTAGTACAGTCACCGAAAAGGGTCTCCCTGGTTTTTCTCTAAACAAAAAAATCTAAAAAGGTTTGTAACATACTTTAAAATAACCGTTATATCAATAATAAACCTAATATTACTCACTATAATGATATGATGATTAATTTGTGTATGTAATGGTAGGGGGATATGGATTAAGCTAGCATAGCATCGATTAAAAAAGATTGTTAGAATCAATAAAATAATTTTGATGGTGATTTTCTCTCCAGTGTTAATGCATCGAAAAGTTTCGAAGTGTAATAAAAAGTTATGTTTTGAGTGATGTTATAAGTTAGAGGAAAAAAAGGTTTCGATGTCATAGAATGATGACATTTATGTATTAATTCTTGATGTTCCATTTAAACAAACTATAATGATGGTGGAATCTCATTTTTTTCCTTCACTGTCTATGTGCACCTTTGTGCATGAAAAATGTACTCCATAACAAATAGTCTCTAAGAGTATAGTATATTAATGTACAACGTGATATTATGAATTATCTTATCTTGTGCTACACAATATTTTTTAAATATAGTACAATAGGGTTTCAAAAAGCTTATTTTCCCAGAATTAATCATCTAGGATAAAACTCTTTATCTAGTGGACTTCGATTAACCCTTGGCTAAACTAATTTTCATAATTGAATAATCTTTCTCGTTTAACCTTGTAATTCTTTTTGAATTGAGATTGTTAAATCCAAAGATTCCATATTCTTCCTATACAGAAACCTATGTTTTTAATGCATCTTTGTGTTTAGAATTTTGCTTGTCTTCATTGAAAACGTTGAAAATTATATATTTTGTAAAATTGGAAAATAAGCCATTTTCGGTTTCCATCCGTGACCATGATCACTGGAGCGAAATAGGACTTCGCGTCTATGGAGTTTTGATCCAATGGTTACACCATATCGAAACCAAGTCGGCATAAAAGTTTGTCATAACTCGCGACCTTCATCGTTGATGACTCACTACATCAAAATGGTCTTCATGACACCGAAGGTTCCATTTAGCTAGTCGTGACCCTTGGTAACTATATCTCAAAATAATACTGTTACATTCACGATCTAGTTAATTGACCCTTCGCGCCATAAAATGGTCTTCTTGTAGCGAAGGTGCCCATGAGTTGTACATGTCCTTTTCACTTTTTGAGATCTTTTAAGTAAGATTTCATTACAAGTTGTGCCAAAACACAATATTTATTTCCATGAAACAAAGATTTTTTCTTAATTAATAGAAGTTCTTCACTCGAGTGTGTACCCACTTATCTTCACACAAAAGTCTTATACATACTCTTGCAGACATACTTCTTCCTTATTGATTTTAATAAAGAGATTTTAAAGAAGAATAATATATTCAACAAATTTCTTCATTATTCCATTGTGTGATTTTTAAGATTTATAATTCATTATATAATCACTAAAAGTAAGACTTTTATACTCAAGCAAGAATTGACCAATCATTTTCCAAATATTATTTATTTTCTGGAGTATGGTCTTCTTTCAAGTTTGAAAAATATAAGTATGCATTTTTAAAGATAAATCAAATATTTAACTATATCTTTTCAACTATAGGATATCTTTACACATACCAATAGTAGTCGGTGGATACTCGTTGGTTATGTTCAATTGGAATAAAGTGATTGTTACGATTTAAACAAGATTTTGGTTGAGTGATACTTGAAGACATTGAACAAGTCTAAAATCGGTCACGGTTGTATAGCGTTCTCTAGATTTTAGTCCTCGTTTGAAGAATATGTAGAGAAAGGGTTGATAGTCGGTCAATGTGTTGTTGGATTTTAAGTCATTGCCTTCAATTTATAATACTATATCGTAGTACATTATTTGTTCTTTTCTGGCCAAGGTTTTTTCCCGTTAGTGGGTTTTTCTTCGTATATCCAGTGTTGTGTGATTTGATTTGGTAGAGGGGCATCATTAGCAACAAGACCTAACACCCCAAACTGAGGGGGTTCACCACAAGTGGCTCTTTCTACGAAAATCAGTACAAGAGATAATTATTGGCAAGGGGGTCCACTTTGAGTGTCCCCTCTGCCAGGATCAGTGAAAAAGAAGACTTGAAGGCATGGGGGTTCACCATAGATGGACCCTCAACCAAGACATCCAAAGCCAATAATTTTGTGGGGAGGGAGTCACCATAAGTAGTCCATCGACCAAGAGTAATGAAATCAGCAACAGCTGGTGGCGAGGGGCGTGCACCACGAGTGACCCTCAATCACAATTACTAAAAAGATAAACTAATTGAGAGGGAGTCAAAGAGATTTGACCCCTCTACCAAAGATAAGCACATCAGCGAGAGGGTTCATCACCAGCGCGTCCTTTTTATTGCATAAACTTTGAAGTAAGAAAAAGGAAGTCAAGCCGAGAGGACTCACCTTTAGTGACCCTTCTTCCCAAAAAGAAATACCACATAAAGAAATATCCATTGGTAAGAGGTTCCACTACATGTGGCCCCTTATCCCAAAAAAATGTTTACTTTTGAGAAATAAAGTACTAATGATTGTTTTCTTGTACACTTATCCTAATTGAGCAAGCAAGGCTCAAGAAGGCCAGTTGGGATCTCCTAGGAGTTTTAGCTTGGTGGTTAAGATATAAGGTTTATTGAGAAAACTCAACCATTTAGCGCCTTAAGGTAGAGAGAATACTAGTATAAGAACTCTAGCAGTCACTCAAGTCCTCAAATGGCCCACACTTAGCTATAACTGAAGTGAGGAGCGAAGAGGTGGCACACACAAAAAAGCACTTTTATAAAATGATTTTTGAGAGGGTGGCCCTCAAGGTCACTCTCAAGTTTTACAAAGTATGTAAAATAAGTTATTATTTGAAATTATATTTACTAAATCACATATTTTGTCATCATTAGGAGACATATTTTCTTTTGACTTTAGTTTACGCCCAGGTGTCACCTGCCAGAGGGGATAAGAGGCTTCAGATATATAGGGATAAAAGGTACATTGAAGATCTTTTCCTTCAAATTCCCTCTTATTTTTGGCACCACAAAAGGCTTAAGTCAGTCCTAGTATTGACCTATAAATAGGACCCTTTTGGTATGGTCAAGTCAGATCAGAAACTCAAGTTTAAGTCTTTACTCTGCCAAAATCACACCAGACCTAGTATTCTCTCACGGCTATCTCTCTAAGTTTCAAGTTCTTATTTCTTCACTCCCATCGTTACATCCATCATTCTCAAGATAACTTTTTCCCCAAGTTACTATTATTGTTTGTGAATTTCATCTTCTTACATGAAGAGGTTCTAGTATTTACTCAATTTTTACCAGAAGAGGTAGTTTTTGTTTTTACCAAAAGCTTTTCTTAAGACTTTGAAGACCTTGAAGATAGAATCCATTGGAGTTACGCATCACTCATTCCAGTTCTTCCCAGACCTCAATCACACTACCCTCCTATATTTGGCAACTCTGCTAGGGAGGTATCTTCATTACCATGGATAAAGAATGTCATAATATATCAATGCAGCTTATTTTTCAAGATACTCCATCCAGTAATGGAGCTCAGAGTGACCAGACCACACAAGAAGAGGTGGTGGTGTTAGGAACTAAAGCACCTACTCCCTAAGTAGGACAGACTAATGCGTCAGCAACAACGTTGTTAGCAGGTATGAATTTGATGACCATGTTTTTAAGTTTCTTAACCAAAACAATATTAATCTAAAAAGTTTGAGCCAGTCATGCATGACACAGACAGTAGCCTCCATCGGAGGAGTATCCGTTACAACAACAACAACTAAAGAAGTGGCTTTGTCACAAAAGGTGGCAGTGGATCAAGTAGCAACACTAGTAAGTTCACTAAAAGTTAAGAAAGTTGGCTTGGAGGAGTCTGCCTCCAAATCTGTTACTATAGAGGAAGTGAAGAAGGTTCTTTCCTCTCAAAGGAATTCTCTCACTTGTACAAGAGCTACAAAATCCCTATCCTAAAAGTATCAATAAGAAGCCAAGGTATGAACCACTGAAGTTCATAAAGTTTAATAGTATGAGAAAACCCTTGAGAGCATAGAAAAAGGCTTGTAGAATATTTGGGCATGAATGGAAACGATAAGAACTTAAAGCTGAGGGAGTTCTCTAAGACTCTCATTGGAAAGGCATATATGTGGTATTCCCACCTTGCATCCAATAGCATTCCCACATGGGAGGATATGAATAAGTAACTCCTTTAAAATCTTTTTATGGCAGATGATGATTTTACACTGAATCACCTCACCCAAGAAGTGTAAAAGCTCAGTAAAGAACTGATGCAATACATTAAACATTTTCATGATAGGGAATTGGATATTCATGATGACATGGCTGAAGCGAAGTTGTTGCTAATCTGCATAGAGGGACTCCTAGAGGAATACAATCTCCATATAGTCAATGAGACTAGAGATGGAAATTCATAGAACTTACTAAAGTAGCTAGTAATATTCCCATTATCCTTAAGCCTAGACAGGTAAACTGGAGGACGAAAGTGCCTCAAACTCAGGGAGGTACCAAATCTCTAGGAGGCAATCTGTTAACTGTGACACCCCGACTAATTAAATACCGGGTAGCTACTCCTTTATTAAATCAATACAAAATGCCAAGTTGGTTCAGTTAATAGCATCACTGTCGAAAACGTTTAATGATTACTAACCACCTAGTATTTAAAAAGTAAGTTGTCAAATTTTCAATTAAATCTCATTAACATGCAATAAAAGAATTATGAAAGGATAACATAACCATTCACCATAAAGAAGCAATAGAATAACCAACAAATAATAATAAGTCTGGAGGAAATACTCCTCACAACAATCCCAATATGGAAATAAATAAAACAAGACTGCATCCTGAATTAATTACAAACCAAAGTCTGAATAACTGAAATAAAAAGTCTCTAATAGAAATGGGTGACATGCCCTACAAATGATGAAACTGAATATGGAGTCAAGACTAGAAAATGAGGCGTCTAATATCAAGGCCCTGTAACTTCCACAACAGCTACAGCTCGTCACCTAAATAGAATTCCTATGCATGGTGTCCTTGTGGCTGGGCCCCTAAAAAGGTTTTTACAAAAAAAAAAAAGTAGATTTGAAAGCAAACGGGTCAGAGCCCGAAAGTGGAGAGTATTTTAAAAACAGCAAGTGCTTTAATAACATTAAAACAATGAATGCAAAATACATGTTAGGACGTGCCCTCACATGAAATACTCACCTCTCTACTAGTTGTGCACTCCTAACGTACCATACCCATCTAAGTGACATTCAAATCTAACTAAACCGTCATCAGTTCTACCCCTTTCCCACTCGATTCACAATATGAATTCCCAATGTTATCACTTGAATAGATAGCTTTACTTAAACTCGGATTCTCAATTATTAGCATTTCCATTTACTGGAGGTTATCCCCTTATTTATCTTCTCACGGAGTTACTATAAATTATTCTCATAATTAAACATAACAATTCTGTTCATTTAACCGTATATAATTCACATCATAAATATATAATACAAGCACCCCGAGGCTAAGTTGCAGTGCACACATACTCTGCTATCCATCCCGGTACATCACGTACATAAGGATTACAAATTCCGAATCTCTCAGGAATTGTTAGAATAAGCATAACACACGAAAATGGAGGCGAACATAATTCAACATATCCATGGGTCACGTACATACCTACGCTCTATAGTCAGCTGACTTATTAACTCACCAATAAGTCATTCTAGCATTATGTTCTTAAGGTACCAATCCAAATCCGGGCACACAAGGATTAGATGGCCCTAAGCGAACGTAAACCTCCCGTGATAGCAAGTATGGTAGGTATGTCATACACATAAAATCATATACTTATACTAAGCATGCACACATCTTAGTAATTACCATAATTTATTAGTGGTATTCTTCTCATTCTTATACCAATACACGTGTCCCCGGTTTATATATACACATCATCCATTATCCTCACGTCATAATTAGTTATTCGCGTCCTAACCTACAATTACCATTTGGTTCAAATCATTCTTCCATATATTACTCCCCAATATATCCCGAATATCCCAACTATATCAATTAGTCATCAAGGTAATATTATCTCTACAATTAAACAAGGTTACGGGACACTAGAAATCAAACCAGGCCAAAAAGGCCAAACTGTCAACTCGTTAGAAGTCTCGTTCGAACGAGGTCGTTCGAACGAGAGTTCGTTCGAACGAAATGGGCATCTAACGAGATCTCGTTCGAACGAAAGGCATCGAACGAACATCTCACTCGTTAGAAGTCAAACTGTTAACTCGTTAGAAGTCAAACTGTCAACTCGTTAGAAGCTCGTTCGAACGAGCTCGTTCGAACGACCTGGGCAGGCCTTCTAACGAGGTGACAGTTTCGAGCCCAGAATTTTCCTAACTCGTTTTCCCCAATTTTCTTCACCTCTAATCTCATCTAAACATCATTCCAACAGTAGTTCAAGGTTTCTAATCATTCTTAAACATAATTAGGTCGTATATTAACATATATATGGGATCAAATCATCCTAAACCGTATCTAATCATCAAATCTCCCCAATTTTTCCCAAGCCTTATGAACATGAACCCTAGAAATTTAAAGTCTTCAATTTGTATAAATAAATCCGTTTTTGTAACATAAAAAGTAGTATTTCTTTTAGTTCAATCACCCAACAACAATTCTACATGCAAACCTATATCATAATCTGAATTTATAACTCCAAATTACATGGGTTTTTACAAGTCTCCCAATATGATGCAATTTTATCAATTTCTAAGCATGGAAGAATCATTCTCTTGAAATTAACGTAATTAAACCACTTGCCTTAGATAGTTCTCTGAATTTGGTGTTGGTGAGTGGGTTGATTCTCCCCTTTCTCTATGGATTTCCTCCCAAGGTTGAAGATGGTGGTTTTCTCTTTGGGAACCTCTTCTAACTTCTCTCCCACTTCTTCCTATAACTCCCGTAGCCCTTTAGTTGGTTAAGTGCTGGTAATGGCTTAGTGGGTTACAAAATAGCCTAATATTAAGTCCCAAAATTCGTTGGTTATTATTCCCAAAATTTCAAAATTACCAAAATACCCTTTTAAGTTGTCGGTATGGCCCGAAAATGCCCCGGGACCCAAACTAAACCCTCGGCTAGTGTTTTCTGACTATCTCGACCCTTCCGGACACGTTGGCGCACTCAAAATGACCATACAGTTGATAAAAATAAAATTCACTTTTTAATTTAAATAATTATATTCCTGACGCGACTGTCATGCGCGTCCCAACAAAATTTTCCCAAATTGCCATATTTCAGTCTCGCGATAATTTCAATAGTTTCAATATTCATATAACATCATATGTATACACATTATAATCAAATACCAACTCACATCTCGTTAGTATTTTATCCGGATTAATTCTCAATTAATTCACATTTAATTTAATTAATCCCATAAATAAATATCGAATTTAATTTAATTAATCCCATAAATAAATATCGATAAAAATGCGGGGTATTACACACTTCCCCCCTAATATCAGAATTTCGTCCCAAAATTCGGAACTAAAAAGTACCTGGTAAAAACAACTCTGGATAACGTTCGCGCATCTCATCCTCGCGCTCCCATGTGGACTCCTCGACATTATGATGCCGCCACTGAACACGCACTGATGAAACTATCTTTGGCCGCAGTTTCCGCTCACTTCGGTCCAAAATAGCAATCGGCCCCTCCTCGTAGGAGCTGTCAGGCTGGAGATCGATGTCCTCCAAAGTAATGTGAGAATGAGCCAAATCGTCTCTAAGATATTTCCTTAGCGAGGAAATATGAAACACATCATGAATCCTGTGTAAATGCTCCGGTAACCCAAGTCTATACGCAACAGACCCAATTCGCTTGATGATAGGAAATGGTCCCACGTATCTCGGTGCCAACTTCCCCTTCTTCCCAAATCGCATAATCCCCTTCATAGGAGATACTCTGAGTAAAACCTGGTCCCCCACTTGGAACTCCCTGAAGAACCTCTTCGCATCAGCATAGCTCTTCTGCCGATCTTGAGCTACCCGAATGCGACTCCGTATCAATTCTATCCTTGCCGAAGTATCCTGAATCACTTCCGGACCAAGTAGTTTGTTGTCCTCCGCCTCCAACCAACATGCTGGGGAACGACAAGGTCTACCGTACAACGCCTCAAATGGAGCCATGCCAATGGTAAACTGGTAGGAGTTGTTGTAAGCAAACTCTACCATTGGAAGATACTGCTCCCATCCACCCCCAAAATCAATGATGCACATACGCAATATGTCCTCCAACATCTGGTTTGTACGCTCGGTTTGCCCATTAGTCTGCGGGTGATATGCCGTACTCAACCGCAACTCCGTGCCCATGGCCTCCTGAAAACTCTCCCAAAACCGAGAAACAAATATCTTGTGTCGGTCAGACACGATATTTAGGGGCACACCGTGAAGTCTCACTATTTTTGCAATAAAAAGCTGGGCATACTGTCCCGTAGTGTAGTCGGTCCTTACGGATAGAAAATGAGCGACTTTGGTCAACCTGTCCACAATCACCCAAATGGAGTCGTGACCTCTCTGTGACGTAGGCAACCCCGTGATAAAGTCCATGGATATGCTCTCCCACATCCACATCGGGATCTCTAATGGTTGTAGAAGTCCTGCCGGTCTCTGATGATCCACTTTTACTAGCTGACAAGTGGCGCATTTAGAAACAAACACGACAATATCTCTTTTCATCCCGCTCCACCAATACTGACGTCACATATCTTGGTACATTTTGTCCCCACCGGGATGTACCGCGAACCGTGAGCCATGCGACTCTGCCATCATCTCGTGTCACAATTCCTCCCCTTCCGGAACTACCAGTCTGCCATTGAAGCACAATCCCCCGTCTGAGCTAACGGTATAGGACTCGGCTCCCTCTGCTAATAATCGAACTATCTGCTCCTAACAGAACGAGTCATCTGCTTGTGCCTTTACCACTCTCGTGACAATCTGCGGTGTAACAGTCATCACCGACATGAATGATCGGGCCACTGCATCCTGGTGTCCCAACTCCGTCCACTTTTTCTTCCACACCCCTGCCACCCCATCTATTGGCCTACGGCTCAATGCGTCTGCTACCACGTTAGCCTTCTCTGGGTGATATTGGATATCGAAGTGATAATCCTTCACAAACTCAAGCCACCTTCGCTGCCGCATATTCAACTCCTTCTGCGTGAATAGGTACTGTAGGGACTTGTGGTCTGTGAACAATCGAAACTTCTCCCCCAAAAGGTAATGTCTCCAAATCCGAAGGGCAAATACCACTGCCGCTAACTCCAAGTCATGGGTGGGGTAATTCTTCTCGTGAGGCTTAAGCTTACGGGAAGCATAAGCTATGGCCTGACTCTCCTGCTGCAATACACCTCCAAGTCCTTGTAAGGACGCATCGGTGTAAACTAGATACTCAACTCCCGGTCTCGGCAATGCTAACACAGGTGCTGAGGTCAACTTGTCCTTCAACTCATCGAATGCCAACTGACAGGCATCACTCCAAATGAACGGCACATCTTTTCGAGTCAGATGTGTCAAAGGACCCGCTATCTTGGAGAAACCCCAAATAAACCTCCTGTAGTATCCTGATAAGCCCAAGAAACTACGGATCTCAGTCGGTGTCGTGGGCTGTCCCCACTCCCTTACCGCGGATACCTTCCCCGGATCAACAGATATCCTCCGGTCGGAAATAATATGTCCCCAAAACTGAACCTCCTTCAGCCAAAACCCACACTTCTCATACTTTGCATACAGCTCGTTCGGACGTAGCGTCTGCAAAACCTGCCTCAAATGCTCGGTATGCTCCTCCTCTTTCTGGGAGTAAACCAGAATGTCATCAATGAAAACAATGACGAACTGGTCCAGGAACTCTCTGAACACCCTATTCATTAAGTCCATAAACACGGGTGGAGCATTGGTTAGCCCAAAAGGCATAACTCGAAACTCGTAGGAACCATATCTCGTTAAGAAAGCAGTCTTCGAGACGTCGTCTTCCCTGATACGCAACTGATGGTATCCCAATCGCAAATCAATCTTTAAGAAGAAAGAAGCTCCTCTCAACTGGTCGAATAAGTCATCGATTCGGGGCAACGGATACTTATTCCGTATCGTGACCTTATTCAACTCCCGGTAATCCACACACAATCTCAACGATCCATCCCTCTTCTTAACGAACAACACAGGGGCACCCCACGGTGAAGTACTCCTCCGTATAAACCCCTGACCCAACAACTGCTCAATCTAATCCCGTAACTCTCTCATCTCAGCTGGAGCCATACGGTAAGGTGCACGGGCAATAGGCCGAGTGCCCGACATCAAATCGATCACAAAATCTATCTCTCTACTCTGGGGGTAATCCAGGTATATCTTGAAATAGATCGGCAAACTCTCGAACAACCGGAATCGAATCAAGTGGTATCACCACTTCCTTAGAGGTCTCCTCCTCTATATAGTACAAATGAGTGGACGATCCTCCCTCAGGGCGCGACATCGCCACTAAAAACATCTCCTGCCCGGGAATGGCAAAGATAATACTCCTACTAAAACAGTCAATCATGGCTCGGTACGCAACTAGCCAATCCATACCAATTATGGCATCATACTCGGTCATCTCTAACACTAACATATCAGCGGGTAAAGTAAACCTCCCGATATCTATACCCACACCTCTACACATAAGTGAAATCATGGAACCCCTACTCAACGGTGAGTCTACACAAGTAGCAGTGCTCTCTGTGGTGTCTAACAACCCAATGGTGCGTGCAAATATCATAGCAATAAAATAGTGTGTGGCCCCCGTGTCAAACAAAATACGCCCCATCGTCCCCTGAATAGAGAACATACCCTCAATGGCTGGTGGATCCTGTGGGGCTGCGACCTGCTGGAGCTAATATACTCTCCCATACTGAATCTGCCCCTGCTGAACTGGGACCGCTGGAATGGGTGGTAATGCTGCCATCTGTGGTGGTGCCGGGAGGGCGGCGGGAAACATAGGCCTCTGCGGCTCCTGTCGAGCACCCTGCTGCTGCTGCTGCGGGGCCCTGCCCCT
Source organism: Sambucus nigra (assembly GCA_949130495.1). Taxonomy (NCBI): domain Eukaryota; kingdom Viridiplantae; phylum Streptophyta; class Magnoliopsida; order Dipsacales; family Adoxaceae; genus Sambucus; species Sambucus nigra. The sequence goes on from OX422210.1 coordinate 714,554,206, forward strand.
ATCAGGACAATCCTGACGTTTGTGGACAATCTTACCACAAATGAAACACTTCCCCTGGAAGTTTCCCCCTCGCTGTCCCTGCTGACCACGGCCCTGGTGACCGTTACCATTTCTGCCCTGGCCTTGCTGGCCCTGCTGAAACTGAAGTTGGCCATTCTGCCCCTGCTGGCCCTGATGGCCGTTCGGACCCTGATGGCCCTACGTAAAACCTCCCTGTCCGTGTCTAAAATTCCCCGATCTCAACCTCTTATGATCCCCTTGATGGGAACCCTGGTCACCCTGCCTCTGCCCCTGAGTAGATTGTGATCCACTGGCACCATTTTCCCCTGTCCTGCCCTGATGGCTGGACTCTCCTGATCGCTTCCCCTCTGTCAAGTGAAAGCGGTGGTCCTGGCAATGGAGCAGCGCAGCGTTAACCACATCAGAGTAAGTAGCCAATGATAGATTCCCCAACAAGTGCTGACAGATCCTCCAAGTCAATCCATCTGTAAACTTCTGAATCTTTTTCTCTTCTGTCGGTATCTCATCCGGGACAATGTTCAGTAAATTAGTGAATTCGGCCTCATACTCGGCCATAGTCCTTCCCTCCTGTCTAAGGTTCATCAACTTCCTCCTCATTTCCTTGTGAACAGCTGACGGAAAATATTTGCGGTCGAACCGCACCCAAAACTCCTGTTTAGTGAGAGTATCTCTCTCCTCCACGGTGGTAATAGACTCCCACCACTGCAATGCAGATCCCACTAGCTTGAAAGTAGCTAGTATCTGCCTCTGAACATCGGTGCACTCATACATCCTCAAGTGCCTCTGAATATCTTTCCTCCACTGACTAGCTACCACAACATCGGAGCTACCTGCGAACTCCGGAGGGTGTGATTTCTGAAAAGCATCACGAACGTGTTCCCAAGCAGACGGGAATGCATGTGCCTGAACTGGCACAGCTATTGGCGCCTGAGGTGGTGCCTGCTGTACAACGGTAAGAGCGGCATTTACCGCTTGGGCTATAATGGCTGCAACCTCAGCGGCATTCATGGTGCCCTGTACTGGTGCTGGCTGTGGCTCGGGCTGTGCATCCCTAGGAACTAGCTGCGCACGTCGTGGAGGCATCTGAAATAAGAGTAAAGTCTATAAGTTCGCAGTTATAAACTTAAAATAGTTGAAGAGCAAAGCATACATAAAAGAATACAACAGTCCTCAAATATAGGGCTCTACATCAAAGAAAGCTCAGCCGAAACATAATAAGCCGTACAGATCCTAAAGGACACTAGAACCTGATGCTCTGATACCACCTGTGACACCCCGACTAATTAAATACCGGGTAGCTACTCCTTTATTAAATCAATACAAAATGCCAAGTTGGTTCAGTTAATAGCATCACTGTCGAAAACATTTAATGATTACTAACCACCTAGTATTTAAAAAGTAAGTTGTCAAATTTTCAATTAAATCTCATTAACATGCAATAAAAGAATTATGAAAGGATAACATAACCATTCACTATAAAGAAGCAATAGAATAACCAACAAATAATAATAAGTCTGGAGGAAATACTCCTCACAACAATCCCAATATGGAAATAAATAAAACAAGACTGCATCCTGAATTAATTAAAAACCAAAGTCTGAATAACTGAAATAAAAAGTCTCTAATAGAAATGGGCAACATGCCCTACAAATGATGAAACTGAATATGGAGTCAAGACTAGAAAATGAGGCATCTAATATCAAGGCCCTGTAACTTCCACAACAGCTACAGCTCGTCACCTGAATAGAATTCCTATGCATGGTGTCCTTGTGGCTGGTCACCTAAAAAGGTTTTTACAAAAAAAAAAGTAGATTTGAAAGTAAACGGGTCAGAGCCCGAAAGTGGAGAGTATTTTAAAAACAACAAATGCTTTAATAACATTAAAACAGTGAATGCAAAATACATGTTAGGACGTGCCCTCACATGAAATACTCACCTCTCTACTAGTTGTGCACTCCTAACGTACCATACCCATCCAAGTGACATTCAAATCTAACTAAACCGTCATCAGTTCTACCCCTTTTCTACTCGATTCACAATATGAATTCCCAATGTTATCACTTGAATAGATAGCTTTACTTAAACTCGGATTCTCAATTATTAGCATTTCCATTTACTGGAGGTTATCCCCTTATTTATCTTCTCAAGGAGTTACTATAAATTATTCTCATAATTAAACATAACAATTCTGTTCATTTAACCGTATATCATTCACATCATAAATATACGATACAAGCACCCCGAGGCTAAGCTGCGGTGCACACATACTCTGCTATCCATCCCGGTACATCACGTACATAAGGATTACAAATTTCGAATCTCTCAGGAATTGTTAGAATAAGCATAACACACGAAAATGGAGGCGAACATAATTCAACATATCCATGAGTCACGTACATACCTACGCTCCATTGTCAGCTGACTTATTAACTCACCAATAAGTCATTCTAGCATTATGTTCTTAAGGTACCAATCTAAATCCGGGAACACAAGGATTTGATGGCCCTAAGCGAACGTAAACCTCCCGTGATAGCAAGTATGGTAGGTATGTCATACACATAAAATCATATACTTATACTAAGCATGCACACATCTTAGTAATTACCATAATTTATTAGTGGTATTCTTCTCATTCTTATACCAATACACGTGTCCCCGGTTTATATATACACATCATCCATTATCCTCACGTCGTAATTAGTTATTAGCGTCCTAACCCACAATTACCATTTGGTTCAAATCATTCTTCCATATATTACTCCCCAATATATCCCGAATATCCCAACTATATCAATTAGTCATCAAGGTAATGTTATCTCTACAATTAAACAAGGTTACGGGACACTAGAAATCAAAACAGGCCAAAAAGGCCAAACTGTCAACTCGTTAGAAGTCTCGTTCGAACGAGGACGTTCGAACGAAATGGGCATCTAACGAGATCTCGTTTGAACGAAAGGCATCGAATGAACATCCCACTCGTTAGAAGTCAAACTGTCAACTCGTTAGAAGCTCGTTCGAACGACCTGGGCAGGCCTTCTAACGAGGTGACAGTTTCGAGCCCAGAATTTTCCTAACTCGTTTTTCCCAATTTTCTTTAGCTCTAATCTCATCTAAACATCATTCCAACAGTAGTTCAAGGTTTCTAATCATTCTTAAACATACTTAGGTCGTATATTAACATATATATGGGATCAAATCATCCTAAACCGCATCTAATCATAAAATCTCCCCAATTTTTCCCAAGCCTTATGAACATGAACCCTAGAAATTTAAAGTCTTCAATTTGTATAAATAAATCCGTTTTTGTAACATAAAAAGTAGTATTTCTTTTAGTTCAATCAGCCAACAACAATTCTACATGCAAACTTATATCATAATCTGAATTTATAACTCCAAATTACATGGGTTTTTACAAGTCTCCTAATACAATGCAATTTTATCAATTTCTAAGCATGGAAGAAGCATTCGCTTGAAATTAACGTAATTAAACCACTTGCCTTAGATAGTTCTCTGAATTTGGTGTTGGTGAGTGGGTTGATTCTGCCCTTTCTCTATGGATTTCCTCCCAAGGTTGAAGATGGTGGTTTTCTCTTTGGGAACCTCTTCTAACTTCTCTCCCACTTCTTCCTATAACTCCCGTAGCCCTTTAGCTGGTTAAGTGCTAGTAATAGCTTAGTGGGTTACAAAATAGCCTAATATTAAGACCCAAAATTCGTTGGTTATTATTCCCAAAATTTCAAAATTACCAAAATACCCTTTTAAGTTGCCGGTATGGCCCGAAAATGCCCCGGGACCCAAACTAAACCCCCGGCTAGTGTTTTCAGACTATCTCGACCCTTTCGGACACGTTGGAGCACTCAAAATGACCATACAGTTGATAAAAATAAAATTCACTTTTTAATTTAAATAATTATATTCCTGACGCGACTGTCACGCGCGTCCCAACAAAATTTTCCCAAATTGCCGTATTTCAATCTCGCGACAATTTCAATAGTTTCAATATTCATATAACATCATATGTATACACATTATAATCAAATACCAACTCACATCTCGTTAGTATTTTATCCGGATTAATTCTCAATTAATTCACATTTAATTTAATTAATCCCATAAATAAATATCGAATTTAATTTAATTAATCCCATAAATAAATATCGATAAAAATGCGGGGTATTACATTAACTACGTGGAGGGGAACTCAAAGGAAAAAAGTGGTTCAAGTTTCTAAGGAGGTAGCCCGACAAACAAGAGGAAGGTTGTTGATGACATCCTACCACCGCTATCTTGTAGTGCAACGGAGCCCACTGCAATGGGAAAATACAAACCATAGCAAATAAAGAAGATGCAAAATATTAGGAGTTGCACCAGAGAGTGCAACATGTTACCCAGGATTATTTCTATCTACGGAGAATCATTGACGAGCAAGTGACCAATAACACCCTACAATTACTGCCGTGGATGTGAATGGGAATCCACTTCCATCACATCATTATGGAACTGGAAATATAGTGGTATCATATAATTCAGAAGAAAATTGAAACTTGAAGGAATGGGGAGACAATAAGAGGATATGTGAAGAGCTGAAGGTTAATCCTTGATAGAAAATAGAAAGTTAACAATAAGAGGATGTGAGAATAGTAGTTTTAAAACCCTGATTAAGAGGTTAAATGTGAGGGGGTTAATCAAGTGAACCCCCTAAAAGGAAAAACAGATGTGATCCTTGCTCTAGATGATGGAGGAACATCTGAGGCCGAATATGTCAACAATGCTCAAGCTTATGAGGTAGACTTAAACTCTGAGTGAGAAACCATAGCAACGAGTCCCAAGTTCAATTGGGTTTTCAACTAGATAGAGTTGAAGAATGACACCCGGGTGGTCATTATAAGAAAGATTCTGGAATTGGTACAGGGACCCATTGGGCGACTAATCAAAAGATACACTTTCGAGGTGGTCCTTTCTGAGGCAAGTACCATATTTTCACAATCGCCCACTCTATGTGACAACCTTAATCAATGTAATTTCTTTCTCCAGGGCTTTGATGGAAGAAGGAGCAACCATCAACATTATGCCAATCAGCACACTATATGAGATAGATATCTCTTCAGATAAGATAGTTCTTGTACCAATAGTGATTTTGAGATTTAACGGTGCAGGCATGCAGTCACTTGGGTACATGAATGTAGGTATCAAGCTGGGGAAGTTCACTTCCCACATCAAATTTTAAGTCATCAATGCTAACACAAGCTACCAACTCCTCATAAGGAGCGTGTGGATGCACATTCATAGTATAGTGCCCTCCATATTTCGTCAATGTGCTAAAGCCAATGTTCGAGGTATTAAGATTATAATAAAAGTAGCTCAAAATCTAATTTTTTTTTATTGAGGATGCCCATCTAGTGGATGGGGAATTATATACTGAGCTTAACGAAGAGAAAAACAACTCGACAAGAAAATTATAGGGGAGGCAAGTGGTTGGATGAGGTACCCAACCAAAGACATTTGTTCAAGATCGCTTGGGATAAAGAATGATCCCCAGAATGGAAAAAGGAAAAAGAAAGGTAGATGAGGTAGCCAAACCCCCTCAAACATGTAAAAAGGTCTTCCTTTTGAATAGAAAAGTTATATACCGCTTATAACGGTCTTTATGAGCGGAGTTCTGGGATGAGAGCGTCGACGTGGCCATATTATGTTTTGTGGCAGGTGGGTCACATATTATAAAGCATGTAAAGTAACCTAAGGAGGCACCTGAATGCATGCAAGACGATTCAGGAGAGAAGTTGAAGGAGAAGGAAGAAATAAACCCGAGCTTAGAAAGGGAAGAAAGTAGACCCATTCTATTTTTCAAAGGGTTTGACCCAAAGTAGAGGGAGGATATCATTGCTTTGCTCAAAGAATTCACTGATGTGTTTGCTTAGAGGTACACAGAGATTCCGGGGATAGATCCAGAGGTGAGATCCTACAAACTTAATGTTCTTCTCAATGCTCTACCAATGAGGCAAGCTACCTTCATGTATAAAGCATAGCTAGACCTTAAGATCAAGGCAGAGGCGGAAAATTTACTAGGAGTAGGTTTCAACAATCCTATCCATTATTGTACCGTCCTAAGATTTCCTGCTCTCACGCATGGTGAACCAATGTAAAACACTATCCGAAATACGAAGTTCAACTTCTCCAATGTACCAAAAATGCACGAATGATGATACCTATTAACTAAAAAAAATAACAAAAAAAGAAAAAAAATTACACAAGTAATATACAAACCCATGACAATTACCATCATCACTATAAATTAATAATCAAAATAGTTGTGAGTCATTCCAATTAATAAACTTTATAGCACTAAGTGCTAAACATCATAAATTTGAGAGTATAACCGCACAACACTAGTTTCAACCATAAATCCATGGTCATAATGGTTTGAACCGACATCATTAATAAAAAATAAATTTGAAACACACGAATCATATGCCGATACATCACATGGGGGTAATAAATTGCAATAAGGATCAAAATATTTTTTATCCCTTTTTCAAAAATAGTCACGTAAAATTGGGGATGCATACTCCACTCCTATATGTGATACTTTATGAAAAGTGCGGGAAGAAGAGGTATCACGGGACGATACACTTTTTTCATCAAAAATAGGATAAGTGTCATAAATACTTGAAGTATCACTAAAATCGGATGGCGAATCCTCAAATAAATATTCCCACATATAAAAAGAATCACCATTTTTCTCAATTAAATTAGGAGAAAAATCTCGACAATAATCAATATCCAAATCATCATAAGTATTATGTGTGTCAAGATTCTCAATTTTTTTCCTCGCAAAATTGATTATTCCCATTTATTTCATGATTATTTTTAGAAATAACGTCATTATACCATTTGTTTACCTCTTTCTAATTGATATACTTTTGTGGACCAATAGGAATTAAAGGGGTTGGATTCTCATCCATACCTCCTTTAATTTTTAAAATGATTACGGACCCATCTGACTCAAATTGAAAGACGTAGTCATCTAAATTTTCAATATTTTATAAAAATAGGACCACAGGATCATTAGAGGAATATGAGAAAGATGACGGGATAACAATATGAGGATCACCCATTGTAATTTACAATGAATGATTTTTTATTATTATCTTTTTTAGAATGCAAATGTAATAGTAATTGACTCAAAATCACGTAAACTAACACAAAGCAATTTTGATTTATCTAATTATACATCTCTTACTATTTGACAATGCAGAATTTAAAAGGCAACCAACTACAGTTATTGCCTCAAATCCCTAATTATAAAAATGTCATTAATTGCCTTTTGCTACTTTTACCTATAAATACTAAAACAAAAGAAAAGACAATGACAAACTAAAATAAAATGTAATAAAACCTTAAAAAGGGCCCTTTTCCATCACTCTCCCTGTCTTCGAAAAGCTTGTCCTCGAGTGTAGGATATGAACGGTAAGAAAGAAATGCAACCATCAAAGAGCTCCTCACTAGGAAGCAGAGTTGCCCTCGAAAACACCCCTTGTACTAGCATGCAAAAAGTCCATGGAGAATAGGAACACAATCCAAGCATGGCAGGCTAACAAATCTCGATTCGATATTCCCGTGATGATCCTTATCAATGCTAAGCAGCAAAAAACTCCTTCCGAGCACATATCAAAAGCTACCACGAATGGGTCTACATATCCACCACCTATCACATCACCTCCAATCTCCACCTTAACCCTAAAAGAGATAATATCCGATCCAACATCATAAAAATCATCATCCTCGTTCCCAAAGATTGGGAAGAAATCTCCCAAATCAAATGTATCCATCTTGCGAAAGTGCGTGCAAGCCACCGAAACATCCTTGACAAAAATGTTAAAAAATCCCCAATACACAATTCAATTTTATCGTTTCTATCTTTCTTACAATCAACTGACTTGGGAGGAGAGTTTTTATCATTGATTTGACCCGCTTGGGTGAGTAAGGGAGGAGGAATGATTGGGTGGAGCAACTAATCTTGGACTGACCACAGATAATCTTGAATTGGGCCTCGGGAGTTAATCGGGGTTGAAACTTGATTTTTTTATGATTGGGGTTTGAAAAATGGGTGGGGGGTTGGAGGGTTCGGTGTTAAGAGGGGTTAGGGTTTAATTCGGGTTAAGCGGTTTATGCAGGGTTGGGGAAGGGTTCGAGCATTCAGTGGGTTGGGAAATGAGGGCACATGGTTGGAAGGGGTTTGGGGGTAAGGGTAGGGTTTGGATAGTAAGGGAAAAGGGTCGTCGGTATAGCAGGGCTGGTCGACAGCCACTGAGGCTGGACGACCCCCTGTGGAGGAAAAACAAGGGTTTTTTTGGGTAGGGAAATGGTTGCAGTATGGGTGGGTTTAGGGTTTTGTTCGGAGGGGGTGGCGAAGGGTAGTGGGGTGGCCGGAATAGAGTAGGGGAGGCATAGGGGGGTCCAAATGGAGTGGGGGGTGTCCTAGCAGAGGAGAAAAGGCCGTCATTCCTCTGTTCGGAAGACGACTGCCTTAACAGGGGTTTTCAGCCCTTTCTGGGGCAGATACGACGACAGTAAGGCTCGAGGCAGAGGGTGGGGCAGGGTAGAGGTTGTGGGTATAGATTTTTAGGGTTAAGGTTAGGGTTATGGAATTTGAATTAAACGAAGGCATTGATTTGTCATTATGTTTGTACCACCTCTTCCATTTGTATTTTAAATCTCCTCGTATAGTTGTTCGGCTATTCTTGGAGCCATTGAGAGTTGCGTACGATTTGATAAAAAAATACACCGATTCACCAAACACCAATATGGAGCGATACCCGTTCTGATACCAATATGATGTAAACTATACGTCTAAAGGCTCTTAAACATATCTAAACACAAACTTTTAGAGAGACAAATACTCTTTTCTATTCCAAATTTAAGTCTTCCTCAAATGTGGCTTACAAGGGGGTATTTGAAGGGGAGGAATAACTTAGTCTCTAAGCTAAGTCTCTAATTACAAAAATGCCATTAATTTCCTTTTACTACTTCTACCTCTAAATACTAGAACAAAAGAAAATACAATGACAAACTAAAATAAAATAAAATAACAAAAAGAAAATAAAAGAAAATAAAACCATAAAACGTGCCCATTTCCATAAACTACAGTTATTAAATATCGAATCAAAATGTTAGTATATATTTTGGAGAGGTCCCCGAGCCCCATTTGGTTTGTGGTGAAATATAATTCACCCGAGTAAAAAGAACATTAGTGAAAAGGAATTTCACCTATTAGAAATTCAAATTTTTACTCGCGAATATATAAAACTAAGTGTGAACACTATAATTGGGTAAATCTCTCACTGAACCATGGTTCAAAGTCTCGGCCGAGTCAGCTCGGTATCGATCGAGTTGACTTGGTATCACAAGACACCGAGACGATTTTGTCGCACGTTCTATAAAAATAATTTGATTCGGTAAATATTGGTGAATATTGTCGAGATATCAGAGAGCCTGGTTCATAACACTGAGATATTGGCCGATATAGGCTAGATGGTCAGGATAACGTGTCTTTGCGTATCACTCGATACCGCAACCGAGTTAAAAATTAGGCGATTGATACGCGGGCCGAGATCGAGACTTTGAACCATGCACTGAACAGCATTTCAACGATTTAACCATATTTATTACGCAATTTATGTTGATAATGAAAAAAATGTATTTATTTATTCTACAGTTCAAATTAAAACCCTATCTAGCTAAAAGAGCTTAACACTATTTCTCTTAAAATATGCGGGTTCTTAAAGGTATTATTACTCTCTTGTGATATTTCCTCAGCATTCTTCTGGTACATTTATACGAAATTATTTTTAGCTTTTGATATTTATATCATATGGAAAAATACGTTGGTATAATTTTAGGAATTGAAGTATAACTTTGAAGATTTTGGAAGGCTTATCTTCTATTCAGAACTATGAATGTGGTATCATTTTCTTATATTTAGTGTTTAGCACACTAGTCTTCATATTTTTGGTTAAAAATAGATAATTTTCGTCTAGCATGAATAGAAAATAAGAGTAACATAATACTATTTTTATTTTTTTATTACCCAATTTAAAGTAGACTAGGAAAACAAACTAAAAGGGGGAAAATATATCGCCTTGAGAGTGTGTTGCATTGCATGCCAACTGTTGTTCGCTTTATGAATGACAACTGTTGTTCGCTTTATTAATTTTTACAAGTTTATTATTTCACTCGGGGTCTGTTTGAGTAAAAATTGGAAAATGATCCCAAAACAGTTCATTTTTATGAAAAGTTGAAAAACTAGTGGAAAAAATAGGAGTGGATTAGTCGTACTTTTCAGATTTTCCAAGGAAATTACTTCTTTTGGTGTGGCTAAGAAATGTTTTCCGTTGAAAACGATACAACAATGGACCACTTTTCGCATTTTTGTATATTGTTTTCATAATGTATTTACAATCAAGAACCACCAAAGTAAAAAATAAACCAAAATGTGTACTTTCCATGGATTAGAATTCAGTCAATCAAACAAACCCTTAATCTTGAATTTTTCTGTGATATATGTCAAATAGTCCCAAAATGTAATGCGGTTGTATTCTGATCAGTATTAAAATATTGTGACTAGTTTCTTGATTTCGAGCCACTTTCACTCAAATGTGCATTATCAGTATTAAAAAATATAGTTTTTTGGCCAAACTCTATGGCTGGTAATGTTTTTGGGCTCTAGTCCATTAACATATTCTTCGCGCACTAAGGTCCCTATCCCTTAATGTATACCTAATTTTCAGTAATGTATACAATAAATTTTGTACAACATACATGGATTTATTTTTTTATATATATATTTTTTGGGAAAAAAAAATAATTTTTACGTGGAATTTTATATGTATCTACGAATTTTTGTAATATAAATATGTTAAGTTTGTGTATACTCTAACTTATAATGTATACATTAAGGAGTGAGGGACGTTAGTGCCCAAAAAATATTTTAGTGGACTAGAGCCAAAAATATATATTGGCAGTAAAGTGTAAGAAAACCCCTTGAAGTGTGCAAATTTTTTAAGAACTCGTGAGTTTTTTAAACGTGAAACATTCATGGAAATACACATTTTGTTTTCAATCCCATGAAGTTCATTGATAAAAAGTCGCCCATCTTTGTAACAAATTGCATAGCTCTGGTTTTCTTTGTAGGCTAAAGTTAAAAAAAATTGAAACTTTCAGTTTTCACAAGAAACCCTTGAATTATTCTAATTCAAAAAACCCCTGTACTATGTAATTTTGTTACAAAGATCCTCCTATTTGTTGGTTATCAACTTCACTCAAAATTCCCACAAAGGGATATTTGCAAAGAAAAATGCATATTTTTGGGGGCTATGGGGACATTCAAGGAGTTATTTTTAAAAAATGGAACGTCACTTTTGTTTTTACCCACACTTCAGCCATGTTTAAAATTGTGTAGGAGGTTTCTTGCAAAAACTGCATAATGCAGGGGTATTTTTTCATTTTCCCAAAAAAATTGTTAATTTTTGTTAAGCTAATAATATGTTGAGAAATTAAAACTGAAAAATTTGAGACAATTTTTCAATCTCGATTGGGATTGAGAATGTTGTCAAAAATATAAGCACGTGTATGATTGGCAATATTTTTCATGGAAAATAATGAAGATTCCAAAATTCCAACTTTTAGAGTGTTGAGTTACCTAAACTCATAATGTACATTTTGGACATTTTTCATGGAAATTATGTCTAGCCCTCCAATCAAACACACCCTAAATTCTTCCCCTCGGTCATATGAGCACTAATTCACTATTACATATGAGATTTCAGGGTTTGAGCCACTGATACAATTTTATCAGATCCTTGTGAAAGCCCCTGGTATATCAAAAACTGTGTTGCTTAAAAATTACTCGTATTTTTTTCTTTAGTACTTTTGTAATTGCCAAATTACGATTCTAGTACATTTTTCACTTCTTATTTAGGCTTTGCCCCAATTCCCTTCAATTTTCCTGTCAAAGTTAGCAGTGACTGATTTCAATTTCCGTTGGCGGCGACAAAAAAATAAGCGTCAAAACACATTTTCACCAATAAATTTATCATTAAGTGAAAAAAATTGTGTTGTTCAAAAACAAAATATCGACGGTAAAACTTTTGTGGTGGATTTGGGGTCAAGTGCAAAAAATTCTAAAAAGGGTGCTAAAATCTAAATTTGACGATTGTGGAGGTATTAAAGTCACTACAATGTATTATATCTTCTCAGACCCATTTGTGTTCGGTTGTAATAATTATTTTTGAGTGTGTAAATAAAGTGATGGACCCTGAAGATTGTAGACTTAAATGAAATAATTGATTTTTTGTTTTTCATTTTTGCGTGACAATTTGTTGATCAAACTTTTCCGGAGGCTAATTAAATTAGATCCCTCCAACTTTGACTCGGGGAAGATGGACCGAGTAAATTCATCCTTGAAAAAAAACATAAGTCGATGTTTTCTATAGGTCCTATTTGTACATATAGTTAATATTCACTACATATTTATAAATAGGATCTATTAGAACAAATTTTTTTTTTCGTGGGAACTGATGAAACAAAAAGAAGACATTAGAACCTATTGAACTACATACTTAGTAAACGATACTAATTGGTAAGAACCCCCAAAACACTTGTTTACATTTAAAAAATAACATGTTTTGCACATAGTGATTTTATTCTAGCCCGGATAATTATAGTGGCCACTAAAGATTTCTTAAATAATAAAAAATAAATAAATATTGACCTATTATGAATAAGAGGATCAATTAGATTTCTTGTTATTTGACTGACATTTTCGTCAACCACCACTTATCAATATTTTATAAACAATATTCATTGGAATGATTTTAACATTAAACAATTTTTCTTTTTTTAAAAAAATAATTTTAAAGTCAATATACATTGCATCGAAGTATTGAACTGAACATCAGACAAGTTAACCACACAAAAGAACAGGTTTAGTGGATGAAGAAAATTGTCACTAATCTCTGCACAATTTTTTCTCTAATAGCAATAAAAATAAGTTAGGGCACGTGTTTGTAGAATTTTTTTTTATCATTGCCCTAATTTATTATCATTAGAAATGTGAAATATTAATTGACCTAAAAATGCAACTATTGTGAATCTTTGGTGCTACTGTAATATGACTATTAAAGTTGTCAATTAGTTAAACAACCATATTATCGTATTATGATAGACAATTCATAATATATTTGTGAATTCATAGTTATATTATGCACAAATCGATAATCATATAATCATTGGAATCATTTGGTTGCGTAAATTATTTAATTATATAAGTTAATTACATTTTGACCCCTTCAATGTTGCTCTCATTTTCGGTTCATCATTTTCTCAATTTATAAAAATTGCATCATGTGCATTGCACATGAAGGTATTATTGTCGAACCACATGTGCAAATGACCAATTTTCCATAGAAACTAATATTGTAACTATCAAGGGTAATATGTTGTGTTTTCTAGAAGTTGAGGGGGTTAAGTATAAAAAATAAAAGTACGTACATTTATTATAAATGAAGTAATATACTCATTTCATTTGAACGGAAAACTTCACATCTAAATTCTTTCACCTTTCATTATATCACTATCTCCACCAACAACAGACATTATCATCTTCTTCGTAACATCAACTGTTCAAAATTTTATCTTTGGGAAATTTTTCAAAACACGCTTCTCATCCCTTCCTCAATAATCATTCTTGCCACCACTCTCGCACATATTATGTTCTTTCAATGTGTTGTCAATGAATAGGCATTCTAAATTTGTCGTGTCGTATTTTGAGGGGAAAATCCCGAGCGAGAGAGAGAGGAGGAGAGGGAGACTTCTCTAATTATTGGACATTTATGATCAAAACGTCATATAGGGCAAATATTTGGTTCTATTATGAAATGAAAAATGATAACATGTGTTCTTAGAGCACATGTCTTGAGCATTAAAATAGTAAGTATGATAACTCTGCATGAGTATCTGTACCCTATTAAATGTATGTCGAAACTCTGTCCCTATTATTTTTGATTTATTAGTATGTGCCCTTAGGGCACATGTTATCAAGACCCTTATGAAATATCCATGAGTGGCTCAATGGACTTTTTTTTTATCTTATAAAAGCTTTTATGGATTTTGGATTGATAGAGGCAAGCATGTCGATGGGTAGGGTCTAAGTCCGGATTCGATCCGAACTCGGAACTTATGATAGGATCTGAGCATATTTGTTTGGACCCGTAACTCGAAGAGCCGAATACCCGTTTATTATACGGATAGAGTTTCTATCCTATGCAAACCCTGACTCGAAAACTCGACCCGCCTTGTACATTATTATTCTCTCTCTCTCTCTCTCTCTCTATATATATATATATATATATATATATATATATATATATATATCGTGCTCTTGTGCGGACTAGTCTGCATTTTAAGAATGCGGATCGGACATGTGTCACCTGGAGGTGAGCCCAGAAAAGAGAGGGAGTGTCCCTATAATTTAGGCGCTAATTTCTAGGCGCACTATTTGGTGACACATGTCCAGTCCGCATTCTTAAAATACGGACTAGTCCGCACAAGAGCATTATTATATATATATATATAACATGTAAGTATTATATATAAAAATATATATTTATGTATTGTGACACCCCGACTAATTAAATACCGGGTAGCTACTCCTTTATTAAATTAATTCAAAATGCCAAGTTGGTTCAGTTAATAGCATCACTGTCGAAAACATTTAATGATTACTAACCACCTAGTATTTAAAAAGTAAGTTGTCAAATTTTAAATTAAATCTGATTAACATGCAATAAAAGAATTATGAAGGAATAACATAACCATTCACCATAAAGAAGCAATAGAATAACCAACAAATAATAATAAGTCTGGAGGAAATACTCCTCATAACAATCCCACAACTGAAATAAATAGAACAGTGTACCCTCAATTAATTACATGCCAAAATCTGAATAACTGAAATATGAAATGTCTCTAAATAGAAATGGGCGACATGCCCTACAAATGATGAAACTGGATATGGAGTCAAGACTAGAAAAGGAGGCGTCTACTATCAAGGCCCTGTAACTTCCATAACAGCTACAGCTCGTCACCTGAATGGAAATACTATACATGGTGTCCTTGTGGCTGGGCACCTAAAAGGTTTTTACAAAAAAATAGATTTGAAAGCAAACGGGTCAGAGCCCGAAAGTGGAGAGTATTTTAAAAACAGCAAGTGCTTTAATAACATTAAAAGAATGAATGCAAAATACATGTTAGGACGTGCACTCACATGAGTTCCTCACCTCTCAACTAATGTGCACTCCTAACGCATCCATAGCCCGTACTAGTTATGCTACTAACTAACTAGTCTAATACAAAACCTGGCTTCACTTTATAGGTTTAAGGGTTTGTTAATGTCATTAAAGTATACCATATATGTGCCTTAATTCCCTAATAACAACCTTTTATTATGTGGAGTTCTCATTTTAATCTCTATTAAAATAGCACAAGTATACACATCGTTACTTTACTAAGTATTTCATTGAACATTAGTTGTATATTATTCACATCATAAATATACATTATAGGCACCCCTAGTCTAGGCTACGGTGCACATACTCTGCTATCTCATCCCGGTACATCACGTACATAAGGATTACAAATTCCGAATCTCTCAGGAATTGTTAGAATAAGCACAACACACAAAAATGGAGGCGAACATAATTCAACATATCCATGGGTCACGTACATACCTACGCTCCATAGTCAGCTGACTTATTAACTCACAAATAATTCATTCTAGTATTATGTTCTTAAGGTACCAATCTAAATCCCCCCGTAGGCACACAAAGATTAGTTGGCCCAACACGAACGACGACCTCCGTGATAGCAAGTATGGTAGGTATGTCATACACATAAGTCATATACTAAGCATTCACACGTCTTAGATATCTTAATATTAATAAAGGTATATTCTACATCCCTATACCATTATTTCAATTTTATGCATTTTAAGTCTTCCGATAATATATAATGTAGATTGTCGACACATCTCACATCCTAGTTTCTTATACTTAAAACCTATCTCAAAGAGGTTACTAAGTATCCTATTATTTCCACATTTAATCTCATTATTCTTAAGGTCATTATTTCTGCCACAAACCTCATTTCATCAAATCATTCGGATTTACTCTTTTAACCCTAATATTATCTCACTCGTCGAGCTTTATTGGATTTTAGACAACTATCCCAAATTAAATTCTAATTAAGGTCCGATTTCACAACCATACCTACTGGTCTTCCTTAAGTCTAAGAATACTCACAAAGTCTCCATCAATAATTTTCTAGGGTTAACATCCTTAAAATTTTAAATGGGAAGATTTTACTCATTCTGGGAAGGTCGATCGATCGACCTTGTATGTTCGATCGATCGATGGTGGTCGATCGATCGACTGATGAATGTCGATCGATCGATTGCACCAGATAGGCTACGGACTGCTTCGTTTTGCAGTCCTCAAATCGTCCCAAAAATTCATTATAATGCATGAAACTTCATTCTAACGTTATAATATCATCAAATAATCATCCTACAACATTGTTAACGTTCTAAAACTAATTAATCATCACCCAAAGGCCTTATTTAGATCCAAACATCCTCAAGAACCCTAGTTTTCTATTTCTTTCAAGAACAACAGAAATTCTCTTCTTTAATCCGTTTTTAGATCATCAAGTATTATGTTTTGGATTCATAATTCGTCCAGAATATGTCTACATGCAATTCCTAACATGGTTTATAGTTTTAATCCTCAAATTCATGGGTCTATATTAATCTTCCAAGACAAAATTCGATAATTACACTAAACATGGAAGAACACATTCATTGAATCAATTGTAACTAAATCACTTGCCTTATGTTCTTCAGATTTGTTGTTGGTTGGAGATGGTTGAATTCCTCTCTCTCTCTCTGCAGAATTCTCCTCTCTCTCTCTACAAGTTCTTCTCACAAGATGACAATGGAGGTGGGGGGTTGGTTTTTGGCAAGTTATAATATTTTCTTAACTTCTCTCGTAGCCCACTACTTAGATTAGGGTTGAAAATGGGTTAGTGGGTTTAATGATAAGTTATAATTAAAGTCTAATTTTCGTGGGTTTTAATTACCAAATTTTTGAAATGACCAAACTACCCTTTTGGGTTGCCGGTTTGGCCTAAAAATGCCCCGGGACCCAAACTAAACCCCCGGTTAGTGTTTTCTGACTATCTCGACCCTTCCGGACACGTTGGCGCACTCAAAATGACTATTTGGTCAGAAGAAAAATAATTTATTTTTAAATCTCATAAATTCATTCTCGACGCGACTCACACGCGCGTCCCAATTAAATTTTCCAAATTGCCGTATTTCAGCCTCGCGACAATTTCAATATTTTCAATATTCATATATTGCCATATATACACATTATAATCAAATACCAACTCACATCTCGTTAGTATTTTATCCGGATTAATTCTCAATTAATTCACATTTAATTTAATTAATCCCATAAATAAATATCGATAAAAATGCGGGGTATTACATGTATATAATAAATATATGTTTTATTTATACTAATCATATACTATAATACATTAAAAAATATTTTATTCTAAGATTAAAAAATAAAGAAAGAGGATAAAATAAAAATAATTTTAAAATAAATATATATATCTAGCCAGACCCAGATTCGGATCTGGATCCGATCTGATTCAATCCGATATGGATCCGTATCTAGATCCAATATTGTAGATCCCATTAAGACCCGACCCAAATTCGGATCCTATTAAATGCTTACTAAATGGATCTGGATCTCCTTGGATCTGGTTCTAACCCGACCCGTTGACAGGCCTAATAGGAGATCGAGAATACCGTGTAATGAAAAATTCACTTATTATAGAAAGCAAGGTAGAATAATGTTATAATTTTTAAATTTTGTAAGTTCAAGTTTATGAATTCACTTGAGTTTGTGAACATGTTCATTTTTTGAAATTAGGCGTGGAAATGGGTGATTCGTGTTTGTGTTTGTTGTATTGTGTCAGGTTCTTTATGGGTTCATGTCTAAATGAACTACTTTTTTCTGTGTGAAAATTTTCATATTTAAATTTGATACTTTACCTTAATGTATTATGTCAGGTTCATTCGTTATTATCCGTTAAGACAAGGGAGAAATGCAAATTTGACCCTGATATTCGGGGTGATTTTTAATTTTGGACCTGATATTTCTAAAGTTTTAATGTTAACCTTGAATTCTGAAAATCGATTCAATTAGATCCAACTTTACACTTATCGTTAAGAATTGTAACGGAGGTGTTGGCTCAATGTCTTATGTGACAAAAAAATTATATGACCCAATAACCATTTGAGACGTAGGACCTTTATTTAATCTTAAATAATCCCTTTAAAGAATAAAAAAATTCAATAAAGAAAAAATAAAAACATCATAAATACAAAAACAAATGAAACACAAAGATTGGACTCTCTCACATCCCCTCACCCTCACCCTCACCGGTTTAGTTCCTGTCCTCCCTCTCCCTCACCCACCACCTCCATGTCATTAGTCATCTGCCCACCACCGACTCTCTCTCTCAACAAGAGATTCCTCTCTTTCTCTCTCTCTCTCTCTCTCTACACCCCCCCCCCCCACACCCATATATATATATATATATATATATATATATATATATATATATACATGGATCGATATGAGTATATAGGGATGGATCCATGTAGGGCTGAGGTGGGCGGCCGCCCCTCCCGAGTTTTCATTTTTTTTAAATTAATATTTTTATTTGATATTTTTTAGTAGCCTTTTGTTGAGACAAAATTATCACAACTTAAATCTACGATAAAATCTGGTCTAACAGTTTTGCAGGTTATATATTTGTCATGGTTTTTACTCTTAACAATCTTTTGTCTATTCATTACTAACAATTTTATCCCGTGACAATATTATTGGTCATATATTTTAGCACAGTTTTTACCGAGGACCATTTTGTCCATCATTTTAAGCAATTTTATTTGTGATAATCGTTTTTTACGATTTATTTGTAATGTAAAAAAATTCATTTAGTTTAATTATTCAAGAATTGTTTTTTGGTTTTCGATTATGATAAATTTTGTCACAGATATAAGCTACGATAAAAATAAATACACTATTTACATTGTTTAAAATTTTGTCATAATTAAATAAAAGTGTTTGCACCCCTCCTCACAAAAATTTCTGGATCCGCCATTGCGTGTGTGTGCATTTATATATATTAGGGCTGAGTTTCGGTCGGTTTGATCGGTAAATGAATCATACTAATATCAACCTAACTTTATAAGCATCAAACCAAAATTATCGATTTAACAGCCGGTACACCAGCCAGAAACCAAAACCAAATTGCGTGGTATATCGTACAAAAATTATTTCAAATTGTGTCATATCATATAGAAAACATAATAACAGTAAGCTTTATAGGAGAGAATTCATTCTATTTTACATCTTAGTCATAAAAAAATAGTTTGCACAGGTTTAATAATATGTGAGTTTGTTAATATGGAGAGTGTCGGGTATCTCATTATAATAGTGATTACTATGTCGATTGTAAAGAAGGCAAGGCTGACTCACAACAATTTGACTTAGTAGTAGCAATGGATGGGTAAATCATATTTCATAAAGGATTCGACTCAATTTTGTAAGATGAGAGAGAGAGAGAGAGAGAGAGAGAGAGAGCCGAAGTGAGGGTTCTATGTGGGAGGAGAGATGAGAGGGTATTATTTTGTAAGATGAGAGAGATCCGTAATTTATGATGTTGAATCTGAATGATTAACCTAGTGTTGTTATAAATTGTGTTGTGAATGATCCAAAGGTTATAAAATATTTTATTGATCCATGGGCTACTTAAGGATTTGGTCACTTAAAATAAAAATAAAAAATATAAAAAATATTTAAGAGTGTAGTTGTGTTTGCCTTTAGTCATTGGGTATTCTTGTTTTATTTAATTTGGTATTTTGAATTCGATAAGTTTAGTAATTTCGATACATTAATTTTGTTATTTCATTTTGTACAGTACTTCGGTAAATCGGTTTTTAAAATGTTAAGATCAAAACCAACCACAAAAAATTCGATAATTTTGATTTCGGTAAGTAAAAAATATAAACCATTACCACTAATTTTCGGTACGAAACCGTACGGTGCAGGTTTTCATCGTACCGCGAATATCCCTAGTGTATATATACATAGATCATGAATATATGTGGGTAAGTATGTTTGTGTTCCGGGTCTCTGTGTAGGCTTGTGTATTATGGGTAAGTATGTCGATAAAACTTTTGTGCTGTATTTGTGAATTTTTTTTCTAAAAAGTGTGCTAAAATCTAAATTTGACAATTTTGGAGGTATTAAATTCTCCATTACCCTTTTATTAGATTAATTTTATTTTTTTATACCATATCAAACCCATTTGTATTCGGTTATAATAACTAATCTTGACTATGTGAATAAATTTATGGACCCCGAAGATTGAATTAAATGACATAATTGATTTCTTCTTTTTCTTTTTGCGAGATAAGTTGTTTATCAAACTTATTTGTTGAGCATAATTGAATTAT
Organism: Sambucus nigra; assembly: GCA_949130495.1. Classification (NCBI taxonomy): domain Eukaryota; kingdom Viridiplantae; phylum Streptophyta; class Magnoliopsida; order Dipsacales; family Adoxaceae; genus Sambucus; species Sambucus nigra. Next base: position 714,574,880 of record OX422210.1, read on the forward strand.
ATTCCTATAATTTTACATGGGTAAGAGGGACAGGGTAAATTTATCATTTAAAAAAATCTTTGGTTTGCAGTGAATGTTTACATGTATAAATACATATATTGATTTTTTTATAGGACCAATGAGTAATTTTTTTATGCAAATAGGACTTGTTTGTGAAGTTTCCTTTAAAAAATAACTTGTTTTACTAAGATTGATTTTGGTATGGTCGAGATAATTATAGTGGCCATCAAAGTTTTCAAAAAAAAATAAAGAAAAATTGACTTATTATGAATAAGAGGATCAATTAGATTTCTTCTTATTTGACTGAGATTTTTGTCAACTACCACCACTTTCCAATTATGTTTTTAAAAAATAAATATTCACTGGAATAATTTTAACATTAAACAATTTATTTTTTTTTATTTAATTTTAAAGTCAATATACAATGCATTGAAGTGAACATCAAACAACTAAGAACGGGTTTAGTGGGAGAAAAAAATTATTACTAATTTATTCGCATTTTTTTCTTTACCAGCAAAAAAAACCCCAATTAGGGCATGTTGTGTTTGTAGAAAAAGAATATATAGTTATATCACGCAAAAATGGATAATCATAAATTTTTGTATTGAGACTGTTTAGTGGTATAAATTGTTATATATATATATATATATATATATATATGTGGGATAATTACACTTTGACCCCTTGAGCTTTAACTTCATTTTTAATTCACCACCCCTACTTATATTCTACACTAAACCTCATGAACTTCTTAAAACGACTCAAATTACCTCAAACCCTAACATTGTTTTTTTCTAGACGAAATATTGATCATCTGTGTGGCACATGACAAATTTTCCATCAATAACATAAGGCCTTCTCCAATGTTTTGATTTTCTAAACAATTGATATATAACGGTTACAACTCATTTATTATATAGGTGGCATTTTCTAGAAATTTATGATAAAATCCATTTTATTCACATCTCCAGCAGTGATTTTCTTCCCAACATTTTATGATAGTTTCTATCGAAATTGATAACCAAAAAGAAGTTTCTTATTTAGGTGGGTGGTTGATTTTTCTCCATGTAATATCCTCTTAACTATCCTTGTATTTCTACATATAGAAATCTCGATAGAAATTTCTATCCGACTCATCATCCGCATCAGATTCACCTTTACATGAGAACCTCCATTGGGGTTGCATTTTATCTTTCTCTATTTCTAAGGAAGAAAAACCAAAATATAGAAATCAAGAGTGGATATGGCCTAGCACCGTTAGTGTTTGGGGCAACTTAATCATTTTTAAAAAGTTCAGGGGGTATAGTGTAGAAATAAAAATTGGGGCAGTGAAGTGAAAATAAGGGTAAAGTTCGAAGGGTCAAAGTATAATTAATCCTATACATATTGATCAATTACAAATTAAGGCTAAAACGTAAATTTAACCCTGAACTTTGGAGTTATTTTTAATTTTGAACATGATATTTCAAAAATTGCAATGTTAACCTTGATATTTCAAAATTCATGCAATATAAGTCTTCCATCCATCTTTGGTAGGAGATTTCTTAAGCCTTCTGAAGATATGACTCATTAGGGACTATTTTTTTTTTAACAACAAGGTTAATATTACAAATTTTTAAATATCTGATCCATCATTGAAAATGATCTCAAATTTCAAAGTTAATATTATAGTCTACCCAAAATTATTTGACTTGTTGATGTATTCTTTTGAATTATATTTAGATTCAATTTACGTAGTATTTTGAAGATTTAATGTACACATTTAGGGAAATCCAATTTAAGGAAATTCCATTTTTTTCATAAGATGAATCAATGGATCAAACTATCCTCTTTGTGCCCTCTAAGCCATTGTTGATGCAAAAAACTAGAATAGATATAATTATTTTATCACAACTAAATAAGCAAATAAAAGAGGCAAGAAAGATTTTTAAAGTGGTTCGACTGAAGGAAAAGCTTACGTCCACTGTTTTATATTTCTTATTTTTCACTTAGATTGTATTTCGATCCCTTTTGATGTAGGGATTACAATGTATTTATAGCCCACCAGGGGGATCAAAAGTCGAAATGTTAAAGGATGGAATGCCTTTATAAATTAGGCATTTACATCAGTACATATTGTTCATAATGCATATGACTGTTGGTGTTTTACTTGACCATGTTGGTATGTCTTCCTGCTATTAATCGGGCTTCTTAAACCGTTGGTTGGCATTCCAGGCCTTGGTGGGCGGTTACTCTTTGCTGACTAGGATTATTTCCACCGTGGAAGACATATGTTTATTTCTGATTGGTCCATGTAGGTGGGTAAATTTTGGTATCAACAGAAGCCCCCAATGTTCCATGCTTGATGCTTGCTTGAAAGTATGGAGCATTTAGTTCTAATAGCTGCTTGGCCAACTTTTCTGATACTTGGTCGACTGTCGACTTCCCACACTTATAAAATTATCAACTTGGCTGATAATGTATAAAATGGATGGCATTTTTGCAATTACCAGTAATTTTAACAACTCGTTTTTGGAGAAAATATGTCTTTTTTAACTTAGTCGCCATAATTTTAATCGTCGTTTTCCTTTCATCATTACTTTCATCGGCTATCGAGGCAATCTATAAAGGAGGTAAAATCCCGATTGACTTCTACCTCAAACTTTCTTATTTTTGATGCTATCTCTTGAGCGTTTCGTGAGATTGTTCTTTCTTTCCTTCAGTTCTTGCTGAATCCTTAAATCTTTGTAAGAATCCTTTCTATTTATCCTTTTCTTCATCTTCAACCATGATTTATTTAGTAGTTTCTTTAGACGAATTTAGGAACGAATGGAATATTCCTTTGTGGGTAGATTTGGATCTCCCTAATCCGCTTGTAGATCTTTTTTCTTTATATGAGGGCAATTGGTTCCCTTATCTTTTCATTGCTAAATGTGGGTTTACTTTTCCCCCAAACCCCTTTTATCTTGAGTTTTGTCAATATTTTGACGTTGTACCTGCTAGAGTAGCCCCAAACACTTGGAGAGTTGTAAATGGGATTTATAGATTGAATCAGCTCCATGGGACCCATATAGGCATCCCAGAGATTATGTTTTGCTATAAATGGGTCACCAGTGATAGCACTTTTTATATAAAAACTAGGGATGTAAATAGGAGTTTAGTAATTAATCTCCCAGACTCCAACATAGATTATTTTGACCATGGAGTGATTGCCAAGAATTGGCAATATGCACCCATGTTAGGGAATCCAGTGTACCAGGGGCCCAGATGCCCTCAAAATGGTCATGGGATAGGTTGCAACACTATTATATATATTTTCTTGATAACTTCATTGGTTACAATACTAACTGTATTTGGTTTCTCTTGAATGTAGTTTATCATAAGAGAAAGTGTCCCAAGGAGAGTGATATCAGACTTATCGAGCTAAAATTTCTTTGGGGTATTCAATAGAAAATTGGAGAGGAACACATTAGGTCTGCATCATATCTATTGGAGTATAAAAATATCATTACTTCCTTTGTTGCTCGCCCAACTTTTGTTTCTCCTTCCTTGGTGATTGAGCTTGACGAACACCCAATCTCAACTTCTTCTGCCATCGTATCTGGTAGTGTTGAAGCTGCTACAGGCCCCTCATCTTCAATTGACTCAGACTTACTTCTTACCGGTGCCATGGTGAAGAGAAAGTTCCCCAACATTATAGGAGATATTACTACTGTTGGCTCCCTAAAATCTGCTGCTGGTGGGGTCAACAATAAGGATGAGACTGGGAAGAAGCCCCAAGCTAAGAAGAATGATGAAGCTCAACTCAAGCATTTGAGGAAGGGTCTTCCTTCTAGATTGGCTAAAGGAACTACTTCTGGTTTCGACCAACGAGACTTGGCCGATTTGTCTAATATCGTCTCTCTAGTGGCTATTGGCCGTAGTTTGGCCAGATAATCGATAAATTCTGGTACTCTTCTAAACCATAGGGATGCCGCTTCTGCAATGCTCGCTCTAAAATCTCTGAAAGGGCTGTTATAAGCCTTGATCTAGTGAGAGTTATGATTTTTGTCTATTCACTTATTTGACATATCTCTTATACTGACTTGCTCTGATTTCTTTTTGCAGTTCTTGGTTGATTTCAACCCGACGTTGGAGTAGGATGACATCATTCGTTCTTCTTCAAACGAGGTGGATGAGGCATTGAATGCCTAAAGAAGTCCTTGATTGAGTCCCAATAGGCATTGAAAACTGAACAGAAGAAATGGGAAACCAAAATAAAAGATATAGAAGATGATGCTACAGTTACTCGAGGGCAGGTTATTAGTCTATAGAAAATTTGACCGCTGAGAAGGCCAAGAGATTGAAGGCCAGGAATTTGCATTCAACAAAGGCTGGGAGAAGACTATCAGTGCTGTGTCTGCTCAGATTGACTTTATGAATAATAAGTGCTTCAAGGTTGGCTAGTAGGTAGCACTCACAGAGGTTGACACACCCTAAGAGTCTGAATTGTTCCTCAGGCATAATCCTGATTCTCCTCCCAACTTAGAGGAGGAGATTGAAGATGATAGAGGATTAGATGATTCTACTCTTGTCTTGGACTCTATCATTCAACCACAAGCAGTAACAGTTGGGTCTTCACTCTCCCCTGATTCTGAGCAAGTCACTCCACCTATCACTGACCCTTCCTAAACTGGGGCCACTTCTGACAGAAAGAAGGTGTAGATTTGCTTGGCGAGCAACTTTTATTTTTCCCTTTATTTTTTACTTTCTGCTTCATATCAATGTACTTGTAACTTATTTTCCATTAGGGAAAATGAACATTTCTTTGCATTTGTCTTCCTCTATTTCAAATTCTTCATTTTTTCCCTGATTGGAGATTTGTCTTACTCTTTATAATTCATCGCTAAATTGGATCAATTATCCTATACTAACTCCGAGCTACTCAGAAGATGTATGATCTCTTTAAGGCTGGTCATATGACTTTATCCGAGGATGATCTATCCAACTAGATTGGGGATGATGTATCAGATCAGTCTAAATAAGCTTACCTCTATTTGAAGTGTCTTTTTGATCAGGCGGTAGCCAATAACATTGCATAATTTAAAATAATAGAAGAGCTTCAATATGATCACGAGGAGGCTAAAGCTATTTTACATGACAACTATGAGCAGAAATATAAAGCTCTGAGTAAAGGTTGGGGTTTTGAGTAGAAGTTAGAAAAGCATGTATTCTTCTTCAAGAGGTAGCAATTTCTGCTTAATCGTGAGATAGAGGAGGCTAGGGCAAGTTGTTAGAAGAAGAGAATAACAGTTTGAGTGATGAATTAAACTCACTGAAGAAGAGGAGGCTTAATCATGAGATAGAGGAGGCTTCTTCTACTATTGATGTTGCTACTATTGATGGGGTTTCCTTCTTAGAGACTGAAAATGCCAAATAAAGGGAAAAAGTTGAATCACTGAAGAAAACTAAACCTGTTTCTTCCTCCCGAGCAAAAGTTAAACCTGGATGAGCTAATACCGATAAGGCTAGGACCCAAAAAACATTTTCTAACCAGGCTGTACAATCGAAACAAAGAATTTGTCCATTGCAAATATGTCTAAGAAACTCCAAACTCAAATCGAATAACTTTATACTTAGTCTTCCCAATTGTAAGCTAAAGATAGAGTACTGAAAAAATTGCATCATTAGGTTGAGATATTGACTTTCCAATTTCATAAATAGCCTAGGGAGGTCTGGATGGAGGGATATAATGAGGCCCTTGGTCATTTTGTTAAACGATTTAATCAAGCCCAACGTGAAGTTTACAAGTTGGGGTGGAACAATTGCTTGAAATATATGAAGGTAGAGAAGAACAATAGAGTTTGACACTGGAATGATCCTGATTTGCTGGATTATCAAGACCCTCATTTCAAACTGGACGTTAGTTGGATCCCTGTCAACACTATTCCCCAATGCTTGATTTTAAAATACTTACGGGATTATGGCTTTCATAACGAGTTAGAGATCGTTTGTCCTCCTCATCTATAAGAGACCTCGAGCAGCAGTAATGGAAGGATGCTTCAAGACTTCAATTTTATCAATTCTCCTTACACATTAGATGACCCTCCAACTGCCATGGAACCAAAGGGGAAAGCCGAGATCCTCTAAAGCATAGAGGAAACGTCCCTTAGAGTAGTTTTGTTCCTGTAATTCAGTTATAAGTGATATCATGTAAGGATCAAATAAATGAATGAAATATTTGATTAACTTATCTTGTCAATATCTCTATGTGAATGGCCCTTTGCAGATAATCTTTTTGAAGGGATCTTCTTTCGTACATGCTATTGTGGATTTTTCCACACCTTCAAAGTTTAAAGCGCCTGTAGTTACTCCCAAATACGATTGGAAAACTAATCCCGTCCATCATATAGAGCAGTACCAATTCGCGACTGACATCTATGTCGTCCCCAATGAAATGAGATGCAGGGCATTCTCAGGAACAATTACAGGACCTTCTCAGATCTAGTATAATTGTCTTCCTCGGGGGAATATTTCTAGCTTTCATCAACTTACTGAGCTCTTCATTGGTAATTTCTTCTCTGGAGTTAAACTAGTGAAACGAGTGATGTAATCTCGGGTACTCTCTCCCACCTTTTGCCTTACATTGAGAAATTGATCCACCCATTTCACTGGTTTCGCTCTAAAGAAGAAATTGGCAATGAATAGCTCGAAAAGTTGATGAAACCTAGAAATATGCCCCCGAGGAATACTGTTATACCATATCTGAGTAGGTCCCGTAATTATCCCTAAGAGTGCCCTGCATCTCATTTCATCGAGGACGACATATATGTCAGCTGCTACCTGGTACTGCTCTATATGAAGGACGCGATAAGTTTTCCCATTATATTTGGGAGTAACTATAGGCTCCTTAAACTTTAAAGGTGTGGGAAAATACACAATATCTTATACAAAAGAATATCCCTTCACAAAGCTTCTTTGTTGCTTCCAATATATGGCCTTTCACCAATTCTCTTTCTTCTCTTGGATCAAAAGATTTAACCTTAGATTCACTATTAGGTTCAGAGATGTCCACTTGATAAGTTGTGGTTTTTCTCTTTATCTCTGTCAGATCTTCTTGCTCGAAAGATAAGTAGTAGCATTCTCGAGCTACTTTTTGGTCACCTTTTACCACGCCTACCCCAAAATTTATCGATAACTTCAAACATTGATGGATTGTAGGTGACACAACTTCGAATTTATTCAATCCTACTCTTACCATGATCATATTGTAGTCTGAATGAACATTTTTATCCATCATAAAGAAACGTATCTTATCTGTCCGGCTTGCTGGCCATGTACCAATCAACACCTCTAATTTGATTGTTCCCAAAGGAAATACCTTTTCTCTAAAAAAACCTATTTAGGTCATGTGATAAGCTTCCAATTGGCTGAGCTTCAAGTTCAGACTGTTAAAGTAGGGATAAAACATGATGTCCGTCAAGTTGTCGTTATCAACCAACACTCTGGAAATAATTATATCCTCCCTTCTGACTTTGATTACTAAAGGATCCTCATGGGGGTATAACACTCCCGAAAGGTCATTTTTAGAAAAACTAGTCACCAGTTTGTGTTTATTAACCTTCCTTGATCGATCTTCCTTGGCTAGGTTAATCCTATGGATATAATAACAAGCTTGATCCTCATTGAGGTAAGCTTTCCTTTCAGCAATATGATCCATTCTTCCTGCATCTCCACTTGTAATCATTTGATAATCAAAAGATCTAAAACTGAGCGTGAATATCTCACGTTCTGGTTGTCTAGATTTTTTGGGCATGTCGTGATCATCCTCTTGATCATCTTCATGAGTTCTCTTTTTATCATCTCCGGGCTTATATAGAGACTTTGACCTTTGTCGATATCCACCATTGTTCTGCTGTTTAACAAACCTGTCTAGCTTTCCTCTTTGAATGAGTGATTCAATTTCATTATGAAGAGTAATGCAACGATATATCGTATGCTCGCAATCCCTATGAAATTCACAGTATTTGGACTTGTCCCTCTTGACAGAAGGTGTTCTTAGCCTTTTAAGCCAACGTACATCCTTGTTGTGCTTTATCTACTCCAAAACATGCTGGATGCCCATTGTGAATGGATTATAATTATTGTACCTCTTAAGACGATCTATATTACCTTTTTTCCTTTGATTCCCTGTGATTGTTAGGATCTTTGTTCTCCTTTTTATCGGCTTTACCTTCTTCCTTTAATTCTGAGTTTTGCTTGGCTTACAAAGCTTCCTTAGCATTCATGATTTTGGTTGCCTTTGGCATCAACTATGTCATCGTCTGCGGAGGATCTTTAGAAAGTGTGTAGTAGAGCTTCTTGGGGGAGAAACCCACTCATAAGGGATGAAATGGCTATCTTTTCCTAGTAATCAACAACTTCTAACCCAACGTGATGGTTAAAAGTGGGTTTGGACCAACTTCTTAACAGTTATGAAGGTAGAGCAAAACATTAGACTTTGGCACTGGAATGATCATGGTTTGCTAGATTGTCAAGATCCTCCTTTCAAATTAGACGTTAGTTGGATCCCTATCAACACTATTCCACAATGTTTGATTTTAAAATACTTAGGGGATTATGGTCTTCATGACGAGTTAGAGATTGTCCGTCCTCCTCATCTATCATAGACCCCGAGCAATAGTAATAGAAGGATGCTTTAAGACTTCAATTTTATCAATTCCCCTTACACATTAGATGACTCTCTAGCTATCATGGAACTAGTGTTGAGCTCCTCTAAAGCAGAGGGGAAACTTCCCTTGGAGTAGTTTTATTCCTGTAATTCATTTATTAGTGATATCATGCAATGATCAATTAAATGAATCAAATATTTTATTAACTTATCTTGTCGATCTCTGGATGTGAATGGCTTCTTTACTTCATTAGTTCTATTGATACACTTAGTCTTTTACCCAAGTTTAGTACCAATTACTAATGAAATTATCATCATAGGTTCTACTAGTATACTTATATTAAAATCCAAGTTTAATACTAGTTACCCATATATTTCCATAGGTTCTTCTAATGCACCTATATTTTTAGGTTTTGCACTAGTTACCAGTGGTGACGAGGCATATGTGAAATATGTGTTTACATTCCTTCTTAGGAATCTTCACAGCATTCTTCCTTTATGTTGCCCAATTGGATAAAATCTATTATTTTACCCTTGACTGTATTAACCAAGTTTCTTGAGTACTTGAGATCCTATCTTACTTGGGTTTTTGTGTGATTCCTATCAATTCTTGATTGTGCCGAACAACTTTTGAACAGTACCAATCAATCAACTATGTGGGTATTGTTATGAGCTCCGACCAACTATACGATTGTTGTTTCAAAGGACCAATATTTACGAACAACTTTTAAAACTTCTTATGACCAAGGATAACAACATTTAAAGAAAGTGCATCAAGTATGAAGTGCATAGCATTAGTACTCCCCCCAAAAAATATGGAAAATGGAGGAAATGATCATTTTATTGATACGAAAATGTCATGATTACAATTTGTTTCATTACATTACTGGTAGTACTGTCAAAGATGTTCAGCATGCCAATGATTTTTGAACTCTTCCCCTTCTAAAGTCTTAATTTTGTAGGTACCTGGTCGAACAATTACTGAAATACAATATGGCCCATGCCAATTGTCTTCAAGTTTGTTTTTCTTCTAGATTACCTTTTTTAGCACATAATCTCCTTCCTTCAAGTTGGATGGCTTCATCCTTTTGTTATAAAAATGTGTTGTCCTTGCTGGTAAGCAACATTTCTCAGGGCTGCATCTTCGCGTACTTCTTTGAGCATATACAGATCGAATCTTCACATCAATTCACTAACTAGAGAATTAAAGTTTAGCACTCTATGAGTGGGCAGACCTAATTCAGCTGGTATCACTGCTTCAGTTCCAAAAGCCAGCATGTATGGGGATTCTCCCGTGGCAGTCCTCAGAGTTATTCTGTATGCCCACAGAATGGAGTATACTTCATTAATCCAGTTCCCCTTGGCATCGTCAAGTATTTTCTTTAGTCCATTGAGCAGAGTTCTATTTGTGACTTCAGTTTTCCCATTGCTTTGAGGATAGACTGGAGCAGAATGGAGATTTTGAATGTTTGACTAGGCACAATCGGCAACAAACTCCTCGTTGACGATCTATGTGCCATGGTCTGTAATGAAAGCATAAGGAAAACCATATCTACATATAATTTTTTTCCAGATGAATGGTAAACTTTCTCATAAGGCGTGCATATCAATAATTCTGATTCAACCTATTTGGTGAAGTAGTCCAGAGCTACAACCAAGTATTTAAATATTCCTCGGGTGGTTGGCAATGGCCCGGCCAAGTCAATTCCCCATATCGCAAATGGCCATGGTGAAGTAATTAGAGTTAGAGTAGCTTGGGGAGTTATACGAATGATGGAATACCTCTGGCACTTGTCACACTTCCTCGCAAAGGTCGTGCAATCTACTCTCATAGTTGGCCAATAATATCCATCTGTATTAATACGCTGCAATAATGATCTACCCACTATATGATCTCCATAAGACCCTTCATGGACTTCCTCTATTAAGTCTTGAACCTCTGTTGGGTGAACATAGCACTATAGTCTAGCTGTCAATCCTCTCCTGTATAGTACTCCTTCTTCAATATAAGCTCTGATGGGATCCATCCAAGATGGCCCCATGTCTACTATGATGAAATTAATCATCAGGTCTTCCTATTAACTAAAATTTCAATGGGAATAGTCCTTCAGCGTTCAATTCGAGTTACTGATGCCAATCGAGCAAGTGCGTGAGCTCAGGCATTCTCCATTCTTGGAATTCTTCTCATCCAAACAGCTGGCAACTTGGCTATAACTTCCAATGCTTTCTATAAGTATTTTTTCATTATCTCTCCCTTTGATCCATACAAACTCACTATTTGATTCACCACAATTGAGAATCACTGTACGCCATAACTTACTAAACGTTCATCAATTGAGCAAGATTTTGGCCCACAATAAGAGCTTCATTCTCCGCTTCATTATTTGAGGCCTGAAACTAGAATCGTAGAGAATATTCAATATCTATCCCATCTGGAGTGTTGTGTATTATACCTACTCCACTCCCGGTTGCGCAAGGGGATCCATCAACATACAAGTTCCACACGGGGAGATTGTTATCAAACGCTTTTTCTGTCAAAATACTATAATGGAATGTTTTGCTCTTTGTTTCCTCATATTTCTTGGATATCTCATGTGCTCTGGTGGAAAATTCTGATAGGTCGACAATGATTTCTCTGGGTCCTCTCTTTGGAGTGAAAGATTTCGGTAGGTTGGTGATAGATCTAATTAGACTATCCCTTCCTAGGTTCTGCTCTTCCTGACTTCCCTGTTACTCAGGAACCTCTGGATAAGTGAATTCGACTATGAAATTTTCCACAGCCTAGCCTTTTAAGGAAGACCTTGGTTCATACAAAATATCATACTCCCCCAACTCAACTGCCCAATACATCAATCTCCCAGATTTCTCCGATTTATGCAAGGCTTGCCTAAAAGGCATACCAGTGTACACCATAATTATATGGGCTTGGAAATAGGCTTTCATTCATTTAGAAGCCTCAATCAATGCCAACGCTAGCTTCTCCAGGAGTGGATACCTTATTCCTTCTCCTCGAAAGTTTTTTCTCGTGTAATAGACTGGCTTTTAAATTCCATTTTCTTCTCGGATCAAGGAAAAACTTACAGTTGATTCAGAGACAGGTGAGTACAAATACAACATTTCTCCCAAAATTGGTCAGGAGATCATTGAGGGTGATCCCAAGTATTTTTTCAATTCCAAAAAAGACTTTTTCACATTCGTCATTCCATTTAAAGCTCTTTCTAAGCACTTTAAAGAATGGAAGGCACCTGTTAGTAGCTCGGGACACAAATCTGTTCAAGGCTGCTACTTACCCAGTTACCTCTGCACATCATTCTTGTAAGTAGGGGACTGCATTTCCATCAACGCTTTGATCTTGTCTGGGTTTTCTTCAATTCCCCTCTGGTGTACTATGTACCTAAGAAACATTCCTTCATGAACACCCCAATACGCACTTGGTTGGATTCAATCACTACAAAAAAAATTGCTTTTAAGACCCTATTTTTTGAGACGGACAAAATATAGTCTTTAAAACATACTTTTTTATACGGATATAATTAGCCGTCTCAAAAACTATTATTTTTTGGGACTCCTAATTATATCCGTCTTAAAAAAGGTCATTTTTTGATACGGTTAATTATACCCATCTAAAAGAAGGTCACTTTTTTATACGATTAATTATATCCGTCTTATAAAGTAAAGAAAATGAGACGGTAAATACTTACTGTATCAAAAGATAAACCAAATAAGACGGCTAAAAAAATTGATTCCCACCACTAATTTTTTAACTCCCGCTCTAACACTTTAACCTAACTTCCCACCTTAAAAAAAACAAAAAACAAAAAACCCAAATCGTCTCCAACCAAATCGTAGAAACCCAAACCGCCCCCCCTCCCCACACCCCCACCCACCGCCTTTTCTTCTCCAGCCCACAGCGGTGTTCTCTCTCTCCCCCCCCCCCCACCACAGGGGAGTTCTCTCTCCCCCCACCACAGCTACGTTCTCGCCCTCACCAGATGCGTTATCTTTCCCGTTGTTTTCTTTTCATGGTAAGTTTTCGTTTTTACTTTTTTTTCGGAAAACAGCATAGAAATTATTGTTATTAATTTATTTATTATTTTTCTTCTTCAAAATATGCTATTGTAAATAGTCTGTTGCATAATGGTAACAATGGGTGATAAAAAATTATTCTTTAGCCATAATTAATGATGCCATACACATAAACCTGTAAATAAATAACCATATGCATAATACTTATATAAAATGTAAATAAAGAGTGGATGCTTATTTGTTGATTTTAATTTGTTTTGTAGCTTTCAATGTGACCTAATAAGAAGATCTATAATAGGCTATTTATTTCGTTTGATGTTATATAGCATTATGGTTTATGTTGGCTCAATGATTCTATAATAGTTTTTTATTTAATTTTTAAAAAAATTCTTAAATGCATGAACCAATTATTCAAATATCCTAAAATTATTCTTCTCCCAAACCATTAATGTTTTTTTTATGTATTTGAGGTTTGTAGAACGATTGATTAGGTTTTTGATGTAAAGTTGTGATTGGTAGATTTTTTTTGTATGTATTTTTAAGAATGAAGTTAAATGATATTGGGTCTTATTACTACAAAGCTAAATGCAAGGATAAAAATGCTTTAGGGATCGTTTGGTTTGAGGTTTAGAAAAGGGACGGGAATTCTTGATTCCAGGAATTTTAAGTTCCTAGAATCTTGAATTCCATTCCATTGTTTGGCTCGAACGGGAATTCTTTTTTTTTTCGGTGTCGAAATTATTTTCCCATTTTAGGAATAAATATCATTTAATTAAAATACCCTTCTACTTGATTTGAGTGTGCGCGCGAGTGTGTGGTGAGTGTGTGTGTGTGTGTGTGTGTGTGTGTGTGTGTGTGTGTGTGTGTATGTGTATGTGTGTGTGAGAGGGAGTATATGTGTGTGTGTGTGTGTGAGAGAGAGAGAGAGAGAGAGAGAGAGAGTGAGAGAGTGTCTATATGTGTGTGTGAGAGAGAGAGAGAGAGAGAGAGAGCGTGTGTGTGTGATAGAGAAGGAGATTATGTGTGTGTTGTGTGAGAGAGAGAGTGTGTGTGTATGTGTATGAGAGAGAAAGAGAGAGAGAGAGTGTGTGTGTGTGTGAAAGAGAGAGAGAGAGAGTGTGTGTGTGTAAGAGAGAGATAATGTATGTGTGAGAGTTTATGTGAGGTGGTATTTTTGTCTCACCACAAAAGTAAACTAGAATGCTCGGGAATATAGGATTCTCCCATTTTAGAGGGGAAATGAGAATTCTAATTTTGTGGGAATTATAAATTCCAGTAATTCTAAGTTCCTCCCAAATTTCCAACCAAACATTGTAATTCTAGATGAGGGGAATTCTAAATTCCAGGAATCCTAAATTCCTTTTCCAAACCTCGAACCAAATAAGTCATTAAAGTTCTACAACTACTTTGAGAGCAAGTATAGAAATGAAATTAACATGTTAAAGAAGTAGTATGAGTCTCATTCCTTCTTTAATTACATATCTTTTCTCAAAAAAAGTTTGTGACAATGAAGGAGTACGAGAAAGAAAAGAGGAAGAGAATAGAGCAAAATTGAAGGAATTGAGAATACATGAATTGTATTCGGCAATTCAAAACAAAGATAAAAATAAAAAAAGTGGTTCAAAGAGTAAAAAAAAAATCATTGGTGATGATGGCGAGTTTGTGCCACGTGAAGAAGAAAATGAGCATACGGATTCAAACGAGGATGAAAATGGGTATGTGCCTTGTGAGTTTTTTAATGTGTAAATGTTTAATGATGTAGATGTTAATTAGTTGATTGTGTGAATTTTTGTTTGATACTTTCCATTATCGTGCGTTCATTAATACTTCAATATTTCAAATTTGAATTGCTCGGTTTAGTTAGCCATAATAATACTTAAATTGATGTGATGAATTATATTCTTATTTTATAGTTTGTTCTCCCTTTATGTGCTAATCTTTTTAGGAATTCATGTTTGCCATTATTAATCTTTTTAGCTTTTCATCATCTTGCGAAAACATTATTAATCTCTTTATCTTTATATTATGAAATATAAATTTACTGACATTTTTTTTAGATTCATAGATGGGAACCATGGATAAGAGCTGGATTGATTTTCGCAACCGATGTTCAAAGGAATACATTAATGGGATTGAAGGGTTTCTTAACTATGCAAATGCTAATAAAAACATTGAGACACCGAAAATCTATTACCCCTGTAAGATTTGTGCAAATCGAGTGTACCACACCCGATAAACTGTGAGAGATCACCTTGAGATGCATGGTTTCGACAAGACATATAAGGTTTGGATTTTTCACGGAGAAACTTTTGGTGGTGTAAGCAGCAATATAAATACTCCGCAGGATGATATGTTAGTTGATGATATACCTATACTTGTTGAACTGAGTGCTCGAGATAACATGGTTACAATGGTTCAAGAGGGAATAGGTATTTCCCACGCTCATGACAATATGCGTGAGGAGGAATATAACACCGAAGGTGTCTTTGAATCCGAAGGAGATGTTCCAGAGTACTATACTCTTATGAAAAAGGCTCAATGCGACTTCTATGAAAATTGTCTGCTTGGGATTATCGAATTGTCATTTGTTGTTGAACTCTTGCAAATGAAGCAACTTCATGGTTGGACAAATTGTTCTCTCACGGCTTTATTAAAATTTTTGGGGAGGATATTTCCGCATGCTAGAATTTCCAAGTCTTACTACCAAGCCAATAAGCTAAAAAAAGACTTGGGATTCCAATACGAGACATGGGATGCATGCCCAAATAACTGTATATTATTTCGTAATGAAACCGAGGGTCTAGAAAAGTGTGACATATGCGGATCTTCTCGATATAAAGATGAGGACTCAAGTATTGATGCTGTCCATGGTCCGAAGGTAGCCGTGAAGAAAATGAGATACTTCCCTTTGAAACTGAGATTGCAGAAATTATTTTGGTCATCCTATTCATCTCCTTTAATGAAATGGCATGCTGAAGAAAGGATTGACGATGGTGTCATGAGACATCCCGTTGACTCTCCTGCTTGGAAAACTTTTAATGAGAAAAACCCTTCTTTTGCGAGGGAGATTCGCAATGTTAGACTTGGGTTAGCTGCTGATGGATTTAATTCGTTTGGTAATATGATCATTAAGCACAACACATGGCCAGTTATCCTCATTATTTACAACTTACCTCCGTGGTTGTGCATGAAGCAACCTAACTTGATTTTGTCTATTCTTATAGATGGACCAAAAGGACCCAAAGATAAGATTGATGTATTTTTATAGCCATTGAATGATGAGTTGATTGAGATATGAGTTGATGGTGTACGCATTTATGATACGTCAAGTAAGGAGTTATTTCAGTTGCATGCATCGTTGTTGTGGACCATTAACGATTTCCCCGCTTATGCGATGTTATCAGGATAGAGCACAAAAGGTACATTTGCTTGCCCTTGTTATAACGAAAACCACCAGTCAATGCGATTAGATAAGGGTAAGAAGTTCTGTTATTGGAGTCATCATCGATTCTTAGACTCGCGCCATAGGCTTTGTAGGCAGAAGGCACCATTTAATGGGAGGGTAGAATTACGTCCAGCCCCACTTAAACTTTAGGGCTTACAAGTATTGCAACAGTTGAATGATCTTGACGTTGAATGTGAATATAAGATGTAAGATGTCTTTAGAAGGAGGGAAAGAGAGGCGTTAGAAAAAAGTAAACAGGTAGTTCGAAAATGTAGATTTGGTTGGAAAAAAAAGAGCATATTTTTCTTAATTGCCATATTGGAAGGATAATCTTATTCACCATAATCTTGATGTCATGCATATTGAGAAAAACTTCTGCGATAATGTCCTGTTTACATTCTTGGGTACTAAAGGGAAGACAAAAGACAATTTACAGGCTCGAAAAGATCTAAAAAATTTGGGTATTAGATCAGAGCTACATCCTCAACCACGAGGGTCAAATCTAGAGTACCTCCCCCCAGCAGAGTACACGATGAGTAACAAAAAGAAGGAGATTTTTTTAAAAGTGTTGCAGAATGTTAAAGTTCCTGATGGCTACTCTTCGAACATTTCACGGTGCGTAAACATGCAAGAAAGAAATATTTCAGGATTAAAGAGACATGATAATCATATTTTAATGCAACAATTACTTCCAATAGCCGCGAGAAGGGTATTGCCCACTCATATTGTTAAAGTTTTGATTGAATTGAGCAATTGCTTTATTATACTGTGCTTAAAAGCAGTTACTGCAGCTGATTTGGAAAAGTTTGAAGATCGGATGGCCCTTACACTTTGTAGCCTTGAGAAGATATTCCCTCCAAGTTTCTTTGATGTGATGGAACATTTGCCTATACATTTCCCGGAAGAACTCTTAATTGCTGGTTGTGTCCTTTATCGTTGGATGTATCCGATTGAATGGTACCTCCACACTTTAAAAGGCTACTTTGGTAATCGAGCTCATCCCAAGGCCTCGATTGCCAACTCTGTTATTCTTCAGGAATGCATGACTTTTGTTCCCAGTATGTGGATGTGGAAACTAAGTCTAACCGACCGGCTAGAAATGATGATTGGGGGCATATAAATGGTCGTGCAATTGGGAAAAAAGTTCAATTTGAACTTGATTCTGTAATGTATATGCAAGCTCATCGGCACGTTCTTACCAACACTGAGGCAGTGGCGCCATTTGTTGAGTAAGTTTTATTATAAGTATTTGGTGTTTTTGAAAACCATTTTTACATTTTTTGTGGAATTTACATATGGCTATTTGTTTACTTGTAGAAAGCATCTTGCGGAACTTTTATCAAAGTATCCTCAAGATTCACAAAAGCATCGTGTTAATCGTCTTCACAACGATGAGTTCCAAAAATGGTTTAAGGATTATGAAAGCGAAAATATCATAACTAATAGTTGAATTATGAATAAATACTATACTTTTATATTGACATTT
This sequence comes from Sambucus nigra, assembly GCA_949130495.1. Lineage (NCBI taxonomy): Eukaryota > Viridiplantae > Streptophyta > Magnoliopsida > Dipsacales > Adoxaceae > Sambucus > Sambucus nigra. The sequence goes on from OX422210.1 coordinate 714,592,466, forward strand.
ACTTTAATATACTATAGGTTAATAAATTGGGACGTGACGGTGTGCAAGTATCCGACGAAATCAAATGCTTGTCTTTAGGTCCTTTTAAGGATGCGGTCAGATTCAACACTTATATTGTTAGCAATTTTAGATTTCGAACAAAGAGACTTGATAAGGAAAAGAAAAATCAAAATATAGGAGTTTTTATAAAAGCCGAACAAATGAGTTATTCTAGCCGAAAGGATAAAACCCCTATTGTGGGTGATATTACATACTATGGGGAACTAACGGACATTATTGAAGTTCAGTATCTTAATGGCATGAAGTTTGTGTTATTCAAGTGTGATTGGGTTGAAAATCACATGGGTACAAAAGTTGACGAGTTTAACTATACGCTGGTGAATTTTAAGCATTTGAAGTATAAAGATGATCGAGAGAGTAACGAACCTTTCATATTATCATCCCAAGCAGAACAAGTATTTTACGTGAAGGACCCTATCGATACAGATTGGCATGTTGTTGTTCCCATGACACCAAGAGACAAATTTGATAGGTACACGACAGTTCAAGAAACTGGAGAAGAATTATTGCTTAATGGAGATGAGCCGTTTGTCATGCAAAATTTGAATGAAGATCACAACTTACGGTGGCTGAGGGATGGATATGGATTAATAGTTGACACTAGTGTTGTTCAAGCTAATGATCACGAAGATGCAAATGCAGATGAAGACGAAGATGGAGATGAAATTTAGAGGGACAATGCTTGAGGGAGATATAGTCCTAAACTAGTTATTTATGTTTTTGAACTGGAGCATTTGTAGTTTGGTTTTGTACTGATTCATAACTGAGTAGTGTTACTTATAACAAATGAATAATTGAACAGATAGTTTGCTACATATCTGAACATATATTTTGTTAGTTTTTTGAATTAGCTAGTTTGCTGAATTTGCTTTGTGATTACTGAATTCGCTATATCATATGCTTTATAATTAATAGTTGTTGAACAGATAGTTTGTTGAACAGAGAGTTTGCTGCATATCTGAACAAATATTTACTAATTACTGATGATAGTTATTAATTGCTGACGATAGTGACTAGTTGCAGTATTCGATATCTAATTGTAGGTAGTGATACGGGCTTTATTTTCACCATTGAAATCAATGATGCTCATCTTGATTCTACTAAACTCCCATTAACTAAAGGAACGCATATCTTTATCTGTTAATGTACGACATGATTTGACTCAATCAATTCAGCAATATCTATAGTCCTTACATAAATATAATCCGTTTGTTCAGTTCTTGACTTCTTTATTAAGACTTCTCAAACATAAATGTTCTGCTTCCTCTTGAGGTGCTACATCAACTAGCTTCACATGTAGGCCCTGAATTCTTAATAGATTTTATATCACCTGAAGAGAATATAATGATATCATCAGCAAAAGATAGGTGATTTATTTGAGGGCCTCCAATAGGGAGCTTGAATTGTTTAAATGAAGCTTAAGCATTAAGACCATTTAATTTTAAAGATAGAGCTTCTGCCATTATGACAGAGAGACCAGGAGATAGAGGATCACCCTGTTTAAGCCCTCTTTCAGACTTAAAGAATCCTTTCTGGTTACCATTTATGAGAATGGAGAACCAATTATTAGATATAACCCTCCAAACCATGTCTATCTATCTCTCAGAGAAACCAAATTTCCTCATTACCTTGATAAAAAACAACCAAGACAGTCTATCATACGCTTTGTCCATATCCAACTTCATAGCAACATTGCCTCCATAGTTTTTAAAATTAATCATGTGGAACATTTCTTGAGCCAAAAGAATATTTTCTGTAATATCTCTCCCTTTTATAAAACCACTCTGATTAGGAGAAATAATGTCAGCAAGAATTTTACTCAATCTGAAAGCCATCACTTTAGTGAAAATTTTGTTGAAAAAATTACATAGATTGACAGGCCTCATTTCATGAAAAGTTTGGGTAGCTATTTGAGTGGAAGAGACAATTTTAGGAATCTCCAGACCTGAAAAGAATCCTTGAACAACTTTGATAATATCCCTGCCTATGATGTGCCAACAATTCTTGAAAAGTGACCTGAGAATCCATCCATACCTGCTGCACTATCTTCATTGAGATAAAAAATAGCTGACCTGATTTCATCTTCCTCTGGATACTCAGCTAACAGGATATTTTGATCATCTGAAATGAGGTTGGGGATGCATTTGAGAAAACTATCATCATTCACATATTCCTCCTTATCTTCAAAAGCAGCCTTAAAGAAATTAATTGCTTCATTACACATAACTTCCTCTTCTTCAAGCCCATTTCCAGAGTCATTTTTAATTTTGTGAATAATCATCCTTTTTCTACTAGCGTTTACTGAGTTGTGAAAGAACCTAGTATTTTTGTTCCCCTTTTCAAGCCATTTGTCCCTAGACTTTTGTCTCCAGTAAGCCTCTTCCAAAGCACTTTTCTTTGTATATTCAGCTTCTTCTCTAGACTAGACTTCTCTATTCTCCTCACTTGGATCAATAGCATAGGCTATCTCGGCTGCAAGAACTTTATCTTTTTTTTTAAACCATAATTTTATTGAAAGATGATAAGAGATCTTACATGAATGTCTGATGACTTTATAAACTAGTCACCTTTACAGAAAAGGAAAAATCCTAATCATATCTAAAGTTGGGGAAAGCCCAAGCATCCATCTTGAGAAGACCTATCAGAGATTTTGGAAATACATCTAGAGCAACCGATGTTATTTGAGATTGTGAAGAACATCCAAAGGAAGCAAGCATATCCGCACATTTATTGCCCTCTCTAAGAATATGACAAAACTTAATATTTAAACCTTGAGAATTTAATTTTGGCATAACTTGTTGATTCCTTAATGGATGAACCTTCATCAAGTCTATATCTGTATGCATAGAGATACTCTTATGAATTTCATTAATAGTTCTTGTTGGCTGCATTTTTTGATCTTCATATCTCCACTTGTTCCTGGCCTTCCATATTCCCTAATAGATAAAAGCTGGAATGACTATATTAACTCTGCCCCATTGCGAATTTGATGATTCGGACCACCAAGCAATCAGTCTTCCTCTTATAGAATGATTTAAACTGTGAATCCCACATAAGTTTTCAAAGTGACTCTAAAAAGAAATAGCAAACTCACTGTTTCCAAATAAATGATCAACAGATTCTATATGGTGAATTGAACAGCAACCACATTTAGAAGGACATCTCACTCATATACGCTTAATGACTTCATTAACTGGAATACAATATTTTAAAATTCTTAACAGAAAGAAGGAGAATTTTATTGGAACCATCTTATTCCATATAAAACCATTAGTCCAGGAAGAGCTTTTACGATCTCTCACAATATTCCAAGCTGAGTTGAGAGTAAAGTTACCATCTGAATTTGGCATCCAGATCAGCAAGTCATTATGATTACTTCCCATCAACTCGAATTTAGAACAAGTGGCCATCGCATTTTGGGGCATAACTTGATTAACCTTGTTGTAATCCCAGTCTCCATTGCTATTCAGTAGGTCTGATATTTTGATTTTTTAGAAATTGAATCTGTATCGAGGTTCGTATCTCCTGCCAGTTTTCCCATTATACATAATCTCTCCTTTACCAATGATCCATTTACAGTTATTCTCCTCCAATTCTCTGTTCATGACCATTATCTTCTAAACATGAGATCCTATATAAACATTAGCAACCCTAGGATGATGAATTCTGTAATATTTCTTCTTCATAAACTGGGCCCAAATAGACTTTTGATTCTTGAAATTCCACCATAATTTTATACTGAAAGCATTCACCAAATCATTCATATCTTTGAACCCCAATCCAGCCTCTTCTGGAGGTCGACACAATTCTTTCGAAGCAATCCAATGGTGTTTTTTTCCCTCTTCAAATGAACCCCATAGAAAGTTTGCCATGATTTGCTCAATTATAGTTATAACTTTTTTTGGAGGTTGCATAGCAGCTAGAGAGAGTATGGGAATTGATTGCAGAACATGCCTAATTAAAATTATTTTACCACCCATAGATAAGAGATTAGCTTTCCAACCTTCTAATTTACCCCTAATCTTGCTTATAAGATTCTCAAAGAGAGAACATTTCAATCTGCGATTGTATATTTGAAAGTCTGAAGGCTAAGATTTTAGAGAGAATTTTATTAAAGAAAGGTCATAGGCTTATAGGTCTATAATCTGTGAAAGACTGAGGGTTATCTTTTTGGGGGATAAGAATAATAATAGTAGAGGTGAAAAATTTGGGAATCTCCATACCATTAAAAAAACCTTCAACTTCTATACAGACATCCAAGCCAATAATCTCCCATGCTGAAGTGAAAAAGTTTCCAGTAAAGCCATCCATGCCTGGAGCAATGTCTCCACTAAGGTCCCAAACAACATTTTTAATCTCCTCCCTTGTAGGCATTGTAGCGAGAATTAGATTGTCTTCATCATGAACTAGCTTAGGAATACTAGACATGAATTCTTCATCTTCAGTTGTTATCAATTCATTGCCTAGCAAAATATTGAAAAACTACAGACCTTCACTTTTAATTTGTTGTTGATCCTCTACCCATTTACCTGCTGCATTTTTTATTTTGTGGATGTAGCTCTTTTTTCTTCTAGCTTGAACTGGCTTGTGAAAGAATTTTGAGTTTATATCCTCTTCTTTAGCCCATTTGTAATTAGCTTTTTGTCTCCATAAATCCTCCTCCATCTTCAAATGATGATTTAATTGAGCTGAGCATCTGTTCATATCCTCTCTATTGCTATCTGTAGAATCATTTTCAAAATTGATTTCACTCCTTAGAGATTCATCTTAAGCTATGACAGTATTTTGAAACAAATTCCCAAATTTGGTCTTATTCCAATCTTTTAAAACTGGTCTAAGGCTCTTTAAATTTGAAACCAAACTGTACATAGGATTCCCTCGAGTAAAGCTTTTCCAATTAGATTGAATAACAGCTTTAAAAGAAGAATTTGCAGCCAAAAAATTCTGAAATACAGATCTATTGGGATGTTGATCAATACCAGTGGATAAGGATAGAAGCATTGGAGCATGGTCTGAGGCAACCTTGCTTAAACGATCTACCACCACTTTAGAAAAAAGGTTATTACAGTTCAGATTCATAAGCATCTTATCTATCCTTTCCCATATTGAAGCAATAGAATCTCTTTTATTCCACCAAGTAAATCTTAACCCCAGATACTCCAAGTCAATGAGTCCATTACCCTCTATACATTGGATGAAGTCTTCTGTAGAGTTTAAATCATATGGAAGCCCTCCTACCTTATCTAATGATGAAGAAACTGTGTTAAAATCTCCTCCTACAAACCAAGGATCCATTGTTTGGATAGAGTTTAAATATTCCCATAACTCAAACCTTTCTCGTCTTGTGCATTTGTCATACACCAAAGAGACTTGAATAGCAATAGGAATAATAGTATGAGAGATCTTCAAAGTTATGCACTGATTGATTTGGGATACAATGTGAACTGACATATCAACTGTGAAAAAACACTAGATACTGTTTACTACATTTGCGATGGCCCTTTGAAATCCAAATTTTCTTCTAAATTCTTCCAAACGCGTAATGTCCACCTTAGGTTCTAAACAAACTAACATTTCAAGCTTATGATTCTTCATAATTTTTTTGTTCTTCTACACAGAGATGGATGAAATCAAGATCTCTATGACTCAAATTAATAAGTGTTTATCAGTAATGGATTTAAGTTGCTCCTCTTATTCTTGGAAATGATTTTGAAATGAACATGATCATTTTAATGTAATGATCGATCATTTTATATTTTCTTTCATGTTTGATTAGTTTTATAACCGATGTTGAAATGTGATATATAACTAAAATGTAACTTCTTGCTATGATAGATGCAAATATACAGATCCATGACATTGAGGCGTCATCGTCGGTTGACTATGTCCGACCTCATAGGAGAGGAAAGACTACTCGAGAAGCAACCACTCGCAACTCCAGTGAGAAGTGATTTAGAGAGGACATATCAAATTACTTCCGTGCAACACAACATAAGGGACCATGGAAATAGAGAGATGCAACCACAACTTCCCCCAAATATTGAATTAACATACCATAATACACACCGCAACTCAAGCGCTCAAGTTTCTTTATTTCAAACACCTACAAGTCAACTTTCCCCAAATATTGAGCAGATTGATAATTCAGTTGGGAATGCCAATCCTCCATCCGCTTTAGATGGTGAGGATCTCACAAGTATGCTGTGTTACACAGTGTTTGTATATCTCCATTTGTATTACATTTTATGTTTATATTCATATTGACCAAGATGTATAAACATTATTTATCAAATTTTTTTCAGGTACAATGACTACCCTTACTAGTAAAAAAAGGGTTAGAAAGGGGGCAAGGCCTTGGCTCGAATGGAATGATAACAAAAAGAAGATATTGGAATGGAATGAACTTTGCCAGCCAGTTTGTAAACTTGAAAGTAAATTGATGTCACATTTAGGTTATTATGCAAGGTGTGGAAATTTATTTCCATTGACAATATTGGATTGGAGCGACGAAGACGTGATAATATTTGGAAGGAAGTGAAGGTAACTTATTAGTTTGATTTATTTATTTGTTCCGTTGTACATTAGCTTGTCAAGTTTGAACTAATTTATTCTTTTGTTCTTAGAATAACACAAATGCACCGGAAGGTTTTAAACAAATCTGCTTTGTAAGGATGGGACTTGCGTGGAAGAAATGGAAGCATCAAATGAAGGTGAATCACTATAAAAAGTTTCAAACATATGAAGAGCGGTTGAGTTATACGCCTGAACGAGTCGAAAAAGATCAGTGGCCTGGATTGGTGAAATATTGGGGTCTAAAGAAGATTAAGGTATAAATATCACATTTTATTAAGAATTTTATACATACATTCTTCTTCACTAGTATCATAATTTTTATTTTTATTTATTCAAATATTTAGGATATTGTCGATCAAAACACTAAGAACCGTGAAGTTGAATGTGCTTACTCAAGGACAGGATGAAAGCCACATGGTAAAATAGCCAAGGAGGTTGGAATTTTTATTATTATAAATATTTCTGATTTTAATATAAGAGTATTAATATACATACATTGTTTTTTCAGAGGATAGAACAGGGGGAGCCCGTTGACAATATTAGCATGTGGAAAGCCACTCGAGCTCCAAATAATAAACCTTTCAGTGTTGAAGATTGATCATTTGATAGAGCGGTATGTATAAATCTTAATTCGTAAGAGATGCTTGAAAGATTTATTTAATATTTGTTATAAATTGTGTTCTTCAAAATTATTTTATGTTCATTGATAATAATATTAATTCAATTGGTAGAAAATGCTTGAAAGACGACTAAATGAGCTACCAGAAGAGCAATAAAATGACCCAGAAGTGCGGAACAAGATTTTTACTGATGTAGTAGGATATGGAGGGCATGGGTATGCTTTACTAAAGGGAGCATGTATTAGGCTAACATCGACAAAAGCATGTTCATCTCAGTTATTATTGCAAGAAATTAACCAGTGAAAGAAAGAAGCTGAAGATCGAGAGACTCGACATATACAGGAGCTTCAAGAGTTAGAGATTCGCAACCAAGAAGCTTTATTACAGATGAAGAATGATATACGAAGTGAAATGCAAAGTTTGTTCCAAAGTTTTACCCTTCAGCATGCTTCCGCTATCTCGATGATTCAGTCCGACTGGGTAATACAATATAATTCACACATATAATTACTTATATATATATAATGAAAAATTCTCTTGTTTAAAGTTAAATTTTCAATGGCGGTGGTGAAAATTTGTTATGGTGGTGAGAATTTATTATGGTGGTGGTTAAAATTTTCTGTTGTTGGTGTATATCATTCTTAGAATCAATTTTGATGTTTTAAACATGTTGGCTACCTGTGGTTTTCATGAATAAACAAACGAGACTCTGCCGAATTTTTAAAAAAATAATAATAGTTGGATAATTATATTGTTAATGATGAAAATATACTATATTGATTCATTTTGCACATTGTATTGTTGACAAAGGGTATTAATTCTGACATAATTGAAACTATATTTTTTTTGTGTAGGTGACAATTTTTGTAGAACATGCAAATGTTAATTAGTGATTTTGGAGGTTGTACACTTCAGTGTTGCGGAATTAGTTTGATAAAAGCATTTCGTGTTTGGAGTATTAATAAATTAATGTATTTTTATTGTCAAGTCAAATATTTGAACTTAGTGTTATAATTCTTGTTTTGATGAATATTTGGAGATGGTGGTAAGAACTCTATTTATTGTTGAATGAAAATGATTCGTTATGTTGGTTGAAAATCATCTTATGTATTACATTTTATGATTATTCGTTGTTTATGTTGTTTCAAATGTAATTCAATTCTATATTAAACTTTAACGGTAGATTTTATTCTCCACAAAATATTGGTGCAAAAATTTAAGATTCCTTCACCTGTTTTGGGATGAATAAAACTGTCCCAAAAATATATTAAAGACGGTTATGTTGCCGTGTCAAAAAGGTCTTTTAAAATAGTAATCTTTTGAGACAGATTAATTTCCGTTTCAAAACTAATCTTTTGTGACAGCTCTTGTTCCGTCTCAAAAGGGTCATACAAAATGAGGACCTTTTGAGACGGATATGTTCCTGTTTCAAAAAACTCTTTTGAGATAGCTATGGCGTCACAAAAAGTATTTATAACCCCCTATCAAAAAGACCCCCTAGCCATCCCAAATAGTGTCACAAAAAGTATTTGAGACGGGTAAACGATCTTTTAGGACTGTTAGGCCACCGTCTCAAAAGCTATTTTTTTTTTGTAGTGAACTTCATTTGGCGCTTCTCCAGCTAGTAAAAAGTTTGGCTGCGGTCGGTAATGTGGTTTGATGCTTTTTTACTTTTCGTCAGCATATCATCCACGTATACTTCTATATTCTTTCCTATTTTCTCCTCAAAGACTTTATTCACCAATCTCTGGTAATTAGAACATGCATTTTTTAAACCTAATGGCATAACATTATAGCAATAAGTTCCTTAGGGAGTAATAAAATAAGTGCTTTCCCTATATTTGGGCTTCATCTTAATCTGGTTATAACTAGAGTAAGCATCCAAGAAACTTAGCAGCTCGTGTACCGATGTAGCATCAATGAGTTAATCAATTCGTGGTAAAGGAACATGTTCCTTCGAGAATGCCTTGTTCAAATTTTTAATGTCCACACACATTCCCCACTTGTTGTATTTCTTTTTGACCATAACAATGTTGGCCAACCAATCTGGGTATTTCACATCATCAATAAATGCAGCTCTCTGAAGCTTCTCAAGTTCCTCCTAAATTTCTTGGTTCTTCTCGAGGTTGTACATCATACGCCTTAGCTTCACAGGCTTGGCGTCTTTGATAACATTGTGCTCATGGCAGAGAAAGTTATGGTCAATCCCAAACATATCTTCGTGACTCCATACAAACACCTACTTTCTTTATCTTATCAAAGTCACCAACTCCTATTAAAGAACATGATCCAGTGTTGGTCCTGTTTGAGTAGTCCACTCTAGCTTATCATCATATAACACAATGCTCTCTAATGCTTCCATGATTTGTCCTTTCACCAATTCTTTTTCTTCTCTTGGATCTAAGGTTTCAACCTCAGATTCGCTATTAGGTTCAGAGATGTCCACTTAATAAGTGGTGGTTTTTCTTTCTATCTCTGTCAGATCTTCTTGCTCGGCGGATGAGTAGTAGCATTGCCAAGCTAATTTCTAATCACCTTTTACCATGCTTGCCCCAAAGTTGGTCGGGAACTTCAAACACTGATGGATTGTAGATGGCATATCTTCGAATTTCTTCAATCTTACTCTTCCCATGATCATATAGTAATCAGAATGAATATTTTTGTCCATTACAAAGAAACGTATATTTTCTTTTCGACTTGCTAGCCGTGTATCGATCAACACCTCCAATTTGATTATCCCCGGAGGAAATACCTTTTCACTAGAAAAACCTATTAAGGGTCTGTGATAAGCTTCCAATTATCTGAGCTTCAAGTTCAGACTGTCAAAGCAGGGATAAAACATGATGTCTACCGAGCTTCCATTATCAACCAACACTTTAGAAATAATTATATCCTCCCTTATTACTTTGATTACTAAAGGATCGTCATGGAGGTATATCACTCCCGAAAGGTCATTTAAAGAAAAACCAATCACTAGTGTGTCTTTGTTAACCTTCCTTGGTCGATCTTCCTTAGTTAGGTTAATACTATAGATATAGGAACAAGCGTGATACTCATTAAGGTAATCTTTCCTTTCAACCGTATGATCCCCTCCTTCTGCATCTCCTCTTGTAATCATTTGACCATCAAAAGATCTAAAACTGAGCATGAATACCTCGCATTCTGGTTGTCTAGGTTTCTTGGGTAGGTCTGGATCATCCTCTTGATCATCTTCACGAGTTATCTTTTTCTCTTCTCTGGTCTTGCATGGAGACTTTAACCTTTGTCGAGCTCCACAATTATTCTACCGATCAACAAACCTGTCTATCTTTCCTCTTCGGATGATTGCTTCAATTTCATTCTAAAGAGCAACGTAATGATCCGTCGTATGTTCGTGATCCCTGTGAAATTCACAGTATTTGGACCTTTCCCTCTTGACATAAGGTGTTCTTAGCTTTTTAGGCCAACGTATATCCTTGTTGTGCTTTATCTCCTCCAAAACATGGTGGATGCCCATTGTTAAGGGAGTATAATTGTTGTACCTCTTGAGCCGGTCCATATTCACTTATTGTTTTGATTCCCTATGGTCCTTAGCATCTTTTTGCTCTTTTTATCAGTTTTACCTTCAGCCTTTACTTCTGAGTTTTTCTTGGATGCCATGGCTTCCTCGGCATTCATGATTTTAGTTGATTTTCCCATCAACCATACCATTGTCTTCGGAGGATCTTAAGCAAGTGTGTATTAAATCTTCTCGGGGAGAAACCCACTCATAAGAGCTGTAATGGCTATCTTTTCCTCGTAATCAACAACTTTTAACTTTTCATTATTGCACCAAGTGATGTAATATTTCGTACTCTCTCCCACCTTTTGCCTTACACTAATCAAATGAGTCACTCGTTTCACTAGTCTTGTGTTTCACTCTGCCTAATAAAATACCGGGTGATCAGTCCTATACCAAATTAAACAGGAGTGTTATCTGGTTCATTCTTAGCATCACTATCGAAAACGTTTTAAAACATTTCTAACCACCTCGTATCCAAAAATCTGGTGTCAAATTTTATCTTTTTAATTAAATAAACCCAACATGAAAAACTATAACTAAACCAATCACACCATTTGGAACTGAACATACTGAATAATTAATAAAAGACTTGCCGAATAAACCATCGGCTAAAAATCCAAACCAAATAATATCCAATAATAATAAAATAATTCGAAGACTAAATCTGAAAATAACTGGGCAACATGCCCTATATGAACAGTGAGTGAGAATAAATCCCTAATATAGGAACAAGGAGTGAAGCGTCTAATACAAACCCTACTAGCATCCACATGTGCTGCAATTGCCTATCCCTGGAATAGATATCAAGTCTGGCTTCCCTTTGGTTGGACACCTATAAGGTTTTGAAAATATTTCTATAGCAACGGTTAGAACCCAAAACATTTTAAAAATATTTAGCAAGTGAATTAAAATGTAGCAATTTAAAATGCGTGAATGCTCTTCATATTTAGGTTACTGTCGCACTCACTTGAGATACTACTCACCCCCTTATCTAGACTGCACACCTAATGTTCTTTACTTAGTTAGCCTAGCTGTACTACTCAAGCTAACTAGACTATATTAATAAACTGAACTTATCTACACGTCTAAGTTTCCCGTACCGCCCATAGAGTAAATCATTTTACTAACATCTTCCAAACATTAATTTATTCTCATGTAATATTTCGCATATGTCATCTTTTCATATTTATAATTAAGTCTCACAACATAACTTATATAACAATTCTCTTCGGTTATCTCTCAACCTTCATAATTAAGTCTCGCCACTTAATTTACTTTAGATATTTCCGATCTATCTTTAGTTTGTTAATTAAGTTTCTCTACTTAATTCACCTTATTAGATATCCATGATCTAATACCTACTATTTCACATAAGTAGGGTTAGTATACTTTATAGTCTACTATTACACACAAGTAGCTTATCCATACGGTACGTATATCTATATAATAAAGGAGGAGGGATTTTTTCCACATCATATAATTTTGGATACAAAACCTATATAAATAGATTTTGTATTTATCTTAAAATCACGTGTACTTTTCAATATCCCTCCCACTTAACATCACTTTAGTTTGAAAACCTCCTACACGATGTCCAAAGAACAGACCCATTCATTGATACACACAAAACACCTCTGCTATTCACACGTTCCAACATCTCTCTACTTCTCATGGCCTCTCACTCAACTACACTCACTAGCAACCGCCGACCGAGAGGTGGATGAATACTTTCCTCAATATTATTTTTTTTCACAATCTAAAATTGTTTTCATTATTCTCAGGTAGTTTCAGAGTTTCATAACTAGACGTTTCGTCAATAATAAAAACCTTAATGCTTTGTTTTGTTTTCTTCATCTGCATCTCACAATTTATCTTTTTAGTTTTTTTTAAAGATCAAATTTGGGGGAAAACAGGAAGAGATCATATTTCATCACTCGCCTCCTTGAATTTTGTTAGTTATTTGTTCATTTTGGGGAAAACAGGAAGAGATCTGATTTGTTCATCTTGGGGAAAACATGAAGAGATCTGATTTGTTCATTTTTTTAACGATCCGTGAGTGCATTTCTCATTTGTTGAATTTTGTTTTGTTCAGGACTTCTATTTAGGAAGATTGCTGCGTATTTACGATGATGATTTTATTGCATAATCAGGCTGAAGTTGTTCGCCACATGTTAGGTTTTTGAAATGCTTTTTTCTGTACACAAAGAAGGCTTAAGAGAAGGTGTTCAATTTACCTTCTGCGGGATAATGAAAAATGGGGAGGCCTGTTAAGAGACCCTTAACTGAGAAACAACTTTTGTGAAGCTATCGTTGTTTGTCGAGATGGACTCTTAATGGACCAACTTTCACATTGAATAATGGAGGACCTAATCAATTTGTCCAAGAGAAATTGGATAACAGTTTTTTCCCTCATGATTGGGGTGCATGATTCCCTAGGGCAACTGGTAGGATTTTTGAATTTGCAGGCTCTAATCACAGAGATAAATGTTGGAACACGTAAGCATGAAATTAAAAGGGGAGAGAAATTTCATTTTGAGGCTTTGTGGGACAAGAGGCCCAACGACGTGCAATTGAGTAGGAGTTGAGAGTAAGTGGTTCTGTTGCCGACATTAATCGTGTATCAACGACCTGCAACTGATCCACGACAACCATGTATCAATGACGATGATTTTGTTGTCGACGATCATTTTGTTGAATTTTGAGTTTGTTAGTTTCAACGGTTGAGTAGAGAGAGTAGGTGGTTTTGAGCTGAAATGGTTAGAGAAGAGAGGGGGTTAACAAATTTCAAGCGGGGGTTATGATTTTCAGCTTTGATTTTCTTCCCAACTGAGTAGGAGTAGTTTTTGTTGGTTTTTCTCAAGTATATATACAAGACCCATACGTATGTTTATATATCAGATACAAAACCATATTGTATATATATAGGTACATAGAATAGACCCATACGTATGTGTCTGTGCTATGGCACGGGAGTCTAAAAAACTAAAATGAGTTTCTGTTATAAAAAACATAAATGGTTTTTTAACTTTGTCCACTTGCATATGTTCAGACTTCACATTTATCTGTTTGTTACGAAAAATACTTGGGAGACTTTTGATTGGGGTTTAAAATTGGGTCTCATGCTGACATGGCGTGGTGTCATTGGTGGGTTCATTATGAATGTAGGTTCGCGGTAGCGGTACTAATCAATTGTGACACGCCATGCTAGCGAGTCGCGATTTTGAGTTCTAATTTTGAGTCCCAATTTTGAGACACGGTATGTATATCTGCACCTAATGGAAATCGAGTTCCCATCAAGTCATGAGTAGAAATTTGTTTAGTACTCAGTTACTTGAGTTATATTTCTATTTCTATTGCAAGTTTTAGCCTAAATTCCTTTGTCAGGCATTTTTATTTCTATTGAAGCGTAAGACTTTGTAATTGTATGTTTATATCTTATCTTTTGATAAGAATATAAATTATCTATATGTGCATTGTTATTTGAGGTTGTGGCACTGGAGTAATGGAGGAGTAATCTATATTATACCTCTAATACAATGGTATTAGAGGTATTAATACAAACCTTTATAATTAATACCATAAAATATCAACAGGTGCTTTGCTCCATGACCTTCAATATCTCTCTCCAACACTTTTCATCGTTTTCCCTCTTTCCCACTCTGTTCTTTATCTGTATCCTTTCATTTCTCTCAGTTGGACAACTTTTTGTCTCCCCATCTCACCACTGCCCTCTATTTAGTAATCGGATGCAGGTAAGTTCAGTCCACTTAGATCTCAAAATTTTCGATGTCGATTACAACCATACTTTTTGGGTTTTTGGTCTCTTGGTGTTTTTTAATTCTCTCTCAAGATTTTGGGAATTAGTTTTACAGTATATGGGTTTTACGTTTGCTAAATCTAACATGGATTTGGATTTTATTTTCCCTTTATTATCATTCTCATTTTTTTGCCAGTGACTTAGACCACCAACACTTCCTATGTGTAAGTTTTCGCTCACTGCAGTTTTATGTTTAATTTCTGCACGTAATACGATTTCTCTTACTTTCCAATGTATCCCACTTTCGATGTAACAAGGGCAACTCTGGTAAGATGCGAGATAATTGCAATTGTAGAACACTTTGACAATCTAAAGTACCCAACAGACTAACTTAAATAAGGTACGATTTCATTTCATTTTTCACCATACTTGAACTTTTTTGGGGCTTTTTTTGCTTCCAACAATGATACCTTTCTCTCTACCCTTTCCACTATTTGTACGTGTGTATATATATATCTTTTATAGTATAGCGTTTAAGTCACACATTTCCAAGATTAAGACCTTCATTTTCCCATTAATATAAATGGTTTGCACTTTAAGTTTCAAGTATCGTTTGTAAATATAATAAAAGGTTGGTTGATATCCGAAATCCTGATTTGTCCCTTCCAACCATAAATCTTTTAGTTTTCATTTTTTTCCATTAAATTTAAATACTTTGGTCTTTCATAATTTACATATTCGTTGTTTTGTGTTTTAAATAATTGAAAGGAAGAAATTAATGGTAAATATTATGTTCTGCCTTGATTTTTGCTTTGCTAAGTTCCTATGTGTTGGGAATATATCTTTGCTGTGATCAGAAAAAAGTTTATTGGTGTTGGTTATGTCCTCTTTTAAATTTAACATGCGTTTACGAACTGTTTGGGTAAATTTCTCAGAGAAAGTTATATTAGATTTACATCACTTAAATTATCAAGCTCCTTATTATTTACTGTCTCTTGAATGTGTTACCAAGAAGAGATTGGTATGCTTTTTGACATTTTTGAGGTCTATCTTAACATGATTTTTTGTGTGAATGTGATCAATGGCACACATAAATGTGCAAACTTATCACTTAACCTTCTTATGACTGTACAAGGTAAATATTTTTTTCTATTAGATTATTACTTCTACAACAACATGGAAAAATAAGAAATATTCTACACCACTCACCGAATTTTCAAGAACTTTTGTTTCTCCAAATTGCAACTTACTCATTAGAAAATCACAAAACATCAATGAGATTAAAAAAGTTGGGAGAGAATTATCTGAACATTGGTGCGGATTTCATGGTTTTATGCGGTCAATGACTAGATAGAAACCCCATTAACCAATCTCTACCCGTTTCCATGTGATGATTTGGGTATTGGTAACTAAGTTTTTATTTATTTGGTGTTTGAAAAATACTTATTATTAACTTTGGTACATGGTTGTCAAATATCTCTCTTCTAATGTTATATTACTTTTGTGACACATTTTTTGAGGTAGTTATAAAAGTCTATATAACAGTAAAAAAAATTTATGTTACTCAGGTTTTAATTGTATGGGCATAACAAACACACACCTTATTTTCTTAGACATATTTGTATAAATATTTAGTGTTCATTTCTTGAATGAATGTAGAAGGAACTGTACAGATAAGTTAAATCACATTGTACATAAATTAAAATGTATGAGAAAAAACCCACCTCTTATAATTATATCAATAGGCATCAAGTTGCATTTTCTATCCGACTTCCATTCCTCATTTGCGGAGGTTCGGGTTTGGTTTAAAGAAGGACTGGTCGGATATAGGTATGAAGCATCCTCGGGTAATGGGTGATGAAAATGGGGATGGTTTTGGGAAGCAGGTGGATCAAACAAAATAGTTGGGTTCGTGGATCGGGGTTATAGAGCAGCGAGTACAGCGCGTTAACAATTTTAGGTATATGTAGGGTGTAGAGGTTCGGGTCAGTGGAGAGGTGAAATAGGTGGTCTTTAGGTGGATATAGGAGCCCCGGTTATGTCTTTATCCGGTTGGTAGTGTAATTTTAATAGATATGTAAGGTGTGTTAGTGGAGAGAATGGTTGGAAGGTTGAAGATGCTGAGTGTGAAACGTGAGTGGCCCGATATGTGTGTTTTCAAAGCAAAACCATTTTTTCTTTCAAAAAGATCCAACTTTTAATTAAGCACCAAACCAAGTTGTGAAATCCCAATTCTTACTTTAAACCAATTTTATCTTGATTAATCCTAAACATGCATCTAGTGATTAAAGCAAGTAAAGTAAAATAAGGAATACTCACAACGCCGGATGTACAAGGAAAAAACCCAAAACGGGAAAACAACCTTGGACGACCCAAGCCAGACAATCACTATGAACAATGGTTTTACAAAGACAAATTAGCCTTACACTAAGCCTCGATCCCCACGGGTCTTGACGCTCCTTCTGATCTTCAAACGTTCTTCAATAATGCCCACGCATAAATTCTATCTTCTACGATCTCTGTCCACAACACACGCGTCCACGTATGTCTCGGTGTCCTTCGATATGGATTTGATACATCTACGATGTCGAACACGATGTCCGTCGCTTCTTCACCACAAAACCCTTTGTGTTCAATGTGTAGAACAAACAACTTTGGTGCTGCAAGATCACTTAAACATATAAGAATGATAACTCGGATCTTTGCAAACTATAAGGATGTGTTTAAGACTTTTAAACCTTAGAAAACATGTGCAAACAAGGTTTTGGTTTGTAAAACTATTTTTCAGAAAGCACACTTACGAAATTATGATGCAAACACTGTTTAAATATGATTTAAACGCCGCCTCGAAAAACATGTCGTTCGAACGACTTAAGCGTATCATTCGCGCGACATTGTATCTCCTTCGAACGAGATCCAATGTCGTTCGAGCGACCTTGTGAAAGTTTAACTTTCTTTGACTTTCGGATAAAAAACGTTTCTTAACAAAGAGATTCAAATTCATCAAACTCTATTTTGAGATTATCATCATAAAACGAAGTTTAAACCATTAAAACACATTTAAAACATTTAAAAACATTTTTCTATATAAAAATTACATCCTTATCTTTTATAAAATAATTTCGAGCACCATTAATTATACGCATTCATACCTGAGTGATCTCGGAATGAAATTATCTTTGAAGACGAGTAAACTTGCACCAAATAAACATCGACAAGATTAAATCTTTGAAGCTTTGCCGCAGCGTCTTCAATTTCTTCAATACGTCATTGACCAAGTGGGATCGTGACAAAATAAAATTCTCCCTATGACTTATTACAAACACAGTTTTGTTCACGGAATTAAGTCAAAACAATACAGGGACTCAATTGGAAATTTATGTCCTTACAAATCTCCCCCTTTGACTATTCCGGGACAAAACTAAACCAGTGAAATGCCTAACCGGTCCATCAAGTCGTATGACGCCTAAATCCCATCCCATAAACTCAAAATCAAAAATACAGGGCATAGACTAATATATGTAGCACCGTCAAGCATGAACTGTCTGAATGTGATGTAGACTTGAAATCTCAAATCGCTGAAGCATACCTACACACATGAAACAGACAAACAAATGCCAAGTGAAGTATGGAGGAACAAATGAAACCAATTTATATATTCAATAAGAACATATCATTTGAAACATGTGAGCAAATATTTGATACCAATTTATTACCAATTTGAATCAAATATCATAAAGAAGCGCTCAACAAATCTCCTCCTACATCACGTACCAAATATCTCCCCCTTTTTGTCTCGAATAGACAATCCGGTGAAAAGATAAACCAATATGAAATATCTAGCATGAGAATATGATACCAAATAGAATCAAGTTGATACCAATTGTGAAAAATGAAAACCGCTAGATAAAGATGAATTAACTAGGTAAAAAGGATCAAAAGATGACTAATCAGTAGCTAGTAAACCAAGGAATCACACAAAGAGAATACCAATCAAATCAAGTGTGATAAACGATCTTATATGCAAAATGCCAATTTGGAACATAAAAGAATCTACATATAAACCAAACAATCCAAAAATGCTTCTTGCAGTACCAAAAATATAACAATATAAACCAGAGGACTGCAAACCAATCAAAAACCATTTTTGATTCTGTCGTTCGAATGAGCCAGGGACTTCTCTCAAACGAGATGAGGAAGTCGCTCGAACGAAGTACCGAAGTCGTTCGCCTGAGATGAGATGTCGTTTAAACGACTTTGCGCGACCTGCCAAAATTTCCCAGTTTCCCAGGAAAATTATAAAGTATTGCCCAGTGAAAAAATTTCCACCAAAAAATTCCAGGAAGGGACTGACGGATGCAAAACAGTGCTAAAACCGTAGGCTTTTAACAAAAAAATGCAAAAACTCATAAAAACTTAAAATGAGAGTTACATGCAAACATAGTACCGATGTGCTCAAACATAGACATGGAATGAATGGGCGTGAAACTACAACAAATGAGTCTCAATTCCAACACATCGAAACGATCAAGAAGCTCTAATTGATGGTGATAAATCATCAAACTTTATCAGAGCCAAATGACAATTAAAGTGTGAGCTTAATGAACTAAACGTACTACATGCACACAAATCCAGAATTTTGACGATTCTACAAACAATAGCGTCAAATTGCAATGTTTTAACATTAGGATTAGTTGTGCAAACCCGTTTAAATTTTCTCCAACCAAACACCCTCATATAAACATAATTTTTCAAGTTCTTTTGAGGTTTCTAGCATTCTCAACTTAGAGAAAATCTTATTGTCCCTTTTCTTAGCATTTTGCTTTTTCTTTTGGGCTCTTTAAACGGTGTCTTTCACGACGAGTTAATTTTGAACTCTCGTAGCCCTTTCCCGTGAATCACTCATCTTTTTTTTAAATATAAAATCCTCACGGTAAACGGTTATTACATGCACACTTCTCCTTAAGTTTACTTACGCATAGATGACAAGATTGAGATAAGAAAGCCTCACCAAATTCAAATATGCAAGAGAAGTCAAACATCCATATAAACTCGTGCATGTGAGCAATATTGGCATATATACAAAGTCGAATCAACATGCATATCAACTTCGAAGAAACCCCATATAAATAATGGTTAAGATCATTATAAGCATCGATAATAATGACCAAATGTCCTAGCCACATGGATAATGAAACGATGCGGGGGTCCAAGCACACCAATATGCCACATCAAACATGTAAACTCAAAAATAAAAACCGAAAATATTTTTGGCTTTTCAAACATATTTTGACTCAAATAAAAAATAATTTTTTTTTGGATTTTCAAAAGTTTTCTCAAAAATAAAATCTTTTTTTCTATTTTGCAAAAATGACTCAAACTATAATACAAAATGATACACATGTCATAATACTAGCAATGAGTATATCATGAAGCAAACTAGCATATGACAAACATGGCAACACTATCATCCTTTAGATTTAGCATGGGAAGAATCAAGTGCACCCAAACGAGAATCATGAAGTTTAATTCCTAAAGCCACTAAATCCGATTTCCTAACCCAAGTAGGTGTAAAACGGCGCATGGGGTTTTTGGGAACTCGGGCAACTTTATTCTTAAACTTCCTAGGAGCTTGTCTAAGGTCGTAACAATAATGCCTAAGGTGACCTTTCCTACCACAAAATGTGCAAGTGAAGCGGTGGTGGGAATTATTACCTTTGTGTGGACCTTTTCTAACCATCCTAGTGTTTCTCACACGTGCGGGGGGAATGGGAACAACTCTCTCACCAAAACCTATACCTCCCCTATCTCCCTTAATTTGGATGGTGCCTAAGATCTTATCTAACTTCTCCGACCTAGCCTCCAAATCAAACTTGACTCTAGACGAGTCTTTCAACCTTTCCTCCAACTCATGAATCCTAAACTCGAGTAAACGCCTAGTCTCCTCAAACTCTAAAATCTCCTTTTTCAAGGACTCCATCAAACCACGAAGATTGTCTCTCTCTTTCTCCACTAACTCTAGTTTCTCCCTAAACTTCTTCTCTCGTGCCCTAAGATCCTCAATCAAACTATCATTATTTTCTATGGCACGCTCATTCAACTTAGATTCTAATTTTGAGTTAGCCTTTTTCACCTTCACCGTTTCGGCATACAACTCATTAAATACATTTTGCAATTCCTTCACATCTATCTCCTCCTAATCACTCTCTTCACCCTCACTAAATGGGATTCACTCAAAACCTCCTCGGAAGTTGTAAGGACATAATTCTCATGTCCGTTATCTTACAGTTTTGTATGTCATACACCGCTACATTCGGCTACATCTGGCACGTCTCTACACGATCGCTCACGACGGCCTCTATCCAAATTCCAAGCATCAAGCATTCAACAACTCCTAAATGTGCCCCTCATCTGCCACAACGATTTCACGTTCCTTGATTTTAGGCACAGAATGCAAGTGGAACGCAAGGGAAGTCAATACAGTGAAACAAGGCTTGATAGGGAAGTTCAAGGGCATTTTCGTAATTTCACATCCATAGTTCGGAGGTCTGGTCAACTAGGAAGTTTAAGAGCTCACCGCAACGAAGATACTGGAAAAAACGGCACCTCAATCCGAGGTACGATGAAGAAGTTATGACCTTTTGAAGTTGGAGAAAATTCCTTGAAGAATGCTGTTTTTTAACCCCATACTAGAATGGTACCACCAAACCGGTTCGGTGTACCCCAGAACGGGTTCGGTGTACCTGTATGCTGATAATATTTTTAGAGTTTTAAAAAAGCGGAACTCTTCATATTTTTTCCTATAAATACCAACTTCGGGGGAGTTGTTTTGCAAGACTTTAGAAGACGTTTTTGAGAGTCCAAATACACCTAGTCTTCATATTTTTGAGTCCCAAGACTCATGTTTTGATTCACACATCCTTGCCAATCCTTTGTGAATCCTTTTGCAACCCAAGAACACAACTTTTGTTTGTTCAACCCTTGTGGAGGAGATCGTACTTCTTCTTCATTGCAGCCCTACTGGAAAGGGATAATTCCAGCCGCGACTACAGAATCCGATACCCGAGGGTAATTCTTAGTCAACTTGTATTTTCATTGTAATCCGATTGTAAGCCGTTTTCTTACAAATTATAGTGAAAATAAATGGTTTTGCCCCTGAGGGGGAATTTTTCCTTAATTGCATGTGTTTGAATGTTCTTGCGTAGATTATCAATTTATTCAATCACATACTGCTGCATGTTTAGGGTTTGTTTGTGTTAAAAGGTATTTAATATATAACTTGATCATTTGAACGCGATCACACATGTTTTAAAATTGGTATCAAAGCGGGTTACGCTAATTTATCGCGTGATCCTGATTTTTCGAGGATTGACTTTCTGATATAATTTGTCTACTCACGTTTTCAAATTGGTATCAGAGCCGGTTGCACTAAGTTATTGTGTTTTGATTCTGATTTTGAACAAAAATGGATTTTGATGGTTTTGATGATCTTTGATGTCAAATTTTTGAAAAAAATTTGGAAAATTCACACAAACTCTTGTTTTAAATCTTCTGTTGAAAACGAATCTGAGAGGTGTCCTTGTTGCGAGGGTGTTGGTCACACGTTACATAAGTGTACCACAAATTTAAAGAAGAAATTGAATAAACCGATTTCTCATATTTCTACCCTTAGTGATTGTGATTCGAATGAAGAAGTTTTTTAAGCTTCTAGGCGAGAGTTTCCCATCCGTGTGATTAGTGATGATAGTGAAAGTGATGTGAGTGTGGATGAAAGTGAGGAGGAAAGTGTAGATGAGCATGACTTGCAAACTGCTTTCAATGAACTTTATGCTGAAACTTCGAAAACAAAGAAAGAAAATTTGAAATTGAAAGCTTAGTTGAAAGAGTGTGCCATAAAAAATAATGATTTTTTAGTTGAAGAACTTAGGGATTGTTGATACCAAAGTTAATATGATGATATGGACGAATAATATGAAGACACGTGTCAATCTACTTGGCACAATAATAACGAGGAAGTTTCATTTCCCCGACCAACTCATGTTCTCTCCGAGCAACGAGGATACACCGAGGAACTTCAGCACTCCGAGGTACACTAGCGCTCCAAGGAACTCCTGATCAACGAGAAACTAAGGCGGTTCGAACTGCAACTCGGCCGTAGCATTAACTGCCAGATAATCAACAGTTCAATTATTCATTGAATGTTTACCATCTTGACGCACACGCTGCATTAAATGTATTACCATTTCATATGTATATCATTTAATGTATCAACCCTTTCATGTACAACCTAAGGGCTATAAATACCTTGTATCACCCTCATTCAAAGGGGCGAGAATTTCTTGAGAGAACATATACTCGAGAATTCCCAAACACTCAGCAATAACATAACAGTGGACGTAGGCCATTCTTATAAGGCTGAACCACTTTAAAAATCTTTGTCTCATTTTATTTATCTGTGATTGAATAATTAGAGCTATCTAATTTTTTACATCAACAGATTGGCGCCGTCTGTGGAAAACGATTGTTATTATCGTTTTTCACCAAAAATCGTCCATCATCAATGGCGGATAATCCAGAATCTAGCAATCGAAACGCTGGAAATACTGGAAATCCTCAGAATCCCTCTGCACCTCCAGATCTAGCCGGGATTATGACGAATCTGGCTCAAGGACAAACCGCCATGCAAGAAACAATGAGGCAACTCATACAAACTCTTCATGGTGGTGCACCTTCACGTTCAGGACAACAAAGTGGTCAGAGGCAAACTTATTTACTTTCTTCACGATCCAGGCGTACTGAGTCACGTCGTAATGAGGAGTCTGATGATTTCTCTTATCAACCTGGGCGAACTTCATCAATAAGGGCTACAGATACTGATCAACATATCACTCTCTTTCCAAAAAGACCCAGTGCTTTAGAAAGACTGAGTAGGGTGTCTCCTTTCAGTCGATTAGGCCCTAGGAGGAATAGGAGTCCACCTAAGACCATGTCGAGGAGTTTTCGACAACCATTAGATCTAAGAGAAGGATCAGCACAATCACGACCGGCTGCTCGTCAAGATAGATCTCAAGAAGCTACCTCAGAACGATCAATTGCTCGAACCAATAGGCCCGAGGAAGGAAATGAAGCGTGGAAAGGATCTATCCAACGGTTGGAGGATAAATTGGGAGAAATGGCCAAAGCAAAGAACCCCCTACAACGAACTTTTGTTCGAGGAACACCTTTTGTACAGGCCATTGTGAATTTTCCTACACCGTCAAAGTTCAAAGCACCTGTAGTGACTCCCAAATATGATGGAAAGACAGATCTTGTTCTTCACATAGAGCAATATCAAGCTGCTGCCGACATCTATGTCGTTCCCGACGAGATGAGATGCAGAGCGTTCTCAGGAACTCTTACTGGAGCTGCCCAGATATGGTACAACAATCTTCCTAGGGGTAAGATTTCAACTTTCTTTCAGTTGGCCGAATTGTTTATTGGCAATTTCTATTTTGGAGCAAAGCCAGTAAAATGAGTAGCACACTTGTTAAGTGTTAGACAAAAATCTGGTGAGAGTACTAGAGATTACATAACTCGTTTCAATAACGAGAAGCTGGAAGTCATAGATTACGAAGAAAAGACAGCAATCACCGCCTTGATGAGTGGGTTGTGGCCTAATAAATTGTATTACACCTTGGCGAAAGATCCACCTAAAACTATGTCAGAGTTGATGGCAAAAGCGACCAAAATCATGAACGCCTAGGAAGCTATGGCTGCAAAGAAGAATATGGATAAAGACACCAAGGTAGACGTCGACAAGTCTAAAAATAAAGAGCATAAGGGCAATGGCGGTGACAAACGCTCCAGAAATAATAAATCATCATGGGAAGTCTTGAAGAAATATGACAATTATACTCCTTTGAAAATGGGTATTCATCATGTCTTGGAAGAAATCAAGAACAACGAGGAGGTAAAATGGCCAAAGAAACTGAGGTCAGACCCTGATTCGAGGAGTAAAGATAAATATTGCGAGTTTCATAAAGATCATGGCCACATGACCAAAAATTGCATAGCTCTTAAGAACGAGATTGAAACACTCATCCGAAGAGGAAAGCTATCAAAATATGTTGATCGGGGAGGTGAAAGAAAAAATAACGACCGGATTAGAGAGAGGTCTAGATCTCCTCGTCGAGCAGAAGAGAAAAAGAAGAGGAACCATGAAGATGATCCAGATGATGACCCCGACCTTCCCAAGAAACCAAGACAGCCAGAACGAGAGGTATTTTCTATACGTTTTGGGTCATTTGATTGTAATGTCATTACAGGAGGAGATGCAGGAGGAGGAGACCTTACTGCAGAAAGAAAGGCTTACCTTGGAGAGGCTCAAGCTTGTTCATATATTCAGCGAATAAATCTGGCCGAGGACGATCGTCCGAGGAAGGTAAACAAAGAGAAGCTTGTCATTGGCTTTTCAAAAAATGACCTAGCAGGTGTTCTTTATCCTCACGACGATCCTCTGCTGATTAAAATGAGGATGAAGGAAGTAGTGATTTCAAGGGTGTTGGTAGACAATGGAAGTTCGGCAGACATCATGTACTATTCATGCTTTGACAGTTTAAATCTGAAATTATCTCAATTGGAACCGTATCACAGACCCCTCCTGGGTTTTGCTGGCGAGAAAGTTTTTCCACTTGGGACGATCAAGTTGGACATATTCATTGGAACTTGATCTGCTTATCGAACAGAGAGAATACGCTTCTTTGTGATGGATGAGAATGTGCAGTCAGCCTACAACATCATCATGGGAAGAGTTGGTTTGAAGAAGTTCGAAGCAGTTCCATCTACAGTGCATCAGTGCTTAAAATTCCCAATAAATTTTGGAGTAGGAGTTGTGAAAGGTGATCAAAAAGTAGCTCGGGAATGCTATTATTCGTCTGCCGAGCAAGAGGAACTTGAAGATTCAAGAAAAAAGACTACTACCTACCAAGTGGATGAAGGTACAGAAATTGAAACACTGGATCCTCGAGATGAATCCCAACTTGTAAAAGGACAGGTGGTGGAATCTATAGAAAATATTATTCTGGACGACGAGCACCCTGAACGAGTAACCCAGATAGGTTCTACGTTGGATGCTTCAATAAAACAGGAGTTGATAACTTTCTTGAGAAACAGGAAGAAAATTTTTGCGTGGAGTCATGAAGACATGCCAGGAATAGATCCAAACTTCTTATGTCATGAGCTCAATGTGAATAAGGAGATCAAGCCTGTAAAGTAGAGAAGAAGGGAATTTAGCCCCGAGAAGAATCATGCTATACAAGAGGAGGTCGAGAAGCTCCAGAAAGCCCAATTCATTGAAGACGTGAAGTATCCAGACTGGTTGGAAAATGTGGTGATGGTGAAAAAGAAAAACAATAAATGGAGAATGTGTGTTGATTTCACCGATCTTAACAAGGCGTGCCCAAAAGATCATTTTCCATTGCCCAGAATTGATCAACTAGTGGATGCTACCTCGGGACATGAGCTGCTCAGCTTCATGGATGCTTACTCTGGCTACAACCAGCTCAAAATGAAACCTGAAGACAGGGAAAGTACTTCTTTTATTACCCCTAGGGGAACTTATTGCTATAATGTTATGCCTTTTGGTTTGAAAAATGCAGGAGCGACATACCAGCGGCTGATGAACAAGATTTTAACCAAACAAATCAGTTGCAACATGGAAGTCTATGTCGATGATATGCTGACAAAAAGCAAGAAAGCTGCAGATCATCTATTTGACTTAGCTCAGACATTTGATCAACTGGATAAATACCAGATGAAGCTCAACCCGACGAAGTGCACATTTGGAGTACGAGAAGGAATGTTTCTCAGGTACATTGTCAACCAACGAGGCATTGAAGCAAATCCAGATAAGATCAAAGCTCTTTTAGGGTTGCGATCTCCAACAACAAAGAAAGAAGTGCAGAGTCTTACAGGACGAGTTGCAGCGCTCAACAGATTTGTGTCCCGAGCAACTGATAAATGCCTCCCATTCTTCAAAACACTTCGAAAAACTTTTGAGTGGACTGATGAATGTGAGAAGGCCTTTCAAGACTTGAAAAAGTATTTGGGAGCACCTCCATTGTTGTCCAGGCCAATAACAGGAGAGAAGTTGTACTTGTATCTGGCAGTATTAGAGAATGCAGTCAGTTCAGCATTGATCAGATTGGAGAATGGAGTCCAGAAACCAATCTATTACACAAGTAAGGCTTTCCGAGGTGCGAAAAATAGGTACCCAAAGCTAGAGAAATTAGCATTGGCATTAATTGAAGCAAGTAGAAGAATGAGGCCATATTTCCAGGCCCATACCATCATCATTTATACCGACATGCCACTGAGGCAAGCCCTTCATAAGCCAGAAAAGTCAGGGAGATTGATGTACTGGGCAATAGAGCTCGGTGAATATGATATTGTGTATGAACCCAGATCATCATTGAAAGGGAAAGCTGTAGCAGATTTTATAGCAGAGTTTACATATCCTGATACCCCCGAGGAACAAAAATTGCTTGCTGACCAACCTGTGGATGTTACAGGATCAACAGACATAAATCCAGACCAACTCCGATTGGTAAAAGGACTTATGGATGAAGAAAGATCATCAACTTCGAGCTCAGACCAGTTCCGGTTGGTAAAAGAGCGAGAAGAGATGATCGACGAGGAGCGAAAAGTGTCAGGGAAGGATGAAAAGAAGCAACAAATATTTCACCGAGGAACTCTGTCAGATAAGAAATTTGAAGACGGGTTGCCCATATGGAGATTATATGTAGATGGCTCATCTTGCACAGCAGGTTGCGGGGTAGGAATTATTTTGAACACCCCAGACGAGATTGACATGGAATATGCTTTGCGATTCCAATTCAAAGCCTCCAATAATGAGGCTGAGTATGAGGCCATGATAGCAGGTCTTAATTTATCAAAGATTATGGAAGCGCAACAAGTGATGGTATTCAGTGATTCTCAATTGATTGTGAATCAGATGATGGGAACATATGCGATTAAAGGAGAACTAATGGTCAAGTATCATGCAAATGTGATGGAATTGTTGGCAGAATTTGATGCCATTCAGTTGATCAGAATACCCAGAATAGAAAATGCACAAACAGACGCACTGGCCCGACTAGCATCAGCTACTCGTACCGAGCTGCGAAGAACAATACCAATTGAAGTACTGGAAAGTCGGAGCATAGATGAAAACCTGACGATGAATGTTATTACCCTTGATTTAGGACCATCTTGGATGGATCCCATCAGGGTATATATTGAAGAGGGAGAATTGCCAGAGGATAAGCTCGCTGCCAAGAAATTAAAGTATAAAGCTGCTCGGTATGTATTAACTAATGGTATTTTATATAAACGAGGAATTATGGCAGGATTGCAGAGATGTGTACATCCCTCCGAAGTGAAAGAATTGATTGAAGAGATCCATGAAGGGTCTTGTGGAGCTCATGTAGCAGGTCGAACACTTTTGCAAAGGGTAATGACTCAAGGATACTACTGGCCGACGATGAGGGCTGATTGTATAGCCTATGCTAAGAAATGTGACAAGTGCCAACGTTTTTCCTCCATCCGACGAACTCCACAAGCATTGTTGACACCAATAACTTCCCCTTGGCCATTTGCCATGTGGGGAATTGATTTGGTTGGACCACTGCCGACCACCCGAGGAAGATTCAAGTACCTCGTCGTTGCAGTGGACTATTTTACTAAGTGGGTAGAAGCTGAGCCGCTTATTGATATGACATACGAGAAGGTATACCAGTTCGTTTGGAAGAACATCATTTGTCGATATGGTCTCCCTCATGCCTTCATCACAGATCATGGAACACAATTCGACAACGAGGAGTTTGCTGCCTATTGTCAACAATCAAACATCCTGAAGACCCATTCAACACCAGGTCATCCTCAAAGAAATGGGCAGACTGAGGTGACAAACAGAACACTACTAAATGGTTTGAAGAAGAGGCTAAGTGAAGCTAAAGCTAATTGGATTAATGAGCTACAATCAGTATTGTGGGCTTACCGAACAACTCCCCGAGCAGCGACTGGAGAATCACCATACATGCTGGCATTTGGAAGTGAGGCTATAATACCTGCCGAGTTGGGTCTCCCAACACACAGAGTGCTAAATTTCAATTCCCCAGTCAGTGACTTGATGAGAAGATTAGATTTGGACATGCTCGAGGAGGTTAGAGAAGAGGCAGCCATTAGGAATGCTGCTTACCAACAACGCACAGCTCTGTTCTATAACAAAAGGGTGAAGAAATGCGACTTAAAAGAAGGGGATTATGTGCTAAATAAGGTCATTCAGAAGCACAATAAGTTTGAAGCCAACTGGCATGGACCTTACCGAGTTACAGAAGTTGTCCGACCAGGAACTTACCGAATAGCAACTCTAGAAGGAGAGGAATTCAAGAATGCTTGGAATGCTGAACACCTTCACAAGTATTATCAATGATGTAAAATGTACAACAATTCCATCAATATGAATAAAACGATGATGTTTTCACCATTTTTCTCTCCTTTGTTTGAAAGTTTTTCGGGGAATACTAGTGTTGTACACTACGCTGCTCGACAGCAAAAAGAAGACGATAGTTCAGACCCACGACCAACTCCGGTTGGTAAAAGGGCAAGAACAAATGATATACTCCTTTGGTTAGGAGGCGTACACTTGCGTGATCAACTTCGGTTGGTAAAAGAGCTTGTGGACAAGATAGTTCGAAAGAACCTGATATACTCCTTTGGTTAGGAGGCGTACACTTGCGTGATCAACTTCGGTTGGTAAAAGAGCTTGTGGACAAGATAGTTCGAAAGAACCTGATATACTCCTTTGGTTAGGAGGCGTACACTTGCGTGATCAACTTCGGTTGGTAAAAGAGCTTGTGGGTAAGATAGTTCGAAAGAACCTGATATACTCCTTTGGTTAGGAGGCGTACACTTGGGTGATCAACTTTGGTTGGTAAAAGAGCTTGTGGACAAGATAGTTCGAAAGAACCTGATATACTCCTTTGGTTAGGAGGCGTACACTTGCGTGATCAACTTCGGTTGGTAAAAGAGCTTGTGGACAAGATAGTTCAAAAGAACCCGATAGTTCAAACTCATGACCTACTCTGATTGGTAAGAGGGCAAGAACAACATTCTTAAAAATGCCAATTTTGGCTGGTTAAGAAACAAAATATGCCAATTTATGTTGGTCGGAAAGTAATATCATTCCAGAAAATACAAGAATTCCAAACTGAACCAAGTATAGTTGGTCAGTGATCAAAACTGTAATTGGTCGACGAGGATAAATTATCAACCTTGGTTGGTCGGACACATTTTATGAATTTTTTTTACCAAGTATGGCTGATTGGAGATAAAAACCCATCAACTGTAGTTGGTCGACAAACACAATTTAACAACCTTGGTTGGTTGGAAGCATTTTAAACATTTTATACTCATTACTTTATTATTAAGTGATTGAGCAACATTGATACTTGTAATTTTGATTACTAAGTTGGTTGATGAACAGCACCATGTTGTTATCTTTTTAACAGATACATATGCACAAATGTAAAAATGTTTGATAAACACAAAACAATAGCAATACAGATTTGCAAACAGAAAATGAAAGTCTTTCATTAAAATCAAAATAAATTACAAGCTACATATATGTGCTAACTGTTACATTGAAAAACCTATTCTATTGGTTTCTTTCCCTTAGCTTTTGAAACAGGCTCCTCGCCAACAGGAGGATCCTCCAGGCAAAGAGGAGAATTAATAAAATCAATATCTCTGAGCATTCTGACGTTCATCACAGAAGGTGTATCCAAGAGATGCTCGGGACGAGATAATTCAATCTGAGAATGAAGACTATAGTCGCCAAGGTATTTTGAAATTAAGCTCCGAGGAATGGCACGAGCTGGGATCCACTCCATGTCTAGTTTATAAGGCGGTACAGGCAAGTCTAGTAGCCCAGGAGCATGATAATCCCATAAGAAATGGCCCTGCTCTAGCTTTAACACACCCAGGGCGTTCAACCATCCTTGTTTATAACCTTCGTTATTGGCACTTTCAAGACGAGCATCCAAGTGACAAAGGGCTTCATTGTAGCCTTCCATCCAAAACTCACGAGGTTATTTGTGAAATTGGAAAGTTATTCTCTCTAGTTGCTCGTGAAGATTCCTGGCAAAAACATCTTTATCATTCAAAGCAGACTTCGTCGCAGTAAGTTGATCTTCCAAAGATAGGTTTTTCTTGGACATTTCAGATAAAGCCCGATCTTTGGCGTTCAATTGGTATGCTTGAGTTTCTAATGTTGACAGAGTACGAGATTCTTCAACATTACGGCTGAGAACTCTTGATCGACTCCGAGCAGGTGGAGAATTTTGCTCCTCGACAACATTTTGAACAGCTCTTCCTCGCCCACGAGACCCTCTTCCTCGTCCCTGAACAGTAGTAGAAATGCCAGATTTTCTTAACGTATCGAGTTCTTGCCTTAATTTGGCATTCTCAACCTCTAAGAACGAGAAACCTTCATCGGTAACCGGTACTAAAGCAGTGGAAGAGGAAGCTGCAGACTCATACTGTGCCAACTTTTTCTGCAAATTATTGTTCTCTTGTTCCAGTAACTCAGCGATCTGTCTGCAGGCCTCAACTTCACCTTTTAGGGTTCTCTCCCTAACATCGTACCCAGCGATGATCTTTTTGTGACCTGTTTCAGAGGAAAGCTGTTGATACCTATTCTCATATTCCTTGTGCAACAAAGCAGTTGATTCATTGTGCTGACTCTGAAGATCTTCTAAGAAATAATGAAGCTCCTCAATCAAGTCATAGTAGGCCACGTTGTTGGCCACAACTCGGTCAAGTAAATCCTTCAAGTACCGATAAGCCTCAATTGCTTGTTCTGAGGCATCATGGCCAAGGATGTCAGCAATTTCTGATACACTCAAATTTGTATGACCAGCTTTATAATATTCATGGCATTGCTGCATCAGCTTTGTATCATGTGCAGATATCAGTTCCATTCTAGCCACAAACTAATAATGAAAAGAAGACAACAGTCAACAAAAACAAATCATCAACAACAGAGATGAACAAAGATGTATTTTATTAGATCACAAAAAGATTACATTGTTTGATTACAAATAATGAAAGATAGAAATGATACCGAACAACTTCACACCTTTTCCTTGTCTCCCAAGACTTTCTCGGGAGGCTGGGACGAGGAGCTTGGTTGCTCGGTGGTAACAGCAGCTTGATCAGCAGGAGTTGAAATTTTCTCAAGAGGAGGAGGCATGGAAGAAATGTCCTCGTTGGCTGAAGGTAGAGATACAGGGACTTGATCACTTATGGCCATGGAAGATTCATCAGAGATAGGCTCATCTTCTTCTTCTACAATTGGTGGGGGAGGACCAGGGAGATGTAGCTGGAATAGCCCAGAGTCGTCTTTGATCTTCAATTCCTGCAGGGCAGCTACCCAGCCATCTCAGAAGTATTTCGACTTCCCGTATTATACTTGGGATGTCATCGCAGCAATCCCTTTGTCCCATCCTTTATCCCAGCCAGCGCTGAAGGATTTTTTAACTGCGAGCTTTCTTTTCAGTTTCTCCGAGGAGAGCTTCTCGGATAGAAGATCCTCGGCAGTCTTTAACTTCACATCCAATTCTTCTTTTTGGCGCTTTACATCTCGCAGGACGGACAACTCTTCCTCTTCCTTCTTCAGCTTATCTTCAAGCTCTCCAAAGTTCTTGAGCTTGTCATCATATTTTTTATGCTCAATCTCTAAAATTTTGACCTTATTCTCCAAACTCTTGGAGATCTCAGCCAACTTCACCTTCTCAGCTTCAACTATTGACAACTTTTTCTCCCAGACAGCTTTGTCCTCACTATACTGCTGACGAGAATCCTTTAAGGATTGGGTCAAACCCAGCAGAGCATCCTCTACCCCCGACGAGGAGCTGGAAGCTTTAATTGCTTCATCTTTCTTCACAATGTTGTTAAAACAATTCACCAGCTAAACAAAGGAAAAAGTGATAGGTCAGTACAAAAATACAAGTATTCAAAGAAAGAAAGGAAATTCAGAGTGTGAGAAATTTACTGAAGCAAGGTGACGGTTAGCTAGGGATGTCAGCATATCCCTAAAAATCTTTTCATCAATTCCTTGGACCTCGGGTATGATCCAAGTTTTTACCGAGCTCATGGCAGAGCTCGGAGGAATGATGGTTGGAACACCAACACCACCAGCTGGTAGAGAAGAGATGGTTTCAGTCTGATTGGCAGTTTCAGCCAAATTGACTGAGGACGATTTCCTCAATCTCCTCAAAGGAACTTCAGCAATTTCAACCAAGGAAGAGCTCTTGGTCGGAGAGATAGCAGTCATCTCCACAGGAGCAACCTTCTTGCTCGGAGCCACTGGGGGCTTCTCGGTAGCTTTGGAAGGCGCAACATCCACCTTCTTAGTCCCCTCTGGGACATCAATTTTGCTTTTCTTGGCTTCAGCAGCAGAAGTAGTGTCATCAAATAGAGCAGGGGGAGCTCTTTTCTTGCCCATTCTTTGACTTAAAGGGATGTGAGAATCTGAAGAAGAATCCTGTGGAGTTGAGGCTGGCTCAACAGATCTAATCACAGGACGAGCAGTATAAGAAGTCGTATAGCTCCTATACTGCAGCAAATATGATGCAGACCTGATGTGCTCGTCTGCAACATTCTTATGCAAACCCCAGATAAGTTTCAGATGCTTAATATTAACCTCTGATTCTTTTGGAGTTTTTCTTTTACTATCAACTGCAAATAAATACATAATGAAATATCAGTCATACATTTTGTCAAATATCATAAAAGCATAATTTCATAAGTAAAGGAAAATGAGAATAAACCTATCCCATTGCCATATGGGGGGGCATTTAGGACCCTGGTATACTGCATCTCCAACCAAGGGGGCATATTGCCAATTTTTAATCACCACCCCATGTTCCAAATAATCTCTATTTGCATCAGGGAGGTTAACTACAAGAGCCCTATTTAAAAACCTAGTTTTTTAGTAATAAACATTATCTAAAATAGCCCATCTATAGCAATACATAATCTCAGGAATCCCTATACGAGTTCCATGAGTTAGATTAAATTTATACACCCCATTAATTATTCTCCATGAATTGGGGGCTATTTTTGCAAGAACAACATCAAAGTACTGACAGAACTCTAAGCATAAGGGGTTTGGCGGAAAAAAAAATCCACATTCAGCAATGAATAGACTGGGGAACCAATGTCCCTCAGCCAATCGAAAATAATCTAAAGGCTCAGAAAGAACCTCCAGAGTTACCCAGGAAGGAATGGAAAAATCGGAACAAAATTTCTCAACAGACTCCACAATATAAACCATAGTGAATAAAAGAAATACAGAAGAAAAGAAGAGAATCTTACAGGAAAAAGGAAGAGCTGACAACTAGCGAAGGAAAAGATGAACGCACAAGGGAGAGAGAGAGAACAGAAAGCTTGAATGCAGAAAATTGGAAAAGGTAGAAGACGGTATGGTTACCTAAGAAGTTTAAATACTTTACCTTGGGAAGCTGCGAAGGAAATGATTACACAAAAGAAACTAATACACCACCGGCGGCTAAAAGGACAAAAATGCACGAAGATCTAAGCACTCATAAAAATTCGAAAAAGGCGGATCTGTGAATTTGAAAGAAATTCAAATATGAAGAAAAGGCTCCTAAAACTCAGG
Source organism: Sambucus nigra (assembly GCA_949130495.1). Taxonomy (NCBI): domain Eukaryota; kingdom Viridiplantae; phylum Streptophyta; class Magnoliopsida; order Dipsacales; family Adoxaceae; genus Sambucus; species Sambucus nigra. Next base: position 714,626,737 of record OX422210.1, read on the forward strand.
AAAGTCATTTAATATCGCCATATACCGAGAAAGAATGTTCCATACTCCTCAAAGTTCGAAATATGAAACATTGGGGGCTTCTGTTGATACCAAAGTTAATATGCTGATATGGACGAATAATATGAAGACACGTGTCAATCTACTTGGCACAATAATAACGAGTAAGTTTCATTTCCCCGACCAACTCATGTTCTCTACGAGCAACGAGGATACACCGAGGAACTTCAGCACTCCGAGGTACACTAGCGCTCCGAGGAACTCCTGATCAACGAGCAACTAAGGCGGTCCGAACTGCATCTCGTCCGTAGCATTAACTGCCAGATAATCAACAGTTCAATTATTCATTGAATGTTTATCATCTTGACGCACACGCTGCATTAAATGTATTACCATTTCATATGTATATCATTTAATGTATCAACCCTTTCATGTACAGCCTAAGGGCTATAAATACCTTGTATCACCCTCATTCAAAGGGACGAGAATTTCTTGAGAGAACATATACTCGAGAATTCCCAAACACTCAGCAATAACATAACAGTGGACGTAGTCCATTCTTATAAGGCTGAACCACTTTAAAAATCTTTGTCTCATTTTATTTATCTATGATTGAATAATTAGAGCTATCTAATTTTTTACATCAACAGGGCTGATGTGAAAATTTTGAAAGAGAAGCTTGAGTACGTCCAGGGTGAGAGAGATAGTCTCAAAGGATTGATGGAGACTATGAAAAAGGAGCTTTTAGAGTTTGAGGATTCTAAACGTGTACTTGAATCTAGGATAGGTGAACTTGAGTTGAAATTGAAAGATTCAAGTAAAGTGAAATTTGATTTGGAGTCTAGGTTTGAAAAACTTGATAAGATTTTAGGCACAGTCGAGATCAAAATGGATAGGGGTGGGATTGGTCTTGAAAAATATGTTGCACCCATTCCCACACGTGTGAGAGAGACTCCTATGTTTGTTAAGAAAGGGGCACCTAAAGTTGTTAGGAAAGCACCCCTTAAGAACATTGTGAGAGAACCTTCTAGGATCATTAGGAGAGACCCACCTAGGCAAATTCGGAAAGAGCAATCGATAAATTTGAGGAGAGGGCCACCTTTAGGTAACACACACCGCCCGATTTACACTTGCACACATTGCGGTAGGCAAGGTCATCTTAGGCGATTTTGTTACAAGCTTTTAAATGGACCTAGGAAGGTTAATGAAAGAATAAATTCGATTCCCAAATCCCCCACACTCCGTTACACATCAATTTGGGTTAGAAAATCGGATTTAGAGGCTTATGGTTTATTTGTCCACGATTCCTGTTTGCTTGCACGTGATTCACCCCATGTGAAATCTTTTGGTTGATTGTGGTTGCATGTTTGTCATACACTAGTTGTGGTTTCATGATATATTTTTACTAGTGTGATGACTTGTACTTTTTGTATAAATTCTTGTTTTTGAATTTTTTTGAAAAATACAAAAAGATTTTATTTTGATAAAATTTTGAGAAAATCCAAAAAGATTTTTGTTTTTTGTTTGCACCGGTTATGGATGAACACTTTGGATGACCAAGTCACAACATCATTCCATTTTCATGTGACTATTTGATAGTGTTTTGAGACAATAGGTCAATTCATCCATGTGCTTTATAATGTTTGGAGTCATTAAGATGTAATTAAGTGTTACTTCCTACATGTTTGACTCATGTTTCCTTTATTGCAGACATGCACGGATTTGTTTGATTATTGTGCTTGTCTTATCACATGTTGGTTATGTGTTTTCACTTCAATCCTGTTCTTAAAACGAACCAAGCGCGATAATTTTTTATATGAAAATTGTGCATATAAAAACCGTTTTGTGAGATTGTGTGCTTTGTTTAAGAACGGGGAGGGGCTGCGAAAGGTAATTTTCTATCCTTTGCGCAAAAGCCACCGTTAAAAAGGATCTAAAAAAAGGAGGAATTTTAATATCCGAGGTCCAAAGAGGTTAAAAGAGCCCGAAAAAATTTAAAGGCAATAAAAAGATATTCATGCCAAAATATGGGCCATTTAGGTTTTTGCACCAATTCTCCAAAGTTTGAGAATTTAGATTACCTCTAAAAGATAATATATTCGAGGGAGTTTGGTTGGAGAATTTAAAACGGGTTTGCACGTCCTTGAAATGCTTAAAAATGCGCTACATAGTTTTGGACGTTATTGGTGTGAAAATCATTTGACTTTGATTTGTTGATTTGCATAAGACGATGTCATCTAAATTCAACAAACTTTTACACCTAAGGATACCTTTGATGTTTATTCGTTAGGAGTACACGTATGCATCGTGCACATATGATTGATTGAGTTGATTTACCTATCGAATGTGTTCACACCCATTCATTCCATTTCCATGACTTGGTTGTTTGAGTCTAAATCCATGGTGTGATTTTTGTTTCATATTTGTTCATATTGGTATCTTATTTTTGTATGAAAAATTTGAAAAATTCAAAAATAATTTGAGAATATTTGTTTGAGCATCTCCTTGCTAGAGCACGTTTACCATATTGATTGATGCCTTGACTTGTATACCGTGACACCCCGATTTTGCTTGTTTGATTCATTCTTCCTTTTTGTCTATTTGGGGACATCATAAAAAGGGGGAGAAAGAATTTTCTTATTCTGGGGGAGTTTGAATTTTGGGGGAGTTTTTGAGATTTGACTTATGCATTCATCATAAATTGGTATCCATGTTTATCTCATTTCAAACTCGATATGTCACGTGGTATTTGCTTGTTCTCATGTGTGTAGATACTACATTGATGATTTCTGAAATGCACACCCTGATGAGAAAAGCTTTGAATGTATTGAATACTTGAAGGTCAAACGATGAAGACTTATTCATTTTTATCTTTCCAGTTTTGGGTTCATGGAAGGGTAGATTTGTATAGGCAATTTTGTTACTTGATAATTCGGATTTTTATGTATGTACCGGCATAGACATAGGGGGAGATTTGTAAGGACATAATTCTCATGTCCGTTATCTTACAGTTTTGTATGTCATACGCCGCTACATTCGGCTACATATTGCACGTCTCTACACGATCGCTCACGATGGCCTTTATCCGAATTCCAAGCATCAAGCATTCAACAACTCCTAAATGTGTCCCTCATCTGCCACAACGATTTCACGTTCCTTGATTTTAGGCACAGAATGCAAGTGGAACGCAAGGGAAGTCAAAACAGTGAAACAAGGCTTGATAGGGAAGTTCAAGAGCATTTTCGTAATTTCACATCCATAGTTCGGAGGTCTGGTCAACTAGGAAGTTGAAGAGCTCGCCGCAACGAAGATACTGGAAAAAACGGCACCTCAATCCGAGCTACGGTGAAGAAGTTATGACCTTTTGAAGTTGGAGAAAATTCCTTGAAGAATGCTGTTTTTGAACCCCATACCAGAATGGTACCACCAAACCAGTTCGGTGTACCCCAGAACGGGTTCGGTGTACCTGTACGCTGATAAGATTTTTAGAGTTTTAAAAAAGCGAAACTCTTCATATTTTTTCCTATAAATACCAACTTCGGGGGAGTTGTTTTGCAAGACTTTAGAAGACGTTTTTGAGAGTCCAAATACACCTAGTCTTCATATTTTTGAGTCCCAAGACTCATGTTTTGATTCACACATCCTTGCCAATCCTTTGTGAATCCTTTTGCAACCCAAGAACACAACTTTGGTTTGTTCAACCCTTGTGGAGGAGATCGTACTTCTTCTTCATTGCAGCCCTACTGGAAAGGGATAGTTCCAGTCGCGACTACAGAATCCGATACCCGAGGGTAATTCTTAGTCAACTTGTATTTTCATTGTAATCCGATTGTAAGCCGTTTTCTTACAAATTATAGTGAAAATAAATGGTTTTGCCCCTAAGGGGGATTTTTTCCTTAATTACATGTGTTTGAATGTTCTTGCGTAGATTATCAATTTATTCAATCACATACTGCTGCATGTTTAGGGTTTGTTTGTGTTAAAAGGTATTTAATATATAACTTGATCATTTGAACGCGATCACACACGTTTTCAGAAGTGTCATTCACGTGAGTTGTATCGTCGTCGCTCATATGACATGCTATAAACGCAACAAAGTTACGCTCAATGGGGGAACTCTCTCCCTCTTTCGGTTCACTATCACTTAAGGTGGCACTATAGACAATGGGTTGCTTGCCCTCTTTCTTAAGTTTAGTGGGGCACTCCTTAACCTTGTGACCATACCCTTCACACCCAAAACACTTATCCGACTCATCTCTCTTAGGCTTTTCAAACTTAACCTTAGAGGTGGGATCCACTTTGTTGTTCTTGAATTTTTCAAATTTCTTGGCATCTTTCGATTGCTTTTGAAACTTAATAAATTTTTTAAATTTCTTTGCCAACAAAGCAACATCCTCAAAATCAGAATCGGAATCGGAATCCGAAAATTTAATTTCCTCCTTTCGGGATTTCAAAGCAATACCCTTTTCTTTCTTAGGAACTTGCTTGGAGGTAATCATGTCGATTTCATAGGTTTGTAAGTCACCTACAATCTCTTCTAGTTTCGTTGACTCTAACCTACCCAAGGAGTTTAAAATGGTCACTTTCGCATCAAACCTACTAGGCAATGACCTAAGGATTTTCTTAATGACACAGTTGTCGGGAATTTTCTCACCTAGGTTAAACAACGAGTTGACAATATTGGACAACCTAGAATAAAACTCATCAAAGGTATCACTCTCTAACATCCTAATGGTCTCAAATTGTGTAGTGAGAATTTGAAGTTTTGACGCCCTAACCGTGCTAGTGCCCTCGTGAGTGAGTGCCAAAATATCCCAAGCCTCTTTTGATGTTTCACAAGTCATAATTGTGTTATATTCTTCCTGTGTGACATGTGAAGAAATAACGTCCAGACCTTTAGAATTATATTGTGCAAGTCTTTGTTCAGTTTCGGTCCATGACTCAACAGGATTTAAACTAGTGACCTCACCTACAATAGTGACTGGGGGTGTCCAACTTTTTTCAACTGCAAGCCAAACTCTCTCATCAATAGATTTTAAATCACATCTCATTCTCATCTTCCAATAAGTGTAATTAGTGCCATAAAAAATAGGAGTTCGAGAAAATTCATTATATCCAGAATTCATCTTTGAAAACGCACGGGATCACAAAACAAATAAAAATGTTTTCTAGCTCTGATACCAATTTGTGAAACGCGGTGAGTGGCCCGATATGTGTGTTTTTCAAAACAAAACCAAATTTTCTTTCAAAAAGATCCAACTTTTAATTAAGCACCAAACCAAGTTTTGAAATTCCAATTCTTACTTTAAACCAATTTTATCTTGATTAATCCTAAACATGCATCTAGTGATTAAAGCAAGTAAAGTAAAGTAAAGAATACTCACAGCGCCGGATGTACGAGGAAAAAACCCAAAACGGGAAAACAACCTCGGACGTCCCAAGCCAGACAATCACTATGAACAATGGTTTTACAAAGACAGATTAGCCTTACACTAAGACTCGATCCCCACGGGTCTTGACACTCCTTCTGATCTTCAACCGTTCTTCAATAGTGCCCACGCAGAAATTCCGTCTTCTACGATCTCTGTCCACAACACACGTGTCCACATATGTCTCGGTGTCCTTCGATATGGATTTGATACGTCTACGATGTCGAACACAATGTCCGTCGCTTCTTCACCATAAAACCCTTTGTGTTCAATGTGTAGATCAAACAACTTTGGTGCCGCAAGATCACTTAAACATATAAGAATGATAACTCGGATCTTTGCAAACTCTAAGGATGTGTTTAAGACTTTTAAACCTTAAAAAACATGTGCAAACAAGGTTCTGGTTTGTAAAACTGTTTTCCAGAAAGCACACTTACGAAATTATGATGCAAACACTGTTTAAATAGGATTTAAATGCCACCTCGAAAAACGTGTCGTTCGAATGACTTAAGCATGTCGTTCGCGCGACATTGTATCTCGTTCGAACGAGATCCAATGTCGTTCGAGCGACCTTGCGAAAGTTTGACTTTCTTTGACTTTCGGATAAAAACGTTTCTTAACAAAGAGATTCAAATTAGTCAAACTCTATTTCGAGCTTATCATCATAAAACGAAGTTTAAACCATTAAAACACATTTAAAACATTTAAAAATATTTTTCTATATAAAAATTACATCCTTATCTTTTATAAAATAATTTTGAGCACCATTAATTATACGCATTCGTACCTGAGTGATCTCATAATGAAATTAACTTTGAAGACGAGTAAACTTGCACCAAATAAACATCGGCAGGATTAAATCTTTGAAGCTTTGCCGCAACGTCTTCAATTTCTTCAATACATCATAGACCAAGTGCGATCGTGACAGAATAAAATTCTCCCTATGACATATTACAAACACAGTTTTGTTCACGGAATTAAGTCAAAACAATACAGGGACTCAATTGGAAATTTATGTCCTTACACTGAGATGAGAGGAGAGAAAGGATAAATATGATTGGTTAGTTTGGGTGTTTAAACATGTGAGCTTTGAGAGGGTATTGTGTGTGTAGGGGCTATATGGATAAGGTAGGTGAGGGAGTTTATTTGGTGTATGGTAATGTAGGGGAGTAATGTGCGTGTATGTAGGTACTTTATTATATATAGAAAATATATATATTTATATTTACAACATAAGCAATAAAAATATAAAAACCCAAACATACACATAAAAATAAAAATAAAAATAAAAATAAAAATAAAAATAAAAATAAAAATAAAAATAAAAGTAGAAAATGAAAACAAAGAACGCTAAAAATATAATGAAGAAAATATTAAACAAACACCTAAATATATACATCCACTCACATGACGTCACGCAGGTTTTGTATAATATTTACATGACATAATAAAATACTAAAAATAAAGACCCTAAAATAAAACAAAATAAAAATAATAAAATAACAAGAATGACTTAACTTGAATAAAATATATATTTATATTAAAAATAATAAAATTAATAATACCACACACACACACAACATTTATAGGACATGCTAGGTCTTCATATTTAAGTGTACCGTAGTATATACCTTTATCTGGATGTGTATTTAAATCAGAAATGATAAAAGAGGGAATCTGATATCAACCAATGATAAAAAAAAATGGATGTTATATTTATTGATACTATAATTTTAAACTTTTTCAATTAGTATATCATAATTTTGTTAATTTTATAAATATAAAAATAGGACTAAAAATATTATATGGTGCCCGCGCATCGCGCGGGTTACGTACTAGTGGAATTTTGTACAATAGTAGACCATAATTTAAAGTTGAAGATTTATGAATATTTTATTTCTTTTAGTCTAAATTTCTTGTAATTGCATCTTTTAAGTGTTGTGGTGGCATGACTCCTTTGTATTATACCCCAGTCTGGCTAGTCTTTTGGGGAGGAATTGGTTGGACTTATTCATTAAGGGATGATTTTTACTGTAGCAAAAACTAAATTAGTATGATCAACTCTCATATGTTAGTTTGCTCTATTTTGTCAAAAACTAAATTAGTATGATCAACATCACCTATGATTGTTTATTTTTAGTTTATTTTATTTTGCCATTCCGGATCATGTATGTCTAAGTGAATTATTTTACCATGATATTAATATGGATAAAAATTTGAATATCATCGTGTTGTCATAAGTATTTATTTAAGAATTAAAATAAATAAATTTTAGAAATATAAATCAATAATTAAAAATTTATTAGAAGTTTTTATTATTTAAAAAAATAAAATTCTATTTTTTTATGTTATCAAGTTAATGTAAGTCAAAATATCAAATTATATTTTTTTATGTTATCAAGCCAATTATGAAAGGAAGACCCATTTATGTAAGTAAATCCCAACATAAATACCTCTTTAGAAATGTAAATTTTGAATTACTATGTTGATTTTCCTTTCGTGTTTAAAATTTGCAATGATTATATTGGTTAAAACTAATAAATTTGTAGAATAATATATTATTAAAATATTTTCATCGTGCCATCAGCACGGTACACCTAGCCATGACGAGTAAGTGTACCATGAGATAACCAACAGTATTTATATTGCACTGTTGGCGACACGGGAACAAACTTATCACGAAACCAAATATAATGTCGTGCTATCGGCACGGGTACAAAATATTGCGAGAACAAAATCGTATTTAGATTCAACTTTAATGTTTATAAAGTAATAAGGGCGATTTGGATGGCAGACGAAAGAAACTAATGGATGAATAGAGTTAAAATATTTTTAAGTTTTACTTTTTATTTCACCGTGCCACCCGCACGGGAACATATTTATTATGGGAACATATTTATCGTCGTGCCATTGGCACGGATACAAAATATTTCGGGAACAAATTAATCGTCGTGCCATCGGCACGGGTACACCCTAGTATATATATATACACACACACACACTATAAATGTATACTTCACTATAAAGCCCTGACATCACACATTAAGGACTTATTGGTTCTGACTATTCCATCGACCCCAATCTAAATGATATATACATATAATTATATTGGTCTGGATAGCCATCGACCCTAGTATAATTTGTATGCACTAGACATATACATATATTGGTCCGGAAAGCCATCGACCCCAATGTAGTTCGTATACTTTAGGCATTCACACTGCCTAGGTATTACTACAGAGTACAAATATATATATAAAATTTAAATCCGGCTAATCCCTGCTCAATTCCCATAGCATCGGTCCAAAATATCCCTGAGTTTATTTCCCCGACTCATAACTGAACTAATATCGCACTAATTAATTCACTAGAGTAGTGTTACCCAACTACGATATCCGGACTCAATCATTCGGTCCGTACCTTTACCCTTTAGGATTTATTACATCAAATCCCACTATTAAGGTGAACACCTCTCATTAAAATTAATATTCTATAATTTATTATACATCTCTATAGTTATTAAACCGACTACTCGGCGTCAAATACCCTTCGCACTAGCGCTTAATATCCAAGTCAAATTCCCCGACTGTTAATTTAGTTAATTTCTCACATTAATTAATTTATTCAAATCTGGATAGCCATCGACCCTAGTATAATTTGTATGCATTAGGCATATACATATATTGGTCCGGAAAGCTATCGACCCCAATATAGTTCGTATACTTTAGGCATTCACACCGCCTAGGTATTACTACACAGTATATATATATCTATATAATAAATTAGGAAACTTATGTATGTCATAAGCTTCAAGTATGATGTCATCAATCTGATTTTTTTTTGCATTTCCTATTTTACCCCTCAAGTTTTTTGTTTCCCCCTCTTTTCTTTCTCACCAATTAATTCCCCCTTTCACTTTAATTCAAATGGAATGCTATTATGGTAAACATACCCCAAAATGCACATTTTCTTATCCCACTCTATTATTCACCCACCCAAACCCCCACGATATCCCTTATGAAACATCATCCTCTCTCCCTTCTCATCAAAAACCCATGGCTCCCTCCCAAACTTGCTCATACGGTGCCTCCCTCAGCCCTAACTCATCCGCCTCTCACTTTTCCTCTCTAAACCATACTTACCTCGAACCCTGAACTCCCCTGACCCTCCATAGCTCCAATACCGATTACCAATAATGAAAGACCAACAAACATTCTTTCCCTTCCCCGCCGTTGTCAACCCTAGCGTAAGTCCGTTTCCCATTTTGAAAATCTAAGCTTTACGGGTTCAATTTTTTTTATCTACTTTTGAAAAAACGGTGTTTGATTTTCAATATCTGTGGTTTTTTCAGGAATTGCAACTGTTGTTTTGGTTCCAGATGGGTTTTTTCAGGAATTGCAACTATCATTTTGGTTCCAGATTGAGGGGCAGGAGTCTTTATTTTCAGGTTCATTTTTGTTATTTATTGATACACTTTTATGTTCATCTATGCGTACAAATGGATCCATATATGTTGGATATTTTGGTGCTTTTTTTTCTGTTCTCTCTCTATGTAATCAGTTTGAGGACTACTCTCTTTCTCTCCGATTTATTTTTTTGGAGTTTATCATTCTTGGGTTTGGATTTTTTAGTTCAAAACTATTTTAGTGTTTATTTATGTGGGTTTTAAACATTTTCAAAGTGAAGGTATGAAGATGTAAGAGTGATACTTTAATTTGAGGATGTGGCAGATCTACAAATGTAAGAGTGAAATGATGTAAGTCATAGATTGCAAGGTCAGTGTTAGTGTTAGAATCCCCTACACAAATTTCTTTTTGTTGTTATTGTTATTTTTGGTTTGTTGATCTAATTATTGTTTGTTTGTTGAATCAAAGGGTGAAAGTGTCTCGATCTTTTAAAAATTGGTGCGTTTAATTTTTTTATTTGTTACGTAAATGCTTGGTTTATGCTACGTATATATTGTCTACAATGATTTTATTCACATTCAAACACTCCCTTTTAAACCAGGCATATAATGATTATTCTGCAAATGGATTGATCCTCATTGTCACCAAAGGTAACACTAGCTTCCGTAGGGTATACAAACATATGTTATATTTTTTGGTACGAAAAATTTATCAAGATAATAATGGGTTTGTGAACTATGTTGTAAACCTTCTATGTACAAAATGGAACTTTATTTTTTATCTTTTATTACAAATTTGTGAAGATTATAATGTGGTTTTGAACTCTCCTTCTCTGTTTAAAAAAAAATGGAGTATAGGTTTGTGAACTTTGTCAATTTCATATTTTCATTAATATCTTCATTGAACTTGCTGTGTCATTTGCACTATCCTTCATCAGTATTGGATTAAGAAATGATGAATTAAGAAATGGAATCATTGAAAATGTAGAAGTTAGTCTTTTTGACCTCTTTTGACCTGGATTTTTTAATTTTTAAAATATGTTGTCTTCAAAGTTGTTTTTTGAAAATGTCTAATATTCTTGAAATTTGTTTTTTTCAAGCCTCTTATTTAAATTTCATGTGTTATTTTTTTAATCTTTTTTATATAGGTATGTGGACGAACCATCAAAATGATAATCTGTTAAATGGTAATGAGACGATAGTAGGGTATTTTTATTATTTTTCATACAGTTGTTGTTTTATATTATTCGATTGACTCTGTTTTTTCTTCTTTTTTTTGTCTTTTGGGTATGAGTTAACACTGGGTAGCTCGTACGTGAAGGTCAACGGTAAATAGTTGGGTTGCGATTCAATAGTAGTCCCATCGCCATAAGGCTGGTGCGATTCAGCCGTTGGGTTTTTGATGTTGTTCGCCTCGGCTTGGATTTATCCTTACTACCATTGGTTTGGGGAATGAGTTTTTAATTTGCAATTTAGCCTTTTTTGCAAGGAAATATGGGGGTAGTGATCATATTTTCATGTTTAAGCTTTCATAGAATTTCTGTTAGTTATTTTTCATTGTTTACGAAAAAATCTACTTTGTGTTCATGAAATAAACCCACTTTAAGTTCACTCTTTTGGGCAAACACGTTTATGAAGCTTGCCTTAATATTGTTTTTTTTCAATGATCTAAAATCGTTTTAATTATTCCCAGGTAGTTTTAGAATTGGAGGATGCCAAAATATTCTCTGTATTTCATTATTCCCAGGTAATTTTAGAATTGGAGGTTGCAAAAATATCCTCACTCAACTCTAAAAACCCTTATTATTCAAGGTTTGAATTTATTCAAAGATATTTTCCCCCATTTATTCATAAAATTTTGTTGAGATGTTAACATTTAATTCATCTTTACAGGTTTTGTTGAGATGGGGAAAACAGGGAGAGATTAGACACATATGTTTGCGATAAATTTTAGCTTTTGTTTTCATTTCTCATTTTAACCCCCCCCCCCCCCCCCACACACACGTTATTGCAGAAGATAAAACAAATAGGAGGCATGGGTACGAGCTTTTAGCAGCAAGTTTGTTTCTCCAATCATCCATCAGATCAATTTCGTCAACTAAGATGTTATTGCTTACACCCAACGGCTCAAAGTTACGCAACTGCATAGTATAATGAACAAACACTAGAGGACTCGATCTCCACTACTCAACACAATTCCTTCCTTCCGTAAGCAGTCTCTTGAAGCGCCATGGCATGTCTGGCTTGAAATTTGTATCACGAGTCTTTACAACTCAGGACATTCTCCACCACATCTGGACCACCAAAGTGCTGCACCCAAACAGTTCACAAGTTGAATATATATATTTATAAAAGACGAGTGTAATTAGATAATCGAAGGCATAATTCTGACACCTGGAGGAATATTTGATCTTTGATTGATGTCACTTCCTAGACCAAATGTTCCCCTGGCTCTTAGGTATTCTTCAACCTGTAGGGTGATAAAATCTTGAACACGTCGATCTTCTGCCATGCGAACTATGCAGCACAGAAGACCATTGGAAACTTCTGCATTGTTGAAGAAATCACTTGAATAGAATATATGTAGGTTCAAAAAGTAACCTGCTGAATGAAGATGACTGTGAAGATGGTTGTTCCAAATTTCATCAATCACTTCCCAGAACAGTATGTGTTGGAATTTCTTGCCTTTAAACTCCATTTTAATTGTTTCCTTGGCTTGAGCAATTGTTTTGTATCTATAACCAAGTTATGTAGTAGTGTCGTCTTTGGTGTTTGTGTTCTTAATAAAAGTAGATTTCTGAACATGGGCTTCTTTTGATTTCTATTTGGTTTTGGGACATATTTTAATTTTTGGTGCTTACTAATAATGGTGTTTATAATGCAGGTACTAATTATGGTGTTTATGGTGCTTACTAATTAACAGCGCACTTTTTAACTATTTATTAATCAGACCAGGCTCGGTTGGTCAACTGACAAGGGGGACTTACAGGCACCTGTTGGCTACGATGCCAATAGCTCTGTTTTCAGAGATATTGATGGCTCTAAGATACAAGTGAGCAAGCCTACTGGAGATCAGTTAAATACTAAGCATATGTTTTCTTTGATTATATCATTCCGTGGTTTGGTTTATATATTAGGTGTGGTGGTTTATACTTATTTTACATTTGATTATCTATCATGTTGATAAACATTTTTTTTCTTAGATGGTGCTTGACATCATCATCAGCGTATCGGACGACCTTACTGTTCCTTTTTCACTCGCAGTCGAATTGTCCGGTGCCAATGCCTCCTCATCTATCATTGTCACTACCGGTATCGCTGAGGTCGCCGCTGGTGCAATTTCCATGGGACTCGACTGGTACCTCGCGACACAAAGATCATTACTTTAAGGAGCTGAGAAGAGAACAAGAGGAAATCGTCAGTGTCCTTGATGCAGAGGCAACTGAGGTTGCAAAAATACTATCCAGATAGTGAACGTTCTAAAAAAGAAACCACAATATTTATTTCTACCCAAACAATAATTTAAAGAACTTCAACAAAAAATCACTTTTTTACCTGATAAATTTATTTCTAAAAAGGATATGGAGACGAGAAGAGAAAGGGGGATTTGATATTACTGTGAGGAAGTTTATAAACCTAGGCATTGATATACATCAAGACAATTGTATCTGATCAAAGAATAAATTGAAATTTCAGAATAAATTATTGAAGAGAGTAAGGAACGGGAAGCAGGGAAGACTGAATCAGATATAGAAATCTCTGTGCATGCCTTATCAGGCAATGTGAGTATAGGGTGTTATCAGATATGGAAGACATTAAATGTACTGTTAAATATGGATGGTACTCATAGTTTTTTAGATCAAGAAGCAGTAGAAAGGCTGGGGTGTTAAATTAAAGCTACTGGGCAACTGTTAAGGGTTATGTAGTTTCATCTCAAAGGTGAAGTTTTACCATTATCTTTACACTCATATTATAAGGTTCGTTGCAGCATGGGGATTTCATTCCCCTCAAGAAATAAGGGATCTTAACATGTGTATTTTTTTTAGTTTTGGTTCTCTCTGCACTTTAACTGTTCTAAACCCTTATATTTACTACCCACGGACAAGTTTATGGCGAGACCCAAGTTGACACTTCTGTGTTGGTAGCAACTGTGTCCATGTTAATAGTTATTTCAACGGTCACCGGTGCCATCCTTTGTTGTTTTTGCTTCACAATGCTTAAAGGCTTGAAGTCTTATTCTTTTACGTGTTTGAAGTGTTTTCATATCAACAAATATTTGTATTAGATAAGTTGATTGATTTGGAAATTTTTGACATTTTATTATTTGCGTTCCAGATGTTTGACCAATGGTCAAAAGATTATTAGATTTACTGTTTAAAAGTGAGAATATATGAAGATATATGAAGATGTTTGACACATGAAGATTTACGTACTGTCATTTCACTTTTCAACCCTGCTAAATTTTTAATGTCTTCTCCTCTTCATTTCATTTTCTCTGTCCTATTACCTTTGTGATTGCTAGGTTAAGATGTTTAATAATTAAGAATGTAGAATTATATGAAGATTGGGGTATGATGTTGACGCAGTAAACAATGAGTATGTGAGCAATGTCGTGGAAATGTGATTGGTGGTTTATGGGGCTAAAATGATAGTAGTTTTCTGAATTTGAGGATTTTGTGGACAATTTTGTATCGTTTATGTTAGTTAGAAAATTGGTTTGGTATGGATTGCAGTGGTCGAAACACTGTAAAAAATATTTGATGGTAGAAAGTAGGCTTTGAACGAGTGGATATAATGATAGAATTAATCACGTAACAACACATCAAAAGCCAATAATGGCAAGTCTTTTTTTTAAACTTATGCAATAGCCATTAAAAAGAATATTTGATAGGCCTCATTTTAAAAGTAAATTGTTAAGCATTCAATATTGTGGGGTTTCATTTTAAAGATCTCCCTCCCTCACGAATAAAATTTGAGTCACTTGCAGTCCATTCATCACAATCTGAGATTTGTTTTATCCAGTGAGGTTGGGAGAAGACAACAAATGTTGTTAAAAAATATGTAGTTATATTATACAATATGTCGTTTAAAATACAACTGTTTTTTTCTCTTCAGGTTTTATTTGCTAATTTTTTGAAAGAAATATGTTGTTTTTTGTTCTTAATAACTTTTCTAATAATTGGACAACTCTGTTTATAATTTATATTCAGTTCTTAGTAAAACTTCTTTTACGACAAATATGGAGCAAGAATACAACACTATATTGTACAATATTTCCTGGAATTTTTTAAGTGACTTCATGCATTCTTTATGTTTTTCATTAGATTACCTTAGTTTCCAATTTGATCCCATTTTGGGGCATTGTAGATTATTTCGTTAGTACAACACTCATTCGGGGTTCACCCATCCTCACGGTTGTTCCTAATTCATCGTATTTATTTTTTTACTCTACCAAAAAGCAATTGTATTCATTATTTGTTGGGATTTTCTGTGTTATATTGTTTTGAACTTAATTTTCCTTTAGTGAGGGATGCTAAAATCTATATGATATATTTTTTTTCATTTTTAAATTAATTTTCACTTTTTTTTACAATTTGAAGAGGTGAAGTCCTTTGATGCCGATGATACTGAGTAATAATTTTTTTTTACTATTTTATTGTTTATATTATACACGACTTTATACTTTTTAAAATTATCAGCGTGCCTTCAGGCACGGGCATACCCTAGTATATATATATATATATATAATTTAAATCCTGCTAATCCCTGCTCACTTCCCGTAGCACCGGTCTAAAATATCCATGAGTTTATTTCTCGGACTCATAATTGAGCTAAAATCGCACTCATTAATTCACTAGAGTAGTGTCACCCAACTACGATATCCGTACTTACTCATTCGGTCCGTACCTTTACCCTTTAGAATTTATTACATCAAATCTCACTATTAAGGTGAACACCTCTCATTAAATTTAATATTCTATAATTTATTATACATCTCTATAATAAATTAAACCGACTACTCGGCGCCAAATACCCGTCGCACTAGCGCTTAATATCTAAGTCAAATTCCCCAACTGTTAATTTAATTAATTTCTCACATTAATTAATTTATTCAAGTAGTGGAACTCAACTAAAATACCCGGACGTATTCACTCGGCCCGTAATTTAACCCTTTAGAACTTATTTCACCAAATTTCGTTAATAAGTTTGACACTCTTATTAAATTTAATATTCCTTAATACTCATCCCATAAGACTCTAAGTATTAGGTTCCATTTAATTTCTATCAATTAAATTTCACCTTAAGATTCCAGCCCGTATGCTTAATTCATCCGAAATTCCCATTCGAATACGTTCATATAGTTTCGAGTGTCGTTCATTCTAAATACTTCTAAATTCATACTCCGGATTCATTCCTATCTAATCTCAGGATAAAATAATGTTCCTTAATATTTCTCCAAAGTCCTTCACTCATCTACTGACATCTCCAAATAACCTGAATTTATTTTTTCCTAAAGATGACGGTCTCACGCACCCTTTTGTAGAAAAATCATAACTAATTAAAAAAGTAAGAAAAATACAAGGTTGTCACCCACGCGACCGTAACGAAAATATCTAGAAATTTTATTTTTTGACAAATAGCTAAATCCAACCGGTTCGCCGTACCTGATATGCTAACCATCTTCTTCTTCAACCCATTTTTCCTCCATTGTTAAACTCCAAAGCTTTTATTCTCTTCTTAGATCTTTATGCAATCACATCCAACATTAAATTCATAAAATAATAAGTTCTAAACACCCTAAAAACCTTGAATCATCAATAAATTTACATAAATATAATGTTTACCAAATTGGGTATTTTTCAGGTTTTATTCCCCCGATTTCAATTCATCATTCAGATTCAAAATTAGTCATCAATACTTACTAATTTTCACCCTACAATTTGATTTCAACAATCTCATATCATAGTCTCACATCAAATGAGTCATTATCTACACATATTACTCTAATTCGAAAGACCCATTTTAATTGTCAACACACACCTAAACACGGATTTGATTATACACATCATGAAATTACAACTACAAAAAACTAACCACTTGGCTTAACAATCGTAGAGTCTGCTCCTTTGAGGTAGAGGAAGGTTTGATGAAGAACACCCAAATCTCTCTCTTGATTTGTCTCCAAAAGATCCCCAATTGCTCCTCTTTTCTTCCCTCGAAGACTCGGTTTTATGATTTGTGTTTTTCTACCGTTCAACACTTTCAATTAGGTTTATAAATCCTAATATTGTTTTTAGGCTCATGGGCCAATCCCAAATGACCCGAACACCCCCTGTGTGGCCCCGATTATGCCTAAAAATGTCTCGAGACTCGATTACTACCCCAAGTAATCTTTTCTGACTATCTCAGCCTACCCGGACTCAACTGTGCACTCAGAATTGTCATCCAAAATACTTTACAACATCCTCTGATTTTCGACCTCAAAAAGGCGACACAATAATAATCCGAATAATTAAATCTAAAGTCGCCAAAATTAAATAATACTTCTAATTCAAATAAATTCTCCAATTCATAAATTTAAATTTCTCCAATTTAAATAAGTTTTATTTCTCTAAAAAATAATTAAATTCTAAGTCCTTAGAATTACGGGGTGTTACATACGTCCCGCCTTACAAATGAATTTCGTCCTCGAAATTAAGTTGATCCTAGTACTCCAAGCTTTGAATATATCTCTAATCCCATACCTCTAAGATCGCTACACTTATCTTTTACCACTTCTAATCGCGACTTATTTTAAAATCTAATTTGTTAACCAGGGCACCCATACACCTTGTACCCGGGCTTAACCACACAAATAATGTATTTTCCCTCTCACATTTTTACCGACATACATGAACAATAACCTAGGTACCCAACTCATGTACTAATGAACAAACATCACCCCAATTCTAACATTGTACTAAGTTTCATGCGTGGGACGTCTCGCACAGCGAAATTCAGATAAGGAACCCTAAAATATCCGTCTCTTGACATAAAAGTATACACAACCACTCTTATGCTACAAATGACAACATTCAATACCGCGCCTTCACTATCATTCATTAGTACAATTGTTCTTTATTTTAGAAATATATTATCTAGTCTTCTAACTATTACTCATTAGTAAGATTATTCACACATTATATATTTCACACACAATAGATTATATAAGTGCATACCTTGCTATCTATTGCCACACATAAGTAGTGTAATCATACTGTATATATTTCACTCGCAATATATAATAAACATTCATACTTAAGGACTATTGGTTCAGAATATCACCTCGATCCCACAGTCCCTTTCGTATATTGGTTCGGAATTTCACCTCGACCCTAATTTATCTTCCTATTTACATTGGTCCGGAATTCCCTCGGCCCCAATGTGAATTTTATATACATACATACATACATACATACATACATACATACATACATACATACATACATAACTAGCACTTAATGCATTAATCCTTAGTGTACACACGTTCTCTCATAGGAGACACCAAAACTTCTGCTACCCCACGGTAATTAATCATTCATATCCATCCTAAATTAACTATTATCAATACACCTATTACATTCGACTCACTCGCGAATTTCAGTGCTAATAATAAAATGTTGTGACTCACCCATGTCACTTGAGACGTATCATGCATTCATACGGATAAGGAAAAAACTCTATCTCTACTTGCCCTCTAGCTTACCTGTTCAAGAGTTCCTGAGCATAATTTTCATGCCAGAACTGACGCATAATTTGTTGCAATGATCACATATTCAGGATCTCATCCAGTAGTTGCCCCCTGCCTCGCTTTAGGGTAATCCTTCTTCCTATAGTCCCTCTCTCCACAAACATAACAATTGCCAGAGAACTCTCTTACTTCTGGCCCCTGGCCCTACTGGCCTCTCCCTCCATTCTCTCAGCCCCGACGGCCCTGAGGAATGAATTTGCTTATGTTGATATTGAGGACCTTGCTGGTCCTTCCTGAACTTACCACTCTAGGATTTGTAACTTTCGAATTTAAAACTCTTAGTCCTATCCTCCTACCAGAACTCTCGCTTCTATTACTGTTGTGCCCCACTAGCACCGTTTTTGTCTATCCCCCAGTCAGACTATATTCCCTTTCCTGTTATGGTAAATTTTAATACAGGCGGTCCTTCTCTCCACACATAAGATGCCTTATTATTCTATCACCTATCTCTGGCCCCACTAACCATGTTGGCGTGTCCTTCTCTCGGATCTGGTAGCCTTGACCCTCATGACTACCCCTCCCATTGTCCCTTTAGGCTTCGCTGGCCCTAAGGAACTCGCCATTGGCCTTTATGGCCCTGACTAAATCCACCATCACTAGGTAGGAATTAAATTAATTTAAAACATTTAAATGGGTACCTTATTAGGTATACCCTTCCGTCGTTCTTCACTATCAGTATTTAATCAAATCTGTCTCTTAGGTTAAATTCTCCAACCCTATGGGCTCCTTTATCTTAGAAGCGTTAATGTAAGATTGAAAACTAAAGATATTGACGACCTCAAAACTAACCATCCTATTTGGATTTCCCATCCATTCTTTTGTGTTCTCCCACGGTTCATTATCAACTTACTGGTTCCTTTATTATTCTCCATATCCCCTTCGTCGGTTACAAAGTTCGCTAAGCAAAGTATCGTCTCTCTCATGATCGGTCACTATCTGACCAACATAATAAACTCTAAAATTCCACTTGCATCCCTGTCTGAACAGCGGATGGATGATCTTATGGTCACATCATATCCAAAATTTCTCGTTTGATCCCATATATTCTTCTTCTTATGTGGTGACTGACTCTTGTCACCCAATGCTGCTCCTATGAGCTGAAATTTATCCACAATATAATTATGGTGCCACTGCACTCTACCTACATAATTGCCTTTGGATTATCTCCATCCATTGGTCCATAACACTTCCTTTCTTTCTAATACTCCTCGAAATAATACTCCTCGACTCTCTCCCTACCTACAATGTTGTGTGAGTCTGAAGTTGTATCACTGTTCTCTACAACAGTGCTTGGGGAAACTACTATCCCCAAGTGAGTATCCTATTCGTCAGTTGCCCCAACCATAAATTATGGTGACCTCTATCACAGTCATCGTTCCCCTAAGACCCTGTATTTTTTGCCTCTCCGCTCCTCCAGCAGTACCTCTAATGGCCTGCACTGGTCGCCCGATATTGTTCAATGTATCATACCCAACCAAACTCATATATGAATCACATCAGCTATACTTGTTAGCAGGAGAACGTAAGTCGCATACGTAGATGAATACAACAATCCTATCATAAGGCTCTATATCAAAGAATGCAAACTAAAACGTGAAAAGTCACACAAATCCTAAGGACACTAGAACTTGATGCTCTGATACCATCTGTGATACCCTGCCTAATAAAATACCGGGTGATGAGTCCTATACCAAATTAAACAGGAGTCTTATTTGGTTCATTCTTATCACCACTGTCGAAAACATTTTACAACATTTCTAACCACCTAGTATCCAAAAATCTAGTGTCAAATTTTAACTTTTTAATTAAACAAGCATAACATGCAAAAATATAACTAAACCAATAACACCATCTGGAACTGAACAAACTGAATAATAAATAAAAGATTTTCCGAATAAACCATCGGCTAAAAATAGAAACCAAATAAATATCCAACAATAATAAAATAATCCGTAGACTAAATCTAAAAATTACTGGACAACATGCCCTACATGAACAGTGACTGAGAATAAATCCCTAATTTAGGAACAAAGGAATGAAGGGTCTAATACAAACCTTCTAGTATCCACATGTGCCGCAACTGCATGTCCCTGGAATAGATATCAGGTCGGCATCCCTGTGGCTAGACACCTAAAATGTTTTGAAAATATTTTTATAGCAAGGGTTAAAACCCAAAACATTTTTAAAATACTTAGCAAGTGAAATAAAATGAATGAATGCTCTTCATATTTAGGTTAGTGTCGCACTCACTTGAGATACTACTCATCCCTCATCTAGAGGGCACACCTAACATTTTATACTTAGCCTGCCTAGTTGTACTGCCCAAGCTAACTAGACTATAGTAAGAAACTGAAGTTATCTACACGTCTAAGTTTCCCGTACCTCCCATAAAGTACATCATTTTACTAACATCTCCCATATGTTAATTTATTCTCATGTGACATTTCACTTACGTCATCTTTTCATATTTATAATTAAGTCTCACTACTTAACTTATACAATAATTCGCATCTGTTATCTCTCAAACTTCATAATTAAGTCTCGCCACTTAATTTACTTTAGATATTCCCGATCTATCTTTAGTTTGTTAATTAAGTTTCTCTACTTAATCCACCTTATTAGATATCCACGATCTAATACCTACTATTTCATAAAAGTACGATTATTTCACTTTATAGGCTACTATCTCACACAAGTATCTTATCCATATGGTACACACACACACACACACACATAAATCCAAGAAATAAAGAGTTGAAGGGCATTTTAGTAATTTTATACCTGTAGTTCGGAGGCGAGACCAACGAGAAACTCGAATACCATGAATTTAAAACAATACTAGAAAAACGGTGCCTCAATCTGAGTTTCGGTGAAAGGGTTATGCAAGTTTGAAGAATGAGAAGGAAAATAAAAAATTCAATGAAAAAGAAGAGCCAAGGCACTAAAAAAATCAAACCACACTCCAAATCGATTTAAACTCAAACTAGTTCGCAAGCACACCAGAATCGGTTTGGGGGCCTGACATGCGAAAATCTATTCCTTTTCTAATTGGCTCTAAGAGTTGTATTACAAGAGGAATCTTATAAAAACCACATTGGATGGTTTTAGTTTGACATTAGACTAGCTTTTAGTTAATTTTTCATTGGGAATTGGAGGAAGAAATACTGAAGAACCCTACTTTTCAATTTTCTTCATCAAGCTTACACTTTTATGGATTAATACTCAAGATTTTCTTCGATAAAGTTTGTCTTTCTTCTACCTTGATCTTGAAGTAATATTATTTTCATGATTTTTTTATTTTTTTAGATTCTAAGCTTTTCATGCATGTTAAGATATCGTTTCATTTTGGTTTTGATTACATGCGAAGTAGAAATCATGTTTTCTAGTAGTTATACCATGTCAGGCTTGATTTCTAAAGGGTTAGGTACATGAACCCAACCAAGGTAATGAGTTAGGTATAAAAGTGAATAAAATTATGGAGATAATTTGAAGGTTTGGTAATTTTTTGGAACACATATTATAGATGTTGATGTAAAAAATTAGATTATCTCTAATTATTTAATCACAGATAAAAAATAAATAAGACAAGAGATTTTAAAGTGGTTCAGCCTTGAACGAATGGCCTACGTCCACTGTTTGTGTTATTATTGACTGTTTGAGAATTCTCGAGGTATGATTTATCTCAAGAAATTCTGGTCCCCTTATAATGAGGATGATACAATGTATTTATAGCCATGAGGCTGTGCATATGAATGGGTAATACATAGCTGTTCTATAAGCGTATACATCCATGTGATAATAATCAGCATTTAACGCGCATTTAATCCTCTTAATTGTCTGATAATAAATGCTCTGATCGAGGTTCAGCTTGGACCGCCAAAGCTGCTCGGACCGCCTAAGTATCTCGGTATCCATGAGTTGCTCGGTGCAGTAAAGTTCTTCGGTGAGCATCTACTGCTCGGATTATCTGAGTTGGTCGGGGAAATTGAGTTCCTCGAAGTCAAGGTATTATTCAGAAATGTTTGTTAGTGCCATGTAGATTGACACGTGTCTCCACTTAACTGAGCCATGTCAGCAGACTAAATTTGGTATCAACAGAAGCCTCCAATGTTTCACAGTTCGAGACTGAGGAGTGTGGAACATTCTTCTCGAAATATGGCGGGATTAAATGGTCATCCTGAATTTTAGGAGCGTTTTCTTTGCATTTATTTTTCTTTTCGAATTCATAGAATCAAACTTTTTGAATTTTTCTAATTGCTTCGATCTCCGCGCCCTTTTTGTCCTTTTAGCCGCCGGTAGCATAAACGTCTCCCTTTATAATCATTATTTTTACCTTTTCCCAAGGTAAGGTATTTAAACGTTGCAAAAAATCATATCGTCTTCTACTTTTTCAAATCTGTATCTTTGAGTTTTCCATTTTCTCTCTCTCTTGTGCGTTCATCTCTTTCATCGTTCGTTGTCAACAGATCCATCCTTTTCCTGTAAGATCTTTTCTTTCTATTTTATTTCCTTTATTCATCATGGTTTACCTTGTTGAGTCACTTGATAAGTTTCGTTTTGATTTCTCTATTCCTTCATGGGTTGTTCTGGAGGAACTTTCTGAACCTTCAGATTATTTTCGTTTGGCTGAGGGACATTGGTTCCCCAGTCTCTTTGTGGCTGAATGTGGCTTTTCTTTTCCCCCAAACCCTTGGTGTCTGGAATTATGTCAATATTTTGACGTGGTTCCTGCAAAAATAGCCCCCAATACATGGAGAATAGTTAATGGAGTTCATAGATTAAATCAGATTAATGGAACTCGTATAGGAATTCCAGAAATTATGTTTTGCTATAGATGGGCTGTCGGCGACAGTACTTTTTACTTGAAAACTAGGTTTTTAAATAGAGCTTTAGTGGTCAATCTCCCAGATGCCAATAGGAATTATTTCGAGCATGGTGTTGTTATGAAAAATTGGCAACATGCTCCATTAAGTGGAAATGATGTGTATCAGGGTCCTAGATGCCCTCCCTATGGCAATGGGATAGGTTATTTTTACTTTACTTTATTTTTGAAATTATGCTTTCTTTGTGTTTGATAAAATGTGTCACTGATATTTTAATTTTCATTTATTTGCAGTTGACAGCAAAAGAAGGTCTCCAAAAGAGACAGAAGTTAATTTAAAACATCTGAAACTTATCTGGGGTTTGCATCAGACTGTTGCCGACGAGCATATCAGATCAGCTTCATATTTGCTGCAGTATAAGAGTTACACCTCGTCTTTTACTGCTCGTTCGGTGATAAGTGACGTAGAACTAATACCAGCTTCTGCAAGTTCTTCACTTGAGTCACATATTCCTCTAAGTGAAAGAATGAAGAGAAGAATAGCTCCTGCCCTCTTCGAGAAATCTGCCTCTATTGCTGGAGAGGCAAAGAAAAGAAAACATGATGTCCCAGAAGAAAGGACAAGAAAAATCGATGCACCTCCTCCGAATGCTACTGTGAAGGTTGCCGAGAAGCCCCCAGTGGCTCCGAGCAAAGTGGCTGCTCCAAGCGAGGTTATAGTCATATCCCCGACTA
Organism: Sambucus nigra; assembly: GCA_949130495.1. Classification (NCBI taxonomy): domain Eukaryota; kingdom Viridiplantae; phylum Streptophyta; class Magnoliopsida; order Dipsacales; family Adoxaceae; genus Sambucus; species Sambucus nigra. Next base: position 714,650,916 of record OX422210.1, read on the forward strand.
AGACTACATCCTTGGTCGAGACCATTAATGCTCCTCTGAGGAGGCTGAAGAAGAGCTCCTCGGTCAATTTGGCTGAATCCATTTCTCAGCCTCCAACTACTGGAAGTGGTGTTCTTACTTTCATTGCTCCGAGCTCTGCCATGAGCTCGATGAAATATCGGATCATCCCCGAGATCCAAGACATTAAAGAAAATCTTTCTCGGGATATGGTTACCACATTGGCTGCTCGTCATATTGCTTCTGTAAGTATTATTATCCTAAACTTTCATTTTTCCACTGTTATATCTTTGCGCTGACTTTCTTTTGTTTTCTTTTCCCAGTTGGTAACCTGTTTTAATACAATTTTGAAGAAGGATGAAGCTATTAAAGCTTCAAGTTCCTCGTCAGGTGTAGAGGAAGCTTTGGTGGGTCTGACGCAGTCTCTGAAGGATTCTCGTCAGAAGTATGTTGATGATAAAGCTGCTTGGGATAAATAGCTTAATTCTATTGAGCAGGAGAGGGATCAAGCTGTTGAAGTCTCCAAAGGGTTGGAGAAGAAAATAAAAGACTTGGAGGAGAAGAATAAAGAGCTCTAGGGGAAGCTTAAAAATGCTGGAGAGCTTGAAAGTAAGCTCAAGTCTGCTGAGGAAGAATTAAACAAGCTTCGTGAAGTAGGTCATCAGAAGGAGGAAGTGGAGAATAAATTGAAGGCTACCGAGGAACTTCTATCCGAGAAGGTTTCCTCGGAGAAGGTGAAAAGAAAGTTAGCTGTGAAAAAGTCCTTCAGTGCTGGCTGGAACAAAGGTTAGAATAAGGGTTTAGCTGCCATGATGTCCCAAGTGGAATATGGTAGCCTTAAGTACTTTAGGGATGGCTGGGTCACTGCTCTCAAAGAGATGAATGTTGATGAAAATTCCGACTTGTTTCAGCGACACGTCCCTGGCCCCCCTCCAACTCCTGAAGAAGAAGAAGAAGAAGAGGGCGAAGCTGCCTCTGAGGAATCATCCATGGTGATGGGGGATCAAATTTCACTACACCAAAATGGGCAAATTGTCACCTTTCAGCCGGCCAGCCTTGTCAAGGTCATTGACCTTGACAAAAAACACGCATTTTATGTCACGGTCATTGACCTTGACACGACCGTACAACGAATTGTCACGGTCAATGACCGTGACAATTCTTTAAATACTTGTCACGGTCAATGACCTTGACACGACCGTGACAATGTTTACAGCAAAAACCCTTTCCCCCTTCTTTTTTCCCCACCGCCGTTCCCTCCTCTCTCTCTCTCTCTCTCGACGCTTCTCTCTCTCTCTCTCTCTCTCTCTCACTCTCTTCCATTTATATATATATTTGTGTGTATATTTATGTGTGTATGTGTATATATATATGTGTGTGCGTGTGTGGGGGGTGGGGCAGGGTGGGGGTAGGGGGTGGGGTGGGGTGGGGCAGTGTGGGGGCAGGGCGGGGTGTGTGTGTATATGTGTGTGTGGTGGTGTGTGGTGGGGGAGGGGGTGGTGGAGGGGGGCAGGGGGTGGTGTGTGGTGCTTTTTGTCATTTCAGGCAAAGCTTAAGGAAGTGCATGAGTCGCAGTCTGATGCCGACAAGGCATCTTTGTCCACAGACGCACTCAGCCAAGTGCTTGGCTCTGATCGCAAGGGGAGGACAAGGGGAGTGAGCTCGCGGGTGGCCAAATCTAGGATCATCGGATTGGAGACGAGAGACACCGGGTTGGCTCGAATGGTGGATTCACACGACGCGAAGCTGTCCCATTTGGAGGCGACAGTCTAAGATATGTACGCATTCATGAAGCGTACGTTGGGTGGACACCGTAAAGGGAAAGAGAAAGGGAAGGAGAAGGAGAAGGCGGTGGAGGAGGAGGTGCGGGAGGACGAGGCGCAGGATGACGAGGATGTAGACCTCGCTGCTTCATCACCGACACGTTCGTACTTCGACGATCCACTTCCCTATTTGATGCCCTCCAACAGACCATTGTCAAAAATTGGTTGGCCGAGCGTGTTCATATTGGACGTATTTGATGGTTAGCGGATAGGGCGGGGGTTGAGGGACCCGAATATCGTCGAGGGTGGAATAGTCCATGGACGTGTGCTTCAAGAGATGGAGTCCAGGGTGCTCGTGACGCATGTCATACCCGGGAAGGAGAACTCCCTATTGTGGTTGCGCGAACAATGCGGCACGACGTATATTAGTGGGTGCGTCAATTCGTATGTCGTGTGGCCTACTCACCTCCTCAGTTTTATCCAAGACATGTAGTAACATTATTTTTAAGTTTGTCGATTTTAATTATATTTGGATTATTTCGTCATGTATATTATTTTTACTTTGAATATTTCGATTATATCGTCATGAATATATATTTGCATTATCTTTAGTTTGTGTTGGATATATGATGTTTGGAACAGGTACAACGTTGCTATAACAGGTACAAATATACTGCTGGGCAGTGGCGGTGGCCATACTTCCCAGCAGATTTTTTTTAAATTCTGCCCAGAATTTTCACGGTCATTGACCGTGATAATTTTTTTAAAAAGGGTCACGGCTTTGTCACGGTTTATAACCGTGACAAACGTGTCACGATCATTGACCTTGACACGACCGTGACACAAAACGCGAGTTTTGTGTCAAGGTCAATGACCGTGACAAAAAAAGTTGTCTCGCCTCGAAATGTCACGGTCATTGACCTTGACAAGTTGGATTTGTCAAGGTCAATGACCTTGACAAATGGGCAGATTTGGTGTAGTGTTTATTATCCCCCGGTTGTCCAATCCTCCTGCGAGCAACTTTAACCATCTATTATTCCAACCGAGCAGCTTCCAGTACCCACCGAGCAACCATCTGTGCCATCCGAGCAACCTACCTCCTCGTCCCAGCCTCCCAAAAAAGTTTTGGGAGACAAGGAGAAGGTGTAGAGCTGTTCGGATTTTTCTCCCTGTTTATTTTTGCCAATTGTAACTCTTGAACTATGTACTTCTATTTTATGATGTAATTAAATTTGAAATTTTGACTATTCATACTCTTGATTCTCTTCCTCTTACTGCTTATTGATTCTTGCTATCTCTTCTTTTTACTAGTTTATGGCTAGGATGGAAATGTTATCTGCTCATGATACAAAATTATTGAGACAATGCAATGAGTACTTCAAAGCTGGTAATAGAGATATGACTGAAGCTCAAATCGTTGATATCCTCGCTCAAGATGCTTCAGAGCAAGCAGTTGAAGCCTACCAGTATTTAAAGTGGCTGCTCGACCGGGAAGTGGCTAATAATATAGAATATTATGAGATGATTGAAGACCTCCAGGGCACTCTTGAGGAGCTTCAACAACAATACAAGGAATCTACAGACCTCTTGCACCAAGGATATGAGAAGAAGTATCAGCAACTGAATGCTGATAAGGGATATGATAAGTTGTTTACTTCTTACGATGTGAGGGAGAGAACTTTGAAGGCCTAGGTCGAAGAGCACAGGCAGATAGCTGAGTTGCTGGAGCAGGAAAATAATAACCTGCGAGGAGAGGTGTCTCAGTTGAAATCTGCAGCGTCTTCCTCGAACTCTTTGGTTCCTATCAACGATGAGGGTTTCTCTTTCTTGGAGGTTGAGAATGCCAATCTGAGAGACAAATTGGAAACCTTGAAGAGAGCTGGTCCTTCTACCTCTGCTCGTGGACGAGCAAAAGGTTCTCGGGGACGAGCAAGGGCTGCTCAACTTACTGTTGAAGAGGCAAGAACTCAAGCTTCTCTGGAAAATCAAGCAGTTCAGTTAGTTGCGAAGAATAAAGCTCTAGCAGAGATGTCCAGGAAGATCCGGAATCTGGACGAACAGCTCTCTGCACAAAAGTCTGCCTTGGCTAATAAAGAACTCTTTGTAAAAATTCTTCACGAGCAGCTGGAAAGGTTGACTTATCAATTCCACAAGCAGCCCAGAGAGTTCTGGATGGCTGGTTATAATGAGGCTCTCTACCATCTAGATGATCGGATCCAAAATGCAAATAATGAGGGTTACAAATAAGGGTGGTTAAATGCCTTGGGTGTGCTGCAACTGGAACAAGGTCACTATTTGTGGGATTACTATAATCCTGGGTTGCTCGACCTGCTAGTGCCACCATTCAAACTCGACATGAGCTGGATTCATGCTCGGGAAATCCCTAAGTGTTTGATTTCTAAATATCTTGGCGACTACAGTCTCCATTCCAATGTTGAGATATCTCGCCCAGAGCACCTACTCGATCGACCATCTGTGATGAACATCAGGATGCTCAAAGACCTTAATTTCATAAATTCCCCCTATGCGTTAGACGATCCTCCTGCTGGCGAGGAACCTGTTTCAAAAGTAGAGGGGAAGAAACCAATAGAGTAGGAATATGTATTTCATTCTCAATGTATTTTGTTTTGGATTTAATGAAAAACTTCTATTTTTCTTTGCAATCTTGATTGACATTGTCTTGTAGGTATTTTGTAAAAAACTTTACTTATTTACTAATGAATGTGCATGTATATTTGTTAAAAAGATAACAACATTGTGTTATTTGCCGACCAACTAAAGTTGGTGAAACTTATTATTGACTATCTTAAATTGATAATAATCATTTGTCGACCAACCAGAGTTGATGATATTTTGTTTCTCAACCAACTTGGTGAAATGTTTCAAGTATTAAAATTTTTCTTGATCACTTTTTAATTCTAAGCCGTTATTTGTTTAACCAACTATTTCCGACCAAAGAGAGTTGGTGAATCTTCTTCTCAACCAACTGGAGTTGGTATTTCTGGGAAATATTTTTTATTCCCGACCAACCGGAGTTGGTGGATTTTCTTCCCAACCAACCGGAGTTGGTATTTCTAGGAAATATTTTTTATTCCCGACCATCCTGAGTTGGTGGATTTTCTTCCTAACCAACCGGAGTTGGTATTTCCGGAAAATATTTTTTTATTCCCGACCAATCTGAGTTGGTGGATTTTGTTCCCAACCAACCGGAGTTGGTATTTCTGGGAAATGTTTTTTTATTCCCGACCAACCGAAGTTGGTGGATTTTCTTCCCAACCAACCGGAGTTGGTATTTCTGGGAAATATTTTTTTTATTCCCGACCAACCTGAGTTGGTGGATTTTCTTCCCAACCAATCGGAGTTGGTATTTCTGGGAAATGATTTTTTATTCCAGACCAACCGGAGTTGGTGGATTTTGCTGAGTAGTGTGTAGCACTAGTATTCCGTGAAAAAATTTCAACAAAAGGAGAGAATTGGGTAGAATATTCACATTTTATTCATACTGATGAAACTTCATTACATGAGGGTTTACATTACTGATAATATTTGCGCAGGTGCTCTGCATTCCATGCATTCTTAAACTCCTCCCCTTCTAAAGTTTCTATTCTGCAGGTTCCTGGTCGAACAACTTCTGTAACTCGGTAAGGTCCATGCCAGTTCGCTTCCAGTTCGTTGTGCTTTTGAATCACTTTCTTTAGCACATAGTCTCCTTCTTTCAGGTCGCACTTCTTCACTCTCTTGTTGTAGAACAAAGTTGTTCGTTGCTGGTAAGCAGCATTCCTGATGGTTGCTTCTTCTATAACTTCCTCGAGCATGTCCAAGTCTAACCTTCTCATTAAATCGCTGACAGAGGAGTTGAAGTTCAGCACTCGGTGTGTTGGGAGGCCCAACTCGGCAGGTATAATAGATTCACTTCCAAATTCCAGCATATATGGAGATTCTCCAGTTGCTGCTCGGGGAGTAGTACGATAAGCCCATAGTACTGAATGTAGCTCATTGATCCAGTTTGCTTTCGCGTCATTCAGTCTTTTCTTTAAGCCATTTAGCAGCGTTCTGTTTGTCACTTCAGTTTGTCCATTGCTTTGGGGATGGCCTGGTGCCAAGTGGATTTTCAAGATATTTGACTGATGACAATAGGCAGCGAACTCCTCGTTATCAAATTGTGTTCCATGGTCGGTGATGAATGCATAGGGAAGACCATATCTACAAATGATATTTTTCCAAATAAATTAGTACACCTTTTCGTACATCATGTCAACAAGAGGATCAGCTTTAACCCACTTAGTAAAGTAATCCACTGCGACGACGAGATATTTAAATCTTCCTCTGGTCGTTGGAAGAGGCCCAACCAAGTCAATTCCCCACATGGCAAATGTCCAAGGGGAAGTAATGGGTGTCAACAATGCTTGGGGAGTTCTTCGGATAGTGGAGAAGTGTTTACACTTGTCACAATTCTTGGCATAGGCTAAACAATCAGCCCTCATCGTTGGCAAGTAGTATCCTTGCGTCATCACTCTTTGCAAAAGCGTCCGACCTGCTACATGGGCTCCACATGACCCTTCATGGACCTCTTCAATCAAGTCTTTCACCTCGGAGGGATGCACACATCTTTGCAAACCTGCTATAATTCCTCGTCTGTATAGAATACCATTAGTCAGTACATAACGATCAGCTTTAAACTTCAATTTCTTGGCTGCGAGTTTGTCAATCGGTGATTCTCCCTCCTCAATATATGCCCTGATGGGATTCATCCAAGATGGCCCTAAATCAAGGGTAACAAAATTCATCGTCAGATCTTCATCTATGCTCCGACCAGCTAGAATTTCAATTGGGATTATTCTTCGTAGCTCAGTACGAGTAGCTGATGCTAATCGAGCAAAAGCGTCTGCTCTTGCATTCTCCATTCTTGGTATTCTGACCAGTTGAACAGTAACAAATTTCGATACCAATTCCATTGCCTTTGCATGGTACTTAATCATCAACTATCCTTTTACTGTATATACATCAAGCATTTGGTTTACAATCAACTGTGAGTCACTGCATACGATTACCTGCTCTGCCTTCATGGTTTTTGCCAGACTAAGACCTACAATCATCGCTTCGTATTCGGCCTCATTATTAGAAGCTTGAAATTGAAAGCGCAAAGCATATTCTATATCGATCTCGTCTGGACTTTTCAATATAATCCCAGCTCCACTACCTGAGGTGCATGATGAGCCATCCACATATAGGTTCCATATAGGTATTTCGTCCTCAAACTTCTTATTGGACAAAGTTCCTCGATGGAATATTTGTTGCTCCTTTATCTCCATTTCTACCACACCTCGCTGCTCATCGACCTTCTTCTCTTGCTCTCCGACCAACTTAAGTTGATCGGGGTTTAAATTTGATAATCCTGTAACATCCATTGGTTGGTCGGTGTTCAACTTTTGCTCCTCGGGGGTATCAGGATAAGTGAACTCTGCTACAAAATTTTCTACTGCTTGCCCTTTTAGTGACGATCTAGGTTCATAAATTATATCATATTCACCGAGTTTTATTGCCCAATACATCAATCTCCCTGATTTTTCTGGTTTATGAAGATCTTGCCTCAACGGCATATCGGTATATACGACTATGGTATGAGCCTGGAAGTATGGCTTCATTCTTCTACTCGCTTCGATCAGCGCCAGTGCCAACTTTTCCAGTTTTGGATATCTGATCTCTGCTCCTAGGAAGGCCTTACTAGTGTAAAAAAATAGTTTTTGTACTCCATCCTCTACTCTTATTAATGCTGAGCTAACTGCATTTTCTGAAATTGCCAGATACAAGTACAACCTTTCTCCCATCACCGGGCTGGACAACAATGGAGGTGCTCCCAAATATTTCTTCAATTTTTGAAAAGCTTTCTCGCATTCTTCATTCCATTCAAAAGTCTTTCGGAGCGTTTTGAAGAATGGGAGGCATCTATCAGTTGCTCGCGATACAAATCTATTAAGTGCTGCTACTCGCCCTGTAAGACTTTGCACTTCTTTCTTCGTCGTTGGAGATCGTAGTCCCAATAAAGCTTTGATCTTTTCAGGGTTTGCTTCAATTCCTCGTTGATTGACAATATACTCGAGAAACATGCCTTCTCGTACTCCAAATATGCACTTAGTCGGGTTTAACTTCATTTGATATTTATCTAATTGATCAAAGGTCTGGCATAAGTCAACTAGATAGTCAGCAGCTTTCTTGCTCTTTGTCAGCATATCATCAACATAAACTTCCATATTGCAACTGATTTTCTCTGCAAACACCTTGTTCATCAGCCGCTGATATGTTGCACCTGCATTTTTCAAACCAAAAGGCATAACATTATAACAATAAGTTCCCCTAGGGGTAATGAAAGAAGTACTCTCCCTGTCTTCAGGTTTCATTTTAATCTGGTTATAACCAGAATAAGCATCCATGGAGCTCAACAGCTCGTGTCCCGAGGTAGCATCCACTAATTGATCAATTCGGGGCAAGGGAAAATGATCCTTTGGATATGCCTTGTTGAGGTCGGTGAAGTCTACACACATCCTCCATATGTTATTCTTCTTTTTCACCATCACTACATTTGCTAACCAGTCTGGATATTTAACATCTTCAATAAAGCAATCTTTTTGGAGCTTCTCGACCTCCTCCTGTATAGCTTGGTTCTTCTAGGGGCTGAACACTCTTCTTCTTTGCTTCACTGACTTGATCTCCTTATTCACATTGAGCTCGTGACATAAGAAATTTGGGTCTATTCCGGGCATGTCCTCATGACTCCAAGCAAAAGTTTGTTTTCTGCTTTTTAAGAAAACTATCAACTCCTGTTTTAGTGAGTCATCTAATAACGAACCTATCTGAGTTGTTCGTTCAGGGTGCTCGTCGTCCAGAGTGATGTTTTCAGTAGCTTCCACCACCTGACCTTTCACGAGTTGCGACTCGTCTCTAGGATCCAATGTTTCAATTTCTGCACCTTTATCCACCTGATAGGTAGTAGTCTTTTTCCTAGATTCCTCCAGTTCCTCCTGCTCGGCAGATGAATAGTAGCATTCCTGAGCTACATTTTGATCACCCTTCACAACTCCTACTCCAAAATTGGTTGGAAATTTTAGGCATTGATGTACCATAGATGGTACTGCTTCGAACTTCTTCAATCCTACCCTTCCCATGATGATATTATAGGCTGATTGAACATTCTTATCCATCACGAAAAAGCGTACTCTTTCTGTTCGACAAGCAGGCCATGTACCAATGAACATATCCAACTTTATCGTCCCAAGTGGAAAAACTTTCTCGCCAGCAAAACTGAGGAGGGGCCTATGATAAGGCTCCAACTGAGATAACTTTAGATTTAAGCTGTCGAAGCACAAGTAGAACATAATATCAGCCAAGCTACCATTATTAACCAGTACTCTCGAGATCATCACTTCCTTCATTCTCATTTTGATCACCAATGGGTCATCATGAGGATACAGCACACCTGCGAGGTCATTTTTTGAGAAACCGATGACCAGTTTTTCTTTGTTGACCTTCCTCGGGCGATCATCTTCAACCAAGTTTATTCGTTGAATATATGAACAAGCTTGAGCCTCATTGAGGTAAGATTTTCTTTCTGCAGTAAGGTCTCCACCTCCTGCATCTCCACCTATAATAACATTGCAATCAAATGATCCAAAACGTATTGAAAATACCTCACGTTCTGGATGCCTTGGTCTTTTGGGAAGATCGGGGTCGTCTTCTGAATCATCTTCATGGTCTCTTTTCTTGTTCTCCTCTGCTCGACGAGGAGATCTAGACCTTTCTCTTTCTCGGTCGTTATTTCTTCTTTTATTTCTACGATCAACATACTTTGCCAGTTTTCCTCGTCTAATGAGTGCTTCGATTTTATTCTGAAGATCTATGAAATTTTTGGTCGTGTGGCCATGATCCTTGTGGAACTCGCAATATTTGGCCTTATTCCTCTTGTCAGGATCTGACTTCATTTTCTCTGGCCAGTTTAACTCCTCGTTGTTCTTGATTTCTTCTAGAACATGGTTGATGTCTACCTTCAAAGGAGTATAATTTTCTAATTTCTTTAATACCTCCCATGATGGCTTTGTTTTTGAGTGCTTGTCACCACCATTTTTCTTATTCTCTTTCTTTTTGGCCTTATCAACCTCCACCTTGGTCTCTTTGGTATCCATATTCTTCTTTGCAGCCATAGCCTCCTCAGCATTCATGATCTTGGCTGCTTTTGCCATCAATTCTGACATGGTTCTGGGTGGGTCTTTAGCCAAAGTGTAGTACAACTTGTTGGGCAACAACCCACTCATCAGAGCAGTAATTGCTGTCTTTTCCTCATAATCAATAACTTCGAGTTTCTCATTATTGAAACGAGTTATATAATCCCTGGTGCTTTCACCTGCCTTTTGTCTAACACTTAACAAGTGTGCTACTCGTTTAACAGGTTTTGCTCCAAAATAGAAGTTTCCAATGAAGAGCTCGACCTGTTGAAAGAAAGTTGAAATCTTACCCCGAGGAAGATTATTGTACCATATTTGAGCAGATCCTGAAAGAGTTCCTGAGAATGCCCTGCATCTCATCTCATCTGGCACAGCATAGATGTCGGCAGTAGATTGGTATTGCTCTATATGAAGGACAGGGTCGATTTTTCCATCATATTTAGGAGTTACAACAGGTGCTTTGAACTTTGATGGTGTGGGAAAATCCACAATTGTTTGGACAAAAGTTCTTTGTAGAGGATTCTTGGCCTTAGCCATTTCCCCTAATCTATCCTCCAACCTCTGAATAGAGCCTTTCCACGCATCATTTCCCTCCTCGGGCCTATTGGTTCGAGCAATTTATCGTGTTGAAGTCACTTCCTGGGATCTATCTTATCGAGCAACTGGTTGTGATTGAGCAGAACCCTCTCTTAGATGAAATGGTCGTCGAAAGTTTCTCGACATAGCCTTAGGAGGACTTTTATTCTTCCTAGGTCCCAATCGATCAAAAGGAGAGACCCTACTTAATCTTTCCAGTGCACTGGTCCTTTCTGGAGAGAGAGTGATGTGTTGTTCAGTATCTGTGGCTCGTACTGACGAAGTTCGACCTGGTTGATAAGAAAGATCTTCAGATTTCTCAGTGTGATATGAATCGCTTTGCCTAATGCGTGAAGAAAGTAAACGAGTATTTCTTTGAACATTTCGTTGTCCTGAATAGGTTGATGCTCCACCCTGGATAGTTTTCATGAGTTGTCGCATTGTTTCTTGCATGGTTGTCTGACCTTGAGCCAAATTGGCCATGATTCCAGCCAGATCTTGGATATTTGGAGGAGCGGATGGATTTGGAGGGTTTCCAGCGTTTCGATTGCCGGATTCAGGATTGTCAGCCATTGGGGATGGATTTTTTTTGGTGAAAAACGAATATTACAGTCGTTTTCCACAGACGGCGCCAATCTGTTGATGTAAAAAATTAGATTATATCTAATTATTTAATCACAGATAAAAAATAAATAAGACAAGAGATTTTGAAGTGGTTCAGCCTTGAACGAATGGCCTACGTCCACTGTTTGTGTTATTATTGACTGTTTATGAATTCTCGAGGTTTGATTTATCTTCAGAAATTCCGGTCCCCTTACAATGAGGATGATACAATGTATTTATAGCCATGAGGCTATGCATGTGAATGGGTAATACGTAGCTGTTCAATAAGCGTATACATTCGTGTGATAATAATCAGCATTTAATGCGCATTTAATCCTCTTAATTGTCTGATAATAAATGCTCTGATCGAGGTGCATCTCGGACCGCCTAAGTATCTCGGTATCCATGAGTTGCTCAGTGCAGTAAAGTTCTTCGGTGAGCATCTACTGCTCGGAGTATCTGAGTTGGTCGGGGAAATTGAGTTCCTCGAAGTCAAGGTATTGTTCAGAAATGTTTGTTAGTGCCATATAGATTGACACGTGTCTCCACTTAACTGAGCCATGTCAGCAGACTAAATTTGGTATCAACAATAGATATATTAACCTCATTTACCCTAGGTAACCGTGGTATTTGAGAGTATAATATGCGTGTCGGAAATCTAATCATCCACGTTAGATTTATTATTGATTAATTATTCTGCAGAGTGAAGTCCTCATATTGTTAATGTTTTGAGAAGATTTAATGTTTTCTTTGAATTATTGATATAATTTTTGAATCATTTATATCCAATGACTTTGTCGATGGTGCGGGAGAGTGTATTCCAACCCCATTTTTCTCATATAATTTAAAACCACTTTATTATTATTGCATACTTAATCAAGTCATTAGTTTAATTTACTTGTTTTAGCTAGTTAACGGATCTCAAATCAATCATCCTTTCTTCTTTTCTAAAGTCAACTGCGAGGTTAATCATGTTCCATGTTCGTCGTCATGATTCTTCGTCTTAGTCCCTATGCTTGATACCCATTTTTACCAGATTATTACTTGAGTGATCGTCTTACACTTGAGTCGATATAAGTAAACACTAGAGACACTTTCAAAGTTGTGTCAATAATCAAATGCTCCACCCTCTCCCCAAGATACCAGACATACCGAAACTCCTGCGCTAACAACCGCCTCATCTAGTAGGGCATGCTCGTAACTGCCACTACCCTTAAAAGAGGACTCCAAGGGTAGAAGGTCACCTACAACCCAAGTAAAGAGTCGGTATCAACTTAGAAGCAAAAGGATTCCAAAAACATAAGAAAAAAAAACCAAGAAACCTAATTTTGATGCTCGTTAAGGAGTTTAGCGTCGTCCGTATGTCCTTCAAAGCCAGGGATTGGTTTGAATGCTTGTTTGAATTTCTCTACCTATACATCCTATAGAACTCCCGCAGCTCACTCTCCTCCAAGGACACCAACCCAGCATTGAGCCCTATAACCTTATAAAACCACGTCTATAAGAAGATGAAAATTAGAAAAAGGTAATTAAAAAGTACTGTAAAGGAAATAAAGGGACTGCAAGAAAATTCAAAGATTACCTCTAAAAGGTATGTGGGTACTATAAAATGTTTATGGGTAACACCAATTAAAGGCATCCAAAGAAGCATAAAAGGGGGCCAGAGTGAAGTTCCCCAATCATACAGTAGATGTACGAAATAATCTACAAATATAATAAAAACCAAAGATGGAAGACGTCACTACTCATCGCCACCATAAACCCTCATAGAAAAAGCAAAATAGATAAATGGGTCTCCTGTCTCACCTGCCTACCATCTGTCTCGTCAATCTACCTCTTCACTAGTGTATACCTCAGTGCAGAAATACAAATAGAATCCCTCAACATGATTCTACCAATGTCCTGTAAGGCATCCCCCACTACCTCATATGTGACCCGTAAAGTACGCTCCAACACATTCTGATGTCCCTCAAAATCTAGTTGCATCAGCTGTAGGACATCAAAGGGAGAATAATCATCGCCTCAATCCCTAGATGGAATGTGTGGGTCATGTCCCAAAACCTCTCGCCAAGAGCGCACAACACCATAGAAGAGCGCAACGTCTCGTCCAGCGCACCTGCCAACGTGCCAGGTTCAATAGACGACACCATCCACTGTACTGCCCTAGGAGGAAGGTCCCAAATGTCTTCAACCCATTCGTCCCCTAGGACCGAATGCTCAAAGAAGATTTATTAGTATGTAAGAAACCAATAAAAATCCTTCATTACCATAAGAACATAAAAAGAAGGAATTGGAAATTCGAAGCTAAATACTCACATAGCCGTTAGGGTTATTCACCCTCACTGAATGGTGGTGCGTAGGCTCATGCAAGAAGACCCTCTCATCAGTCACCGACTCAAAGTAGTCATGCGTATTCTCATTTCCCAATGAAAGTGGCACCACACACCCCCCATTTTAGTTTTGCCCAATTATTAATAAACATCCACTCGTTGTTAACGTTGCCACAAGTACCTGCCATTTGAAATATCAAAGAAAGAAGAACCTAAGAATGACTTTTAAAGAGAGAAAGCATGAGCATCAGTTGCTTGGAAGTGTGGAATATAAGGAGGGGTTTACCCTTTTTATAGAAAGATAAGGGGCATGTCGATAAGCACCCCCCTGACCCTTCTTGTCGACAATGTCCTTTCCTCTTCCTTGAGAAGCCCAAGAGTTTGTTTCCTATGTCGATAGGCACCTCCTCAAACCTTCCTATCGATAGTCCCTCCTAATTTCATCCCAAAAAAGCAAAAAAAAATCCAAAAATTGCCCAGAAGATTCCTAAAAATTATACAAAATTATTTTTTATAGGAAAACCATATTTGGATCCCTAATCCCATTACAAACTCTCAAAATCCCCAAATGGATTAATCTCACTGTCTTATTATTGACATAATCCCCTAGCAGATTCAAGAGTGAGCCTTCACTCAACCTTTCTACACTATCCCCGGTAGGAATCGTAAGCCAACACATTCTTGAGCATAACTACTCCCTACAATTCCCTTTTAAAGGTTCACATAATTGACCGCAACCCGTAGAATCGATCCTGATATTTAAAGTCCACCAAATTGACCTCGACCTGCTAAATTAGTCATCCCTCTTAAAGGTTTGTAGAATTAACCTCAGTCTGTAAAATTGGTCATCGCAACTCAAACCCATCGAGTTCGTCGTCACAACCTCGACTTGCAAAATTGGTCATCATAACTCAAGGTTCACATAATTAACCTTGACCCACAAAAGTGGTAATTAAATCCTTAGGCCTGTAGAACTAGTCATCCCTCTTAAAGGTCCTCATAATCGATCTCGACTTGCAAAATCGGTTATTACATCCTAAGACCCGCTGAATTGGTCATTATAATTCAGGGTTTGCAAAATTGACCTCAGCTGGCAGAATCGGTCACTTAGTCCTTAGGCCCGCAAAATTTTTCGTCCGTCTTAAAGGTCCAGAAATTGACCTCGAGCTATAAAATTGGCCATCTTACTCCTTAGGCCCATATAATTGGTCATCCTTTTTACAGGTTCATAGAATTGACCTCGACCCACAAAATTGGTCATCTTACTCCTTGGGTCCTCAGAATTGACCTCGACCTACAGAATTGGTCGTCATGACTCAAGACCCGCATAATAGATCATCACAACTTAAGACCCGAGTAATCAGTCACCACAAGGTTTGAAAAATTAACCTCAACCCACTGAATCAGTCAATATAGCTTTAGGTCCTCAAAATTGACCTTGAATTATAAATTTGGTCGCTACATCTTTAGGTCGGAAGGATGGACCTCAAATCGTAGAATCAAATGCTGCAACTTTAGTTCTGCATAATTGACCTCGACCAAAAGCATTGGTTGCTATATCTTATGGTCCGCATAATCGATCTCGATCCGCTCAATCTACCATCTCACTCTTTAGGTCCTCAAAATCGACCTGGTCCTGCTGAATCGGTCAATCTTTAGGTCCTCATAATCAACCTTAACTCTCCTTAAGTCCTCAAAATTCACCTCGAACCTCGGAATCGATTGCATTCGTCCCCTTGGTCTGAATAATCGATCTCAATCCTCTTCTTTAACATCGATGTGGTGTCTATATTTTGATGGCCTTCACTTATTCCAAGATAACTTGTCGAGGAGCTCTGCAGACACCCCATCCCAGTGTCCTCGTAAATACCTCCTTAGGTCCCTAAATCAACCCTAGGTCACACTCTGAGTACTAATTTAGAGCCCATCGGGTTCTCTCGAGCCCCTTTTTGATTCTGATTAACTCTCTAACTTGAGAAAAACACAATAAAACCTCTAAGGGCATTGAATCCTCTCCTAAACATTCCATTGCATGCAGGGATTGGCCACATGGTCTGCACGATGGATCCATTTCACTCTGATTACTGATCTGGAGGCCACTGCATTCTCCCAATCCCTATTTAACTCCGCTCAACTCTTTGGCTTGAGATAATATGAATGAATCCATTAAGGGCTCCGAATGGACCTCATGGTTTGTTCCACGCATGAATCGACCTAACGTTTTGGATGAGCAATCCATTTTACTCTAAAGGCCATTGGGCACTTTTGGGCCCCGTTTTACCTTAGTCAACTATTTGATCGGAGAGAAACTCGATGAAATTTTGAAATGAACTAAATTCATTTTCCAACGTTCCACCCCGTGCATGAATCGGACTTACGGTTCAGATGAACAATCTGTTTCCTTCGAAAACCTCTAGTCTAGAGGCTATTGGGCGCTTCCAGGCCCCATTTGAGTTTCAAAAACTCTTGAATCTGGGAGTGCCTTAATGTATTCTTAAAGGTTTTTGAATTCCTTTTCCAACAGTTTCGGTCGTGAACGATTTAAATTTACGGTTTGTATTTGATGCCCATTTTTTAAAAATTCTAATATGGACTGCCTATAGGCAACCCAAATACCCTACCCATCGAAAGGGTGTACTTTTCATTGCCTAATAAGGAAGGACTTATGACGATAGGCACGTTAGGGCCCATGCCGATCGACCCCCCCGCCCTTAGGCCCAAATCCCTCTATAAAGGGAACCATAACCTCAACATTGGAAAGGAACCCCTCTTAGCAATCGAAAAACATTATTCGGATAATTAGAGCCTCTCCTTTCCAAAAAAGTCTAGTTTTCAACATTATCCTTCCTCACCTCATTACTTCACTTGGTTATCCCCCTCACATCACTGCATCACTCCCATACCACTTTAAAATCAGGACACTTACATTCCAAATTCAGTGATAAGCATTAATAAGGAGGTCCATTTCTCAATCTCTTTCTCTAGTTTATTTATTTTAGTGTTATTCATCTTGTTTATATTTTGTGCTTTTGTTTTATTATCTCACATCAACAAATCTCCACTCTTTACTAGTAATATTACATATAATCTATTTCCATAAAAAAAAAAGACAGAAAGTGGATTTAACTATAATTTCTAAAAGTGAGACTTGCACTTTTACATTTTCACTCTAAAATGCAATTTCCTCAAAGACACATAAGCGGAGTCTTAAATTTGGATTTATGGATTGAAACCCACCCCTATGCTATTTTCTAACTACGTGGACTTTGATGCCCCTTGGACTACGTAGGCATCTTAGACCAATCCCGAGATTTGAATCCTCCCTTTTTTCATGATTATATATTTCTTATATCCTATCATATCTACTTTTTGCGAGTTTAGACTCCTACATACTTGTGTCTTGTCCGACGTGCACATTCACTCTTCCATAGTGATTTATGATTTAACGAACACTCATATCTTATGTTTATGATTATTTTTAGGGACATTCCTACGGATGAATATGTTTCGTCCATTCCATAATAAGTCAAATAATTCCATTATCTTGGTACTTATATCATACACGTGTACAAACACATCATGGAGATAAAAGGAGAAGATTAGCATTTATCCCATGAGAGGCTGAAATGGCTTGATAAGTGACTAACACCTTTCCATTCTGTAACTTATTCCCGTATATTCAAATTATTTGGTTTCGCATGCATCAGTTTGACTTTGATATCGTTCTCTCAAGGCGAAGGCATTATTTTGCCTCTTTTGAGAAAAATAAGTTGGCGACTCTATCTCTTCCTATTACCCCTATTTGATGATGACCAATTATAACTATGGTTGGACCGTAAAAAGGGAAAAATGGAGAGAGGGAAGGAACCTTCTTCCTCCCCACCGTGCTGACATCAAGGGCCCAAGCACGCGCCGGTGGAATCTGACCTCCGATGGCGACAATATAAAAATCTTCAATACATGCCTCACTAAAGTTACTCCTCGTACAAATTTAAAACAAAAACCATAAAATTGAATAATTATGACTAAAAATGAAATCTAAATATGAAATCAATAAAATATTTCGAAATTAGAATACCCTCTAAGGCTTCTTTTGTCCTTCGTGACCTCTGAAATTCTACTCAACCACTTATAATATTCGTGGCCTCAAAACTCTCCGCGATTCCTCATCTTGAGGAAACAAAGAATATGAACAGGAAGAGCTTAAATAGCACATTAAGGTTTGAACCAAAGTCCTTAGCCCACCGATTAATATCAATACTAGTAAATAAAAGATATGCTAACAAGGTAATCGAAAAACAAGAGGGAAATAAGAAGGATGGGGCAATATAAGGAAATAAGAAGGAAAAATAATGTAATCGTTCCATCCCATAGATTACCCCAGTGACCTACGGCTAAATATTCCTTAGTTCACCACTCTAAGGTTTCTCCCAAGGCTCAGTATCCCATAGTTCACCTTGGCTTAACCATGGCTCAATCTCACAGGTCCGCCCTCATAGTCCATAACCTTTATTTTATAATCCTAAATATCTCATTCTCCATGGCTTTATTCTAGGTTTCTTTGACCTAGTCATGCCATAGTTCACGACCTCCCCTCCTTCCCAATTCTAGAATGACAGATCCACGGTCTGTTATTAACTCAACACCTTGGGTGACCTCTGCTATGGTGCATTACCATAGTTAGTCCTAGGCTTAATCTATCCAGGTCTACCTGTTTTGACCACACGAATTAAGCGGGAGGCTCTCACCAGACAATGATACCTCAACCTGGACAAATAGTGTCACGAGCTTAGCATCGAATCCTATCTTAAGTTAATCGGTAGGCACAATATGATACTCCATAAACTCCGTGACTTCAAAGAAAAAGTTAGAACCCCCATCAACAGCCAACAAGGGTATTCTACGAAAATAATAGTTTAAAACCCTTATTATATCATAACCTAATTGCTCAAAGATCAAAGGTAAAACCCTTAATAAAAGTTTCTAAGAATAATGAGCCTAACTTCAAAGTATCCTATCCTCAAACACATAATCTCAAAAAGAGACCTATAAGAAAACTACGAAATTCATGAATTAGGATGAACAATAACATTCCCATGTCTCATAATCCTTGATGAATAGTAACGACCCATGTCCCAGAAATCACTATGAACATTAAATGACATGGCCTTTAAACCTAGAAAACTCAACGAAAAGTTAAACTATATTGCCTAAAGCTAGAATACATACAAGTCTCATCTAATTAAATTAAAAACATGGAGACTAGGGTTTTAATCAATGAAGAAGAGGACAAAGGAATATTCATTAACTTTAGGGTCGACTTTGGTCCCAAGCGGTCTCCTAAAGCCCCCAAGAAATATGTTGTTTTTTGGTATTAAAAAATATTAATATGTATTAGAGAAAATAATGATGAAACATTCAATATTTTTAAATCTAAAGAAAATAAATTTAAGGCCCCCAAAAAATATAATTGTCACATTTTAAATAATTTACAAATAAAATGACCAAATATATACAAAATAGAAGCCAATTAAAAATTTAACCCAACCCACCAATTCAACCCAACTCCCACTCACACCCACTTACACCAAATTAATACCACATTAATCTTCTTTTTTCATTAACTTTACATTTACTCCCCTCCTCTCTGTCTCCTCTAACTTTCTCTTATCTTCTTCTTCCACAAATCAAATACATTTACACACCCACCACCATCACCACCACCACCAAATTTCATACATACCCCCCCAACCCAGTTTCGAACTCACCCCACCCTACCCATATTCAAAAATAAGCCCCCTACCCTAACAAATTTTTCATCTTCCCAATTTTTTTGACAAAACACAAGAAAATTATGGGTTTAATAACCCCTATTTAAAAAAACAAAAAGCTAGGGTATTCTTTTTTTTTTTGGCGACGGGGGGGGGGGGGGGGGGGGGGGGGGGGGGAGGGGGGGGGTTAAAAGACATCAAAGTTAAATCTAGGACTTTTATTTAGGAAAGAAATTGAAGAGCTTGAGATTGGGTAACTAAATCTAGGACTTTTTTTAATATCTTACTTGTTTCTTCTTATTACTAACTTTTATTTTATGTTTTTTGTAGATTCCACCAATTTATCATTACAACAACTTGAAAAAAGAGTCTTTCCATCCAGTGAAGCTTGATTTAACACAAAATGTGTTATTGTTCCTCTATTGCATTTTTTACAATATTATTATGTCTTTTTTTCTTTATTGTATATTATTGTACTTGTTTGGTTGTTGTGTAATTAGTAGTAGTATCTCAACTAGAAAATATCCTTCCGGTCATGAAACAAGAAAAAGACAAAAGAAAATTGAAGAAGAAACAATAGAATTAGTGGGTTCACTAAATAAATATTTTAATAAAAAAATAGAAAATGAAAATGTGATAACTGTAGAAAATGAATATGTGGGTAATATAGTAAATGATGTGGATAATGTTATTGGAAATAAACATGTGGAAAGTAGATAATGTACATATTTATGATTTGCCTAATTGAAAAAATATTAACCAAAATTTGATTGACACATTAGTGAAAAAGGACCCATAAGATACAATACATTACTTCCCCTAAAGATAATGAAAATAGACACTTTTCTAGTATACATTATACTTGTACTTGGCAAAATGGATAAAAACATAATAGAGATTGGCTAGTATACTCAAGATCCCTTAATAAGATTTAATATTTTTCTTATAAGTTATTTAAAAAAAATGTAAATAAAACTCGATTAGAAAAAAAAAGATGGAGACATATATTAAAGCGAATAATTGTGGTAGTACAAGTTCTTTCAAAGGGAAACTTAACTTTTCGTGGGACTAATGAAAAAATTATTGGCAAGAATAATGGGAATGTTCTAGCTTTCATCGATAGAATTGCTACATTTGATCCTTTAATGAAATAACATATACGGAGTATTATAGATAAAGAAATTCGTTATCATTATTTATGTCACAACAATCAAAATGAGTTAATAGTTTTATTAGAAAATAAGATAAAAAAATTAATGACTAAAACAATTAAAGAGTCAAAATATTTTCCAGGTATTCTTGATTATACTCCGATTATTAGTAAAAAAGAATAAATGTCTATTATTATAGATTGTGTTGATATGTCCAAAAGTCCAACAAAGATACACGAATTTTATTTAGGATTTTTAATTATAGATGATACAACTGATGAATGACTTTTTAATATACTTACAAACTTTTTAATCCGTGAAGGTCTTGATATTAATGATTTAAAAGGACAAGGATATCATAATGGTGCTAATATGAAAGTAAAACACAAAGGTGTGCAAAATAGGATACTAGAAGTTAATATGAGGGAACTTTAAACACCATGTGATTTGCATAGTCATAATGCTGCTCTTGTTGACATTGTTAGATCATCTACACAAGGTGAGAAACTTTTAGATAAAGTACATAACGTGTATAATGGACTTGCATCTTCTATGAAATGGTGGCAAACTATGAAAGAACACATTAAAAATGGAAAAGAACTAACACTAAAACCATTATCTCAAACCCATTGGGAAAGTCACTTTGAAAGTGTCAAAGCAATTAGATTCCAAATGCCACAAATTAACGAAACATTAATTGATTTAGGTAATACCTCGGGTTATGAGGCACACATAAAAAGGATAATTAGAGGTTTATCGGAAGATGCTTTTGCAAGTTTTGAATTTTATTTTGGTATTGTTATTTGGTATAATATATTTGATCCAATTAATAGAGTCGGTAGACATAGATATTGATGTCGCGTTGAATCTTTTTAAGGACTTGTTTCTTATTTTGAAAATGAAAGAGAGAATGGATATGAATCCATTAAAATTGAAGATATAGATATTGCTAATGATATGGAAGTTGAACCTATATTTCGTAAAGAAGTAATGTTTTTAGAAAAAATATTCTGACGATAATTTTAGTAACGAAATACGACAAACACCGGAGGAATCGTGTAATACGCCGTATTTTTATGACTTTTAATTTATTCACTTTTAATAGTTCTAATTTAATCCCGATACGACACAAGCGCCAGCTCAGGCACCAGCCCTACCAGTCATCCCAGCAGCTCCACTGCAGCAGGGGCAGTTACGGTACGGACGTGTCTATAACATCCACCAGGCGGCAGCTCCTAAGGCACCACCTGCGATTGAGGGTACGTTTCCTATCCATGGTACAATGGGTCGGGTTTTATTTGATACTAGGGGGACACACTATTTTATAGCTACTCATTTTGTGAAGGCCTTAGGGTTATTAGCCACAGCAGAGAGCACTGTGACATGCGTAGACTTACCACTGGGAAATGGATCGTTAATTTTCTTTATATGCCGGGGTGTGGGAGTAGAGATTGGTAGCTTAATCTTACCAACAGACATGTTAGTCTTAGATATGCATGAGCACGACATTATTATTGGCATGGATTGGCTCGCAGCATATAGAGCCATGATAGATTGTTTCGGTGGGAGTATTGTCTTTGCCATTCCGGGGCAGGAGATGTTTGTAGTGGCGATGCCTCGCCTAGAGGGGGGCTCTACCGCTCATTTGTATTACATAGAGGAGGACACCTCTAAGGAGGTCGTGACGCCCTTAGATTCGATCCCAGTCATCCGTGAGTATTCTGATGTATTTTAGAAAATACCAGGCCTACCCCCTAGTCGAGAAATAGATTTTCTCATAGATTTGTTATCGGATACTCGACCGATAGCATGCGCTCCATACCGTATGGCTACGACGGATATGCGAGAGTTACGAGATCAGATAGAGTAACTGTTAGGTCAGGGATTCATTCGTAGGAGTACCTCACCTTGGGGCGCTCAAGTATTGTTTGTGAAAAAGAGAGATGGTTCACTGAGGCTATGTGTGGACTACCGGGAGCTGAACAATGTCACGATACGGAACAAATATCCATTGCCTCGAATCGATGATCTGTTCGACCAGCTAAGGGGAGCAACTTTCTTTTCGAAGATAGATTTGAGGTCAGGATACCATCAGCTACGTATTAGGGAGCAGGATGTTTCGAAGACTGCTTTCTTGACGAGATATGGGTCTTATGAGTTCAGAGTGATGCCATTTGGACTCACAAATGCTCCAGTCGTATTCATGGACTTGATGAACCGAGTGTTCAAAGAGTTCTTGGATCAATTTGTCATCGTCTTCATAAATGACATCCTGATATATTCACACACTGAGGAAGAGCATGCTGAGCATTTGAGGCAGGTTCTTCAGACTCTACGAAAGCATCACCTGTATACTAAGTACGAGAAGTGCGGATACTGGTTACGGGAAGTGCAGTTCTTGGGACATGTTGTTTCTGAACTGGGGATAACGATTGACCCGAGTAAAGTGTCAGCAGTGAGGGAGTGGGGACAACCCATGACATCGACGAAAGTGCGTAGTTTCTTGGAGTTAGCCGGGTACTACATGAGATTCATCCGAGGATTCTCCAAGATAGCGGGTCCATTGACGAACCTGACTCACAAGGGGGTACCATATGTTTGGGACGATACTTGTCAATTGGCTTTCGATGAGATGAAAGACAAGATGACTTCGGCACC
Organism: Sambucus nigra; assembly: GCA_949130495.1. Lineage (NCBI taxonomy): Eukaryota > Viridiplantae > Streptophyta > Magnoliopsida > Dipsacales > Adoxaceae > Sambucus > Sambucus nigra. Next base: position 714,673,981 of record OX422210.1, read on the forward strand.
AGCCCTTCCTTTACCCAAGTCGGGCGTGAAGTATCTGGTTTATACAGACGCCTCCTTACGGGGACTCGGGGGAGTATTTCAGTAGGAAGAGAAGGCTATAACTTTTGCCTCCCGCAAGCTTAAGCCTTACGAGAGGAATTACCCCACTCACGACCTAGAGTTAGCACCGGTCGTATTTGCTTTGAGGATATGGAGACACTATTTATCGGGGGAGAAGTTTCGCTTGTTCATAGACCACAAGTCACTGCAGTACCTGTTCACTCAGCGAGAACTGAATATGCATCAGAGCAGGTGGTTAGAGTTTATGAAAGACTATCAGTTTGACATACAGTACCATCCGGGGAAGGCCAACGTAGTTGCTGATGCGTTGAGCCGTAGATCGATCGACGATGTAGAAGACGTCTGGAAAGCAAAGTGGAAAGAGTTGGTTCACCAAGATGTGGTAGCCCGTTCCTTCATATCTGTCATGACAGTGACACCCGAGATTGTTACGAGGGTAATACAGGCACAGACAATAGACTCATTTTGCCAGGAGCAAATTGTACGGCTTTTAGTCGAGGGTGCTAAGTCCTATTCAATTAGTTCCGATGGAGGTTTAAGGTTTAATGGGAGATTGGTGGTCCCAGAAGGGGCAGACCTACGTTATGCAGTGATGACCCAGTCTCATGGGTACCGATTTACTATGCATCCCGGGGGAGATAAGATGTATCGAGATATGAGACGGCAATACTGGTGGAGTGGGATGAAGAAGGATATTGCTGAGTTCGTGTCCAAGTGTTCTACTTGCCAGATGGTAAAGGTGGACCACCAGAAACTGTCGGGGTTGCTTCAGCAATTAGAAATACCCACATGAAAGTGGGAGAGTATTTTCATGGATTTTATTACTGGGTTGCCTACATCACAGCAGGGCCACGACTCCATCTGAGTGATTGTGGACCATTTGACCAAGGTGGCTCATTTTTTGCCAGTACGGACAGACTATACCACGGGCCAATATGCTCAGTTGTTCATTGCTGAGATTATTAGACTACATGGGGTGCCCCTGGATATTGTATCAGATAGAGACAAGATTTTTGTCTCGCGTTTCTGGGAGAGTTTTCAGGAGGCCATGGGTACAGAGTTGAGGTTGAGTTCAGCTTATCACCCACAGACAGATGGACAAACATAGCGTACCAACCAGATGTTGGAAGATATGCTACGCATGTGTGTTCTTGATTTTGGAGGAGGTTGGGAGCCACATCTTCCACTGGTGGAGTTTGCTTATAATAACTCTTATCAGTTCGCGATTGGCATGGCTCCATTTGAGGAATTGTATGGCAGGCCTTGTCGTTCCCCAACTTGTTGGCTAGAGTTTGGGGATAACAAGTTGCTCGGACCAGAGGTGATTCAGAAAACCTCCGCTAGGATTGAGATTATCAGGAGTCGCATTCGGGTAGCCTAGAACAGGCAGAAAAGCTACGCCAATGCAAAACGGTTCTTCTGAGAATTTAATGTGAGGGATCAAGTATTACTACATGTATATCCTATGATAGGAGTGATGAGGTTTGGGAAGAAAGGGAAACTGGCCTCGAGGTACGTGGAACCATTTCCCATTATCGAGAGGATTGGGCCGGTAGCATATAGATTGGGACTGCCAGAGCACTTACACCGCATTCACGATGTATTCCACATCTCGTCGTTGAGACGATACCTTCGGGATGACATGGCCCACACCCACATCGCGATTGAGGAGATTGACTTACAACCTGATAGCTTTTACAGAGATTGAGTTTGAAAGTAGTCCCACTTGTACGGGTCCAGTGGGAGCATCATAATGTAGAGGAATCCACTTGGAAGCGTGAGGCAGACATACCTGAGAAGTACCCAGAGTTATTCTTACCAGGTACACCTTATTTTTTCAAATTTCGGGACAAAATTCCGTTACTAGGGAGGAAGTATGTAATACTCCGTATTTTTATGACTTTTAATTTTGGGGATTTATTAAATTTAATTAGAGATATTAATTTAATATTAATCCTAAAAATCACTTAAATACTTACTAGCGTGATGAGAGGTGGTAATTATTGGAATTTCGTTGTAAGTTACTTTGTGGGTAAAGTAAGAGGTGTAATTGTATTTAGTAAAATTATCACGAGAATCTAATTTGATAATTTTAGAAATTTATCGGGATGTGCTTGTGTCGTGTCGGGATTAAATTAGAACTATTAAAAGTGAATAAATTATAAGTCACCCGCATGGTCATTTTGTGTGCGTCAATGTGTACGGAAGGGTCGAGATAGTCAAAATAATGTACCCGGGGGTTTAGTTTGGGTCTCGGGGCGTTTCTAGGCCTCATTAACATCCCGGGAGGGGGTTTTAGACATTTTGTATTTTTGGGCATGGAAATCCACGAATTTCTAAGGCTTTATCAGATGTGAGGGAGTGTCTTCTAGGGTTAGCATAACCAAGAACTAAAGACGACCATTGGAGAGGAAGAGGAGAAGCTTTCCAAGGAGTTCTAGGCCAAGAACTCCATCGTTTGCCCCGCCGTCGCCGTCAAACTTTAAATCACGCAACGAGGATCACAACCACACCAATCGTTTCCACAAATCTGAGCCAAATATTTCCAGGCAAGTATCTATCTTGCTCTATATTAGTTAATGCTTCAATGATATTAGCCTAGGATTGATTAGAACTAGTTTTTGTGAAAGAAAACATATTTTGGAGACTCAAATTTGCATGATGTATAGATAAAAGACGTGTTCTGGAAATCTAATTCATATGTAGATGTTGAAACATGAAATTCATTGAGTTAGGAGTAGAAAATCTGGGAAAAGAATGGGAAGAACTAAGTTTAAGAAATTTTTAGGGTTCTTGTAATTTTTCTAGATTTTAACCCTTTTTAATTCGTTATAATTGATGAAAACTCGCATGTCTTACGTAGAATATTCATTATTTGGAGATATAACACTTGTGGTATAATTTGTTGAAAGTTTGGAAATCAAATATGATGATTTGAATGATTTTGGAATAGCATTCCCGTAACTGGATATTATGCGGTTTCGCCATACCTGCTTGATCGATCGATCGACCCAAGAACATCGATCGATCAACGCATCGATTGATCGAGCACCTGCCATCGATCTATCGACCCCTCCTGGAAAACTCAAATTCCCCTTTTTAAATACGTTGCTCCAACTTAAATGAATAGAAATTCTTTGACATTATTGTTAGAACATTTTGGGATATAAAGAAGATCAGTAGGACTTTATAAAAATAGAACCTTTAATGTAAGACGAGATTAACATTTAACGGAGGTGTTTCACACTTAAGGAACAATGGGAACGTCTGTCTAACGGGTCAGACTCGTAAGGAAGTTACGTCGTAAAGTAAAAGAGTACCTACTGAAATTACACATAGGGAGATAGAATTTCACTAATGTTACGAAGAAGTTTTGGAATAATCCCATAAATAAGAATAAGAGACGAACCGTTATACGGGATAATCTAGTAATGTGCAATAAGAATAAATATCATAAGTATGAGTCGTGGGTGTACTTAAATTTGAAATGGGAATGACAGTATACATATATGACTGTGTTTGTGCATATACTATATACGTGTAAAAATCATGCCTGCGCTACTTGCTATCACTGAGGTTACCGCGCTGGGACAGTCTTATCTCGATGGGACATATATGGGGGATATTGACTTGTACCCTAAAACAAAGGAATCCTTGGTACAGGCTATCGGATCGATAGTTCGACGGTCCTAAGAGACGTGAGGGTATGTGCTGACCTCTTAGTGACTTGGAACTATGCTTCGCCTCAATTTGTATGTGTTTTGTGTTAATACAGTTCGAGAGTCATTCCGAACTAGTATTTCCCTTAGTACGAGTGATACGGAGATTTGATAGCAGAGTATGCCAGTACCATAAATTTTATGTGGGGTGCCGATAGTATATATATATTATATGAGTGATTATATATATATAAACTTGAAATTTGGGAACTATCTACTGTGACTAAAGGTAAGTAAGTAATGAATAATTAATTCAACTTGGATATAAGTGTTTGAAAAGTTTGAGGCAATACTGAGAAACTTTATAATCAAATGAGGTTTATGTGAGAACTTTGCTTTTAAAAAATTAATTTTCTTAACATTAGAAATTGTCGGCATGAAACCTTGTGAGTAACTTAAGATAAGCTAAACTGTTGGGAGTAGTAGTGCGGTAGGTGTGCACATTAGAAGAGAGGTGATAATTTCTCAAGAGAGTGCCGCACACTAATATGATTGTTGCATTAGCCGGTAAGCATTTTAAATACTTACTAAACTAAATTTTAAACTGTTTTACAATCGGGCTCTGACCTATTTCCTATTTTTTCCTCTCTTGTATATATATGTATATATTACAGGTGCCCAGCCACGGGGGCGTCTTGCATAGGATCCTTTGGAAGGAACGTGCTGCAGCTTAGGTGGGAGTTGCGGGCCTTTTGCTTAGACGACCTCATTATTGATTCCACTTCTTTTTCTATTTCATCCAGTTGGGCACGTGTCGCCCTTTTTCCACTATTCAATTGGTTTTATCAGAGATTGTAATTCGTTTACTTCCAGTATTTATACTTTGGAAAAGTTGGAATTATTTAGTTGAATGCTTAAATTTCTTGGATTATCGTTTCTAGTATAGTTGTTGTGTGATTTTTAAACCATTGATTATGAAAGGTTTTAAATATTGGTTTTAAATTAAATTTGGAAATTGATGTCTTAAAATGGTTTTGTCACTTAGCTTAATTATTTAGGGTGTTTAATTTGAAAAGTTATTTTTTTTTGCGACAGTGATGCTAAGAATGAACCAACCGTTCACCTTGGTTATAATTTAATAAATGACTGATCACCCGGCATTTAATTAGGCGGCATTTAATTGATCTATCACGTGTAAAAAATAATTAACATGGAACGATTTGTGACACCCCGCCTAATTAAATGAAGTTCAACAGATACATGTGGAACTTCCACATGTATCTGCTGAATCTCCTACCTCTGCTGAATCTATGAACCAACCGTTCACCTTGGTTATAATTTAATAAATGACTGATCACCTTGGTTATAATTTAATAAATGAATGATTTTTTGGTTGCCTATGGAGGTAGGAGATTCAGCAGATACATGTGGAAGTTCTTAGATTTTATTGATGAGATGAACCTGTTGGATCTTCTATTAGTTGGTGGCGCGTATACTTTATCTAATAACAAAGGTAATCCTTCCCTGTCCTGCCTAGATCATTTATTCATTTTCGAAGAGTGGGAAGAGCATTTCCCAAGGGCAATCCAATTTTGTTTACCGAGGGTTAGGTCGGAATAAATCTCAATATGGCTAGAGTGCTAGGGTCGAAGAGACGGTATAACCCCATTCAGATTCAAAGATATGTGGCTCAAGGTGGTGGACTTCATAGATATAGTGAAGGAATGGTGTTCGAAATACATGGTGGTGGGCATGATAATTTTAAGTTTGACTTTAAATTAAGGTTGCTTAAAAGAGATATCAAATGTAGAAATAGAGAGGTTTTTGGTAATCTGAGGGAGATCACGGACAGATATATGGAGGAGTTGAGACTCTTAGATGAGAAGGAAGGTAGATAAGGTCTTACAAGGGAGGTGAAAAAGGTAAGGGAGGAAAGAAATTGGGAAATTGGGATAAGGCTTATCCAAGAAGAAGTCAATTGGAGGTAGAGATCTCAAGCTTTGTGGTTAACGGAGGGGGATAAGAACACCGAGTTCTTTTATAAAGTGGCAATTTCTCATCATCGTTGCAACCTTATAGGGAAAATCTTAGTGAATAGGGATGTATTCGATGATGCTACTAGGGTTAGGGGCCATCACCCAGTTTTATGAGGATCTGTTCTAGGAAGAGGAGAAGTGGCGTCCCTCACTTGACGGGTTCGAGTTGAGGAGCATATCGGGGGGCCGATGATAAAATGATAGAGGAGCAGTTCATATAGGAGGAAATCGATTTGGTCTTAAATTCATGTGTGGTGATAAGGCTCCCGATCATAACAATTTCATGCTAGCTTTCTTTCAACGTTGTTGGCCTGTTGTAAGAGGGGAAATGATGGCCTTATTTGGGGAATTTCATGATAGAGGGTATTTTTTGAGTAGTGTAAGGACATATTTTTATAAGTTCCTTATCAATTTGTTATGTCACATATCACTATACTGTCGAAGAGCATTCAAGAGCCATCTACATCAAGACGGAATCGAATTAATCAAGTTCTTCATCAAAAAGACTCCGCGAAGTTTACTTTGGTAAGATTTTGTTTTAAATACCTTAACTTTCCACTTAGGGCTTTTGGGATATTTTTACAAAATATTTTCTAAATGTTGGAGCGCTCTTTTTCGTCAAAAATAGAATGAGTATTTTTTCCATGTGAGAGGACATTAAAATATTAATTTTTTGACCCAACATTCGTTCAAACGACATCTGTACTTCATTCAAAAGACATGGCAGTATCGCGCGATATCGTCGAAATGACATATGTCCTTCGTTCGCGCGAGACCCCTATCTTGTTCGAACGAGCTCGTATTTCGAAGTGGCGGATTTTTATTATAAATACTCATTAAATGGTATCATTTTCTTTAAGAAGTCCCAGCGTTTTACAAAATAGAAAAACTGCGAAAGTAGAATTCTTTTTGACCTCTTCTTTTAGGGTTTAATCCCTCTTTGTTTACAATTCACAAAAATCTCAATATGCTTTAGTGAATTGTTTTGGTGTTGAAGAACACATTTTGATGTGGTTTAATCTTTGTGGGGAGAACTTTACAACCGGAGAGCTACGTGCTATTATGGAGGGAGTCCTTATAAAGTTCACACTTGTGGAGAAGCTGTTTTCTTTTTCATTGCTGACCACCTGGAGTTCTTGCGGGAGATTCCAGCCGACGTTATTTCTAGTCGTTGCTTTGGAGGTTTGACGAAGACACCATGTGTTACACTTGTTGGTGATTATCAGGTTGTATGTAAGTCAATGATCTTGTGAATTCTTCAAAGTTCTAGAAATAAAAGGCTTTGCCCTTCGGTGATTTTTCCTTAATATTTATGTCACATGCTTTATCTATTTATGGGTTGACACACGCATACACATAGATGCATGTTTAGGGGCTGAATTAATTTGACTTAAAATGAGACTCAAATTAAATAAGTATGCTAAATTAGTAAGTTGCGAATTAATTTAAAATTGGTATCACACATCGCGTTCTTTCGGTTTAACAAATTGGTATCAGAGCGGGTTACTCTAATTTATCGCATGATCCTGATTTTTTAAGGCTTTATTTTTTGATACAATTTGACTTCTCACGTCGTTAAATTGGTATCAGAGCGGGTTGCGCTAATTTATCGCGTATTCCTTTTTTTTGCAAAATTTGTATGATATTTATTTTTTTAAATCCGTTTTGTGAAAAATCGCAATTTTTTCGATGGATCACTTATGTAATCGAATGACCCCTTTGATGACACGAGTCAAAATTTTGATGATATAAATCACTTGAATTTGACGTTTGCTAAAAGAGTTCATTTTTTGGAAAAAGAAAATTCTCGTTTTAAATCTGCGATGGATCTTTTGCAAACGGTTCAAAATCAACTAGTTTTTTATCGTGAAAAATTTCTTTCCTTGAACCATGACTTTGTTGCTATAGAATTGTCGAAGAAGGAGAGTGATGATATGGTCCTATTTTTAGAAAAGGAATTGAAGGACCTTAAAAATTCGATGGTTTGTGTTTGTGCTAAAGTGGATAAAAAATATTTTTGTCAATGAGTTTGTGGCACGTGAAGAGACTCTTAGGGAAAAAATTTCCTTAATTGAGGGAGAGAGAGATACCCTTTTAAAAATTATTGAAAATTTGAAAAAGGCATCCCTCAAATTGGAAGAGTCTAATTCTTTGCTTGAGTTAAAAATTTTAAAGTTAAATAATAATTTGACAGACTCAAGTAGGTTTGATAGTGATGGTAATGGCTCATCTAGTTCTCATGCTTCTAGTGCTAAAGCCAAAACCATTATTTATTTTAGAGGGTCAACCGTTCTCAAGGACATTAGAAAAGGTCAGCCCATAGGTCTCGTTCCACCCGTTTACGCATGTTCATATTGGGGTAGGAAAGGTCACCTTAGGAGATTTTGTTTTGATCTTGGAAGAAGTCCTAGGAAGTCTAAGTCTAGTGTTTCGTTGGTTCCCAAAAACCCCACGCGTCATGTCACATCTGGTTGGGTTAGGAAATCACTTTTAGAGGCACTAGATTTTAGACAAGTTGATTCTCGTTTGCTTGCACATGATTCTTCTGTTGCCATATCATATAGATGATTGTGTTTTCATGTTTGTCATACACTAGTTATGGTTTCATGATATATTTTTGCTAGTGTGGTGACCTGTACTCTTTGTATTAGATTTTTATTTTTAAAAAATACAAAAAGATTTTATTTTGATAAAATTCTTGAAAAATCCAAAAAGATTTTTGTATTTTGTTTGCACCGTTTATGGATGAACACTTAGGATGACCGAGTCACAACATCATTCCATTTTTTTCATGTGACTATTCGAGTGAGTTTTGAGACAATAGGTCAATTCATCCATGTGATTTATAATGTTTGGAGCCATTAAGATGTAATTAAGTGCTACTTCCTACATGTTTGACTCATGATTTCCTTTATTGCACACATGCATGGATTTGTTTGATTATTGTGCTTGTCTTATCACATGTTGGTTGGGTGTTTTCACTTCAACCCTGTCCTTAAAACGAACCAAGCGGGATAAAACTTGATAAGAAAGTTGTGCATATAAGAGCCGTTTATGAGTTTGTGTGCTTTGTTTAAAAATAGTGAAGGGATATGAAAGATTATCATTTATTCTTTGCGATTAAGTCGCCGTTTAAATTGGGCCTAAAAAATTGAGGAATTTTATTATCCGGGGTCCAAAGAGGTTTAAAAAAGACCGAAAAAATTTAAAAACAATAAAAAGAAATTCATGCCAATTATGGGCCAATTAGGTTTTTGAAGAAATTCTCCAAAGTTTGAGAATTAAGTTTAACACCTCTAATAGAAAATATATATGAGGGAGTTTGGTTGGAGATTTTATAACGGGTTTGCACGTCCTTGAAAATCTTGAAAAAGCGCTACATAGTTTTGAACGTTATTGGTGTGGAAATCACTTTGACTTTGATTTGTTGATTTGTGTAAGACGATGTCATCTAAATTCAACAATTTTTACACCTAAGGATACTTTTGATGTTCATTAATTAGGAGTACACGTATGCATCGTGCACATATGATTGATTGAGTTGATTTCCTATCGAATGTGTTCACACCCATACATTCCATTTCTATGACTTTGTTGTTTTAGTCTAAATCCATGATGTGATTTTTGGTATCTTATTTTTGTATGAAAAAATTGAAAAATCAAAAATAGTTTGTGAATGTTTTTGAGACATACCTTTGCATGCGCGTAGTTTGATCCATGTTTGATATGCAGTTTATCGTGAAACTCTATGTTTTGATTTTTTTTTTCTTCTTATCTGTCTATTTGGGGACATCACAAAAAGGGGGAGAAATAATTATCATGTTATGGGGGAGTTTTTGCATTATGGGGGAGATTTGATTATTAATGCTTTATTCTTATATCATTTCAAACTTGATGCGTCACGAAGGTTTTTGCTTTATCTCATGTGCGTAGGTACAAAGATTGAAGATCATGATGTTGCACACCCTGATCAGAAAGCTTTGAGATTTGATCAAGACTTTTTGAAGAATGGTTTGAGATCTTACAAATTTATTCATGGGAGGGTAGATTTGTATAGGTATTTTGGTTTTTGATAATTCGGATATTTTTATGGATGTACCGGCATAGACATAGGGGAGATTTGTAAGGACATATTTTTTTAAGTCTGTTATCAATTTGTTATGTCATATACCGCTACACCGTCGAAGAGCATTCAAGATCCATCTACATCAAGACGAATCTGAATTAATCAAGAACTTCATTAAAAAGGCTCCGCGAAGTTTACTTTGGTAAGGTTTTGTTTTAAATACCTTAACTTTCCACTTAGAGCTTTTGGGATATTTTAACAAAATATTTTCTAAGTGTTGGAGCGCACTTTTTCGTCAAAAAATTGAGAATGAGTATTTTTTCTAAGTATTGGAGAGAATATTAGAATATTAATTTTTTGACGCAACAGTCGTTCAAACGACATTTGTACATCGTTCGAACGACATGGCAGTGTCACGCGATGTCATTGAAACGACATATGTCCTTCGTTTGCGGGAGACCCCTATCTCGTTCAAACGAGCTCATATTTCGAGGCGGCGCATTTTTATTATAAATACTCATTAAATGGTATCGTTTTCTTTAAAAAGTCCCAGCGTTTTACAGAACAGAAAAACTGTGAAAGCATAATTCTTTTTTACTTCTTATTTTAGGGTTTAATCCCTCTTTGTTTATATTTCATAAAAATCCCAATATGCTTTAGTGAATTTTTTGGTGTTGAAGAACACACTTTGCTGTGGTTTAATCTTTGTGGGGAGAACTCTACAATCGGAGAGCTGCGTGGTATTATGGAGGGAGTCCTTATAAAGTTCACACTTGTGGAGAAGCCGTTTTCTTCTTCATTGATGACCACCAGGAGTTCTTGCTGGAGATTAAAGCCGAAGTTATTTCTAGCCGTTGCTTTGGAGGTTTGACGAAGACACCATGCGGTACACTGTTGGGCGATTATCAGGTTGTATGTAAGTCAATGGTCTTGTGAATTCTTCAAAGTTCTAGAAATAAAAGATTTTGCCCTTTGGGGATTTTTCCTTAATATTTGCGTCACATGCTTTATCTATTTATGGGTTGACACATGTACACATATAGATGCATGTTTAGGGGTTGAATTAATTTTACTTAAAATGAGACTCTAATTAAATAAGTGAACCAAATTAAAAAGTTACGAATTAATTCAAAATCAGTATCACACACTGCATTCTTTCGGTTTTACAAGTAGCCTGAATGCGACTGTTGTTACTTTGATCTCGAGGGGGGGGGGGGGAAATCGATGTCCGTGATTTCAGATTTTTCAGTCTCTTAGGAAATGACTATAAGCTCCTTGCTAAGGTCTTGTCGGTCAGGTTCAGGAAGGTCATTAATCCGTTGATTTTGGAGTCTCGGAATGCCTTTGTTCGAGGAAGAAATATCCTAGATCCGATGTTGATGGCTAATGAGTGTGTGGTAGACAGGCTCAAGAGTGAGAAAACGAGCGTTGCTTGCAAACTAGTTATCGAGAAGGCATATGAATATATGAATTGGAACTTCCTTTTGTACTTAGTGGGAAGGATGGAGTTCGGAGAGAGGTGTATCGTTGGATCAGAAGATGCATCTTTACTGTCACATTCACAATTTTGATTAATGGGGTCCCTAAGCGATACTTCCCTAGCTCCAGGGGTTTTTGTAAGGGTGATCCATTGTCTCTGTTCCTATTAATTTTTGTGATGGATGCTTTTAGTTGGATGATGAGTCGGGTGGTGAACACATGATGGATCAACGGTTTCAGATTAGGGCGTTCTAGTGTTAATCAGATCAGGGTTTAACACCTTCTTTTTTACTACCACACTATTATTTTCTATATAGCGGAGGCTGGGCAGGTTGGGCTTTAAGACTTATTTTGATATGCTTTGAGGTAGTTTTGAGGCTTCGCGTTAATGCAGATAAGTGTGAGATGATTCAGATTTGGGGGGGGGGGGGGGGTGTTAATACAGTGGGGGGGTTTAGTCGAGACACTTGGTTGCAAAAGTGTCTCTCTCCCATCTACTGATCTTGGACTTCCGTTGGGGGCTTAGTTTAATTCTAAGGCTATTTAGGACCCGATGCTGGAGAGAATAAAGAAGAGGTTGACAGGTTGGAAGAATTGTTATATCTTCAAAGGAGGGAGGTTGATGTTGATAAAAAGTACATTGTCTAGTTTGCCCATGTATTTCATATCCATTTTACCTTTATTGTGTTCTGTTTGTAAGGAGATGTAGAAGATGATGAGAGTTTTTTTGTGGAGAGGTAACGAGGATATCTTTAAATATAGTCTAGTGTGGTGTGAGGATGTTTGCAAGCCTATTAAGGATGGGGGTGAAGGTGTAGAGAATCTATAGTGTTTTAACAAAGAACTTTTGGGTAAGTGGTTGTGGAGGTTTTCCCGGGAGGAGGATAGGTGATGGAGGAAAGTTGTGGGTGCTAGGGTATGTACTCAGCTTGAGCGGAGCCCGAAAGTGGTTTGGTATTCTCATGGAGTGAGGTTACAGAAGCACACATTAAAGGAGTGGAATGACTTTTCAAAGTAGACTGAGTTTCAGTTAGGGATGGGAGATTAGATTAGATTCTAGAAGGATATATGGGGAACGTATGGTTCGCTTCAGGCGCAGTTCCTCAGTATTTTCAGACTTGGTACCGATCGTGATAGTTTGGTTGCGGATCACGTGACGAGGTATGGGGGTGTTGTGGAATCCTAAGTTTCGAAAGCGGTTATGAGATTAGGAGCTCGAGGAGGCCGGGGCATTTTTTGATTGGTTAGTTTAAGCCCCTCGGTGGAAGAGGGGGAAGATGAAACCAAATAGCGAGGTGGAGAGAAAGGGGTCTTCAAAATGAGTGGGTATTATTTTATACTGAGTAGCAAGGTGAGACCAAGAGTAATTTTCCCTTGGAAGAAAATATGGAAGGCAAAGGCCCCTCCCAAAGTTTCATTTTTTATTTGGACAGTGGCTAGACTGACCATCTTGACGATTGAGGGTTTACAGAATTGAAGACAGTTTATGGATAGTCAGTGTTGGCTATGCAAGGAGGAACGGGATAAGACCAATCATTTAGTTTTTCATTGTAGGGTAACGAAAGGTCTGTGGGATGTGTTCCTTTCTCTCAGTCGGATTCCGTGGGCTATGCCAGAGGCGGTGAGAGTGCTCCTTGAGATTTAGCATTCCCCTAAGGGGTGGAAGGGGGACTGCAATGTTTGGTGTCTGGTTCCTCACTGTATCTTCTGGACGTTTGGCAAGAGAGAAACTCCAGAAGCTTTAAAAAAATAGAAATGGCACCAACTAGGATTCGTTACCTTTTTTTGAGTACACTGCAAAACTGGTATAAGGAAAGCTTTGTCGCACATCTTCCTACATTTTAGAATTTTTAGAAGATCTTCATAGAGTCGCCTAGTCTAGGGTGTTGGTTTTTTGGGTTGTCGCCTTCCCTTGGGTGGCTATGCCTTTGTTGTATTGTGTACTTGCCATATACGGGTTTCACAATATTAGTTGTTTGGTTTTCTAATATATCTTTTGTTTTTCAATTTTTTTTAATAATCATTATATTATGGGAGACATTCATTCAATAGAATGCAAGTATCGAAGCGATGATGTAATTTCATTAAGGATGTATTGTCTAAAAGTAGCCTTAATAAAAATAATGCATCTTTTGTTATTCTACAAATTTTGTAGGTCAGCTTAATTGTGATTGTACGGCCATTGTTATGAATGAAAATTCACTTTATTATTTCAATAAATTATATTTAGTCTATATAATTTTGTTATTGAATCTATTCACATAATCCAACATTAGATAAGGTTGTAGCCATTTTCCCATTTAACCTTAACAAGTAAGTCAAGATGAATTTCGTGCCTTGATTTAATATAGAAAAGTTAAGACAAGATGGTTAGAAAAATTACTAAGAAAAAGCGAGTTTTTATTTTTTATTTTTTTTAAAAGAAGAAATGTGAGTTTATGTAATAATAGAGCTAATATTACATTGGGACGCTATAGTATATATCCACCTCTTCCATCTCCCACAGGAGAATAGCATGTAAGAACATTGACATGGCAACGTCATAGCCACAAAGAATGCAAGAGTGGTAAAAAGGAGGGTAGGAAAACGTTTTATTAATCAAGATTACATTACAAAATCAACAAAAGGGAATATTGCTTTCCTTTGGCCGTTATGGGTTATTATTATAGTGTTAAATTCAATCCTGTGGTGAAAGTGGTTTATGATGCCATTATGCCATATCTCGAAGTCTCAGCTTTGTAGTTCAAATTGTTTAATCTTCATGTAGAAAGCCCTGAAATGACAATCACAGCTCATTAATTAAAGTATTCAAATTATAATGGGTCATTTACTTTAAATAATTTTAAACCAATAGAATATGAGAATAACACTATCCCATCTTAAATTAGGTTTAACATATATGAATTTGTTTACACTCAAATTTGATGTGACTGCATCTTTAAATTAATGCACAAATTCATCATCATCATCATTATTATTATTATTATTATTATTATTATTATTGATGAGTAAAAAAGTTTTTATAGTTTTGTTTTGGAACAATTTTTAGTTCTTAATTTATTTCAGAAATACGTATCATGTTTTACAAAGTTATTTTTTTATAAAAGTATTTAAAAAAAGGACAAATAAATTGGGATTCTTATTCGTTAGTCATTTTTATACTTCAAAACAAGGTAGGATACAAGAATATATAAATAAACCCTATCATTAACCTAATCTAATTCAACGTGGTGGTTTATAAGTGTTGATGCAAAAAAATGGTCTAGATTTCATTTTTATGATCACAGATAAATAGATAAAAGTAATTAATTCAACCACATAGAGATAAAGATTTTTAAAGTGGTTCGGCTATCGAAGAACGCCTATGCCCACTGGTATTTTATTCTTATGTGTTTACAATAGCACAGTATGAAATGTTGTGAATGATTGAGAGTTCTCCCTTTTAGCTAAGGGATAGCATGTATTTATAGGGATTGTTAGGAACCCTAGAGATCGAATGTGTTTATATCTCTAGGCATTTACATCTGTACAATAGATATAACCGTTGATATTCTACACCAATGACCTTTGTTATTCGTGATGGTTCATAATCTTCAGGTGGGTTGGTCGGGCAGGTAGCCGTCCTATTGTCTTCTGCGCCGACTAACTAAGTGTTGACAGTACATGCTGCCACGTAGGATGACATGCGTCTATCTCTGATAGGTCCACGTAGATGAATAATTTTTGGTGCCAACAATAAGATTTGGAGAATAAACAGGAACAACCCTATATTCAATCATGTATATTCAAGTTTTCTTGAAATATATTATTTTTCTGATGTGTATGTATATATATATACAGTATTGCTCTTGTACGGACCAGTACGCATTTTAAGAGTGCGGACTGGACATGTGTCACATGACGTGCGACTAGAAAGGAGAGAGAGTGCGCCTATAATTTAGCCAATAATTTCTAGGGTCACCGCCAGGTGACACACGTCCGGGCAAACCGCATTTTATCAAAAATGGTCCTCAAACAGAGGACCTTACTTGATCCACTATATATATATATATATATATATATATATATATATATATATATATATATATATATATATATATATATATATATATATATATATATATATATATATATATAGAGTCTTGCTCTTGTTCGAACCAGTCCACATTTTAAGAGTGCGGATCGGACACGTGTCACCTGACGGTGAGGACAAAAAAGAGAGATAATGTGCTTATTAGTTAGGTGATGATTTCTAGGCGTAACGTTAGGTGACAGATATCTGGTCCACATTCTTAAAATGCGGACTGGTCTGCACAAGAGCATTATATATATATATAGTACTGCTCTTGTGTGGACCAGTCCGCATTTTAAGAGTGCGGACCGAACATGTGTCACCTGACAATGAGCCCAGGAAAGAGAGAGAGTGTGCCTATAATTTAGCCTATAGGCACACTCTCTCTATTTCCTAGGCTCACCGTCAGGTGACACATGTCCTATCCGCACTCTTAAAATGCAAACTGGTTCGCACAAGAGCTCTTATACGGACTAGTCCGCATTTTAAGATTGCGGACCGGACATGTGTCACCTGACGATGAGCCCATAAAAGAGAGAGAGTGTGCCTATAATTTAGGGGATAATTTCTAGACGCGCCGTTAGGTGACACATGTCTGGTCCGCATTCTTAAAATACGGACTAATCTATACAAAAGCATTATTTTTTTAATGGATATGATCTTTATGGTGAGAAGATCATCTCCAAATATTTGCATTCAAAAATTAAATAAAAAAATAGTTAAGATGCCCTCATATGTCAAAAAATGACATAAATACGCATTTTCAACTGTTGAAATTTTAGATCGGCGCCAGCCACTTGATTAATTAAATTTTTTGACGAAACTTCATGGATATGATCTTCTAAGTGTCGAGATCATACCCATGAATTTTATAAAAAAATTCAATCAAAAAGTGGATGGGATGATCGTCAAAATTCTAACGGTCAAAAATGCATATTTATACTATTTTTTTACATATCACCTCATCTCAACGATTTTTTTTATTAAATTTTTTGATGAAAAAAATTGGGGATGATCTTCTCATGATGGAGATCATATTAATGAATTTTCATAAAAATATTATTTTTCTTACTATCTTCAAAAATGGTATATACCGAGGTCTGCAACATACAGGAGGAGACATCTCTCTCTCTCTCTCTCTCTCTCTCTCTCTCTCTCTCTCTTTATATATATATATATATATAGTCTCCTGACAAGGACCTTCGATGCAAATCATTTTTATAAAATATTAAAACAAATTGTGTTGATTTTTTATGGTATTTAAGTATTTCAGAAAACCCTAAAAATCAATTCAGCTCAAAATAATTGTTTTTTCTATTAAAAAAATTGGTCAAAATATGTCACTTTGTAAGTTCTTTAAAGATGATATATTTTAACCGGTTTTTTAAAATAGTAAAAAAATATTTTAAACAGATGTTTTTTAGAAATTTCCTGAAATTTTCAAATAACACACACACAAGCAAATAACCTTTACTATTATCCACATGAACCAATCCCAGAATCCAGACCGCATGAATTTGATTCAGACCATACGTGACGGCTTCCAAAGATTTCAACATGACACCTTATGTTTATGTTTTAGGAAGCTAATGCTTGTGCTGATGTTCTTGTTGCCCACTCGGTTTCACAATTGTTTCGCTCTACTGTGTATGATCAGATTCCGTACTTTTTACTTCCAGTTTTTCGCCCCGATCTGTGTAATACTGCAGCGGTACGTTTTGCAATTTATAACCTTACTTAGAATATTTCCATAATTTAATTTAAGCATCCTGTTTTTGTAAAAAAAAAAAACATTGAAAATAAAAACATTACAGGTATATTCATTTAGTTTTTTTGGCTTTACTCTCATTTTCGAATTTGTTTTAGATTCATATTCCATGTATTTTTTAAATTATGGTAAATCACATATCCATCCAAAATTTTCCATAATCATGATGTAACCGTCCGTAATTGCGCTTCTTCCTTTCTTCAGAATACACTTATTTTATAATTATTACAGTAAGATTAACAAAAAAAAAAAAAAATATATATATATATATATATATATATATATATATATATATATATAAATAAAAAGTACGTACAAATGTTTATTTTTATTTGGCATCTAAAAACAGTGTTTATCTGGTAGGTGGTTGCCCGAAGTGGACCAACCAAAAACATACTGAGCCTCAGGGCCGGTCCTGAGATTTGTAGTACCCTGTACAATATTCAATTTAGGACCCTTCCAAAAAATATTGTACAAAAATATTAAATACCTAAAAACTCATTGAAAAATTGTTCTTCTAACATTTCGACTTGTAAATTTTTTTTTTTCCATTTTTGATATCCGGAACATTTCAAAAAATTATAAATTTATAAATAACAATAAAACACGCAATTAACAACGAATCTAATAGATAATTTTAGTCTAAAAATATCTCAATTGATTGAATATAAAAAATATAAAAAAATGTCACCTGATTTGAGCCGTTTATTCCCTCTCTAGTTTCATCGACTTGATTAATGTATAAAGAAACAACCTAATGAAAAAAAATAATTACATTAAAAATAGATTAGTAAGACATTGGTGAATCTAAAAAAAATAGATTATTAAAAAAATATAGTAATAAAAAAGATTAGCACATGTATAAAAAAATAATAAATTAAATAAGTATCTCATGCCCATATTTACCTTTGCCCCAAGATGCAAATGCAACATAAACACATTTGCTGCAAAAGAAAGCTTGCACTGTGCAACAACAAAGAGACAGAGAGAGGGGGACGTAAGGAGAGAGGAGAGAAGGAGAGAGTGGGCCGGCGTGCAAAAGAAAGAGAGAGAGAGAGGGAACTAAAAAGATTTTGTTGGTAGTTGAAAAAATAGCTCCTAAAAAAATGGTAATCTTAAATGAGTTGGGTGAGATTTTTTTGAGAAGTTGTATCATTCTTTTTTTTTTAATAGTTGAAAAAATGGCCCTCTAAAAAACTAAACTCATTTAAAAAAAATATTTTTCAATATACATAAAATATTTTTAGACCCTTTAAATACACATATACTAACATTTATTGTAAAATGAACCATGTGCCACTGCCCACCTGCCACTTGGCCAGGGCCGGCCTTGCTGAGCCTGCCCAAAATGGTACAACGCATTAACTTGGAAGTGTATTTCGCTATCATCTTCCACAATCAACTAATCAACTCATCAATCAAAAGTTGAATGATGATCTACAGCAGTCCTTATAATTGTTACCACATTTTTTCTCCACCAAGACATTTAATCTGCATGAGTCTTGCTTATGACGTTATAAATATGAAACATTTGAGACAGTCATGAAACACTGGAATAGGGCCATATCCAATGGCTTTGTCTATGTTGAGAGATTTGGATGATACAAATGTGAAATACTAAAACCTTTTTCCAATTGTATTTTTTTCATCTCTATCCATGTAGGACATTATAGAGTTAAGATATATAATTTTTATTGAGAATTTTTACATATAATTTTTATAAGGGTAAGGACTCTCTATACTATTGATTTTTTTTCATCCAGCCCTTTGTTTCATAAAATATATATATAACAAAATATAACTTTATGCATAAAACATGTTAAAATTTTGTTGAAAAGTGACCGAGTGAAAAAAATCACTAATTATGGAGGTTTTGGCGTAGTTTACTAATATAATGATAATCGCT